>JAWUZG010000027.1:550000-1286250 GCA_036785705.1 Acanthornis magna | reverse complement strand
TCAATAAAATGTCCTTCTTGCTGTTTCCCATCTGTGTGCTCTCCTTGCTGCTGTGTTTTTCATAAGCTTTTTTTGCTCTGTTTTACGCAGGTGGAAGGTTGAGTGAGTTATGAGTTGGGTGTGTGTTCACCCACTTTCATAGCGTAACCTCCAAAGAAAATTGTTGGCATGGGAACCTTCCCCAAGAGGTTGACATTTAAAATAACACGCTGTGCTTAGCATGAAGTCACTCCTCGGGTTTATCTCTCCCATGCCTCCATTTTGTTATGAAATAAAACATTAACATTATAGGATTTACAGATCTGCACAGCAAGAAGTCCTTCCATGTTTTTGGGATTACAAACAAGCCAAAGATAAAATCCAGGCATGTAAAGGCACTGAGCACCTCTTTCCTTGCTTTTCTCTCCCAAGAGGTCTCTGCAGAGCTGAGTGGATGCCTTCCACCACTTTAATTAGACAATCAGCTCCCTGCTCTGCTTCCTTGTTCTTCCCAGTGGGCTGATGAAACGCACAAGCATTTGAAAAATCAGGAGGGACCTCCAGACTTTGTTACAGCTATTTAATTATCAGGTTATAGATGAGCAAATGCTTTTCAGATACTCTTGGTACCTTCCAGAGGTGGCAGCATAACAATAAACCACTCCACGATGTCTTAAGGTCCTGTGAATGGTCTGATCACTGCCAGCTCTGCTTAGCTGGCTCTGTAGCTGTGCATATCACCGCAGTGATGTACCTCAGACTCTTTTTTCTCTTATCCTGTTTATTCCTACAAATGAAAAGACAAATGTGTAACAGAGAATGGTAAAATAGGTGTGGCAACACTCACAAAAAGCACCTTCATGTCAATTTTGAACTACGAGTCTCCTACTTCAAATAAAAAGTCAGAGCCTGTTGACACTGCTGAGGAGGGAATGCTTGATGACACAGCTTTCTAATGCTGTGCCTGATCTCTGCCTGACCATACTTGGAGCTGGCATATGGAGTGGATGAAAGGAACATTCAAAAGTAAAGGAAACCATGTGATTTCACAAACCTTGGACTCAAGCCTCTGAACTTTGTCAAATACAATCCCATACACAACTAGATCTCAATTCTGCACAATGATCTTGAACCCTTCTATGAGGAGAACAGCTTTCTTCCTTCTCCCAATTTTTCAAATCAAACCCTATACTTCCTTTAATTCTTCTCTCTCCTCAAGAAAAGAATAAAAATAATAACAGTGATGATGGTGGCATGATTAACTACTTACATTTTAAAGCACTGACTCACTCCTATAATGCAGTTAACAGTCTGCAGAAGACACAGAACACCTTTTTTTCAGGGGGGGAAAGAACTGATAGAATTGATGGGATTGCAATCCTTGCTTAGGGCACTTCCCAGGGCAACTCTGTGCCATCCTGAGGAGCAGGGAGAGGCTGGGTGTCAGAGGTCGTGTGTGTGGTCAGCCTGAACTCCAGCACTGGGAGCTGCAGCTTTGCCAGGTCCTGCCATGGTGATTTGGAAATTGTGGCTGTGCTCCGAGGACAAGGAGTGGGAGGGAGAAAACCTGGCTGTGGGCTTGGGCTTACAAGGGTTTACAGAGTTTTTATCTGCCATGCACTCAGTGACTTTGCAGTTCTGCAATCCTTTACCCTTCGTTAATCATATCCCTTTGCTGACCCCTCATTAACTACTTCCCATCATTAGCTACACTGTTGGTTCTGACCCTGTTTTAGAGTTCAGCACTAAATAATGACAGGCTTCTCAGCTTGCTTGGCTCTGGGGCATTTCTAGCAACATGAAGTGCCTAGAGGGAAAAATAAAGAGATCTTTCTTTCTAAGAACTGTGGAATGGGAAAAGCCTCACAGGTATGGATCATCCTTGGGAAAAATATAGTGTATCATATCCACTGTGCATTATGGGGAGTGTGATGGAGCTGGTGCCATTTCTTCATGCATAGACCCAAGACAACTAAGCAAACATGTAGAAAGGAATGTTCTGACTACTTGTTGATTATGAAATGGCAATATGATAATTAGCATTATAAACTACAATCATACTCTCTAAATTCACCCTTAGAACTTCACTCTAATTTCTAAGCAAAACCACCCAAATCAGTCCCATTTCTGTACAGGTTAAATCGCACACCCTGGTCACACACCTTCCTCTTTGGGACAGTTCTCATGCCAACTATTCCATCCATGCTGACATCTTACAGTGTTTGGAGTAGTGGCATGGAGAGAGAGAATTAGTTGCCTGTAAATCTTAACAGCTCAGGAGCCAGAAGGCATGCAAGGGCAAGCTAAACCCATCTGATATTTGGTATTTTTCCTGTGAGTTTGGAAGTCTGTGTCAAATTCGGAAAGGTTGTGCCTTACACTGCTGCAATAAAGGGCACAAACCCAGAGAGATTAAATCCCCTGGGCTAAACCTGGCTTTGCTGGCAGAAATTGCATGTGAAACAATGGTCTCATGGGTCTAAACTTATGTGAGGATATGAGTACATCTAAAGGTGATACTCAGCAAAGCTGCAAACAGAGGTGCCTTCTATTCCTACATCACTAAGCCCTGATGACATAAAACATCAAACAAACCTAATGCTGAAGCACAGAGATATCCATTAAAGAAGGGCTTATATAATCTCAATTTAATTATTCTTCTATTGTCATGAGTTTAGACAAGGACTAACATGAGTGGCTCATTCCAATATGAAAAATGAGATCTGACCTTCCACAGGCATCTCCAGGGTGGATGGAGGCTCATATTCCTCAGTGCCAGCAGATGGCATCCAGACACTTCAGGATCCCTGCTCCACACTTCACTGCAGCAACGCAACGTTTTCCTTTCACTGGGGGAGCCCGACTCCCTCACAGGAGAGTATCTCCCAAACTGGCAAAGAACTTGGTTTTTATAAGGGTCGGAGTGTTTCCTGTGCATTGTCCAACCTGATAAATTACTGGACTGTGAGGATTAGATCTGTTATCTCAGAGATGAAAGTTGAAGATAGATCTCACAAAAATTAACTGCTATGTACAATCTGTCATTTCCCAGACACTTCGATGGAAGTTGGGAGCTTTTCAGTCAGCTGCTCTTTCTTGCTCTTTCATATGAACTATTTCATTATTGTGAGTTCTTTGTATTAAGCAGAGTATGGAGATTATCGAGAAACCCAGAGATTTTATAAGCTAACTTATTGCATCATTTATCAAGCATTGCCATGGACAGTTTGCTTGGAGGAAAACAGCACAAAGGTGCTTTAAAAGTAGTTTTTCAAGAGTGAA
Organism: Acanthornis magna; assembly: GCA_036785705.1. Lineage (NCBI taxonomy): Eukaryota > Metazoa > Chordata > Aves > Passeriformes > Acanthizidae > Acanthornis > Acanthornis magna. Next base: position 1,282,989 of record JAWUZG010000027.1, on the reverse strand, counting down.
TGTGAAACCAGAAAAGATCCTATTATGTTCCCAGTTTTTCAAGATTCCCAGAAAACTGCAGGAAATAGCTGAGGTTTGACTGGCCAGCTCATTTCCACTTGCATAGCAATGGATCTCAACAAGGGGAATTAAAGATTAAAACAATTCTGTCATGACAAGGACTGCTGATAACATATTGGAAAGCAAAATGATTGATGGGTCTCACAGAAACCAACCAACCAGACTCCAAAGGATAAACTGAAGATGTGAAACACTCACAAATGCAATACGAGCATACATTATTTCTGCCCTCTGTATATCTTCAAAAGAACACAGTAATGAGGGAGACCTAAATTATTCCTAACTGGGAGAGAGGATTTCATTAACTTGAGTGAGTTCCAGATTAGACTGTACGTGAGCACAACTCAAAGCCAAATGCCAGACTGGAAGAAGAGAAAAGCTGTCTCAAACTTGCCGAGGATGAGTCTTGGTAAACTCGGTGTTACTGTAAAAGCTCTAAGTGGAAACCCTGAGATGGAACTGAAAGTGAACAGTGCAATACTTGTGTACAGAGCTAGATGGCTGCAATGGCACACCAAGAATGTCCAGATTTGCTAATTCGCTGTGGATGGACTCTTGGTTTATATTTTGCTTCATGTAAAATAATCTTTTCTGTCTTCATTTTCTTGACATTTTTATTATGTACAAACTCCGTCTACGTTGTCATCTGTTTCTTCTAAATACAGCTAATCAGCTTTAAGATTTGCATCAAAGGGGTTTGAGTAATGACTATTTTAAGCTGAGATTATTTGATTTTTAAGTAAAATGTTCAGTCTATATTTTTCTACATAGCTGCTTCTTTAAGGAAGGGGACAGCACAGGGGACTGCTCCTACTACAAAGAACAGAGAGAAGTTAAAAAAAATTAAGGTAACTATGCATATTTAGAGAAATATCTTTTTTAAAAGGAATTTTCTGGCAGGCAACCTGTTTTTACCATCATTTTGTAACCTTGCAGAATATTATCTCTCAGGAACTCTCTTATTACCTGAGGCAGTAAATTGGCACAAAAGAAACTTAACAAAAAGATGAGCAAAGTGTTGGCGGGTGTGGGAGGGGGAACACATCTTAGTAGCTTACACAGGCATTTCAGAAATTTTTTTGGGGGAAGGGGGTTGTTCTATGTTAGTTTAAAAGATTAAAGTTTGCAATCTGCACTAGAGGAGAGTTCTTGCTAAAGTCTGTATACCAAAGCTGGCTGTGAATTGAAGAACTGTTGTAATTAGATTACTGTAAATACAATAAGAAACTCACTCCTGGTGGTCTGGGGAGGAGTGTCATAGGGCACTGGAGAATTGTGTTGGCAGGATTTGGGACAGTTTGACTGAAAGCAGAGAATACAATCTCAAAATCCTTTTAATCTTCCCCCCACCTCCCCAGTTCTTTGGGGATTTGTTTGTCATTAAGTAACAGTCAAAAGATTAAGGAAGTATAAAACGCCATTAAAGCTCAAAAATACTTCTATAAAATTATCAGTGCTGGTGTAGTCTTCAGCAGGGTTTGCTCCTGCCAAGGCTGTCTAGGGGCAGGCGAAACGGAAAGAAAAGAAAGCACAAAAGCGAAGCCCGCGAACGCGAGCTGTTGCTATGTGTCTGCGCCCAACAAGCCTCAACTTTGCATGGCCCATGCTAAACTAATTTGAGTCAATTTGTCTACATCAGCCCAACAATCGTCCTGTGCGTTTTGAATCGTACATACAACCCCGCATGATAAAGGCCCACCGAGCAGATGCCGACTGCTCATTCTGCCGTGGTCTGGCTGTTGCTAGTTCTTCACCATGGTTTCTCCATATCCTAGTGACAATGTTAGTTTTTCCATGTTGGGGTTAAGTCTGTGCCTGCCTAGTTAAGACTTTTCTTTACAGAGGACAGCTCCTATAACAACTGCCAGCTCTAAGCATGACCTTTAAAAATGAAATGAGGGAGTGTTAACTGGAGTATTTTTTTTTTTTAATCTCCCAGGGGAGTTCAAAGGAATACAAGGAGATTTTGCAAGCAAAGTTTTAAGCCTGCACAAGAAAGAGACACCAATATCAGAAGATGTTATCACAGGAAAGCTGATCTAACCTGCTTACAATTAAATAGTTTCCATGTAATGGGTTTTGACTCATTTGTAAACATGTACTTTGTAAGGCAGTTTTATTTTTGAAATTGAAATCAAACAAGAATAAAGAATTAAAGCAGCTCCACTCTGTGCCTAGGTAATATAACAGGGCTGATCTGCAGCCAGTGCAAATCAGTATAGCTGCAGAGGGAATTAGCTGCATGATCCCATTTTCTACCAGCCAAGGGTTTAGTCTTTGAGAGCATCATGTTTGGAAAACTCCAGTGTTTCATGAGTAAAAGAGCAAGAAGGAGCAGTAAAAAATATACCACATTCTCATGTGTGGTAAATCCCTGCAAGAGGCATTAAAATCCATGTGTTCTGCAGGGAGAGAAAGCCTATAATTAACGTTTTTATTATTCTTGGATCGGCTTGGTAGTTTCTCTGCAAACCTCTGTTGGAAAAGGATTACCTGGTGAGTCTTGCCAGTTTGGAGCCCTGGGTAACTCCAGGGACAGAGTGGTTGTTTTTCTCTCTCTCTAACAAACTATTGAGGATTTTTTGCTGCACCCACTAAACCTGGCAGCCATTTTTTCTGTAGCAAACTTTGAGATAATGATCAGTTTTGACTGTGTTTCCAAAACAACATAGCTCTGCCCAAACTTGTCAAAATCTGAGTTGGGAATAAACTTTACTGTTTTAGGGTTTGGGGTTTTTTTCTTTTTTTCCTTAAACCTAAGATACTTATGGTAGCCCTTCTGAGTTAACCAAAATTTTATTCTGATGAAAAAGAAACAAGGATATATTGCCTAAGGAGTCACTTTTTCCCTGTCACAGAAAAATGTCAGTGAAAATCTTTTCAGTGAGGCCCATGTTTTGGGAAATGTTTTAATGCAGAGGCTTTTTTTTTTGTGCTTGCTCTCCACATGATAAAACCAGAGAGAGAAGAATCATGGACAGCTCTAAAAAAGAGCTCAGTGGCTCTTTTTAAAATGCACATCCTCCAGGCGTGCGCTCATCGCATTCTGATTTGAATTTTAGGGCTCAAAATAAAGTTCAGTACTTCATTCAAATTCAAATGAACTGTGCTAGGCTCTGGCAGCCTCTAAGGATGTGGCAGGCCTGCAACACCTCACAAAGTGGAGGGGGCAGCAGGAGCTTGCAGACTAAATCCTGGCTGCCCCAGGACAAAGATATTCTAAAATCTGTCCTTTCAGGCAAGCTGAGCAGAGAAAAGGTGCACATGAGGATGTGAGATGTTCCTTCCTGGGGTGCTGTGGCTAATAAAGATGCAGAAGGTTAGAAAAGCTGGGTCTGAGTCTGAGCTTGCTGCTGCTGCTGGTGCTGTAGGAATGTCACAGTTATGGGAGCTCCTGAATTCTGGGATGGACACACTGGACAGAGGTGCTGAGCTCCCCTAGGAGAGCTGAGGGGAAAAAGTGTCTGCCAATTTGGAGTCAATCACTCAAATAAACTCAGCTGATTGCAGAAGGGTTTGCCAAGGGGCTTTGAAAGACAGAATTAGGAATAAATCTGAATCTGTCATGGGTTTCTAAGGTGAGTGTGGGAGATGGTGAGTGCCTTAGTTAAAAAAGGAGCTGGGAACTGCAATCACTGCTGTACACCTCAGCCCAAAGGGACACCTCTGCCTGAGCCTTGGCTCCCTCTGTGAAGCCCTCTGGGAATCACAAAGACGCAGAAATCTGCTCCACTTTTTCAGAGGGATAATTGAAGGGAGAAATATTAAACCCCACCCTCTCCTGGGCACAGATGCCATGGCAGGTACCACTGCTCTCCTGGCAGAGCAGTATTTCCCATCCTCACAAGGCCACTCTGTTCCCATGTGCACGATGCAGTGCAGCACAGGAAACCTCCACCCAGACCAGCGTTTTTCTAAAACAGATCCTTTTCTTTCAAAGCATTACTTCATAAATAATATTGCTTCTCAGCAAGCACTCCCTTTCCCACTACTGATATTCTTCGTGTCAGCACAAATGTTCATGTCAGTATCAGAAAAGTCATCTGAGCATCCATCCCCTCCAAGGATTACCTGGGCACAATTTTTACCTTATCAATAATGCTTTTTCATCCAGCTTGGTTTCCCAGACAGTCGACAACAAAGAGGAAAGCAAAAGCAGGTCCACATAGGAGGAGTTAGCTATTAATTATCAACCTACAAATTATGCAACATCCATGAAGCTTGTCAAGGGAAAGGTGTCTGTGCTGGGAGCTGCAGGACCTGACTCGTTCTGTCCCTGGCTTACCCCTCCTGACGTGGGAACAGTCACAAATGTCACAAAAAGCAAAAATTTGCCAGATTTTTCTCTGAAATGGAAGAGATCCCCCTAGGGAGCCATGGGCCTCCAGAGCCAGTGTCAAACAGAGCTTTGTTTGGGGGAGCAGCCCTGAGACAGTGCCAGGGCAGCGCTGGCCTTGCTCTCTGCTCTGGCCATCAGCCCCTCCTCAGGCTGGGAATACAAAACATGGCAGGGAACATCCACCCCATGAGCACAGAGCTCAGCAGAGAGCTCTCTGCAGCCCAGCAAGGCTCAGCTTTGTGCTGTGAGCAAATTCTAAGGGCTTTCCTGCTGCTGTCACAGCCAGCTTGCTGCAGCCAGGCTGCCTCTCAGAGCTCACAGGGACATCAGGACATGGGGACAGCCCTGAGCCTCCAACCCGCAGCCAACCTTACCCAGGCTGATGTGCAATCTCCGGGGAGGAAGCGCTCCTGGCTGGGAGAAGGTGATCATCCCTTGGGCATCTCAGCTGCCTGCTGTGGGAAGCAGAGCCAGGAGCCTCCCAGGGGCTCCTGGTGCAGGTGCTCGGGGAGAGACGCTCCAGTGCCAAGAGAAAATGGACATCAGGTCTCGGGATCAGGACAGCTGGGCTTTGGAGGTGCTGTAGTCACAGGAGCAAGTGGAGCTGGTTCCCCTTTCTGCCAAAAAATGGAAATGTGATGAGCGCCTATGAAAAGGGAATTCGTTTCCACAGGATATTGCTCTTCTAAATGACAATGGCTGCTCTGAAGCTCTCACAGAGTATTGTTTTTTATCGGAGCTGTCCTTACCCTACCTCATACCCTCAGTAAGAGCCCACGATGAGCAGCACTTGGTACATCAGCAGCACCCCTGTCTCCACAGGCACAGCCATGAGGAGCAGATGCTGCTCTTTGGGATTAACTGAGTTAGCAGAATCTGCTTTTACAGACCAACAATTTAACCTGGGTGTGCCATTCCCCTCTGGTTATACAGTGAGCACAAAGCCATGCAGTGTTACACCATAAGGCTACAGTGCTAAGGTTTTTAATGCTTGTAAAGATGCCTGGGCCTGGGCTAAATGTTGTACTGCACCTCATCCGGGGAGCAAAGCACTCCTAACTTTTCCCAGGGCTTGCAGAAGAACCCTCTGGCATTGAAAATCCCCAGCTAACCAAAGAAACACTTTTGCAGTTAGCGGCAGCCAAAGCCAAGAAATAAAACAAGGTGGGAGACTCCAGCAAAAGCTGTGTTTCCTGCTGAAGGATTGAGGCAAGATGGGGGAAGGATGGTGGTGCTTTGAGGATGCTGAAAGGGAAAGGAAGAGTATTTTGTCCCCAAATAGCCAAACCCTGGGCTTTCTATTGGCCACTGCCTTGCCCTGCCCCACAGTTTATAGAGAAAATGCATTTGTGAAATTTGAAATTGCCCTTGGCATCTCTTGCTCTCAGTGCTGAGTTCTGGCAGGGTGTGATGCTGTTCCCAAGTGCTGCCCAGAGTGTGTCCAGCACACTGCACCAATGTGTTCTCTGCGTGCTGAGCACCAATGCTGATCTTATTTACACTCACAGCCTCTCCTATCTGAGCTGTGGAAACTGCTTCTAACACTTCCTTTCCTTCCTTTGTTCAAGCAGACAATGGTCTTTGGAAATTTATTTTAATGCCGCTGAGACAAAATTGTTATTTAATTTAGAAATTAATAGTTCTCCCTTCCAAATCCCCTTTAGCTCTGCATGCATATTTCTTAACTTATCTCTATGCCTATCAAATTCTTACTCCTCTGAAAGAATACAAGTGACCCTTGGCTTGTACAGCAGATTAGGAGAGGGAAAGGGGGAGATGGTTCCTCTCCATTCCCATTTTGCAGAGAAAGGATGTACTTTGGTTTTCTATGTTTGCCAGCTTTTTGCACCACAATTCAGCAAATTAGGAGCTGCTTCTGGGAAGACCTTTGTGATAAAGAGTGCAACACATAAACCTTGCTAACAGAATAAATTATAAAGATACAACCTAAAGTATCATTCACCTGAAAAGTTACTCCATTCTGTTTTCTGCTTGGACCTCTCCACGCTGTCTTTTGTGGTGGCACCAGCTCTGGGGAGCTTTCCTTCCCCAGGCTGCTCTCACCTGGTCTCCATGGCCCTTGAGCTCCTGTGGGTGAAGGTGGGCAGGAGGGCTTGGCAGCTGAAGGAGCTCCCTGCCTGTCTGGAGGGCATAAAACCCCAAAGGTTATTAGGCAATTAAAAGGCTGAATGGAGAGGATGGGCAAGGCAGCTCAGCTGGGTGGGAGCTCAGTGCCTTGGCTGAGGAGCCTGCAGGGCGTGGGGCTCCTCAGGGCTGGGTCAGGACACTCTGCACCTTCCCTGTCTTTACAGGAACTCTCCGAGGGGCTGAGGGCAGGGCACAGCAGCAGCTGAGCTGCTCCGCAGGTGTTTCAGGTATTTCTGGCCTTGACAGGCTGAAAAGTTCCCTGGAGAGGAGACACGAGCAGCACTGGGGGAGCTCTGGGTACAGACAGCACTTCAGCCACTGAACTGCAGAGTTTTCCTTATCCTTTCTCTTTCCCCTCTGCAGCTTCTCTTCAGTCTTAGGCTGACTCCGGGGTTCATTCAGCCCCATCCCTCGGATCCTCAGATCTACAGAAAACATTTTCCAAGGCTTCTACCATTTTGCTTTGCAATTTTAAAAATGGATTTTTGAATAAACAAAACAAATAAATAGCACTAGAGGCTGTACAGTACAACCTGTCGTGTCAAATTATAAATAAACCGAAAACATTTAACTTTGAGAACAAACACCCCCAACACACACACACACACACCCCCTTCACCCTGCAAAAGGCAGCATTTAAAACATTCTTGTATTTAGGTAAAAATGTGAGGCCTAAGCAGTTAAAAGGCAATGTGCTCTAAAGCTTCCCTAATCTATTTTCCTCCAATTCTTTCCACCTCTAAGAAGCTTGTGGAGTTAGTTGTCGATTAACATTCAGGAAGATTGTACTCTGTCTCCAGTTCATTGCTCTCTTGTTGGCTTATTGTTATTCAGAGCCCATTTATTGTAGATGAGCCATTCATTTTCCTCTAATTGGATGGGATTGGATTTCACTTTCATTGTTGGATGCATTGAAAACCCTGGAGGGGCTACAGGGATCAGCCCAGGGCTGGGGAGATTTAACTCAGCACAAAGTTTAGGTTGCAGCTGAAAGAAGCTACAATTTTGGGTTTTTTTGAATTTTGGGTTTTTTACATGCAAATTCCTCATGGCTAGATTTGCAAGGTCTCCCCTGTGACCCCAAACACCTTATTGCATAACATACTTTTGGTATTTTTATAGAGTTCCTCACCAATCATTCACACCATGGGGATTGTTGGGAAGATTTCTGAGCATCAGAGAGCCAGCGAGGGCTTTGCACCAACATCCCTTCTGTCAGGATCCAACTGGCAGCTTCCCTCAAATGTTAGGATGAAAACCTTCACAGCTCTGGGATCCTGCACTGTGACCTCCTCCCCTGACACTGCTCACATCCCTTTGGGGTGACACAAGGCTCTGCCAGCAGAAGGTGTTTCAGAGCTGCACACTGCAGTTCCTCACAGCACACACTGCTCCTGCAGCTGCTCCAGCCCCATCTAGGGCAAGCTGAGGGTGGCTGAGCCTGCCCAGCGCCCATCCACAGCCTGGCTTTGGGACAGGGACACAGCTCTGCCCCATCCCCAGCCTGGCTTTGGGACAGGGACACAGCTCTGCCCCATCCACAGCCTGGCTTTGGGAGAGTGACACAGCTCTGCACCATCCCCAGCCTGGCTGTGTGACAGGGACACAGCTCTGCCCCATCCCCAGCCTGGCTGTGTGACAGGGACACAGCTCTGCACCAAACCCCTCTCAGCCATCTCATAACTCTCTCTGAAAGGCTGGCAGGAGAGCTAAAAACACACCTGGACACCCTCGTGTGTGTGTGAGTGTGAGTGCTGCTCAGGAGGGGATTTGCTGTGGGTGGGAGTGCCCTGCCTGCTCAGAAACACAGAGTAACCAGGGGCACAGACACAGAGTGACCGTGGGCACAGACACAGAGTGACTGTGGGCACAGACACAAACACAGAGTGACCGTGGGCACAAACACAGAGTGACCGTGGGCACAAACACAAACACAGAGTGACCGTGGGTGCAAACACAGAGTGACCGTGGGCACAGACACAGAGTGACCGTGGGCACAGACACAGAGTGACTGTGGGCACAGTGTGGGTAAGGATGGCACTGTCACCCTGGGCTCCTTGGCTGAGGAATCTCACCCTCCCCAGGCAGCTCAGGGGGAGCAGCAGGGCAAGCCAGCCCTCCTCATCCTCCTGGAGAAACATCTGCCGGGAGCAGGCCTTGATAAAACCCTGAATTACCAGAGTTGGAGGCAGTATTAAAATCATAATATTTTAACATTAAAACACTATAATATTAAAATTAACCTCAAGGATTTGATTGTCTGCAGAGGAGGTCTGTGATGCGCTGCAGGTTCTCTGCAGTCAGTGTAGGGAAGGGGAGCCCTGCAGGATGAGGGGTGCAGGTGTCCCCAGGTGTCCCCAGTGGGGTGAGCTGCTCTCTAGAGCAAAGAACCCCGGAGGTGCCTGCCTGAGGTGCAGCCCTGAGCCCCAGCACATCCCCCGGGTGTCCTCTGAGCATCCCTAATCTCACCTCTGAACATCATCTGGCGAGGCAAAGCCAGCGACTGTCTCTGTTGGGGAGAGGGAGAGGAAAAGGAGCAGGGAGGAAGCAGTGGAATCCTGCTGTGGTCTGTGGGAAGGGTTAACATCTGGGCTCCTGCAGATGTGTGTCTGATGGGGATGGATCTGCTGAGCTGGGCTGTTTACATGGGAATTCTGCAGCAAACTGCAAGCGTGTGCTGGAGCCTTTCCCTCGGAGGGGCCTGTTTTGCACCTCTCTTTCCTTGTAGGACACAGATTTTCGATAAACGTGGGACTGATGTCTCTCTGATGCCCTCCCTGTGCTGACAGATGCATTTTGAACTGGCCAGCAGGTTTGAAACTACTGGAAGGCACACAGGGAAAGGATGGAAACACACCTGTGCCTCCACACAGCACTGGTGCTATTAGAAGGATGAAATAATTGCTGAAGAAATTGTTGAAAAAGATCCTCTGCTGGTGCACAAAAGAACCAGCAAAACCCATTTCCTACAAATCTGTGCCCAGCTCCTGATAGCACATAAGAAGGTACCAGCTTGACCCCAAACCCTTTTTCCTGTTTTATAAAGGCAATAATATTATAATTGAATCCTTGCTTCCCCTTGTCCCTGCCTTCTTTAACTAAATTTTAGGTGGCTTGATCCCTCTGAGAACCCCTCATGCAGTGGAAGGAGACCAGCAGAGAGCAGCAGAGCCTGGAGGGAGGCAGAGGCACCCACACCCCACGTGGGTGGAAAATAAGAGAACTCACACCAATCCCAAAGGTTGAGACACAATATTGACAACCTTAACCCTAAAACTGACAGACCAAGAAATGGGACGACATCCAAAGGTGCCTGAAATTATAAATAAATATTAAAAATGGGAGGTAAAGTTTTGCTTGCTGAGATTTTTTTGTTTAAAAGGGCTACTCCTGCAAGGCTTTGGCATGAAGATCTGAATCACAAGTGACTGGCCCCAAGGATGGAGTTTTGAGGGTCTCCATATGCCTCAGAGCACATGGAACACCAATGGCAGCAGCAGGCAGGGCTGCCCAGCTTCCAAAGCAAGCTTGTTGGGGAAGATGAAATAGGAAAGCCTTATAAATATGATTACCTGGCAAAAGATGCTGAGAATATGGAAACTATAAGCGAGATTGAAATGAAGACAAGCTTTGAGATACCAGACCTCAGTGACTGAACAACTGGAAAACAATGGCATGGCCACTGAAGGTAATCCCCCTTTTGATTAAACAATTCCCCTTTTGATTAAACAATCCCCCTTTGGATTAAACAATAGCCTCTGCTTGCAGACAGGTCCAAGGTCAGAGCAGACCCTACCAACTTGGCAGAGGGTCCAAAAAGCAGTTTTTAGAGTTTAAAATCTAACGCCGTATGGTAATGCAATGACTCTCATAGGCTGTATGCAAATGGTGTAGGATTTGTAGCTTGTTCTAGATTGGTTAGTGAAAATTGAAATATTCAGCACAGAAGATGATTTCTTGTATTGTAAACGACAACCACGGGATTATTCTATTATTATTATTCGATCCTCCTTCTTCTCTCTCTCTCTCACCTCTCTGCCCTGCTCTGAGCTGTGTCTGGCAGCTCCTGGCAGGTCCCCTACCCCCACGCCCTTTCACAATAAACCTCATGCTCTAAGACCAAACTCCAGAGATCTCTCATCTCTGTCCCGACCATCTGAAGCAAACCACCAAACCCCACAGACAGCAAATCCTACACAAGCTGACCAACCCAAGAGCTTCAGATGACAGCAAAGCCCACCAGAGCTCACAGTCCGTCACTTCAATGCCCAATTATGCACATGAAATATTATTTTGAGCTTTTTTCAGCTCCATTGAATAAATGAAAGTTTTACATACCTTCCTCCTACACAGATATTTGGTGGTTGTCAACCTCTGGCTCTTGGTGGTTCTTGGGGTCTCCAGGCCCCTATTAAACAGTCTGCAAACGATAATTAAGCAAATCAAGTCTGTGAGCTCAACAGCCACTACCCCAGGCTTGCATCTCCCCTGGAAAATTGTGCTGGTGTGCAAAGAAAAAGTTACAAAAACCATCTGCTCTGGCTCCCACAGCCTCCCCTCAGCCTCCCCTGGAGCGTGCTGAGCATCGTAAATCATCTCCCTGGCTCCTCAGGCCCTGCAGGTCCGTGGGTCATGGGCCAGGGGCTCTCCAGCCCTGCCCAGAGGAGCAGATCCCTGGGGCTTGTGGCATTTTCCCAGCGCCCTGGGCAGGGATTGTGCAGCCTCGGTGTAACTCCAGGCTCTGACCATCACACGGCAGCTCTGCGACACCTCCAGCCCCTGCAGGTCATGGGCACGTGGGACACTGAGTCCCCCAGGGCTTCCAGAAACCTCTTGGGTGTTTTCCTTTGGAGAATGTTCTCCCGCAGCAGTTCCAGCTCAGACACTGCTCAGCTCCTTTACAGCTGTGCTCCATGTGCCACTCCAATTTCAGCATTGCTTCATCTCATCACAGTGATGCCTTCGGATTTTAGCTTCTATATTTTCCATATATCTGCAATCCCGTAATTCTTAGTGTATAACTCTGGGCTCCATGCAGGTGCTGAGCTGCTGTTCTCTCGTTTTTAGACAAAACAATTCCTCTCTAAGCCCCAAACTCAAGGACACCTCATTGTCTCAGGCCCCAAGATACGTAAACAACAGTGAATTGGGGGGGAGCAAACTTGGAGTAATTGACTTCATTACCTGAAGCTGTAATTGGAGGATTAAACCCCAATAAGCAAATGGACAAAACTTATAAATTATGAAAAACCTGTGACCCACTGTCCATTTTGGGTGCAGCCCCTGGGTGGCTGTGACTGCCCTAAAAGTACCTGAAGGCCCTTCAATAAATAAACTGCTTTTTATTCCCTTAACTCTGTCTAGCCTCTGTTCTAGGTAAGCCTGGCCAGGCATCAACATGACCTCCTCCTCCTCCTCCTCCTGTGTCTCCCCTCCAGCCCTGCAGGGATCCTCTGTCTGTGCCAACCCACACCAGTGAGCACATCACTTCTATCACACACTCAGAGGTATTTTTCTCTCCTTTTTCTCCATTTTTTCCCAGCTGTCACCCACAGAGAGGCAGTGGGACTCCCACAGTGAGTCACTGTCACAGGCAAGGTTTGTTTCCCAAAGTCAGTCCCAGCTGTGGGTGGGGGAATCTCTTAACTCTTCTGTCCTTGAGCACAGCTACCTTTCAGTTTTCCCTCTTGCACATCAGCCACACCAAATTCCACTCTTCTCTGAAGAAAACCAAAGCCAGATTGTTCATCCCACAAACACAGAATCACTGGGAGGTATTGACCTCTACTGGTGCAAGAGCTTTACCAAGTGAAATTTAGCAAGAATAATAAAAATTATGGCATTTTAAAACTCTTCCAAACAATTACAGAAGGAAATGAGAACTTTCTATGCCATTTTAATGTCCTGCTGCTTTAGTAAAAATTTGCCATGACTGTTTCATTTCATTTCAGGATTTTTTTCAACTTCCTGATTTTGCCTTGTCTTCAGTTACTTATTTTTCCTTCCTCCACTGTTTAGAGAATTTTAAGAGGTTAAAGGGAAATACATACACACACGCAAAAAATGGAGAAACTGAGAAAGCAGATAACTCTTTTTTCCATTTGACTCCCTTTTCCAGATGCTCTTGAATGGAAACAACACACCAGGAAAAAACAGGCCTTGAGTGAAAAATAAAGTTTAAAAAGTGGTGGGAGCAAAGAATGACAGAAGTGGGAAAGGGAAAGAGCAGACACAGAGCAGGACATCCCACCCTGGAGTGCATCTCCTCCGACTGCAGACGCAGAAATTCAAGCCTGAATTTCCCTCTTTCCAGCCCAAAACAGGCAGGGCAGGGCCTGGTCCCTGGCTCTCAGCAGCTCTGCTCCACACTTACAGAGGTGTTTTACCTCAGGCTGGGGAAAACCGTTCTCATCTTCCATAATTGTCCAGGAAATGACGATGAACAAACAGCTCTCTGTCACTTGTTATTCTATTCTGAGTTTCCCTCCCTGCAGAGCAGCTGCCTCCTGACCTGGGGAATGAGAACCTGGAAAAAGAATGCCTGATTCGTGCAGGTTTGCACCCAAGATTGCCATTTCCTCACTGCATTAGTCCAAGCTGCCCTTCCCTGCAGCCCTTCCAGCCCTGCTGCTGCTGCTGCTGCTCTCTCTGTGCCCCACCAGTGGCCCCAGCCCGGGGGTCTCCGTGTCCAGGCAGGGCAGGAGCCATGGGGACATCAGGAGCCATGGGGACAGTGCAGGAGCCATGGGGACAGTGCAGGAGCTGTGGGGACAGGGCAGGAGCCATGGGGACAGCACAGGAGCCGTGGGGACAGCACAGGAGCCGTGGGGACAGCCCAGGAGCCATGGGGACAGCCCAGGAGCCATGGGGACATCAGGAGCCAGGGGGACAGGGCAGGAGCCATGGGGACAGCGCAGGAGCTATGGGGACATCAGGAGCCATGGGGACATCAGGAGCCATGGGGACAGGGCAGGAGCTGTGGGGAAAGGGCAGGAGCTATGGGGACAGCCCAGGAGCTGTGGGGACAGGGCAGGAGCTATGGGGACATCAGGAGCCGTGGGGACAGGGCAGGAGCTGTGGGGACATCAGGAGCTGTGGGGACATCAGGAGCCGTGGGGACAGCCCAGCCTGGCTCCCCAGGCAGGGACAGCCACCATCACCCCCTGCCCTCGTGTCCCACTCTTCTGCTTTGGTAGGAACAATGTTCTGTCCCTTTTCCCTCCTGGGCACAGCGCTGCCCTGTCCCCCGGGCCCTGTGTCAGAGCTGTCGCATCTCCATTAAACTGTACTCTCCTCCCGCCGGCCGCGCTGCACTTCAGATAATTCCTTGATGCAATATATTTTCCAGGATGGGCTTTTGTTTTCTTTCTTGGCCGCTCACCCTCTTTCTGTGGTCACTTTTGCTCATTTCTCTTGTAAGCTGTCTAGAGGCAGAGAAAAGGCTTTCAGTTTTAAGCAGTTTCCTTTTCAGTTCCCCTTTATTGAATTCCAACCTCTATTTTTTTTTTTTTTTTAAGCATAGGGACATCATTTATCTTGGACTTTAAGTTGCAGGGGCCTTCAAGGGGCTTCTTTTTTTCTTTCCCAGCTGCATTTGTTGACACACAGTCAATCTGTTTTTTGCCTTCGTTCCCCCTCTTCCCCCCAGCAGGCCATAAAGTATCGACAGCTGTGCCCTTTATTAGCATAGCCATTTTAAGCACAACAAGGGGGAAGAGACTAAATATATTACAGCCATTACCTCTGTCAAAAAGTGACAATTTTAAAACATTTTAGCTTTTCACTGGGAAAGCCGGCAGCACAAAAGAAAGTGCTATAATTTTATTGTAAATGCTTTTTAAATATGGGTCACTTGGCCATAATCAATAGAAAGGATGGAAAAGTTCAAAGCTTGAGAACAGTTCAGGCAGATAGCAGAATTTTTTTTTTAAAGGCTTGTCTTTAAAATATGCTAATTGGGGCAAAAATACAACAGTGAGAAGCATGCAAAATAAGATCTTGTTCCTGGCGGTTTTGTTTTCTTTACAGCTCTGTTCATGCTTTTCCCATCTACTTATAAGTGTGTTTTACAGCTTGGATGGGAATTATTCCTCCCCAACAGGGTGTTATGAACATTTGGGGACTGAGAAAACAGGAGGGAATCCAGACAGCCACTAGTCTCTTCTCAGAAAGGAAAGAAACCCCTAATAAACTACTGTTTTTTTCAAATGCCTTTGGAAGTGTGATGTGCCACAGCACTGTGATTTACCAGGCAAGATCACTTCTTGAGTGTAAAACAATCCTAAAGCCTGAGAATCCTGGTAATTTAGGTTCAGGTTTAAATTCTTACACTTGTTGGGTTTTATATGGCAGAAACTTGTATTTTAAGCTCCCAGAATGAAGAATTGGGATTTTTGATTAGACAAGGACTAACGCCCACAGACAGCATCTGTTACAAGCTCTAAAATGTAAGAGGGCTAATGGATGTCCTGAAGCCTGATGGTCTTGGCTGCTTTTGTTTTAATTTGTAATGGGTTTATCAGGCAAAGAGGAAGGGGCAATCTCAGCAGGGTTTATTTTGAATGGCTTCACTTTCCTCTCAATTTGTAACGTCTGGAGTGAACTTAGAAGCATTTTCTGTTATCTGTCCCTCTCTAGTTACAATTTTTGCTGGAGGTTTCACTTTGTATTTCAAATTTCAGAACGTATGTAAAACTTGGCTTACACCAACACGAGTTGTTACAGAGGCTCCCAAAAGCAAAGCTGCTCTGGAGAAGCTATCGAAGCAGAAAGCACAGCATTATCAGGACCTGCCAAGGGCTGTGGTGCAGCTTTTGCCTTGTGGTGGCTCCTGGGGCCTGGATCCCTCTGCCCTGAGCAATCTCCAAATTTGCAGGAGAGAGCGAGCGAGTCCTGCTGCGGGAAGAGTGTGGTCCACGGCAGAGGGGAAACTGGAAGGAATTCTCACCACCCATCTTTTGGCAACCAATTTAGCAGTTAAATGTAACCAGCTGGTCTCCCCAGGCTCCCTCTGTAGTCGAGGGAGGGAAAGCAAAGCTCCTGCAGAGGGTCATTCAGTGCACCCAAATTAGCCTCATTCTGAATTGTCCTCCCTCTCATCCGTGACTGGAAAAGGAGTTAGAAGAGACTACCCGGGTAATTTAGCCAGCTAAGATGGGTGGTCTGAATAATTCCTTCCCCACCAGCCTCTAAAGGCTGCCTAGGTACCCCACAGAGATTGGCATGCTGTGGAGGGATCGATTCCCAGCCGTGTCAGCAGCTCAGCCACCCGAGCTCACGCCTGCTCCAGGGAAAGTTGGGATGCTCGAGGAACTCACCTGGAGCTGTTGGACCCTGGAGCTCCCAGGCAGCACAGAGAGCTGGCCTGACCCTCGTGCTGGCAGCTGATGCTGTAGGACTGGCCGTGGCCATGGTCAGATTTGGGGTTTGGGGTTTTTCCCTACCTGCCAGACTGCATCTGCTGTCCTCGAGCCTGGCCAGAGGTGGGAGCAGCTGCAGCTCTGGCCCTCAGAGCTGTCTCAGGGTGGAACTGAAAGTGGCTCTGATGCTGCACAGACAGCAGACAGGGCTGCTCCTGCCTCCTTCCCAAGGAATTCCCTTGGTCCCTTCCTGTGGGACCCTCTCTCCTCCTCCTCCTCACTGACAGAGTGAGGAAGGAGGCTTTGCTCCCAAGGAGGACACCAAGGCACAGCAGAGGTGCACCTCCCACGGGAGGGACCCACTACAGCAACCACAGCATTGCTGACCCTCCAAACCGAGGACAGGGACCTAAGGAAGGCACAGGGAATAACCTAAGGCCCTTCCCCAGGGAAACACAGAGGATAACAGGACTCACCTGCAGGGGTGAGAGGAGGAGCCCTGAAAAACGCTCAGCTTTACCACAAGCAGTCAATCAGCACCTTTTTTCACACCTCCCGTCTGCCTGGGTGTCCCTCTCTGTCTGTCCCCCTCTGTCCCTGCTTCCCCCGGGAGCAGAAGGCAGAGTGGCCCCCCAGGCCCCCCTGTGCCGGGCAGGGCTCTGCTCCCTGGCCCAGGGCACCCCAGGCTGCACCACAGCTCAGGAAGGAGCTCCAGCACACCTTCGCACAGCCAGCAGGAGGATACATGGAAAAGCTTCAAGGGCATCAAGTCCCCCCAAAATTCCTGCTCTAAATATTGCCTCACCAGAGCGACATGCATTTTGGAGAGAACCAACTTCAGTGTGAGCAAAAGCTTTTGCACTGAGGACAAGAAATTCTCCCTGACACTTTCCATAAGTAACTAAGATGTTAATGCAACAAGGATTTTCATTCGTAGGACTAAATTGCCTTTTTTTTTTTTTTTTTTTTGGTCTAAAACTGAGGCACGTCTTTGCACTGCTACTAAATCACTGCTTTTCCATGCTTGACCAGAAAAGAATCTGACCTGGGCAGCTGTTTAACTTGCTGCTCAAAGACCAGCAAAGTCTGGCTCTCAACTGTTTGAACAGGGGAAGAGTCTTTTTACAGCCAGCCTTATTAAAGCTCAGGATTTTATTAGCTGCTTTGTGGTAATAAGGTGAAGTACAATGTTGTGGAATGCTCCTTCAGCAGATTTGGGATCTTGTATACTTTGGGGTTTACTTTCCTCTTTCAGACTAGGGCGCTTGGCAACCCCACTAATGCTACAGCTTCATTGTAATGTTCCCTTCCTTAAAGCCACCTTTGACAACTGATTTTTCACCCAGGTAGGGGAAAGTTACCATTTGAAGAACTATGAGAACTTGCCTGGTTGTTCTTTCTTTAGGCCTTTGCAGATTTTCCGGTACTTGGAAAAACTCAAGGTATAGGGTAAAAAAATCTACTTTGGCCACACACGCATACAGCAATGTTGTACATTCAAAACATCAAAGTTAATGTGGTTTTCCTCTTTGGCAACTTTCTTTAAAGTTCTGGTAATTTTCTCACAACATTTTTAACAGATTGTAAACGACCCTTTTTCCTGAAAACCACTTTTGGGGCACATGAAGTTTCAATTAGCATTTGGGAATACCTGCCAGGAAGTTTTCATGAACATTTAAACAAATACGTCTGTATTATTTTGCAAAAGAACAAAGTATTCTGACAAATTTCAGCAATTTCCCATCATCTTTTGTTTCATAACTCTAATGGGAAACAAAGAGAAGCAAAGCTTCCAAATCATTGATGAGCTTCAATGAGAAGTGTGTTGCTTTGGACTGTTGATGCCAAAGCAAAGACTGAAACACAAGTTTTGGGTTTGGGACTGACTGTGAAAGGCTTTTTGGGAATGAAAGGTACACGTCCCCAGAATCCACTGGCTGACACCTTTGCAGTCACCACTAGAAAATCTACTGACATTTTACTCAGAAGGGCTCTTTTTCCTGATTACAGTATTTTCTCACTTGAGTGTTTTGGATGAAAAAGTATGCATTTGTGTAATTAAATATTGATATTTCATATAATACAGAACAGCTCATACCCTGTGGGATGAAATCATAGATTCAGATACATTTATGATGACTCTGTCAGACCTTTCATTGCTCTCTGGGCTTGGGACTCCCAGGTATTCCAAGATTCCCATGGTCCCATCAGCCAGGAGCATCCCACATTCCTTACGGCAGAGACAGCCCCTCTGTGCTCGAGACCCTTCCCCACACTGCCCACTTTGGCAGCTTAACCAAGACTCAGCTGCCCAAGCCTCCAGCTTTGGAGGTTCAACTTTGAAAATAAATTCAGGAGCAAATCCTAATTTCACAGTGCACAAAACATTCCAGGGAGCTCCTTTTTTTACCACCAAAACCTCACTCTTCTCCAGACCATCCAAGAGCAATCCTACCCCACACACGGTGAGTCTGAACGCAGCCAGCACAAAGGAAGCAGCGACACTGATTTGAAAGACCTTTGTCCCAAAATATTCCCAGATCTCCAGCCAGCACAGCTAAGGTTGGACCTGTTCCACATTGCAAAGATAAGCCCAAAACCTGCAGCAGCCTTTCCACAAACCCTCCCCTTTTTGAGCTATCCCTTAATTGAAACGGCATCTCATCTCTGTAGAGCCTTCTGCAAGCATCTGTTTTCCAAGACAAACTAAACAGAACTATTTATTGCAAACGTTGCTGCCCTGTGGCAAATGACAGGAGGCAGAGCACAAGAGCCTTGTCCTATACTGCTTGTAACGAGGTCCCTGGAGCCATTATTGTTTTATTAATCTCTTTAGCCAGCTAATTGTAGGAGCATATTCAACAGCTTGTAAAACAACAACTGAGATTTTGCTCTTTTTTATGCTGTGTCCTTAATGCTCTGTAGCAAGAAGCCCCTACAGAAGCTCATGCCTGAAACAACTCCTTCCCCACCCCAAGAAACAGCCCCAGACACCAGGACAGTTCCTCACTGGGGAAGTTTTGCTCCTCAGGGAGGGATCACAAATTCTTTGCACCTGTAGGGCACTTAACAGTTGCCTGTGAGGAGCTCAGAGTGGTCTGTGGACGATGCTAAACCCAGAGCTGCATCTTTTAGACCCAGCTTAGATGCAGCCAAGCACATTTCTTGCCCTTGGACAACTGCTCCCTTCCACTTCTGGAGTCCTACAGAATAGTTATGACACATGACATGGGTACCAGGAAGGACATTGCTGTGGCTGGGCCGTGTCCTTTGGAAACACAAACCTAACTGCTGAGAGGACAGCAGTGCATTATCTTTTTCCTTTCAGTTATTTTGAAAGACTAAGATCATCTGCAGAAGCTCCTCACATGAGCAAGCACAGCACAGTTTCACACCAAATCCTCCCTCTACAGGGTCTTTGAACACCAACTTAGTTCAGAGAACCAGTGTCAAGCCATAGGAAACAAACTGGAAAAGCAGCACCAACGTCTGAAATGTCCCCAGTGAATGGCATGTGTAAGCTTCCGCACAAAATAGGGAAATTAGAAACTTGGGCATGGATTATTCTGCATGTAATTCATGCTGGGAGAAACACACAGAAAGAAACCAAGCAGGCAAAGAGGCAACAACAGCAGTGCAGCACGCCTAAAACTTTAATCTTTGTTTCTAAAGAGTACAGAATTGAAAGTGACACTTTTTTCTCCTTTCCACCTTCCCACTGCTACCTAAGTTCTCTCTAACAGGAACTATTTCTTTGTTGATTAGTTTGCCTTCCCTTCAAGTGAGGCACAGCAGTTAATCTCCAAAAGTAGGTCCCAATTCAGTGAAACACTGGCACATGCACTCCAGTCCCCTCCCATTCATGGCAACATTTAAGTGCAATACTTGAACAGCATTTTCAATAGGGATGTTTTTACTTAACCAAAGAGGGGAGGAGGGGTATATTCGTGTGGTCTTAACCAGGGAGGGAGGGAAGACATACAACATACATCATCTTGTTCCCAATTTAAAGGCAATTTCAGAAGCAGTCTGTCACTGACACGTTGTTAAAATCTTAAGCAGCAGCTTAACTGGAGAAGTTTGTAGCAGTAAGAAACCCCATGGCACTTTAAAAAAGGAGAACTTTGAAATCACTGCTCAATGCCAGCTAAAGCAGCCTCACGAGGTCAATCAGACTTCTAAGTTTAAACACCCTCTGCTCCTAATGCCATTAAGTAAACACGCTGCATTAATACAATTATATAAAGAGGAAGACTGGCAAGACAATACAAAAGATTTTCAAGAATGGGAAAACCTACAGAGTTCAGAAAAGAGGATGCTGGAAAATGAAAGTGGACTTTATTTTACATTGTAGGCTTTCACTTCTTATCCCTTTGAAATACATTTAATTTTAAATTAATAAAGATCATAAACTAATAAACTGATATGTTCTCTAAACAGACATAATAAAAATTCAGACATTACAGCACAGGACCCATCATTTAAATATGCCAATAATAGAGCAGTTAAAGTGATGCTGGCTAATGTGAGGATAAAAGATGTGGCTCTAAGGAAAAGTGTGGATTAGAGGAGAATTGAGTGAAGCAGGTGATGCCTTAGTCTGAATCTGAGCTCTCTTGCTTGTTGGGCTGGTACTGGCTGACTGCTTCCTCCAAAGGAGCCATTGTCCCGTCCGGCCGCACTCCCATGGGCTTTATGAGCTCATCCCTGGGAGAGATGGAGGAGAAAGAGTCCATATTAGCATGGGCACACATATCAATTCACATGTGGATAATACAGTCACATACAGTATATGCTTCGGCACATAATGAGCCTCTGAAAGGAAGTTATTTCTGCTAAAGCCCTCTGTTTTGAAGAAAAAGGCACAAAAACCTTCCCAAATAGGTGGGAGGGGAAGAGCAGGACAGATAAAGACTTCATTCATGTGGGCCAAACCTACTTAGCCAATTAAAGACACCATGAAAAGTCAGTGCCTAATAGGCTCAAGACAAGGTGCAGGTTCACTGTTTTGGATACACAAGCTAGCTTTTCTTCAAGGAGTTCTCTGACAGCCAGTTCTTCCTAAAATTTCACCTGCCACTCTGGCTAATATATGCCCAAGCAATTAAAACAATGCTTTGATACATATTCATTTTGTTGAAGGAAATAAATCAGTTAAGAGAACAGACCCTGCCTACACCACTACTAGGGCTGTGTTAAGGACTTGCTGATTCATTTAAAAAAAGCTGACTGATTCTAATACTATTGCTTTTGTTTGTGGCAGTTTAATTACAGGATTTACAGCCATTTTAATCTCTTCAAAGCTCCAAAGGCCGCTCAGCAGTTAATCCAATTATATCTACTCCACAAGCTACAGCCTCGCCTAAGAGATGATTAATTATTGATTAAGCCAATCAAAAAGTATTAGCAAAGATTTATTTAATCCTTACTTTTTATCACCTCATTTATATGTGGATTATGGCAAAAGCTGTAAGGGCAAAGATAACATTTTGATTTTATGCTGAAAAAAAAAGGGGGGAAAATACCTCTAAATATTCAGGAGTCACCTTAAATACAGGAGCAGAGTTTTGATGTTAATTTACCCTTTGCTTGAAAGGCAGCCCAGTAAAACTGTCAATTTAACACACATCTGCCACCCTCCCAAGGCACAGACAATAAAACTGCATCACTCCGTGGGGAAGCAAAGGCATCTCAGCACACTCTGCCTGCTCTGCACTCCTACCCTGGCTGAAAAAAGGGACAGCAACTCCTTGTGCAGTTAGCAATCCAACCTTGATGCACCCCCAGGAACAGCAAGAAAGGCACACCTGAGTCCCAGGGCATGCACATGCTGGACACTGTACAGCCAAGCAGCACTTAAATCTCAAAGAGAGACCAGCAGGATAAATGCAGCTGTTTGTGCAGATGTGCCCATCAGATACTTCAGTGACAAACTCACAAATGCCACACGAGAAACTGGAGAAACTGCTGTGCCTTGGCTGCCCTGGGCTGGTGGGAAGCTGCAGGCCAGGGACAGAGGTTTGCAAGGGCAGACCAAAGAGCACAGGCCTTCCTCAGTGCATGAGAAAGAGCAGGATCTATCTTTAAACAGACTGGAGAGAGGTTGCCATTACTTAAGGACTGCCTGAGTCCTCTCCCTTCTGGAAATGCAATCTACAGCGTGCAGATTCTGCCCAAGCAGCAGCACTCTTGGAGTATGCGCAGGAGATGTGTGGAGAAGGGATCAAAACAACACCTGAAATCAGAATTGGAAGGGCTCAGAACACAGAGACCACAAATCAGGTGTCCAAAGAGGACCAGAACCCTGCCTGCTGTAGGGGCCCCCAAAAGCAAAGCTGGAGTGCTTTGGAGTTGTGTCTAATAGCAAAGACATTTTTTTTCCCACAGAGAAAAAACTCTATACATGTAAGGTCTTTTTGGCTTCCAAGTTTAAAACATCATACAAAACAAGCGTCCTCTAAAACACAAAAATGTAGTCAAGAAGAACAAAATCACCACTGCTTGCCCTTTAAGCTGAAAGGATCCTAGATTTTTGTTTTAAAAATCCCAAAGCATACTCTTAAATTGCAACATTTAATACTGCAGCCAGAAGTCATGGAATCACATAATTTTCTACTCATTTACCATTTATTATTGGTAATAAATAAATTATAATAGTTAATAAAAGATAAAGAATTTGTTCCTGAAAAAGGAAGGAGAAACACAGGAAAACAACGTCCCAAGGTTCCTTAATGTGGGGCCTTCTTCTCCTCACAACAATATTATGTCTTTAAATATTGTCAAAATGTCCTATCTCATCATCAGTCAATTATAAAGGCAAAGCTCCTTCCCTGAGGCTTCCCTTTCCAGCCTCCCTTTCACATCCCTCTTTGGTTTAGACTTTAATGATGGGCGCCAGGCGGAGCTCACCTTGCACAAATAACCAGGATATTTATCAAGTACCTTTCTGCTCCTGCAGGAGCTTCCTGCTTTGCAAGGCCCTGAGCAGGATGAAAGATGGATGTTAGGGGCTTGCTGCTCTCTGTATCAGCAGGCTGAATTCCACACATCCTTCCTCAGGCAAGTTCTACCCAGTAAAACTGAGCTGTGAAGCCAGAAATATGCTAAGCCACCAAAGGAAGGAGGAGGAGAAGCAGGGATCAGCCTGTTTTGTTTCTAACCACAATCTAGTCCTAAAATAGCATTAAGTGTGGCATCTTTTTGCCAGTGAAGACTTGGCTGCAAGCTCTGAATACCACACAAGCTCATTCCTGGTTTTCAAGAGGGAAAAGACAGAGGAAGACACACAGATGAAAAGGTCTGGGCTGCCCACAGAGGCAGCTTCCTAAGAGCAGAACAACTTCCTACTAAATAAGAGAGTTTTGGGTAGGATTGCCAGAGGCACCACTCAGCTGAACTTCAGTCCCACCAAGAGACCACAGAGCTGCTCCTTACGTGGCAGGAAGGGTCTGAGCCCTGCCAGCCTCAGCAATTTGCCCGTTTAGCTCTGGCTGCTCAGACCTCAGCTGTGCTGTGACACCCTGGGCTAGCTGAGGATGTGCTCACTGTCCCAGGGGGAAGGGAAGGGGCAGGAACTGCCAGGCAGAGCTCAGAAGCAGTTCACTGCCCAGAAACTGGGTACTTATGGTACATCCACAGGGCAGAACAGCGCTGGCCTCAGCCCAGTAGATGGCAGTGGGAATTTTTCTGTATCCATGAAGATACATACAAGCACACAATGTGTGAATTTATACATGTTTGAACATCCTTATGTGACCTTCCACACAATCAAATGCACCTTGCAACACTCATTTTTCTAATGCAAACAAAGCATTCTATTCAAGTGTACTCAGACCATAATTAAAGAGTTGGTAAAATGCATTCTCTTCTTCCACTTCCAGATCTCCCAAGACTCCCTTCAAATATATCCACACAAGTTCTGCCTTCCTGCTTGCCATTTAGCTTGATAACGACTCAAAAATCATTCTCTTGTTTGGAAGGGTGACCCTCTCTTGCCTGCTGCCTGTGCTGCAGGGCAGCAGTGGCACACAGAATTAATGATGGTGTCTGTAATCAAACAGCCATCATGTAAACACCAGTCTGCCCCTTTGATAAAACAGCGTGGTGGGGACCTATTCACCTCCTCATAATTGAGTGCTACATAATGGTTCTGATCCTTTCAGGGAACATTATTTTGTTCTATGATTAGAAAGGGGAAGGAAAAAACAAACTCGATGTAGCATTGCCTTCTTCATTGATCCTATGATTAATTTTGGGTTTTTAATGAGTATGGTACCTTATTTAGACAGGTTCTCTTACTCGTTTTGTTGACTTCTGTTCAATGTACAACAAAACCCAAGCCGTGATAATTGGAGACCATTTTATCAGCAAAAGGATTCTTGCTATTAATACAAGGTTGGCTTGGAAAAAGCATCCTGACATTTTAAATTAGTCAATTAATATACAATTCTACCTACCATTTATAATAGAAAAAATGTTAGCATTTTTTCCAGATATTTTAATTAACACAGAGTATCTCCAATAATCTATTATATAGACAGAATATCACACAACACTGACTTAAGGTGGCTAACTGGATGTTTTGCAGAAAAATGGAAGGCTGAGTTAAATCCTTGCAGCTCTGGGGAGTTTTTCAAAGCTCAAAGATGTGCATCATGTGCAGAGGACACTGATTTACAGTCACCAAACAATTCTTGAAGAATGAACAAGTCACTTACTCCACACAAAACCCACAGAGTTACAGCAGGGCCAAGTTTAGGCATCCAGCATCAGCCTAAGTAATATATACATCTCCCAAGAAATGCAGTAATCAAGATTTTTCATGTTCACTTATATTTATAATTGGCATATATTTAATGATTTAATAAAGTAATCTTACCCAGGCAAATTTGAGCAAAATACTAATTTCTATAAAAGCTTTTGCAGAATTCAAGTCTATGGTAAAATATTGGGGCAAGGGAAATGGGTTCCCAATATCATGTAGCTTTTCTACAGATATTTTGAGAAATCAAAATTGGGTGAATTATTTTAATTTAGCCTTGTTGATGGTCAATTATCCCACAAACAGGCCCAAACCCCATCAACTCAACAGAATAGAAAAGCTTTGGATGTATGACCTGAAATGACCAAAAGCATCAATCAGTTTTACATCACCTCAAAAGGTTTAAAATTTTCAGTGAAAATAAAGAGAAACCTAAGAAGCAAAAATCCACTGGCATATGGGACAAGGGAAAAGATGTCCCTTTGTACTTACAGCTTCAATAAACCTTTACAAAAGGGTACAGTGTAAACATTCAGCAGCCATTAATGAAGGCTATAACTTCCCAATGAAGTAGTCCTGCTTTGCAAATTTGTTTTCTGAGTTCTGATACTCAGCCAGTCAAAGCCAAATCTGGAGCACCCCAGTGCCAGACTGGCCTGATTATCCTCAGCAGTCAGGGAGGGAAGCAACCTTGTCAGTCCTTCAACATTTTTTCCATACTTTTCTCCAGTAAAAGTGTGGCAGTTCTTTAAAGCTTAGTTTCCACGTGGGGAAAATACCAGTGAACTAAGCAAACCTGTTTTGCTGTTCATCACACAGTTTACTCTAAGCTCCTGATCAGGTTACACAGAGTTATATAAGCTTGGTCAAGATGAGAAGAAGCTGTTTGTTCCTGTTGAACTTCCTCCCCTTTAGGAGCAAAGCACTACATCAAACTGAACCTGCTCATGGCACATTTCCCCTCCTGCGATGACAACAGAGAGGAGCAGAAGCAGGAAACCTGTCATGAGCACTCTGCCTCAAAGCAAGGTTTAAATGCCAGAATCAACTGAATACTCCAACCAAGCAACCTCTGCTTTGCATCTGCAGGGTGTAAACCGAGGGTAGGACGTGCATTCCACACAGATGTAAGTCTGCAAACTCCCGGAGCTGAAGGGCTCAAGCTGGAGGCAGCACTAGTGTTGTGTTCCAAAACCATTCCAAAACCTCTACTCTCAGTGTGTCACTAACTCCTTGTACACAAGACTGGAAGTTTCCTAGTTTATTTAATATCTGCAAGGCCCACAGTTGTACTCAATTACATCCATGGAAAACATCCCACAGCCTCTCCAATCCAAGTCTTAGTTTCTATTTCCTTCGTGCCAGCCTCTCCCTCCTCCCCTATTTTCAGTAAAACAAAAAGTGTGGGAAGAACAGTGAAGTGATTTTATTCATGCTACTACAGCACCTAAAGGGGTCACATCAACACTGTCCCACAGGAACCACTACACTAAACAAACAAACAGAGTCCCAGCCCTGGAGCAGTGTAAATCCTATAGAAGAAACTGCAGGTGGGTGTAAGGGGCACAGAGAACCCAAGGTGACAGAAATGCTGCTGGCCAAGAGGCTAAGTGGGGACCCAGCGCAGCAGCTGCTCACTTATTGTCAGCCTGGGGCAGGCACTGCAGCAGGTGCCTCCCACCCTCCAAACTGAAAGGGCTCTTGTGCCACAGGAACCAGTGCGAGGTTTTGTGTAACTGCTGCAGTGACAGCAACTGACTTGTCTTCAGTCTTAGCTTATCTGCAGTCTCAATCTTTCTTTCAAAAAACGTTTTAGGCAGTTTAGTCATTTTATTGTGGTACCCCTGGTGCTCAGCATCTTAATTCTCTAGCTTTCATAGCAATGATTCCGTTTTACAAAGTAGTTCAATTAAGATCACATGTGCATTGCATTTTCTTCTCTTTACTAAGAAGACTACAACATACTACACTTGCTTTCCATGCAAATAATGTGAAAAAATATCCAACCGCTTAATTGACAGTCTCAGATCAATTGTTCTAAGTTCGTTCCCTGCTTTCATGGAATGCTGCTTGTAATTCAGTTTTTGACAGCTAATGTAAAATCCAGATTTTCCTGTATCTTTTGCTGTATTCCTAATCTTTAACAGAGATGTAAAAAATACTTGGTTTGCTGAATTTCTCTCAATAGATCTTGTTATTTGACTACCTACAGACTCTCACAAAACAAGCAGACTTTTAGCTGCTGAGTTTTGCCATGTTTGAAGAAGGGATGCACTGATACATTTACCTCCTACAGCTCAGTTCAATGGCAAATTAGTATTACATAAGTGTTTCTCAAGAATGTAACTTTGTTTATGAATTGAAAAAAAAACTACAATAATCACTCCAATATGCTAGAAGTATGGGGAAAAGAAACCCCAGTAAATTTTAGGCATATTGAACCAAAGAGAGAAAAAATCTACAGATAACAGCACAGGTCTATTTTCTTTTGTACATAGAATGTTATAAACTAAAGATCAACTCTCTATATCAATACTTTAACACCATTTTGTTACACTAAGTGCCCATTTCTTTCATGGCATTGCCTTAATCACATGAAAAAAATTACAAAGGCTGATTTGTAATCCAGTCCAAACTAAACCTAATAAATTCACACTAAGTCTTAATTGTAAATTCCCTTTTAATTGCTCCATTATAAAATTTATTGTTTCTGACAACAACTATTTTCACACTGTATTTGTTCTTCATATAAGCAGCAGACATAAGTAGTTACAATGAGATGCTGCTCATTAACTTGGGGAAAATAAGTACATTTGCCTTGGGCCTGGATTGTCCCCCATACTTTAAAAGAAGAAATTCTCTTAATTACCATCAGCATATCTAATCAGGAGGCAGATACCCTCACCACCAGATTGCCCAAACTCTGCTCACTCCTCTCCAAAAGAGGTTTCCTCTGAAGTCCTGCAACACATTGCTCTTTTCTTCGAAGTGCCAAGCATTTTTCTCTGCATTTAAAGTGGTCCTAATCCTGCAAAGATGATTCTAGCACTGTTTTGAAGTTCTAGACCTTAGTAAGGAGCCAGGATACAAGATCCTAAAATACAATACCTGGAAAGTTTATCAAACATGTTGACAAGCTTCATAGCCTCATATTCTTTTTGCTCTTCTGTCATTTCATCCATTGGATTGGGCATTGGTTCTTCTAAGTGGCCAGTGATAAGGTTAATGCTGGAGGTGAAAAAACAACACAGTTTACATTTCTGCAGGAATAGGTACATTTTCCATGTTCTAAATAGCAGGAAAGAGGAAGAACTAACAGAAACCATCAAGACTAAAACTGTCTGAACTGCACTGGAAGTTTCTATTATAAATAGCCAAGGTTCATATTTATACCATATCTTCTCAGGAATCGTGACTATCTTCTTGTTGATTCACTGTATTAATGTCTTGTCAGTACTCAGAAATGCACAGGCTGGTAGTTCTTGCTGGAATCCATTGAGGAACAATTAATAAAGATCAATAGAATTTCTATGTGGTCACTGAATCCTTCAAACAAATATATTGGATTCCTGATGCATGACTTCTGTAGAAGTTATTTTGCTCCTTCCATATTTACATATGTGATCTACTTGATTCTTTAGGAAAATTTTAGTACCAGGCAATCTGAAACTAGATCAAAACTAAAACTAGACCTCTTGGCTTGCTCCTTCTTAACAAAGTTCTGGTTAAAACCCTGAGCCATATCTGACACCATTACTTTCTCCATTACAGAGATACACCCCACAAACTTATCAGCTTGGCAACTTCATGTGAGTTCCTCGGAAATCTGAGACAAAACCCATCCTTGCTAAGTTTGTTACTATATTTTTTTTTCTATCATATTCTTAAAAATCTCTTTCCACACTCGAATTTTAAGTAGTTATTCTGACTGATGTTAGATCATTCTCATAGGGATCTTTCCCCCCCTGCAACCATATCTGACTACAAGATGGTCACTATTAGAGGCTGGTTTCTCAATAATTAGACCATGAAATCAGCAGAAGACAGGAGTTAATATCAGCACATATAATTACAAAACTTGCCTCTCTGAAAAAGGTAAAGAACCCCAAAAATTACATCAATTAACCAAAATGCAACAGATACGTGGAATTGAAAACAATACTATACTTTGGCTTTGCAGATTTGTATTCTTCTGTGTCTGTGTCTTCATCATCTGAGTACCAATGATCTCCTCTTCCTCCTGCTAGCAGGCCCCTGGCTGCCAGCAATCCTGCTGCGTTCCCATAGCCTGTGTACTTCAACAAGCTATCCACTGCAAAGAGCACACAGAGAATTGTTCAGCTGTAATCACCTCCAGAACAAACCCCACCAGAGTGCTGCAAGAATGGAGAGTTACAGCAAGAGGCAAATAGACCAATTACAGCAAGATCTTATACAAAAGGGAGAAGAAAAAGTAGTTTTTACCTCTCTCTTTACAAAGAACAAAAAGAAATTCTGCTGCAATTTGCTTTACTCCAAGGTCAACGTGTGTCATGAGGCGCACGAGTTTGTTCCTCACTGTTGTGCCAACTTCAGGACGGTTTGATACATCTCTTAATGGAGGCAGTACCTAGAGCACAGGAGAAAGGAAGAAGAGCATAAAATGCATGGAAATATCTATGCAATACTTGCAAAAACAAGTGTAGTCAACAGAACAAAAAAAAGTACTCTGCCCTACAAAAAAAAAGGCAATAAAATCAGACAACTATGCCTACATGCATTGGTAGTGACTCTTGCTTCTTAACATATTTAAGTTTTCTGATCTGTCATTTTGGGCAGAAAAATACTCAGTCTCAAATGTAGACTTTAAAAATACAGTTATTAGGAGTTTATGAACACAAATGGGTGTCCCAGAAGAACTGTTCAACAGTTCTGTTTCTTCTGTTTTGCTTATGTATCTGATAAAAGTATTAGAAATACAGCTTAAGGAATCTCCCACTGTTAAAATGCTCTGTAGTCTCTATAGAACAATGATATGCTTAATGAAAAAGGAGGAAAATAAGTACACTGAAAGTTCTATGGTAAGTTTCTACTACTTAATTTTAAAAATGGGCTCTACGTATAGAGGTAATGCGTACTTCAACCAGACAACACTTTTAAAAGCTCAGGCTAAATTTCAGAAATATTTTTGAGAAATCACTATTTAACCTTTCCTCTAACACACTATTTTCTCATTTCAGGCTCTTAATATTGTTAACTTCAACCCTCAAGAAAGGCAGGTGGTGCATGAATGATGGCTTTTTCGGCAAACTAACTTCTGCTTCCTTGTGTGGATGCCCTCAGACTCTAAATCTATGTCATTTTTTTCAAATTCACAGGATCTATTATATGATCTACAAACAAATCTGGGCCATAATATGAAATATTTAATGAAGACTCTAATGAGAATTATGGAGCTTCAATATTTTACTAGGGAATAAAACTAAGTACATCACTAATTGTCATAAGAAATTGCAGGTCCTTTGTCTTCCAGGTGTCGAATGTAAAGTGTCATGTCTTGTGCAAAATTACAGCACAATTACTACTGAAACTGGGCTCACTGGGAACTGATCCTTACAGGACTGCCACACCATTGACTACTTTGGATAAAAAAGTAGTCTGTCTTTTTCAAACTAAGTATTCGAACAATTAGCAGAAACATTTTACTTTGTCCCTGCATACTCCCCCCAATGGGGATGGTACCATGACTGCCATTTCCCAGTGTGTTGTAAGAATGAATTAATGTTTTTAGAGTACTCTCATACTAATACAGTGATGAGTGCCATAGGACAGTCCATGAGGAAATCAATCATCCTGTCTTCGGATCACAATTTGAATAGCACACAATAAATAAAGCCTAAGGCCAGCACTTAACAATGAGGGTAATTCAAAATATCAAACATCCAGTCATGAAGTTAGCAACATCCATCCATTCTCTGCGCTATATGAGGCAGTGGTCCTGTGGTAGGAGTCAGCATGCAATCATATCCTGACATCGAGATGTCGTAAAAACATGCAGACAACTTCATTTTCTAGCTTCTGAACACTTGGCTCTAAAACTTTTTTTTTTTTCCCAGTTAACAGACCAGCAAAGTGTCCAAAAAATGAATCGCTGTGAACAAAAGCAAACGAACGACAAGAACAAACTTCTTAAGTTCCTCAAACCCACATTTCTGGTATAGATGAAAGAGGCAGAAAATACATCCTCTTTTTAATTTGAAGCTCCATTTATGAATTTAGGCACAGCTTTAGATCTGGGAGCAGCATCTAGGATGCAACTCAAAAGTCACTGAAGTTCAGAAGGCAGCAGAAACCAGAGGAGCAATTTCTTTCTCTTGCTCATCTTTTAACTTCTCTCCACTTGACCTCAGGAAAAGCAGCAAAACAAACAGAAAACACCGCATTCAACCACCAAGATCCTTTAGATCTTTAACCACGGCACAGAAATCTTTTTCCCTATAAAAAGCCTACCCACAGTCCACACTGTAATGAACAGCTCTCTTAAGAGACCAAGTGATGAAGTGTGCCTTAAAACTAAACCTCAAGCAGAACCCACCAAAACACCTGAATTCGCACTGGCCACCACACAGCTCTGCAGAGTTTAATTAACTGCACTGAAATGATTTTTTATGCTGTGTGTCAGGGAACAGACCTTTCTGAGTTTTGTTCCTGTCTCACACAATCCACGGCAATTCACATTAACACAGCTTTACAATATTCCTGCTGTTATTATTTAATTATTTAATTTATTTATTATTATTTAACAGCTCTACAAAATGCATCATGGAACTCAGGCCATAATATGTATTGATTTATATGACTGAAAAATTATTTGTATAGCACTGTCCTGCACGGATGTACAAACCTCAAAGTTTATCATTAGCTTCATATTCAAATTTTGATGAATATTTTACTTACCTGAGCTTTGATAAACTTCCTAATATTCCTGTGAGTTCGGCAGCATTCAGTTAATAAACTGAGAACTGGAGTCAGACCTTCTCTATAGCTGCTTCCCTAAAACAAAACCAAATAAAAATAGAACATTTTAAGAGCAAACATTCCTTTTCAAATTCTGTGAGCACTTCAATAAAGTTCTATATGACAGCCAAAATACGAACTTTACATAAACAAAGAGCCAAATGTTCATCCTCAGACACACATAAACAAATAGCTTCAGATATTCACAGGAATTTGTTCTTTATTTTGAGGTGTTTCACAATCTAGAAGGACATCCATATTTGTGCTAAATACTGGCTAAAAGGTTTAAAAAAAGCTTGATATACGTGCAGTTTTTGCTTCAGTGAAAAAAAGGCCCCTTTTGTGAAAAATCCCTGTAGCCCATACCTTGTCTATTCTCTTCTCCATGAAATCCAGTAAAATCTGAATAGCTCCCATATTCATACCGTTGTATTTTATATCTGTTTCCTCTTGGGACGATGGATTAATAAGAACATCCAAGCAAGAAACAGGAACATTGCTTAAGAGGTTGATTGCATTGCTGAAACAGATTTTAAAAATTCATTATTCATTTGGAAGAAAGAATTAAAAACAGAGTACAACTCACCATAAACTGCTTGTACAACTGCAATCAAAAAGAGGCCCTACAACTCAAACAATGCTTTATTTTCTCCTCTCTGGGTTTTAATGAAGGTGGCCTGCATTATCGCCTGAGCGCTGGCTCTTGGAATAAACAAGGAAAAAGAAAGACAAAAAGCTCCAAAAGCAGCAGTCAGTATTACTTCCAGCCCCCACAGTATCCCATCCCATGGACAAGGCACAGCTTCCAGCAGCTCATCTTGCAGGACAGCAGGGGGAACTCTCACATTGATTTGCAGTGGTCAGAGTTTTTTCCTCCTTGAAACGTAAAACATTTTACCACACATCCACATTAGCATCGTTAATGTGACAAAATACAACATAGAAAACACTTCCTCCTGCTGTAACAGGGAGCACGGTGACCCTTTCTTAGGTCGCCTGAAATATTTTCACTTTTATTTAGCTTACAGTGTATATGAAATACAGAAGGCTTTTAACACATTAAAAACAGATTCAGGTTTATTTACCAAGCACTACCCTTCAGTAAGTGGCAGACTTCACATTCTACAACACACAAAGAGGAGTGTTTCCAAAGAGCCATTAAGTGATTTAAATTAGACCACAGGGTTCCTCCCTCTTCTTTAATGGAGTAAGGTGGGACTTGCTTTGCAAGGGTCTCTTGTGGGGTACACATCTCTTGGGTTTGCTATCTACCCTGTTCTCATTGTACAGACTTGGGCTTGTACTGCTCCTGAGCACTGGGAGGAGTTATACAGATGCTGCAAAAATTAGAATTCTGTCATTATTTACTTGCTGATTGCCAACTAAACTTATAGATGGATGTATTTAGAAATAGTACAAAACCATTCAGGTTTAGCCATCCAGACCTCAAAGCTATCAATGAAGCAATGAGCACTGATCTTTCAAGGATTGGTGAAGTGTTCCAAGAATGGAGAAAACTTTACAAACAACTTCATTTAAGACTTTTAATAATATCTACTTAGAAGCTGCCCTCTGTTTCTATGTCATTAATACAATTCTAACAAAGAATTAGTAAAAGAGAAAGCAAATCATGGCAATCAGACCACAACAGGATTTCTAACAAATGTGCTGGTTTGATCAGACTGGGTGGCTGTTCCACACTGTGCCATCTCCCTTTTGCTCTTTTAGCAATTGAAATTCAGACAGCTATTACTTTTGGGAATGCTTGTTCTCTTTGTTTTGTTTCTAATTCCTGTTCAAGATATGTCTTTTATATCACGGAAGTTATTCCTCTCCAATAATTCAGGAATAGTCAGAAACAAAACAAATTGAAATTCAACAAATATTTGGTGGCTTCAGGCCTTTCATCAAAAGTTCTCTTTTTACCAGTTTCTTATTAAACAACCAAGTTCCCAAACACCTACAAAATTAATTTTCTGGATCACTGTGTCTGAGCTATTCTTTTCAATAAATGAAGCCTGGCTTTCTGATCTTTGTCACTCCACTGACAGTTTTATTTGTGGCAGAGGAGTGTATGAAATTCTCCAGCTACCAGGAAGTCAGTGACTATGCACAGATATGCACAATAGTGTTTGCATTCCTACTCCAGGGGGTAGAAATACTGCGTATATTACTCTCCCTTTTTCGGCTTCCTAGAGATCATTAATCACTGGGACATGACATCCACCCACTCATGCTCCCAGCCCCCTCCTGATATGCAAATTCAGAAGCAAAGGCCTATTTAGAGACTGTGAATGCCTTGATTAAAACCTTGTTAGTGGGCAAAAATGGCACTCACTCCAATATGTGGTACTTTAAGCTGCTCATATTCAAACATTAAGTAATGACACAACACAACCACAATAAAAATACTGGGTACTAAAGTAGTTAAGATATTTTTATGGGTAACTTCTGCTTTTTTGTTAGAAATAGTCACACTGACAATCAGTACCTCATGGCTCAGGGCATGTATCAAAAATTCAGTGTTCACCTAAAATAAATCCTCAACTTAAGACATTCAGAGCACAGGCACTCAACGGATATGCTTTAACAGGCTGCCCAAACCTTTCACTGAAGCATCTTAGGTTCTACAGATTTACAAACTTAGGGAAGTGCAAGTGATCAGCAATCCTAAGAAATATATTTATATCTCCCTGATGCTTCATAAAGTTTATTCTGCATTCAACGCTGTTTGTATTTTATTTTATTTCATTTTGAACATAGTTTTCACAATTGCCTTACTGATAGGCTCCAGGTGGAAAGCAGAGCTGAAGTTGTGCTCTGCTCTCCGACTCACACCTCATCTCCAGCAATAAAGATTGCAGGGTCAGAGTCCAGCATGCTGGACAGCCCAAATGATGACACAGCCTCTCTTTTTTAGCTATAGACTGCTAACAACAGTTCAGTCATTTGCTAGTGAAGCTCCTATCAGGAATTAAAGTGTTGCTTGTCCAAATACACCAGTGGACTGAAGTGGGGCCCTCTGATGCAGGCCCCAGTCCCTCTGAGGATTTGCAGGGCATTACTTCTGAGTACAGTTTTTCTATTTCAGAGTTGTCTTGTGATGAACAGACTAGGTAGAAACGTGTATTCAGTTATTTAGCTTTTATTGCGTCTTTGATTTCAAAGAGGTTCTGCAAAAAGGCTGAAACATTTGAATCACAGCAGTCAAAACCTGCACAGTGCTCTTGCTGCACATAAATCAATATCAAATAGCACACACAACAATGCTATACTTGCAGTCTTTACTCTTCAGCTAATTTTACCAGCTACAGTTTGCTAACTGAGGGACAAAGCTGGTTTCTCAGCACAGCAGAAAGACTGATGCAGTGCCACACTGAGTCAGCTGGAGAAGGGGAACAAGTGAAGTGACACAAGGCAGTGATGTGTGTCCTCATTTCTGTTCTGCTTCCCCCTCTCAGAATTATGGAGAGCCTTTGCTTTGACTTGGTGTGTCCATAAGGTCCATGTGGGCAGCACTGCTACAAAAAAAACCTTTGTGACTGAAAAAAGCAAGGACAGAAATCACACCAACACTGCATCTTCTTCACAGCTGCCTACTTCTTTATGTAAAGCCATTTCTGGATCTCATCTGCAAGTGTTTGCAGAAGCTAAACCCAAAAGGATGTGCATAACTTGCATCCTTTTGCAATAGCACAAGATAATTACATTTTACAGGGCAATATATTTAACAGGGTGATCAGACTAGTCAGATTTCTGGACAAGGAAACAGATCTTGAGAAGAGCATCAGCTGTATAACAATTCTTGTAGCTCTCTCTTGTGGTTGCTGAATTTATCCAAAACTGTTTTATTCTCCCAGCAGAAGGGAATTTATTCTGGGACTGCCAGTCCCTCCCTTAAAGGAAGCTGAGAGCACAAAACACTCACCATAAGCAGCAGCAAGGAGAAAACACTAATTGCCCTTTAGGACACAGCACTAACTTCAGTCATGGCAACTACTGCAGCAGAATCCTAAATTATTCCAGACTAGCCTGCACCAACTGAGAAGGGCTCTGACGTAGGATTTTACTGTTCACCTACTAAAACTGTTGATCTCTAAGAGCTTTCCAAGATTTTAATCAAGGTCATTTAACACTTCCAAGATTAGGATCTTGAAAGATCCTAAAAGATCCTACACTTAGATATACAGAAGAAACTGGCAACATTTCATTGCTGAGAGAAGCTACTGGACTGTCAGGCCCAGTGAACAGCTGACCTACTTGGTAAAAATAAGGGTGACATGGAGAAAGAACAGTCACACTAAGCCAAGAACCACCACCTCACCACCAATAATCTGAATTTTGATTGAATTACGGAGGCCAATACATAACAGTTGGGTGCAGGACTGAGGAAACAAAAAAACAAATCACACACCTAAAACTGTAAGATGATTCACTCATCTTTGAAAAAAAAATATTATTACCATGGAAAAAATATCTGTACTTCCAATAAAGCAGCCTAGAACTCCTGGGATAAAATACCAACTTGTTACTTCCACCCCAATCCATCAGAACTGCAAAACTTACATACAGAAATCTCAAAATGTAGTGTTTCCATCAGTTTCTGTGCAAAACAAAAGAAGAATTCCACTTCAATTTGAACTACCCTTAGAACTTCCATACATATTTTCATCCTCAGAAACATGCACACGAACTAAAAACAAAATTAAAAAAAGGTGAGCTTCATTACCAGTGATGGAAAATAACAATCTTGCCAGCCACTTTCTCTCTGGAAAACTGGACATGTTTAAACAATATCTGAGGAAAACAGCTTTCATCAAAAAAAGATTAACAATATGAACTCCAAATTAATAGTTTTCATTGTTCCTCATATTTCCACTTTAGATTTCAGGCAAAGTCATTTCTATTTAGGAAAAACAACCAAACAGAAACCTTTTAACATAAATTGGTTCTGCAATTCTACCAACCTGTGCAATTCTTCAGTTTTTTCTTCAGTAGGGCCCGTGGTTAATAAGCAGTGTCGAAGGATGGCAGCCATGTAACGAAATTGATGAGATTCATTCTATATAAATATAAATTATGAAGATATTTTTTCATTTTGAAGATTGCAAGTGAGGGTTTCAGGTCACTAGAATAATAAAAATTAAAGATGGAAAATACCTATTAGATCATAACATCCATCCCTATCAATAAAAGGACTGTACCTTAGTGTTCACTGAATGCTTAATGCTACATAACTCATAAGCTGACTTTGAACTAGGCCTTGTAAAAGTCACTGGGGAGGTTTTTCCACTTCAATCACTACTAGGAAACCCAGTTACAAGTGTTTGCTCAGTTCCATACCACTATTCCTAACACACCACTATCTTCCTTCTTGTATTTACACCAGGCCACCTCTTCATCCATTCAGATTATGTATGTTCTTCATTAACTTTGTCTTCTCCTCATTTAGGCCTTTTGCTGCCAAGTTTCATTCCCTCCACCCAGTCTGTCTCTTTTTCTAATTCCCTTGCTTCTGCTCCCTTGATACCTTTCCTCCATTCCATTAATAACTTCTCAGCAACCTTATTTGCCCTACTTTTGCTCTCTCCAAGCAATCCCCCGTTCCAATGTCCCACCAGACAGCAGCCATACAAAAGTACACCAGTAACTGCAATCATTTAACTGTGTATCATTGTCCTCACCCTTTTTCAACAGCTCTTCTTGGCATCCATCATGTGCTCTGGAGTGTTTGACCTGGCACAAAGCACCCAATGCATCTTTTGTAGCATCAGCATCCAAATCTGCCAACTGTACCACCTGCAGCTCTCATCTGGCTTTGCTACTCTGAAACCATCCCCAGTTATTAAATAGTGCAGTTTCAAATGGTTCTCTCCACATTAGGATGGATCTTGTTTAGCTTTCTACCCACATGCCTAATCTCTCTGCTTTCCTTTTATTTTCCGTGTGTTATGCTGTTTGGAATCTCTTCAAATTCTGCATCTTCAGTCCACTTCATTAACACACCTTTCAGTCTTCCAGATCATTAAAATTGCCACTGGAATATTCACTAATGTCACTAATATTCACAGAATGTCACCTAACATATCTGACTAACAGCCACTAAAAAGTCCTTTAATTTAAAGGTTCTCTGCTTTTAGGAATTTCTAGTAAAGAAAGCTTAAATCTTAAGCTTTATCTTGAAACACAAAATAAGTTTCCTCTGCCCTGGGATGTCTTAAACTCTCATTAAAAAAGGAAAAAAAAGGCTGTGTGCATGCTTGGGTTTTTCAAGGAGGAAAAGATCTCTAGGATAAAACCTCTCTCATCCCACAGACAGCAGCCACATGAAACCTCAGCAGGTAACACCACAGCTGTGTGCCATCTCCTGCCTGCCTTCCTGCAGTGACCTGGCCTTTCCATCTCCCCAGATTCAGTATTCTGTACGAGTAAACCAACTTCCAGATGTCAAGAGCTTACCTCTCAAGAGGTGAATATATAATAAAGTTTCTTTTTCCAGCTTTCCATATAGCTGTGTTACATTCTTTTTTACCTCCAAAACAATCTACGCAAAGAACTTTGACAAAGTTAAAGATGCTTTTAATAAGGGTCTAAGTCAGGAATATAAACAGAAGAAAGAAACCTCACTTTCTTTATATTTCCTTGAAACTCAAAGTATTCACTTCTCTGATTCCTCTGTCACTTAAATTTCAGGATTTCTTATTCAGTATATCCTTCAGATATTAAAGCAAAGAATAAACTTCAGACTTTTCTCAAGTTTTACATTCCTGAAAGTTACAGTTAATGTCTTATTTGCTGTTTAGTCCAACGCACTAAGAGAACAATTATTTGCAAGTTTTAACCACTGTAGAATTTTGATCAGCTTTATACGCTGCATATTTACAATGTGCAGTGGAAAGTAAACAACGCTGTTCTACAGATAATATGATGTGGACTAAAAAGAAAGATTCCCTATGTAATTCCCCTGCTGTAGCACAGACTCAGGTTATTCAAAGTTATCCTTGTAATTTCTGTTTACAAATTTAAGGATGCAACACATAGGAAGCATAGTTATCTAAGGAAAAAAACCAAACGATCCGATGTTATAATGAAAACAAACCAAGATAAACCTTACTCATAAAATGTAACAATGAAAGTGTATTTTGTTATTGTACTTGATCTCATATTAAAAGATCACGTTCAAGTCCAAAGCTGCTGTTGGGAGGATGGTACAGAGATATTAAAAACAGTACCACTTTTTGTCAGTTATTTGTTAAAAATGTGAGTTGATGTACTTATTGTAAAACGGATAAAAACTCAGGAGTCCTCTCAGCTCTATTACTTTATTGCTATAGTCCACAACCTCCAGGGATGCAGCCACCTGGCACACTTAGGTTAAGAAGATTTTCCTAACCAGCTAGTGAACAACACCTATTTTCTTTCAGAAATCGAAGACTTTCATGAAATATTTTTTGTATTTTTGTATTCGAAAACACACCGTTTTAACTTGCATTATGCAAGCCAAGCTATTCTCCCATCACACAGAAAATAAGATACGGATAAGATTTTTTCCCCAAGTAGTAACAGGAATAACAACTGCCTCTGGTGCATGTACCTGCTGGTTCTTGCAGGCTAAACAAAATCAATTGAAAAAAAGCACTTCAGCTTAGTCTTACCTTGCTGTGGACATTCCAGCTGTCAAGAGTTACATTAAATAGAGCCTTTAGCGCCTCAATGGCACAATCTGTCTCTTGCAAAGATAGAGGAGGCCTGTCACGATCTTCTGCTGCTTTATATTCTTCTGTCCATCTTACTCTCAGGGAACTCTCCAAAGCCTGAGTCAAAACTTGCACCCCTTGCAGTTCCTGACGCAGCTGTGATCTAATGTCTGTGTGCAGAAGTGACAGGAGGAAGAGGAGACGCAAATTGAAGCATTTAATGTCATCGACGAGCTGCCGGTCCTTACATTTCTGCAGCAGGTTGCAGAGCATCGCTGCAAGATTCAGTTCCAAACTGAGCTTCTGTGCAACTGAACTATTAAAAATTATATTACAGAGGCATTTTAAGGCTTCTACTATCACAGGAAATTCAGATACTCTCTCCAAAGGATCTTCCACAGTGTCCAGCTTTGCTAGCTTCATAAGGATTTGCATGTTCCTCTTTGTGGTTACAGGCACTAAAACCTTCTTGTCCCTGGAGAGAATCCGAAGTGCCTCCAGACAGGCAACTTGACATGAAGTTTTTGTGTCTTTTTCAAGGATGTTTAGAATTCCTTCACACAGTTTCTAGGCAAACACAACAAAGAAAAAGGGAACAGTTTTAGTGTCAAAATATCGGTGGCAGTAAGAAACTATTTTGTTAAGCTTCCATATAATTTTTGAGTTTTTATCTGACTTGAGAAACTAGGCATTTCATATTAGCTCTTCAAAATATGAACTGTTGCAAAAGGCCTCCAGAGAGTACCAAAAGCAGCTTTCCTCATGGATACTATCCAAAAAAAATCAACATTTACAAAAGCATTAAGCCAAAATGGCAGCTGTTACCCACCACTGCCAGTTACACTATTGACTAAAGACTCCAGAAGAGTAACTAAGATAGAGAGAAGTGAAAGGTTCAAAAAAAACCAAGAGCTTGTACTGAGAGAAGAAAAGCTGTGCCTTGGTGGCTGCAGGAATCTTCAGAAATCCCTGAAGCATCACAACGTCAACAGCACTAAGAATGAGGTTCTTCTAAGATTTAGAGCACGACAGCATCTTGCTCCATCAATATATTTCACTCCTTCAATCCTTCCAGAGTTAAAATCTGGTAGTGTCCACAGACTTAGAGAATCTCCCCACATCACAAATTTCATTGGTAGAGAAGGGGCCACAATACATTTGATATGATTCACCATCAGCTACTTCAACACCCTGACAACACTCAGCAAAGCAACGGGGGAAGAATGTTTTAGTTATTTTCTTTCCACTGAATTTTACATCCATCATGCTCAAACTGGACCTGAACAAGAACTCAAGAGAACTGGTCTCAGATTCTGAAGATTTCTATCAGAAACCCAACACAGCAATGTAGCAGAAACTAGATGGACCTAATGTAGCAGAAACTAGATGTTGCCAGTACTACAAAAGATGAAGCAGACAAAAAGGTATGGAGCTGAATAGAAAAAAGGTCAATCATTTCAGGTAAGAATATGGCTTGTTAGTCATATTCTTACATTTGGCTACTGCTTCCCTTTTCCCCCCTTCCTCTTGCAAACTCAGTGTCTTAATCCAGTTAAAAAAGCCTTACTTGCTGTCTCAGACAGATTTACTTTGTCTGTTATATCACAGCACATGGTGCTGCAGCAGCTTCCAGCTGCGGAATGCCATGGCCAGCCAGGCAATCAGTGCTGGCAGACATTTCCAGAGCACAGAGTACGGCAATTTTCTTACCATTTTAAGTCTGTAAACAGCACAAATGCGTTGTTCCTTCAGAAGTGGTATTCGGCCCTAACAAAGTATAAATATTGGGGAGCAAAGCTATTAAATAAGGATAAAGTGGTCCAAAAACCCTTTCCTTTTTGTATTAGGACACGTGAGCTTGAGCTGAAGCACCTGCTGTGCCACAGAGAGGGAGGCACTATGCCTGACACCTCTCTCCAAGGTGACTGCCTGGTCAAATTAAAAGATATTAATTTTCTGGAGTGGATTCCAGAACAGACCTAAAGAACCAACTGTTTGTCTGAACCATGCCACAGTGCTGTCAAGTGTTGCAGTTCTGAAGACTCAACTTGTTCCAGCAAAACACTGTCAACAACTTCTTGACTGCTTGAGACAAGTATTTTAGATTTCTAAGAGCTCATTAAGCTCCTCAGAAACAACCGCACTGCCTTAATTTCAGCTGCTATTCCAGAACACATTTACTTCTGGTTGGCAATTTTCATACTGTTACACACAGAAATTGAGAATAGGCTTCCAGAAATTCCTATTTTTTATTAGTATATAACAAGAAGGATTGGCACTGACTTGATGTGCCTGGTATCTGAGTGGATCTTACAGTACAACACAGACTGCCACCTGATTTATATCCATAACACCCACCAATGCAGACATATACATCATTAAACAAACAACCAGGACAAGTACAAGGACAGCTCACGTTACAATCTTGTGTTTTTATCACCCTGTGATGTATTACAGTCCTGTGGCTATGTCCAGAGAGACAAGCTTGACAGCATTACCTCTCTTCCTGCCTTCTAGAGGACACAACCTACTTTCTTCCTGGAATTCAGTATCACAAACTCACTGCTGATTTAGTTAGGTTATAGCCTAAAGCATCATGTTTGATAGCCGTGTCACTGCAGAACAATTTACTCTGTTCAATTTACCCAGCTTCTAGTCAAGCCATAGTTTTGCCTTTTCTATCTTTTGTATTTTCAGCATGTCACTGACATATAGGGGTTGTCCTCTCCCTAACAGTATCCCACTCAGAAAAGCTTACAGCATAGTTACATCCACATTACAACACAACCCCACTACTGACAAAACCTTGCTGTAATTCTAAGGTTGTGGCTGAAGCTGTGAGGTGAGGCAGAGGCATTGTTGATCTTTTACCTGCACAGATATAAATGACTTACAACAAAGCCTGTGGCTTGCTGGAGTACATAACTACAAGCAAATTTCCTCCTAGGCCATGAACAAAGCCATTATGCAGGAAGAGACAGGTAAGAAGCACGTACTGCATTCATCAGGTTGTAATGCAAAGTTTTTGATAGCACCAGCAACCAATGACAGAATCATTAAGTCCTACTTTCCCTTTCAAGCATCTTTATTTTTTACCTTAACTGGAGGATGAAAGGAGAATACTCAGTACTTTACAGATGCTAAGGATATTGAGCATATGTAGTTGAGTAGCTGTTTAAGAAAAAAAACAAAAAAACTGCAAGAAACCAAACCAAACTATCCAAAGAAAAAAAAAATTCTTATACTGTATACCTTAAATCCACCCCTTGAAACTCATTGTCTGAATTTGACTTTTGCCAATTTGACTTCTGCTTTTTTCTCCTTTCCTATATTCTGTAGTTGGCAATCAGTTTTTCAGACTAGACATGTGCTCATTTGCAGCGTAAAAAGGGATGGATGGGATGGTGAGGAAAGAGAGGCCAGAACACCAAATCAAGATCCCGGCTGAGTTCTTCTACAGATCAGAAAGGACACACACAGTCCATCACCACATCACAGTGTCAGCTCTGAGTAAAGCCGTAGATAAAGCAAAGCTAAGAAGTCTTCGAGTCCTCCGTGTAACAAAGAAATGGAAGTGAAGATTACAGTACACACAACTGATGGGTTTGCAATTGCAAAGGACTGACAGACTTATCATCCCACCCATTTCTACCAGAAAAAAACTTAATATCTTAAAATATTTAAATTTTGCAGAAAATCATGGAATGAAACTATGTATGCCCAATTTCAGACAAGCTATCCTTGCAGGAACTTTGCAATTCTGATTTCAAGCTTTGAGTTTATTTCAGAAATAGCAGAAACATACAGCCTCACTCACTAATGAACATTTTCTGAATAAATATGCAAATTAGCCCCAAAACTAATTACACAACAGAAGGAAGCGGCTTGTTATTATTTATTACACCCTAAAAATAACAACAGGAAAAAATAAAAAATTCTATGTCCAAGCTTTAAATGCCAGGCTGTGGATGGATCCCAAGGGATGTGCTAAGCCCTGACACACCTGTACAGCTCAATACACGTTTCCCCTCTTTGACACCTGACATGTATGTACCACATCTCACTGATTACAGCCACCTTTGGAATAATAGGCTTCTGCAACCCTGTCTTCCTTACAGCTTAATAGCTTTCTTCTGTACTTATCCCTTCATCTTAATCTCTAGTATTCTGTAAGCATCTCACATAGACAAGAAATACATCTGTCATATTGCTACCTGCTGAGAAGAGAGAAAATTGAAAAATCTATTGCAAAATTTTATCTCAGTAGATATAGAAGAGTGTCTTTACCCTAATTCCTCCACCTCATCTCAAATCTGTGCCCAGCAAAATTATTTATGGGCTCTTCTGTAACTACTTTCATTCAAGACTGGGGGCTTTGCTAGGGGAATTTACTTTTCTCTTTCAGAAAAAAAGGGAATGTGTAGTTGTCATGTCTCTTGCACTGAAGAAGCAAAAATTAAAATACAACTTTATACTCATTGCTTGCACCATTTCACAATGGCAGCTAAGTTAAGAGACTCCTTTTACTCTTTTATACTCCTACACTGAGGTATGCAGCTCAATACTTTACTCACCTTTCTTTTGTCTTCATCTGCAGGATCAAATCTGAAAGTGGCCCGATTCTGTAAGGAAAGACAAGAGTTTGTGCTTGTTACATGCACAGCAGCTGCTAAAGATATAATACCTGCAAAACTACTAAAAACTTCAGGAGTCTGGTTAAACCCAGCCTCAGACAATGAGGTTATAACTACATCTACTTGAGTCCTTTTCCCATCCTCCCCAACAGCATGAGCTTCAGTCAGGGACTCCAATGAAGAGTTTCACAATTACTGCTGGTGCAGAGCAAGCCTTTTTCTGGGGGATGCGCTTCCGATGTGAGTCAACCACCTCACACATGGCACCTGGCAGGGTGAAAAAGGTGAAAAAACACCTTGTGTTTTACTCATTACTCTGCCTCTTCCCCATGCAGATCTTGCTTACAAACTTTTGACCACTCTGACTGTCCCAAACCAGAACCACCACAGCATCATCTTGCCCAGAAAACAAGTAGTACAAATCAAATAAGCCTCGCTACAAAAACTACCAGATTCTGTGTTCTGGCAATTTCCAAAATACCTTACCAAGGTATGTTTCCCTGGTACTGTTTAAACACAAGACAAACATGGTCTAACAACAAGTACTTATTTTGTATTAAACACTTCAAATAGCAATTGAGTCTAGTTCTGTGTTATATCCTGAAGAATGCTATTAGTGAAATATTCCTCATATGGCAAAAGTTATTATGACAGTCATAGAAAACAGCACGAATACCAGACAGTTCTCTTAATATTTTAAAACTTCCAATCTAAGTGATCAAGCATGATGAACAGCTTAAAAAAAAAAAAACCAAACCAAAACAAAACCCCAAAACAAACAAACAAAAAACCCAAACCAAACCAAACAAAAAACCCCCCAAAAAACCGAAACAAAAAACCCCAAGAAATACAAAAAAAAAGCCCAA
This sequence comes from Acanthornis magna, assembly GCA_036785705.1. NCBI lineage: Eukaryota > Metazoa > Chordata > Aves > Passeriformes > Acanthizidae > Acanthornis > Acanthornis magna. The sequence continues at coordinate 1,238,129 of JAWUZG010000027.1, read as the reverse complement.
GCAGGTGAGCATTAAATGACAGCAATTAACCAAGCGAATGCAACCTTTATGTTTGCATGTGAACATTTTTGCAAATTTACAAAAGCAATGTAGTGAGAGCAGGAAGCCCAAGCACTAGAGGAAAAGAGATTTGGAATAATCATTGCAAATGGGACAGCACAGAAAAGTACCAACAGACGTACCAATTTCTCTCATTATAATTATTCTATAGCCATCCTTTCTTTTAAATTAAAGCATATTTAATTTGTTATTTGGAAAAAACCCAAGAAAACCTAAAGCCCTGGAACCTGGAGTACTCTGCTCAGTCTTTGCTGGCCCACAGACAAAGTGTGAGTAACAAGGTGTACAGAAAAGAGATGCAGGAAATATGATTAAAAAGTTCTAACAAGAAACACAGTAAGAGCAATGTCATATTGCGACAGAATTAAAAGTTTCCCATCCCACTCTAAAAGAAGTATTTAGCTACACATTTAACTCCCAGACTTCATTCAAATACTTGAAATGTCAGAATAGAAGCTGCACGAGCTCTCACTCTGTCCTTGAGAATTCAACTCAAGCCTAAATAATTCATCTGGGAAAGCTGCTGAGAAGGCATAAAATCCAGTACAGCAAAATTAAGAAATTATGCTTGTGCACGCTTTTTGACTGAACACATTTAACACAGGGTCATTTAGAAGAGTAAGGACGGAGATAAAAGGTTTCTTCAATCAGAATCCTTTCTCTGTACCTCAGAGGTCAGCAAGTTAAAACAGATGTGTCTCATGAACTCCTGATCTACCAATCCTTCAGAGAAAGTGCCCTGCAGCTGCACCAATCTCTACCTTTGAATTTCACATGCACAAAGGCAGCCTATGTCAAGACTGTTGCTCAAGGCTCTTCTACAAGCTCAAGTTTAAGTGAAGACATCAGTTGCTGTCATTGTTAGATGTAAAACATATTGCACTTAAGACAGCAAATTTCAAGACACCTCTTGGCGGCTGAAGAATACCCACACACCAATTCACATTCATTTGGTTTCTCCCCTAATCACAAAGCTTTTAACTAAAAATCTGAATGCTCGTTTCTGTAAGATTCCTAAATTTCAGTCAATAGTTAGTTCAACATGACTGCATTTAAATTGCATCCAAAGCCAAACTCTGAGTCTGTACCAGCTTTAGAGACTTGTGTGCCAGTCACACAAGCATCTGTACAAAGGACAGGCACCTGATGGGTTGAGAGGAAATCTTCAGAATGGACTATACTGTACTACTAAAATCTAGGTGTCAAAATACCCCTTTCAAAAGAGAAAACAATATAAAATCCACCCAACATCTATATTCCCTCTGATTTTCACCTCCCTACATTAGCAGGAAACCCCTTTACTTCTTGCCTAAGCATACACATATCAGACTCTAACAGCAGTACACACTTACGACTCTTTCATACCTGCCAGCATTAAAAGCACAACCTGCCCTAAGCTGTCTTCCCCTTTCGCTTTGCTTGGCCAGAAACACGGAAAAATGAAGTGAGGTTTGTCAGCCCATTTCACACACAACCCCTGCCCCTCGCACTGTCACTGCCAGGCGGTGCAAAGGGCTCCCTGTTCCCGGTGACAAAGGGCTGCCCACAAAGGGCAGCACCTCAGGCAGGTGGGCAGGTACCCAAGACACTTCAGTGTTATTCTGTCCAGCCTCTGCCCAATGGTGTATGTGGGTTAAAAGGCTTGCGAGGCAAATGTACGCTACCAAAGAGCTCCTCTGACAGCCCGATCGCCGATAACCCACACTACCCCCTGGGCACGAACAACGCAGACCGAAGGTGCCGGGGGCCCAGCCTGGCACTGGGCTTGGTGCTCTCTCGCAAGTCTGCTTCCCTCAAGGCGCTCACGGCCCCGGCAGTGCCGCGGTGCCCTGACGGCCTGCGGGCGGGGAGCGCACGGGCAGGGCAGGGCAGGGCCGGGAGGCTGCGCCGGGCACGGGGCACGGCGCCGAGGCGGCGAGCGCTGGGGACTCGCCGCAGAGCCGAGCCCGGAGGGCAGCGGGATGATACCGGCGGCGCTGCCCATGGCGGGCGGGGCGGGGCGGCGACACCGCCGGGGGAGCGGCGTAGAGGGGAGGGGGATGGGACCCGTTACCTCCTCGTTGTACCGCGCCAGGACGCGCTCCACCGCCTCGGCGCCGCCGCCGCGCCCCTCCACGGCCTCCAGCACCGCGCCCAGCTCCGGGCCCGGCTCCGCGCCCGGCTCCATGCCCGACCGCCCCGTCCCGTCCCGCCCCGCCCGGCGCCGCCCGCAGCGGCCGCGGCCGCGCCCCGCGCCCCCTGACGCGCCCGACGCGCCCCGCGGAAGCCGCCCGGACTGGCAGGCAGCGTCCGCGCGCCATTGGCTGGAGGAGCCGGCCGCGCGCACCCCCGAGCCCTCCTATTGGCTGCCGTCCCGCCGGCCGGCCCTCGCGGAGTGAGGACTACATCTCCCAGCATGCCGAGCGGCGCGGCGCCGCGGCACACGGTGGGGTGTGCGGGGTTCTGTTGCCGCGGGGCACGATGGGTGCTGCAGTCCGTGCCCACAGCCCCCAGGGCTCCCGCCGTAAGAGCGGCGGGGCCATAGGAGGGCCGCGGGTTCGAGGGCCGGGCGGGCGGAGCGCGCTCTGGGGATGCTCAGCGGCACTGGGCACTGCCCGGCACATCCCTCCCTCCTCCTTAGACTTGTCCGATTGTGTGCTCTCTGCCCTGTGCACACCGTGTCTGTCACAAGGCGAAAGGCTGCCAAAACCAGGGCTGGCCGCTTTTTCTTAAGCTTTTGGGTCATTGGGCTCCCACCGCGGGCGAAGTCTGTGTCTGTTCCCTGTCGTGGGGCTTCGCCACAGCGTCTGACAGCAAAAACAACCCCCTTTTTTCTCAGGTCTAACCCACGAGAGCAATGGTGGTACACGAAAATTCTCCCTTTTTTGTTCAGGAAGGGGCAGGAGGGGAAGGTGGGCTGCATCGGCAGAGCCGGGCAAATGCGAACCATGTCTCTATAAAGGTTTTGCAAGGCCGTGGGTTTAAACTACACCGAGAAGATACACAGTATTTCCACACACAAGGCACCCTATAATCGAAATTAACTGTCCAGATAGCAGAAAATGATATCTTGAAATAAAAAAAACCATGCTCAGACTGAGCTGTGGCCGGGCTCTCCTTGAAATATTCATTCCTTCACTTCAGGAGGTACTCCGTGAGAAAGAGAACCCTTCCATCCCCGAATGAGCAGAAAATGCCAGGGGTTGCCCCTGCAGATGGACAGAGCGCTGATGGTGCTCTGATGGCTGCGCTGTCGAAAACACCCAAAGCACAACCAAATTTCCTCCCAAAGCACAGACCCAAAGCTTTGGGTTCACAACCTGAATTTCCTCCTTTGGGGTTTCTTGCCACAAGAACTGAGATGTAAAACCAGAACAGCACTGTCACTGGAGTGCAAGGAGTAACAAAATCGAGCCATCCAGTGTGCAGGCACTCAATCTGAGTCAGATCCATGTGGAAACGAATGCAGCTTTGGAGAGAAACCCAATAAAAAGAGTCTTTTGCTTGTTAGATTTATAACTCTATAATAAAAGCCTGGCTAGATTTACTTCACAGCACAGCAGAACGCTCATTTTATGTGCATCTAGCCAATTTTTTTTTTTTAAATTACAAAACCTAAAACTAAAGATTAGGAAACTGTTACTGCCCTTTAAAGGCACATTGTTATTCATCATCAGCGCGTTTTAGTTTCCACTTTATGTAGCATATGAAGGATTAGGATTTCAATGAAAGAGAGGGACAGAATAAATTGCATCCTCTACCAAAGAACTGCCAGACCTTTTCAGATGGGTGCATACCATGAGCCCTTCCCATGTTAGTCAGCTTTATCTAAACCTTCCAAAGCAATGTCTGCCCCTGAATTTCATGGGTTTCAGGGTCAGTCACAACAGAATTGTGGGGCTGGGGAGGTCAGAGGCCATTTTTGTCAAAGGGTAGTGACCTTAGCAGCAAGAGGTAGCCTGACAAAAACAGGATTCATGCTACTGAATGGAGTTCTCACTGCTCTTCCCCCGCTGAGTCTTTTTTCTACCTGGTAATGAAAAATCTTGAAGAATTGTAATGGATTTTTATACACATACATACGAATAGATCTATGTGTGTGTAGATCTATTTAAAAATATTAACTGTGTTACGTCAGTTATCCTGTAATACATTATATTAGTTTCTATTCTACTGTATATATTTATCATATTATGTTTTAGCCCATGAAAAATATCACATTTTTATTAAAATGTGTATTTGTTGTTAGAAAAAAGAGAATGTAAGCAAGAAATGGAAACAAAAAAATACAGGAAAAGAGGGGGTAAAAAACAGAGAGGAAAGAGAAAGAAAAAAATAGGAAAAAAAAACCAGAACAGAAACAGTAACTGAGATTGAATATTTCGGAATGTGGTACAAAAGTTTCTTCAGAAACCCTTGCATAGTCACGTGTTTATATACACATAAATGTGTGGCTAGGCAGGAAACCCCAACTTTTCGCTTCCACGGTCAAGGGAAAGGATTAATTAACAGGCTGCAGACTCTGACTCAGGAGTTTTGGCCATTTGTACTGCGATGATTTAAGACATTCTTGCCCCTAACCAGACGTTGTACACAGAGGTAATCGTGCTCTCCCGAGCTGCTGCAAACCCTGAAAGCTGCCGTGGTTTGTGCTGCTGGGGAGGGCTCTGAGCTGCAGAGGACCAGGGTGAGCCCTGCTCTCCCTTGCAGCACTCCTCACGCAGGTGCTGATGGTGACCTCTGTTTCACCAGTCCATATATTGCTCCTCATGAACAGCTAGTTTGAATTTCAAAGCCCTCATCAGGAAGCAGTTCAAAGGTAGTTGGACGTGCACATTCAGATTCTTGAGGCATCAACACAAGTTCCTAAATTAAGTAAAGAAAAAAAAAGAAAGACTGTGGAGTTGTTTGGTTTTTTTTGCAAAAGACTTTCCAAACCCTGACTGATGATTCTTCATGATTCTTTTTTATGAGCAGCTTAGTGGTGCAGCTGTTGGTCAGAATTCCCTCTCCCATGATGTTGCATGCAGCATTGCAGTTCTCCACTCAGAAAGGTTTCATTATTTCTGGGTCTCGCACTGTGTCCAATATCCCTCCTCCTTCCTGAACACCTGAGCTCTTGAAATCAGGGTCATGGAGTTGTCCCCAAAGGTGTTGAAGGATATGGGACATTTGTATATTAAAGTAGTCTCATTTTCTCCTCTCTTTCAGTCAATGGGGATTAGGCTTCTTTTGGTTTAACAATTTACTAGAAAAAACAGACAAAGTGCTTCTGGCTTCCCTTGAGTGGTGCTTGGGCTCACCTCCATCCTGATCCTTCCAAAGACCAAAGACTTGAGTTGTCAGTTCTACCCACAGACATCTCACCAATGCATCTGGTCCTTGGAGGGACCGTGGCAGGTCACGGTCAACAGTCCATCAGGTGGAGGTGCATCGCTCATTTGCCATGAATTGTACCTGTTCTCGAGTCCTTCACTGGGTAAAAACATACGTGAAGACATCTAAGATTTTTGAAGGTTTGCAGCTTGTAGAAGTTTTTGTATTTAAGTAAATTTAAATGGCATCTACTTAATTTCAAGAACTTTATTTGGGTGTGAAAATCCCTCATATATCTTGCACAACTGTACAAATAACACTTATGTCCATTTCAGGCATAAACATGGTTACTGTCACACTGGGTGCTATCAAAGATTTTATTTACAAAACAATTACTAAAATGCCTGTTGTCATATTTCCATTTATTTATTTCTTACCCATAGGGTAATAGGTCCACCATAATTGCTTGGTGCGTTTTATAATACAGAAGAAAAAGCTATGTTAATAAAAACTAACAAAAACTCACAAATAGCTACAAATCTGACGGAAAATGTCTAAGAAAAATTCTCCCCAAAATACAATACATTTTTCCACACATACACAGTACAGAATAACTTCAAAGGCACAGCTTTGAATTTTGCTTTTGTAGACGTATAGAGAATTATCACCACGTGAAGGAATTGAGAGAACAGTTTCATACCTGTCAATAGATAATTAAACGAATAATCATGTTTGCATTGTCATTTTCTTTATATAATTGCTTCATATCATCATATTTAACATATGTGGCTCTGAATCCAAAATCTTCCCAGTCCCCAAGTCCCTTCTTACCTTGTCATTACTGACCAGAGAAGTTAGATTTTTCCAGATTGTGCAAACTCAACACAAATACATATATAATAAGAACAATAGTCAACTTAAGGCAGTGTATAATTCAATGCTACATGTCTTTTCTTGTCTTTTGTAAAGATCAAACTTACTGGATCAACAGAAAGGTGCATCAATATACAAAGTTAGGTGTAAACTGAAACCTACAGCAACACGTGTCTTTTTAAGGAACCAGATAGAGGAATTGATATGAATAAGTGATGACTTGGCAGAATGGTTTTTAAGGAATGCATTAAGAGCTTTAAAGAAGAACAGATGATGGAGTTTTGCTGAGGGTCAATTTCCTGTCTTTAATTCAAATTATAAATAGGTCCTGTTTCAGCACTTTTTCTTGTAAGACTCATTAATGTTTGTCAATAAGAGAGGGGGTAAAAATGGCTCACTCAAACTGAGAGCACACAGAGTTGGCCCAGAATTAAAAAAGGCACAGATCGGCCCAAAAAGTGGTCTAGAACAGCACAAAAGTATTTTTCGGCTACAGGAACATTCAGTCATACTGGTCTGCAATCTGCCCACGTTACGAACTACATTTATCCGCCCAGGATCTTCTCCATTTTCACCTCCCTTAAGGAACGTCCATGGAAAGCCCCAGAGCATGAAGTGTTTGTCACTCTTGTAAGCACGTGGGCTTAGCTGGCACCAGTCATCTTCACTTAGCCCAGCCTGTGGTGGCTTCCCCATTGATGTAGGCAAAGCCAGGAAAGTGTTGCATGTGCTCGTACTCGGAATTTCTGCGTGTTGTCAGGGGGGTGTACATGTCACTGGAATTCCCATATCTCGTGGAGTGCATGGATGAGCTCGTGTAGCAGGAGTTGGCAGCTGGGACCTCTGGCCAGCGAGGAGTCACTGGTGTGGGATGCAGCCTGGGAGTACTGCTCATCAAACAGGGCTCCATTCTGGATGTCGGGCCATTGAAAGGGTACTACAAATAAAAAAACATTAAAAAAAAATCAAAGAATCATCTGCCACACACTTCATTTTAAAATAACACTGGTGGTGTCACAATTCTGTGTTTAACAAAGCCATAAGCATGTGAATTAGTAGCTATTCAACAACAAGGTATCACACTGAAGGTGGGATGTCAGATAACCACTATCTGCTGTAAACCAAAGTTACAGGGAAAGTCTTGCAAAAGAGTCACTGATTTTAAATACTGAATTAATTTATCAAAGTGCTAGGTAATGGCACATGTATCTGGGAGCAGAAAAATAGATTGAATTAATTTTTTTTCTCACTTTTACTCAAAAACTTCGTATTTACTAAAAATCAGAATATAGCATGTACCAACTCTTCCTCACTCAACTGAGTTTTGAGGGAGGGGAGCAAAACAATCTTTATTTCTGTGAAGCTGCCTTCCCTTTTAAGTGTTCACAAGACATCCTGACCGTTTCTGAAGAAAAACAGTATGGTCTGGCCTCAGAGCCAGCAGCTAATTGGAGAACTCATGAAAAGAAGCAGAAGAGTCTCTCTATTCCCCAGCTGTTCCCAGTGACACTTGGAAACTAGAAATCAAAGAAGTTTGACAAATGGCTTCCACTAAGGATATGATGTGCTGAGGATAGGATAGGCAGAAAAACAGAACAGCTTTTGCCCTCTATGGCCACAGGCTGCTCAGCAACAGAAAGCAAATTGTGCTTATGAGTGCTTGCTTGGTGTGTGTTTATCTTAGTGCCTGTCCTGCAGGAGCACAGTGTGCTGTGTCTGAGAAGGCTCTCCCTGTTTTGTCCCCCTGTTGTCCATCTGCATCACAGAGATGGTTAAGATCCCTGTTTCCCTTGACCAGCCATGTATCTTCAGAGCTTCTACATTTTACATCTTTATACCTTTTCTGCAAAAGGAGTCACAGTTAAAAATTTCGGTACCTTGGGTTGTTTGACACTGTGGTATTTCTTTAACTAGAAAGCTGTCACCAAAGTAGGACTATTCACCTCTTCTGATGCTCACAAGCTGCATGCCAAAGCTTTCCATGGCTGTAAAACCCCTTGCCCATATTTTGGAGGTTTATGGAGAGAAAAGCTGGAGAAGTTGCTCTAGGAGGGAGGTGGCAGTGATTCCCAAAGGGTCTCATTACATTATTCCACTGCCGGATGGGCCCAGGGTTGATCAGTTGCATAAGCAATGTTACGTAAGCCCAAGGCAATTACAGCAGTGTCTCCATGAGGAGTCTGTGCTGTCTCCCTTCAGACCACAGCCAGGAAGGCAGCCCAGCCTTGGCAAACAGATTCGAACAGTTCACAAGCCTCAGGCAGCTCAAAGCCACACGCTGGCCACTCCTAATTAGAGAGGAGAAAAAGAAGACTCTTTTTGACCAACATACCGTAGTTAGTGATTTAGCATATTCCTGCATGTCCTGGGGAGACAGGCCAGGAGGCAGATGAGAGGGAAGACATCAAAGGTGTTATCTAGCCTGTGCTTCCCATCACCAGAGGCTGGATTTACCTGTGCCATCACAGCTGCTGAAGCAGGGTGTTAAATGGCAGAACCACCCTGGAACATCGACACTTCAACACTGGCACTGCTAATCCAGCTGTCAGAACAAGCTGTACTGGCAACACTGACAACAGGTCTATACAACACCATCTAAATTTCCCTATCACCCCAGAGAAAGGCTTTTCAGTAGGAATGTTCAGCAGAGCTTACATACTGAGTGTAAAAAGCCTTATATTCCTTTGAGGGAGAATCAAGTTTTCAGATTTGTTGGCTTTCCAAAAGCTTTCACTGAAGATGAGAACTTCCAGTGACCAGCAACAATGAAACTCAAGCTTTGAAGCAATATGTGGCCCAAGCAAAAAACTTTCTTTGTCTTCAGCAGCATTTTACTTGATACCAGTTACTGTGGTCTTTGCCTTTATTGCCCATTGATCTGTATTTGAAGTCACTGTAGATTCTTGTATTAAAGAGTGTACTTACAACAGGGTTAACCTACACTTCTGCCATAACACACCAATGATTATCTCTTGTCTTCTTCCCAGTGAGATAATTGGTCTGTTCTGTTGTTAACCATAACAGAAGCCTTTGCCATCCTGACTGAATGCAATTTTGCTTTGAGGTTTTGAAACAAAAGTTGTGACTTGTAACAGGGGAATAACTTGCTTTCATATCCCTTACAAATGCCAAGAGAAAATCCTTCAGCCAGGATAATTTGCTATTTGAAAATCTGCAGACTGCAAAACTGTTCACCTATGAGGAAGAAGAAGAAAATGAACTCTGGGAGTATTGCGGTGGGTCTCTTGTACACAGCAGAATGTGGGCAAGCCACAATTATCTTTTTGCTCATTTGGAACCTCAAAACCTGTGCCACTGAGCGAATGAAATCTCAGCTCCCAGAATGAACTTCAGGATGCACTGAAAAAGAAAGATACTCCTCCAATGTGCAGCCCAAAGGCCATGCTTAGGCTTGCTAAGAAGGCAAGGGGATGGCTGTGCTTGAGGGACAGGATACAGTGTGCTGCTTTTCCTCTTCATCAAGCACACCCGATGCAGCTGTGTTTATGAATGTGTCATGAATATAAAAGGAATAATTGCTTGAAAATAACATGGACTCTAAATATCCAGTATTTTACAATAAATTCTGTTATGACTGAATGCAAGATGGAAAGTTTTGTAATGGTAGGTCAGCTAATCGCAAATGACTCAGTGACTTCTTTTTCCCTACAGTGAAGAGACTATTGAAAGACAATATTTTTAAAGTACTCATTGGCCCCTGCCTGACTATTAACTCACCCAATGAAGCATCTATTCAGCCTTGTTGGAGTGTCCAAAGCAGAGCCATCTGGGCGGATGCCTGCCCATGCTGCCTGAATCACCTTTCACACTCTACATCCGGTTTAATGAAGAGTGCTTAAGCTGAACTCAAAACACTGGGGCCTAGTGATCTTTGCCAGATATAAAAGCGACATTTGTTGGAGGACTCTTGACAGGAAATTACCATTTTCTGGGTTGACTCACACTTGCTACTACTGCTGCCATTGGACCTAGACAAGAAGCCCTTTAAGCCTGTGAGACTTTGAGCAGATTATTGTTAGGGTCTTGCCCAAAAAAGTAGAATTAATCCAATTTCTTTTAGTATTATTTTAGAAAATACAATGTTAAATATGTCTTCTCATGAAGTGAAGGCTGAGTTCCTGCAGTGAAAGGATGGAGAATAATCTCTTTATCCTTATTCTCAACTCACCAACCAATGATACATGGAAGTGAAAGGTTTCAATGTCCAAACAGCAAAATATTTTCCTTATAAATGTGGCTCTGACTTTACATTGTAATAGCTCAGATTTTCGCTGAATGCTGTAAATTAATGTTGCATGTTAGCCACTAGTTTAGGACTTGCAAATAACACAGACCAGAAACTACCAAATTGTGAAGAGCTGGCTATAAATTAACTTCATAAAAAGATGCTTAAATCTTAGAAAATGACATAATCGAAACTATTGATTAATTGCATCTTTATAACCCTTAATTCGGCCCTTTTCTCCACAAATTGAACATTACTGAATCTGTTAATTAAGCTGGGTGAAACTTTTAAGTCCATCTAAGTGATTTTGGTACTTTTGGGAGTGGCACTTGGAGCCTTAGGAAAATGCTATTTGTAATTATCTAAAAAGAAGTTAAGACATCTGTTTCCTGTTGCATTCAAGACATAATTACTTCAATTACATGCTAACAATCTCGAGGCTGTTATGAAGCCATACAGTTGGGAACAATGACTCTTGCTGCATGGGTGGGATCTGGGCAGTATTTTTGTCTTTCTGTCATTACCAGCTGTTTGATGACAGAGTGGTTATTGGGAAGGGTGTATTATTCTCACTGCATTGCTACAGTCATGAGTTTATGATGTGTATGTGCTGGAGGATTAAGAACTTTTCCCCTTTTTTTTTTTCCGAAGTAGATGGGGTAGAATAACATGAATGGTCACTAAAGTAGGAGCTCTGTCTCAGAGAGGATTCCCTTAGCTCTCCCACTGCCACTAAAACAGTTACTGCTGTCTTCCAGTTCGGCTCCTGTGTAAATCCTGCTGCAGAGGCATATGAAGGGAAGACATGGTTTAGTAGAATTGTGGCATGCAATATTTTACAGAAAAACCGAGTAGTGCTGCATGCTGCACCCCTGGGAAGTTATGTGCAGTCCCCAGAGCAGTTTAGGAGAGTCAGAGGACAAACACTGCTTGAAGTTCCTTTAGCTAAGGCCCAAATACTGTGCTCTGGGCCTCTGAAAGGTGCAGACCTAATCTACTGCGTGACAGCAGACTGTACTACTGCTGCATGTTCCAGAGGGATTTGTTCTGTCCAGGCCATGGAAGTTAAACTATGATCTTCAAAAATGCTGCTTAAAGGCAGCAAAAATAAATAAATCAATAAGCAAATAGATTCATTGTTGTCTTTCATGTAGGAGCTGCAAGGTACAAAAAGAGAAACACTGCCATGCTACTTCTATGGCTCTCTGTTGAGTACCTGCATAGAGCACCTGTCACAACAGAAACTAAAGAGATGATAGCTCTTAACTCTGGAAGGAGTTGAGGAGGTGAGGAAGGAATGATGCAGATCTATAATGTCTTGAATGGTGAGGACAGATAAACAGGGAATGAATATTCCCTATTCTGCATCACCCAAAAAACCCTTGGGCACCCAGTGCAATCAGGAGATAACAGATTCAAAATTAGCAAGAGAAGGAGTGTTTCATGCAACCCCAGCAAAGTCTGTGTGTACAAAAAAGCTCCAAGACAGGGCAATGGACAGTGTTTTGGTACAAAAGATGTCATTCCAGCTGCTGCTTCCTACTCAGGATACTCCTGGATTAGCTCTTGCCAAGGATGGCACAGCTATGCTGGTGAAAGGACCCCCTTCTACTTATCCTACTTCTAAGATTTTTCCTCCACACTTTTTTTCTGGTTGTTGCTAGAAGTAAGACCTGGATAGATGAACCTACAGTGTGATTCACTACAGCTACACATGAGGGTACTTACACTTAATGATGTGCATCTTTATGTTACCAGATACGTTAAAACGTACACTGCTGCAGATTTCTCTAATGATTCTTTCTACTAAAAGTGTTAGCCTTGAAGTTTACAAAGAAAAATTACAGCAGCATGAATTAGTTTGTGTTTGAAGAAAAGGTAGAACTATATGAATTGAAATATTTTTGGATAGCCTGAAAGAGGATTAGGACCTGTCCAGCCAGGGTGAAGCCTGCAGATAGAAGCTGTGCTCAGGAGCCAGTCAAGCCCACATTGTGGAGGTGCAATAGGTGTGGCACTATGAAGGCGTTCCCTTAGCAGGAGGTAACTCTGCTAAACTCAACACAGGCTGATAAGACCTCTCAGAGGCTTTTAGACAGAGTTGTTGTCCATTTTCTACCCTGGCATGTGGTACCTAAAGCTGCAGAGGCAGAGAACTGATGCAATAAAGTGTCAGTATAGATGTGTTTATACACACACACTCAATGCTCTGCTTCTATATGATGAGCAGCATCAGAGTATTGTATGGACTCCTGCACTATGGCTTAGAGAATCAGACAGCAACAGATCAATCTGTAGATCATTTTTCGTTTGTCTGCCAGGCTCCTGGCCAGTAAGCCAAGTCAAGAAATGAGCAATCAGGCCTGGAATTACAAGTAAGGAACTGTTTTGAGAATTATTCACAGATGGTGAGGGAAGACGAAAAAATTCGGATTAAGACCAAGGTTTGAACAGACTGTTCCTGTCATTGAAAAGAGTCTTAGCCATCAGTGAGAATTAGTCAGCCTGTGCTGCCAGACCCCCACCTGCACTTTTTGAGAGCTGCACATAGTAAAATATCGATGTCTGTCTGAGTTCTTCCCCAGCACAGCTTCACTCTAAAGATTCCATTGAACCAAAACCCTCAAAGTAGCTGATAAAACCTGGAGTATGTCACTCTCTTCCACAGAAAGAGGTTGGACATGATGTTCTTCATGACCAAAATAGTGATTTATAGCTGCAGCTTAAACCTAACCTCAACTACATACACCTGTTTTGGCTCAGACTTGTCTGGGACAAGGGCTCTCCCTGAATCCATGTTTGTAGGGGAGAATTTACCACACACACAGAGCTTTTCCTTTTCTTAGGAGTTAATCCCTAGACACTATCCTAAAGAGCATGGTAGAATAGTTGCTAAAGTTGAGCCAAAGTTCTATATTTGGCCAGAATGTAGATTATAACAAAGAGTTCTTTTGAAAGTTATGGTCAATGCCTCCTCAGCTGATTATACTCCCACAGCTCTACACACTGCAGCTCCTTTGGTTTCAGTATAGTGGCAGCTGTTGATAGATTCATTGTAAATTTGGCTCCCTGTATTTTTAATTTGCAACATCATGAGTCGTACTGCAATTCCTTGCAACATGTCCCCCTCACAAAGACCACTAGAAAAAGAGCAGTTCCCTAACATCTCATTAGGCACATCTTATGAACTTTTTTTTTGTTAAAAGTAGCTAAGAAAGGACTTATTATAAGGGCAGGAATTTTAAAGAAGCTAACTTGGCTTTAAAAAGACTGTCAGCGAATTCTTTATCAAACTGTTAAAGACTTCCAGATAATTTTTCACAAGTAAGGTTCCAGTTTGTAGCTCCTCTCAATACAGAACAAGCACATTGATAGGGTTTTGTTGGCTGTGACCTGCTGTGCAATTCCTTCTCAGTTTATAAGCAGCATAAGAAAGAACTTGCTACGTAGAAATTGAAATAAATTTCCTTTAAAGTGTGATCATTAAATTGTGGCTGTTCTTCATATGTGCTCAGGACAGTTCAAAAACTAGCAAGAGAGGAAAAAATGATCTGACACCTGCGCTTGTAGAGACAGCCTACTACAGTATGAAAGATATTTGCCTGAGTTCCCAGTTTGCTACTGTTTGCTTACAGCATGCTAACCAGGAAACGAGTAAACTGAAAATGTGTTCATCTTGATTTGCTTTACTTGTTTCTCCAGATAACAGGGTAAGGCCTATACTGAAAAATGGAGGAAGACAAAGCTGTCCCAGGACACTGCACTTAAATGTTCTCACTTTCTTACTGAAGGTACAGCAGCTGCAAAAACCTTCAGACAAATGCAGACACCTCATGTGGCCTGACAGACCAGGTGCTACACAAATGGGTGAGAAGTTGGAGCTTGTCCTTTCCATAAGCTGGGGAGCCATTGCTGAGCTGGTCCAAATGAGCATATTTGGCTTGTACAGATCTCAAAAAGCTTAAGGAGATCAATACCATTATTCTTATCTTACAGCTAAGGAAAATGAAGCATAAAAAGGAGAAATGACTACTCCAAGATCGTGTGGCAGACTGATGCCGAAGACCAGAATGAGATGCAGCTTTTGTGTGCTCTGTTTCAAAGCACTACCAAATTCACATCTTTGCATCTGGTATGAAACTGCTGCAGTCCAGTGATGATAATTGGCATGGCAGCTGATATACTTTTATAAATTTCCAGCAGATAAAGCCCAAGTGATGCCATGTGGGTGGAACACCCCAGTGCCATCCCCTCCTCCCTGTGCCATCCCCTCCTCCCTGTGCCTGCCTCTTGCTCGTCTTCCAGCAGAGCCCAGAGAGCAGCTGCCTACACTGGGGAAGCACCAGAGGTACTAAAACCCTCCAACAGTGGCACTGCTTTTGAACTCTTGCCAGATCTGAGCTTCACACTTAAGCTGTGCTGGCTCCTACTGGCTCAGCTTCATGAAGGGGGAGAGTTACAGATATAATTCCTCAGCATAATAGTAGGAGACTATAGGATACAGATTAAACAGCCTCTGCACTGGTGTCCTAGAGGTATTCAAACTACACGCAGAACTCACTGCTTTGGTAAATTCCTAAACATGGGCATTCCCAAAATCAGAGACCCCAGAAGAATTCACTATGGTCTCTGCATCTTCAGCTGTATGAAAACACTTTTATTTCTTCTTAGGGATCTCTTCCTGCTCCTAACACCTAAGAATCATACAACCTGTTATAATAATTTTTGCTTTAGCTACTCCTTAAAACAGAAACACTTTCCATGATCCAGACTGCTGGATTTTAGAGTTAATATTTTATATTCACAATCTAAAGCTACTTCTGATCTCCACCAAAATGAAAAGATATCTAGGTAATATTAGAAAATAAAAAAATTAGTAGCCACCAATGTCTAGACAGCTAATATGCTGATAAATTTACAAACAACATTTATTTTAAATGTTATAACAACTAGCATCAAGTAATAAATGCAAATTACCTGTGAAGAGCTTCTGTGGTAAGCGGAGTAGTGAAGTGGTCCAGAAATAGCAGTATCATGTGGTAGGGATGGATACTGACTCTGCATTGGATGGGGATGCTGGTTGCTATAGCTACCATAGTTGTAACTTCCTGTGTATCTAAAATACATTAAAAACCACTTTTAGTATGCACAATAATTTATTCCCACTAATCGTTCCACAACTTTTGTGAAACAGAATTATTTTTAGTTTCTTTTTTTAATAGGAGGATGGTATTTTAAATGTTTTTCAAAAATGTATTTTCCAGCTCAGATGGGAAGCAGATGCCACTAGTGAAAATATATGTCCAGCACAACATGAGACAGAGAGACCCAGCGTGTTTCTGTGACCAGTTTTAAACTGCAGACTCAGCTCTGAGGAGAAAGTGTCTTTCCCTTTTATTGTTATCTAATGCCACATTCCCAGGAAATTGCTGTCCAGGCTGAGGAAGTATAGTAATCCCTGACTTGAAGAACTATAGTGAGTTCAGCTATCTCCTTGTACTGCAGCCAGATATTCCTTTTTTGGGAGGGAGAGAAGTGAATTAGTTTGAATCTGAAGAATGCAACATTCAGCTTTAGCACAGCCAGCTCGATAACAGAGTGGGATGTGAGGTTGGAGAACCTGTCTGCTTTCTCTTTTGAATCCCATCCTCCTGTCCTGGGACATCCAGGGGCAAAGGAGGGACAGTTTCCTTAGCTCTTGAGTCAGTGTTTGTTGGCCACCATCATTTGGACCATTCACTAGCAGAAGATGCATGGACACTTTCTGCAATCTCCCCATCTTTGTGAACATGTAAACATTTGATCTTCATTGTCTTTCAGAAAAGCTGATTCACCCAGATTAAAATGTTTCCTCAAATCACCATAATGCATCAAACACCAGAGGTGAGGGATTCCTGCAGAGACAATGCATTCTCACATATATACACACATTTATAATATAGACACGGCCTTGCTGTGGTCTGTTCCAAGTCTTGAATATCTTAGCTCCCAAACCTCCATGTTGCTCTATTTCTGCCTCCACCAAGCAGTGATATTTCTGGATAAGAGAGGTGTTCCCTTTCTCCTTACCCAGATTTTCCCAGTAAAGGCTTAGCAGTGACATTCAAACAGTTAAACCTAATCACATCCAAGATGGAAGAAGATGCAAGGTTCAAATTAATCTACTGATACCCTTCCAAACAGTTTGGGTCTTTCACACTGGGAAAGCACGTCTGCAAGGTTAATGAGTTTGCAACAAGGCTGAGGAACACAGTGAAGCTTTTTGAACCTCTTGCATCATGGCAGCACCTGGGCATTTGCTAATCTTGCTGCATGTCTGCTCCTTCTCCATCAATTAGTTTATGATTGGTTTTTTTAGTTATGGGTATCTATGAGTTATGCACTGAATCAAATGAGGTGTTGCTAATGAAAACAGCACTGAGAGATTTACTAAGTGTCTAAAGTTTTTCCAGATCAAATAATGTTACATAAATTTATACTTGTAATTATTTTAATTGAGAGCCTTGAGCAAATTTTGGTGATGGAGAATATTAGAATATTATGTTGATAATGCATCTATATCTTCAAACTGTGGGCAGTTTTTATCTGCAGGTCATCAG
The DNA here is from genome assembly GCA_036785705.1 of Acanthornis magna. NCBI lineage: Eukaryota > Metazoa > Chordata > Aves > Passeriformes > Acanthizidae > Acanthornis > Acanthornis magna. The sequence goes on along the minus strand of JAWUZG010000027.1, from coordinate 1,221,056 downwards.
TAGTCATTGAATCACTGAGGTTGGAAGGGAGTGTGGAGTTTATCTGGTCCAACCCCCCTGTTCAAAGCAGGGTCCACTAGAGCAGCCTGCCCAGGATGGTGTCCAGGTGGAGTCTGTCCAGCAAGGATGAGACTCCAGAGCCTTTCTGGGCAACCTGCTCCACTGTTTGATCACACAATAAAACAAGGGTTTTTTTCATTTATGTTTAAACAGAATTTCTTGTACATCTACTTGTGCTCACTGCCTCTTGGCCTGTCATTAAATATCACTGAAAAGAACCTGTCTCTGTCTTCTCACCACCCCCCACTGCTAAGACTCTCCCTGAGCCCTCTCTGCCTGGTGCCAAACAATCTCAGCTCTCTCAGCCTCTCCTTGTATGACAGATAGCCCAGTCCCACAATCACCATCAAAGTGGCCTTTTCTGGACTCACTCCAGTCTGCCTGGCTCTGTCTGGGACTGGGGAGCACAGAATTGGATCCAGCTGTGGTCTCAGCAGTGCTGAGCAAAAGAGAAGGATCCCCTCTCCTGAGACACGGTATAGTAGAGTTTTCTCTAGGCACATCTAGCTTTACAAAACATGGCACAGGAAAACAGGAATCAGAGAAGAAATCTACTGAAGCCTTCTCTTTTAGAAAATATCCTCTGGGCCTGCTGTGGTTTTGAATAGAACTAAATGAGATTATAAAACTAAGACATAATATAATTATACAACAGCAACAACAGCCAAAGAATGATGATACCAGCATCTCTGTAATACAGACTTAACCACATCAAGAAACAGCTTTTTCAAAAAAACACCTAAGCAGAATTTCATCCAACCCCCCCCAAAAAACCCCAGACACTGGGAAGTGGCTTACCCATGCTCTTCTCTGTGGGGATAGACAGGTATCCGGTGTGTGACAGAGGATGAAGGAACGTGGGGACTTCTCATGCAGGGCAGCTGCTGGGAATTCTCAGCAGGAGAGCCAGCAGCTGTTGTCACAGTGTAGGTGAGGGACCATGTGTAGGATTGCATAGCCCCTGCAGGCAGAGAAGAGCCAAAGGATCACTCTTACCATGGGCTGGCACCCACAGAGGAGCTGGGCTTTGGGACAATTGTAGGAAAACAACCAAACAGGCAATGGCCATGGGAAGTACAGCACCCAAAGTGAACAAAGCAGTCATATCTGAGGCATAAAGACATAGAGATCATTTGGAGCACGCAAGGATCCACGGGAATGAAACATATCTGGAATGGCTCACACTGTGGACTTTCACTGTGGTGTTGAAATAATTCTGCAGAAAAAACCAAAACCCTGGAACAGGACTGAGAGAGAAATGGAAGAACACCAGTGCTAAGGTTTTTCAGGCATGATGCACCAACCCTGAGGTGTCTCTCCCATGGAGAGGGCTGCTGGCCTGCTCAGCTCTGAGGCCTGGACTGAGGCAGGAAGTATGACCAGAACAATGAAGGATTAGAAAAAATGGGTGTTATGCAAATACATTTCTTGAATCCTTTTGCAGTTTGTACCTGTTCCACCCAACTAGGTACACCAGGCCTTGAAGTGACAACACTACAAAGATCCCCAAATTATAATAAGTATACAGACAGAAATAGCTTAGTCCTTTCCTTCCTGCAAATAATGATTCTTTCTCTTTTTTTAGTGGCAGCAGAGACTGGACTTAATTTATTTTTGTCATGTAGAGCGTTTGTGGGAAGAGCAAAGCAAAGAAGTGGGTTTTCCATTTTGCCTAGAGGGTGCTGAGATTTTTAATCATCCTGATCCCTTCCAGGCAGGAACTCCAGTTTCATGAGCCAGCTGCTGAGAAACCTTTGTCCCTTGCACACACCCCTTTCACTCAGGAGGCTGACAGATCCATTGTTCCAGTATAACATAGCTCTTGCTGGAGGTCATGACCATACTGGCTGAGATTACCCTGCAAATGAGGACCAGAACACTGAGTTTAACCCAATGAGAACACTGGTTTGGGGGGCTCTGGGCACTCTTGACTCTTTTTCTTTAGCTAAAAGGAATTGCAGGAGGTGACTCAGTTTTTTTCAGTATGGATTCTAGGACATCCTGTAGTATGAAAGGGCCTAATTCAGAGGGGGAAGCAATTATACTGCCAGGGCTGTGTCCAATCCATGGCTTTGGGAAATGAAAATCCTATTTCACATGTGCATAATTTTCTTCAGGTGTGTGTGATTTTATTTGGCAAAATCAGGCAAATAATTTTTTTTTTAAATGGGAAATGCTTAATTCTGGGTCTGAATGAAGGCATTCTGAGCTTTACAAGGTAAGTCCAACTTGAAATACTTCAGCATTTCACTGAAGTATTGAAGTATTTCAATATTTCAGGGTGTGATTTGGTGCTCTTACAATAGAAATCCTTGGATGTGTTATGGCCAAGAGTATTTGTGATAGGTCTGTTTTCACATGCCTGCATTTTCTGCCACTGACTTGAATTTTCTGTCTTCATCTCCTCCCAAAGCAGAGGACCACTGGGAGCCCCAAGAACCCAAGGAGAAAAGCTAGCCCGTGTTGCCATGGACAAATTGGCAACAAATTGACAAATTAATGGTACCCTGAGTTGAGGAAAATGTTTAAGAAACCTGCCTTTACTAAAAAATACAGTTTAGGTGGAAGGGACCAAAATTACTTATGCAGTTACCAAATAGCTTCATTTGAAAACAAGAGAGTTTTGAAAATATCAACAACTTGTCTACAGAATATTTTAATAAAACATTTCAATTTCAAAAGGTCAACATATTTTCCCAGTGTTATCTTCCAAAACAAAATTTGCAACTTTCTTTCAAAACAGGCCTAAATGCAAAAGGCAAAAACAAAGAGAAAAGAGAGAAGGACAACAAACAGGGTGAAAACCCCCAAATACTTATTTTTAGGTAACATTATTGTTTTGGGGGGGGGGGGGGTGGTTCACTTTTTTCACTTCACCATAGAACCGAAGTTTTACTTTGACCTGATTTTATTTTTTCCAGCAATAAAAGTGGCCATTGATCCAAAAATCTCCTGACTTAACAAGAAGCAGTAAAACAGAGCCAAAACATCCTTTGCATTTTATCTAATATAGTGATTTGACTGGCCCCAGACATTGTGACAACCTCCTTTTCTTTTTTCGAAATATAGTGGGGATCTTATCATAGTCTGAGGAAAATGAGTGAGTCCAGGACAGCAAGTTGTTTCATGTGCTCCCTGTGGGAAGTCAAATTCCTTGGATGAGAGATGCCAGTCCTGGCACTCAAACCTAACTGGCAGCCACCTCAGTTCAACTTTAAAATAAATGGCTGGAGTGTAACAAGCTTTGTGCTTGTCCAGATGCCACAGAAATAAATGTAGGCAGTAGGTCTTGCACTGGGAGAGTTGTGAACATCTTTGTTTAATTCTCCTAACCAAGAATTTCCTGAGGTACTACAGGATGGTACCTCACACAGCTGCTCTAGGGAATGCTCCCTTTCTTTTGCAGGTTATGGTTTAGAAACAAAAGTACGTTGGGTTTTACTCTGGATTTACAGAATGGAAGAAAGCAGTGCAAATACTTTTTTTCAGAATGTTCTGGGGAACCTCCGTTTGCCTCACTTCTCTTTGCCTTTGTGGGAGGGATGCCATTATTTTCAGTGAAAATGGAATTATTTTCATTATTTCTAGTTACAGAGAGGAAGAACAAAAGATGACAACAGATTTGCAGACTGTGTGAGTACACACGAGGTCAACCAGGATATGCCAATGCTGTGGTGGGTGGAAAAGGAGGCATGAGTGAAGGTTTTCATAGTTAGCTTTTTAATACCTGCCTATGTCCCAGTCCTCTATGAATAATTTCCTCTGTTGGTTGCAGAATTGAACTCCAAGGGATGCAGTCTCTTTTAGATATGACTGAACCCAACTGAACTGCTTTTTTGAAATAAGCAAAAACAATAGTGATTGAGCAACAATTTGCTCTGCTTTGTGTTCTGAACATGCAGGGTTTGATTAAAATAGGGAAGTTCATTTATTATCACTCTTTCTTCTTTTCTCTTTTTAAAAAAAAGTGATTTTGAGGATACTAACCAAGAGGCCATCTGACCTGTAGGGGAGCCAAATATAAATGGAACTCTATTAGTCCAACAACAGCCCTGTTGTCACAGATACCATCACATCCAGCAGCACAGAAAAAACCCATGAGTTGCTTCCCAGTGCTGCATTTTATATCTGCTTTAGGCTGGAGCAAACGACCCCAAAGCACAGGGAGCCACTGTGCATTATTGCTGATAGCAAGCAGTGCTGTCAGCCTCCAGCAGGCAAAATCCAGAGGCAGGTCCCATTCTGTCCCCACACGACAAACACATCACTTTACCTACAAAGCTCAAGACAAACACAAACCCTTCCATTTGAAGGGGAGAATTGCCTTTTGAAATTGAAATCTTTCAGTTTTGTACTCTGAAGCTATGAGAATTAAAGTCTGATTTACTCATCATTTACTCAAATACTCATATGAGTCCTGGAACTGAAGCTTTAGGAAAAAACACAAAAATTTGTTCTACTCAAACACATAAATATGAGAGGTCCTAGATATGTGCCAGTATTCCCAGAATTTTAATACCAAGCCTAGACTTGGAAGAACAGTGACTTTTAATGACCATTTCTGACTTGAAGATTATTTCATGCATAGATTTCTTAAAACTGAACAGCAAACTCTGTAGTTTACTAACATATTAGGAATTAACAATTTAACGTTCATTTTGTGTTGCCTAAAAATGATTGCATTGGCAAATGAGTAATCAGAGCTTTAAGAGGGGCTTTCAGAGAGAACAGCATAGTCAGCCATATAGCTATCACTTTTATTACAATATTGTTGCAGTTTGAACAATCATTAATCTGGCCTTTGTCATTGAGAAAGGATGGAGACTAATTGGCCTTTTAACTGTCTAGTAACCTAACAAAAAGTTTTAAATAAAATGTTAGTGGTGCCATGACAGATGTTCTACCAGAGTGTGATACGTAGGATTTACCTTTCTTTTGCTGTATCATGTAATTGCAACAGTTTAATTTGCTGGTTTTGTACTGACCACCGACTGAAGGAAAAAAGGTTAAAAATTCAAGTTTAATAGTTAACTTTTAGTGCTAATGTCACAAGCAAGAAAGAGTTAATGATGCCTTAAATCGGGGACCTGAGAGCTAATGGTGAGCAGTGGAACTAGCTCTCAAGATCTGCAAAGCATTTGTAGAATTTTACATTTACCTCATAAAAGACACATATGAAAATCAATAGTTTAAAACAGCATACATCTTTCTAGAACAGAGGTTTCTGTTTCAAAATATCCTATGTAATGCCACAGATCTGTATATAAAGTAGTTTGAGTATGTGTAATACACCTTCAGCACTCCTATTTTAAAGTATAGCAATTTCCTACAGCTGAGACACAATTGTTATTTTGTATTGCTTTATGTGAATAAATGCTGCATTCCACAGTGTAATGGTTTGTAAACTAAAAAGCAAACCAAAACTAGTCCATCTACATGATGAACACGGGAAACAGAGGTACTGCTAATTGCTCAAGTTAAGAAAAAAGAAATAACCATGTACTCATAGTTAATCTTAACCAGAGCATTACTTGCATTGACAGATTTGGCTTGTGCAAGACAATGATTTTCACACTCACAGAAGTGAGACTGCACCAGACCATAAGGGCAAAATCCAGTTCAACCAAACAAAAGCTTTTAAAACAACCTAAAAATGAAAAGCAGAGAAGAACTAAAATAATCAGAAATAGCTTTCTTGCCTAAAGACTTCTACTTTGGGAACAGCTGCGGCCTTTCAGAACGTGAAGGGAAAGATGGAAAGGGCCTTCTTACAAGGACATGTAGTGACAGGACAGGGGCAAATGGCTTTTGGGTACTGCTGTATGACAGTCACATGGAGTTATGGGATCTGAGGGACTATAAGTCCTTCAAATCTCCATTCCTGTCAATGGCCCTGGAGAACACAGTTCCCTTCTTTTCAGTCTCTGCCTTCTGGGCACAGCCCTGCACCACACTGAGCTCTGGTTCTGGCATCACAACCATCCCACAATGCCTACAGGTTAACTTCCACACAACATCAATGTCTCAACAAGAGCCACAGATCCTCACCACCTCCACTGCCTCCTGAACTGAAGCTGTGTGCTCACCTGCCCTGTCTGGGACTCATGTGCCTCTTTTCTAACTGTCCTGGGGGTAACAACATCCTATTTCCCTCCTAAATATTGTAGTGCCTCCAACAGTGAAAAAGCTTAAGTTATGATGCAGGGACAAATATTTTCAAATCTCTTTCCAACACAACACGCATTGTGCTTCCCTGTGGCGCCCTTGAAAACATGAAAAACATTTTTCAGAAAGATTTATTAGTTCTTTAGCCACGGCCAAATTCTCTAGTGTGGTAAATCATCACTTTATGACATTCTTTCAAGGAGATTTTGTAACTTTTCTAGTACATCACAAAAGCGATGATTTCCATGTTCTGATTGTACATCCTGTTCAGTGAGGAGCAGCAAAGCTGGAATTTCACTGCCTGAAATGCCTTCTGAAAGTCACTCATATTTCTGCCTTCTTTCCATGAATTAAGAAAAGTATTCTGATCTTACAGACTGTCCTGCCCACATCCACAAGGAAATGAGTTTTACTCTAGAGCACAGAGGGTGTTGGCCATTTACACAGCCCAAACAAGAAACTAGTTTTATGCTTATTGTTTTAAGTGCAGATTTTTTTAATCTGTGGGCCCACCAGAACACAACAACCTGATCAGTTGCCATAATAGAGTATAACACTGAAAATAGGCTGCAAACATGTCATTCCTAATCTCTGACATTGATAGATGAAAGTTATCAGCAATGCGTAAAACATTCCCAAGAGAAACTTGCACAGCTATTTAAACGTATGTGGGTGTTAAATATGTTGAAAGATGCCCATCTCCCACTTTACCAGCTAGGAATTCCTGAGCCACTAGTGATTTGGGATTTTGCAAACCTAAACCTAAAATATTTGGCACATTTCCTTCAGGTGTATAGAACATCCAAACATCAGGTTTTTTTTCCTGGTAGACTGCACATCACATTTGGATACAGTGAGAACAGATTTCTGGCTTGGGAAGGTTTCTCATATCTTGCAAGCACATCATGTGCTCAGGCTCAATTGTCGGTGACCAAGTGCAAAGCCACCTTCAAGCAGATTTATCTGCCAAAAGCCAACCTACCTGTGGAAGCTGTTATGCCACCGTACTCTGGGGACTGATTGCTGATGGGTGATGGGGCAGAGGGCACTTCCACGGAGGTGGCAGATTTCGCTGGGGAGAACGGCGCTGGGGAGGGAGTTGGAGCGGCTGGTTCACTCAGAATAATTTCTTCTTGTATTTCTGCTGCAGAATGAGAGAAAAAAACATCAAACATAGCTAAAGGTAGAGTCAAGAACACTGAGAAATTAAAAAAAATAATAATTCAACTGTTAAGTTCTCTAGAGTGTATTTCAAGAAATACACAGCAGGAACCACAAATCTTCGAAAGAAGTGCTTCTGTAATATTCAGCATCACAGCCTTCACTGTACCTTCAAAAGACCTCTTAAGGAAAGTGCCATTTTCCTGTTGCATAGGTGTGAAACTTGTGCATGGACAGCTTAAGGGTTATACTCCTATTATGTTCTATTACACATCTAAAATTAGCAGTCCCGTCTGAGGTTAGGCATTCCTACACCTTCTAGAGACACTGGAAAGAAACACGAGTCTCCAGGGCATTCCTGTGGCTTTCGGTCATGATCTTCTTTCTTTGTGGACTAAAAAAGGAGGATATTCTGGATGGTTTAGCTGCTAATGGTATGTGGAAAAACATGCAAGGATAAGCAACTTGTTTGTCAAAAACCCAAGAGGTTATGGCAGGGCAATGAAGTAAATTTAAGCCTTTCACTACATAGAAGATAATTCCTCATCACTGAAATGTTCCCCTAAATCTACAGGTCGACAACATAAGCCACAGCAAAAATGAAGAATGAAACTTTCCAAAGGTGACAGGGAGGTTTAATTTGCCAAAATTAGTGGGAGATGCAAGGAATGAAGATCACTGAGGACCCCTCAGAGTACAAAAACGAAAGGCAATCCCTGCTTGCTTGTGTTCTGGCAAGGCAGTGTGCAGTGGAGCAGGGCTCAGAATCTCCTTCTCTACAGAACAAAAGTGCACCAGAAACAGCAGCTTTGCCATTTGTCCTTTCTCACTCCTGCTATCTCTTCCTCTTGTATAGACTGGTACAAATCCACTGATATCAGTGAACTTACTAACACTGAGCCCACTGAAATTCAGTGGTGGCTTCGACAGATTAACTAAGGTGAAAGGTTTGGTACAAAAATTTCTTAGTGAAACACCAAATGAATGCGTAGGAATGGGGTTTGAGACATTCAGAGTGACGCTGTGAAGCACAGTTCCCTTTCAGAATGTATTAACCAGGCATGCCTCCCAAATTATCTCACATCATGGTATAAGTGAAAACCACTTAGCTCCTGGATAAGCCTCAGGGGGTTAGATAAGGATAAAGACATGGCCTAACATAAAAACCAGAGAAACCAGTGGAATAAAACAACAAACACTGAACAAAAGAACAGACTCACCTGTGCTTCCTTCTCCTTTCATTGCCCTCATTAGCTCATTAGCTTTCTCCTGACAATGGAGTGATTCCAGCAGGTACAATACATAGTCATCGAACATCAAGTGAATAAGATGAAAAGACCCTGGTAATAAAGTGAACAAACAAAAAAGCCATTGACTGTCTCAATACACTCATTAAACCAATTATTAGGGTACTCAACACAAACAGCACTGAATAAGACTGCCTCCCTGGGCTGAGGTATCTCTTACTCAAGGTAAGAGAGGTCAAAGTGGAAGCAGGGAGTAGCATTCCTGGATATATAGAGGCTTCTACAACCAGCTGTGGTTTAGGGTGCAAGAAGGCTACCTAGCTCAGAGTTGGAACTTGATGGATTCTTCTTCTCCTGCATTAGCACTGAATGTCAATTTTGACAACTGCACTACAGTAGAATTGTTTCCTTTTGCCTAAAGGACCTGTCATTTTCTGCCAGAAGTAGAATCTCAAATTGGCTGCCTTAGTGACACATCCTGGTATGAATTCCCTGAACTGCATGCACAGAAAGAAAGTGAGTTGCTTCCCATAATTGTAAAGAATACATAGCAGGGATGGTGAAGAAGTGTTCGCCCTATGTCACAAATCACAAGAAAAAAAAAGATATGTAAGAAGAGACCACAGATGGATTTGGGGGGGCAAAGTAAGAGGAACAAAGCATCCGAGCTGAGACATTGTGCAGTGCCCTCCTGAAAGGACAAACACCCATCTGCAGGGGGACACTGACAAGTATCAAGGTGGAGTTTGTTCAATTTATGCATTAGACTCCATGACATGAAGTACCTGTAATAGTTCCAAACAGGACTTTATGATACAATGAGTTTGTTTTTGTAAAGCTCCTTTGTTTATTTAGACTCATAGAATATTTAACACCTTTTCATTTAAGTCACTAAATAACTCTGACAAGTACAAATACAGTGGGGTTAAAATAATAGCTCAACCAGCAGCTAGCTTATATCAGAGAAAAGTCATCATCTGAGATAGAAACAGAGATCAACTACTGCCAGACAAAAAAACCCAAAACCCAAAAATACCTTCGGTGGATATATTCCTTTGGAAATTCCATTATTACATTTGGGGAGAAATACTTTCATGGGGAAAAGATCAAACAAGTTTCAAATTCAAAAGAATTTCATAATGACTGGTTTCTTCACAGCAAAGTTAGGTTTCTCTCGAGATATTTTACTGAGCTTTTATCACAATGAAGCATAACTACCCCTACTCCAACTTCTGTACTCAAACACACTGCTGTAGGGCAGAAGTGGTTTGAAAGACCCAATATCCTCATTCAATTCTAGCTGGCAATTCAGCTTTCAGAGTGACTCTGAGCACATTCTTTCTCTTTGTGACCCCGCCGGGCTTTGTGTTCCATTCTCTCACTCCACGCCTGCATGGTTTTGTCGTCACTGATATGAGCTGGGCACACCCTGGGAGGTGAACGTGAGCAGAGAAAAAGGAGAGATGTGACTGCAACACCTTTGCTGTGTGGAGGAAATCTTGGGCTGCTGGTGAACCTGGAGCATCCAATTCTTCACTTGTTTTATGTGACAAAGCAGATTAAAATGGTAATGAGTTTCCCCAGCCTTTCCAGGATAAAGGGGGGGGGGGGGAATCTTCACTTAACTACTGCAGAGAACTTGTTTTAAAAAAATCTTGCAGGCTCAAAGTGTTGCTAAATAAAATCCCATTTGATTCAGCAGTGCAATAAAGACAGCAGACAGGGCTGATCACCTTGGGACTGACCAAGGATGTTCCCAGGGGAAACCCAGATTTTCAAGAATCTCCACAAAATGCTCACTCTTCTCCTGACTACAGTTTCTCAGTGGGAATTTTCTATTGACTCCAGTGCAGTTACTACTGAAAAGTATCTTCAAGGTAAGAAAAAAATGCTGGCCAACTTCATGTAGTGGTATAAAGCTCAAGGTATTTAATATTTAACATCAAACTCCTTACTCAGTTTTAATTTAAAAAAAGGAAAGTTGCTTGTAGGTTCATAAAAATATTTGGAAGTGCTAACTCTGAACACTGTAATGCTAGCAAGCAAACAACAAGAACCCAAGATCTGCTATTTTTAAAAATGTCTTTGTTTTTGGGGGGTCTAATGCTTTATTTTGAAGACTTGGGGTTGGCAATACTGAATGCAGCATTTAAAAACACTCCAGTGCCCTTGTCACTCTTTTGAATTTCTCTCTTCCTCTCCTATTATTTCTCCCACTGTGTATTTTTAAGCTCTGCATAGAGTTTTAGAGCCCAGAATTTGCGTGAAAGACACCAGACAAACAAGGTTTTGGTACTGAATGAATACAATATTTTTATATTTTTAAATAAGTCGAATGAAGTATAAGCTATACAGTGAAAGTGATATCAGGGCATGCATTTCAGCCTCACAGTGAATGGCTGTTCAGCACAATGTACCATAATTTATTCTGTGTTTGCAAGCTACTGTTTCTCACATGAAACTTAGGTTCTTTCAAGTCTATCTTTAAGTACTGAAATGGATCCAGTTGTAGCCAGCAAATCAGTCACTTCTTTAGGAAAAGGTAAGAAGTCATTCAAGAGACTGTAGTTAAAATGATAAACAGAATTTGGCTGTAATTTTCAGGAGTTAACAGAAATCATGGCAATGATTCCCCAGCTAAGGCACACTAAGTATCAGCATCTATTGAGAGATACAGCAATTATGTGTAAGTAGCAAAACAACAGTGAGATTTTGAGATCTGGAGAAAATCGTGGAGTTTCTGTTACTAATTAGTTACTTTATACACTGGGTGCATTACCCAAACATTGCCACCAACTGTGCCTTTGATATGCATGAGCAGGAAAGAGGGAGGCAGCAGAGAGTAAAAGAGAGGGGGAGCAAGAGAGAGAGCAGCTTTTTCTTTTTCTGCCAGGGATTGTTTCAACCTGCCCATGTCACCACGCTTAAAAGTTTGCAGAATCAAATCTTTGTGCCAGTCACTCCAGTGCCAGGTATTACAACTTCCTTCAATCAGATTTTGGAATAATCTGCTTCAAAGGTAAAAATAGACTGTCCTGTACATAGTAAAGATCCCATCATTTAATGGATTATTTCACTTAAAAATCCCAAAACATTACACTGTGAGCATCTGAGTCTATACATTGTTTGAGGTGGGAAAAATAATTCAAAATCATTGGAACAATATCCAATGCAGTAAAAATGCAAAACTTTTTATCTAAGTTAAGAACAAAGGTATAGATAAAATATTCAGAACAGTGATCAGTCTTTGTTTCTCTCCATAGAACTCACTTAATGCATATATAATTCTGAAATCTAGAAAGAACTGTGTAAATGAAGTGCTGAAGAGTTTCTGCCATCTAGCTCTGAGTTTTTTACATTCAGGAGTTATTCTTTTGGAACTTGCTCAACTCTAATTCACGAATAATATGTCAAATGGCTTTGCAGTGAAACAGCAGCACCATTAATGCAGATTATTATAAATTTGAGTCCATGGCTAAGTAACATTTGTAACACTTGGGGGGAAACAAGGTAGGGATAGCCCAGGCTTCTGCCTCATAGGGTAAGGATATGGTTTTGTTGTTCAAAACTTCAAGGCTCCTCCTGCCTCCTCCAGCATTGCACCTGAACAGGTTTGTGTTTTTTGCTGGAAACACAGATGGAAATTGTAATCACCTTGGGGACGCTCCCTGTCCTGATGTCTAATGAGAACTCATTAATACCTGTGTGGAAAACTCTTTTACAATGGAAATGAAAGTAGTTTCAGATTAAAATATAAACATGTTAAACAAATATATATTACATGTATTATAAATATATAAAACTTATTATACAAATATCATATTGTCTCTAACTGACAGTATCCAAATTGATGCTATTAGACAGTTCTAAAAACTGAAAGGGCATCAAAGCTCAGCCAGCAAAAAACCTTGCAGTTGTTCAATGCAATGCAATACCCATATAAAACCATTCTTTATTGATCTTCTAGAAACATAAAAAGCATCCCTCATGCAAAGTCTGGTCCTGAGTGACTGAATGTTCACACTTGTGGCACACCAACCTAGCCATTCTTGCTTTTAACTGATTTTAATCTGAACTGTCTGTATCCCAGGACAAAGCCCCATTTCAAACAGGGTAGGAATGCAACATGCTTTTTCATTTCAACAGTAAAAAGCCATTTTTTCATCCTGACTGACTCCTTAAAAAATGGGAGAGCCTCTCTCCAGATCACAGAAGCACCCTCGTTGTGCAAAGACCAATTTCAAAGGCTATGTCCTTTAAGAGCAGAGCTGGCAAAGCGTTTCACTGGAGAGCTTTTCATCCACTCCAGCACAAAGTCCTGTCCCTTGGCACAGCACGTGGGCAGAGAGGTTTGGTGAGCAGGCTCACTCTGCCCTGAAGTGCTCCTGTAATGAACTCCCCAGCTGCCCTGGGGCTGCTCCTGACTAACAGCAAACAGGAGGGACATTTCCAGCTCCCCTGGCTGCAGCTTCAACACACACATCTGCCTGAGCATTACCTCCAAATGTCAGTAGCCCCAACCTAGTTTTTAACAGAGCCCTGGACATGTGAAAACTGGTTATGTTTTCGCTTCAACTGTACATGACAAGCTAGGATACAGATTTTTTTGACTGTGGCATGCAATTATTACAACAAAATCAAAGTACCAAAGCTGGGTGCACTGTGCAAAGTCATGTCCCGAATCACTCGAGTGCCAAAACAGGACCACATCAGGAGGAACTGCTGAGCTACTTTCTTCAAAGAGCCTTGTCTCTTGGCAGCTACCTGCAAGAAGACAGATGTGTCTGACACGGAGAAACTTTTATTTCTACCAGCAATACAGCTGAAGCACATATCCACCTTTTTTTTTATACTGAAAAACTACTTCGCGCCATTTTCACGTTAAAATATACACTACAAATTTAAAAAAACCCAAACTCGAAATGGCCTTAGACAGAAAACCACCTTATAACCATGGACAACTTTCAGAAAGAGGAACCAATAAAGTATTACTCAAGATTGGATCTCCTTTATACATTATAAAAGGATGGCAAAAAAATTGCTCTGATCTGCATCTTAACCTAATTACTTACATGTTCTCTCTTGCTTCCTAATCAAGGAAGCAATTTATGATCAATGATGTTTGATCTACACTGAAAATGTTTATTACTATTTCAAATAAGGGTTAATATTGCGTATGGAGTTTTTTGTTCCTTCACGTTTTTATTTTTGTGAATTCACTTGTCATTTTACTAGGAAAAATACTCTCCAGAAAGCACACTTTAGGTATCAGCTCCTCAAAAAGGTATTTATTATAGCCATATGTGAGTTAAAGAATTAGATTCACCCAATCAGCTTTTAAAATTCATGTCAAGTTCTTAATTAAAATTAACAGCTCTGGCCTGAAGTTCAAATTGCATTCCACTGATTAGAAGAAAAGTTCTCCAAAACTATCAAAGTATTTCAAGTAATCTGGGGAATGATCTGTTGTTTTCTATATGGCTATTTTGCAGCAGGGAGGCAGCATATTTTGGTTTGTTTTGGTTTTACTTTTGAGCTCTAACAGTGGGAATGAAGAGCTGAAATTCTAACAGAACATTCTAATTCAAAGAAGTAACAGAAGTTAAAATAGTCAGTTCTATATTTTCATAGTCTATGTAAAATTATGTATTGTTACTAGGTTTCTGCATGCACTTTAATTAAAATAAAATACAAGTCCTTGGTATTCCATATCAGCTCAAAAGGCACCATAAAGGTGTCCTTGATTGAATGGCAGAGTTTCATCCTTACATTTGATTGTATATAAATGAATGATCTAGCTTAAATACCCTTTTCATTAAAATCTTGAAAGGCCAGATTATGTTTTTCTTTGCACTGTATCATTAGGATTACTCTGACTCTGAATTCATCTCTCCATATCCCTGAAATATTGATTTGATTGGAAACCTCAACCCCGTTCATTCTTGAACACCATCTTTTGGAATAAAATAGACAAGAGCAGAATAAAGCAAAATCCAGAATGTGAGCAATTCTCCATGCAGGTTGGTGAGATTCTGCCTACTCTTGCTTTAGTGCTGCTCATTACCAATGCTGGATTTTTGGTGGGGTTTTTTTTGTTGTGGGGGGTTATTTTGTTTGTTTGTTTGGGTTTTTCATTGTTGTTATTTTTGGGGTTTTTTGGGGGGGTGTTTTGCTTGTTTTGTGTTTTTTTGGTTTGTGTTTGTTTTTGTTTTGGTTTTTCTGAGGGGGGGTTCAGGGGTAGGTTTTTTGCGTGTAGTGTTTTTTGGGGGTTTGGGTCTTTTTTTGTTTGTTTTTTGCAGTTTTTTTGTTTGGTTGGTTGGGTTTTTTGTTTGGTTTGGTTTTTTTGGGGGGAGGGTGGGGGGGTTTTTTTGGGTTTTTTTTGGTTGTGATTTTTTTTTTCTTTTAAATTTTATTTTAATTTTTTCTAAGAATGTATTACCTGCATAGAGCTCACAATGCACATGAGTGACTCACTCCTCCTTACCAACCTTTACAACACATCTGTCCACCATGGAATCCAACCACTCGATGTACGACTCGATGGGGGACTGCTCCTCCAGAAGGTGATCAAACTCCTGATACACTGGCACACAAAACAAAAAAAAAATAGCCCACCTTAGGACTTGAATTCTATTTCAAACAAAAGAAATAAAAAAAGGCTACCAAAAGCCTTTAGTACAAGTTTACTGTGTTTTTTATAATAGATTGCTCAACAGAAATAAATGCATCTTTCTGGTGCTGACCCAAAAAGTTTGCTGCATCTCTTATTTTGTTTCTACTGAAAGTGATGCAGTCATTGGAAGTGTTATTTTAATGTGAGCAAATCAGAACCTATTTTTAAAAAATAGTATTTTTATTTAAGTTGTCTGATGTGCCCAGAAGTGAAATGTTTATGGTGTTCTCTATAAAGAGTGAGAAACTAGGCTTTGACCCCGGTGATGAAAAAATGTCATGCATGAAATTGATTTAGAAATGCAAAAAGAATCTTCTAGGCACCCAGTGAATGAGTATTGTTGATAGGGCGCTCATCTGTATAATGCTTTAGTTGCAAAAACATGATTTAACTGCTGCAAATCATCTATTTGCAATGCCAGACACACACACAAAGAATGTCCATAAACTTCTGCTTCTTCAAAACAAATTGCTATCAGTGCAGAAACACTCATTATCAAGAAGAGTTGCAAAAAGCAACCTGTATACTTTTTAATCTTTTCCAAGCACACATCTTAATATTCAAATATTATTGTAAAAAATTAAATTTAACTTATTTAATTAAACTTATTTTAAAAAGTTAGAACACGACATTCAACTGTGGTCCTTAAAACTTCAGGTCTCATTTATATATGAGAATCAATGGCTGGAAGATAAAGAATCATGTGCTTTGACACCTCAACAAATTATTCTTCAATTCAGCTAAAATAAAAGGCCCAGTAGGTCAAGAAGAAAGATACTTTCTACCTGCCCTGCTACAGGATGATTTCAATGCGCTAAGCATTTCCACTTATGACTAATTATGAACAACAGGAGGAAGGAACTTCCCACCATAGGAAAGATAGTGAAAGGGGTGGAGGAGGCAAAGCTTAGGGATCATAGCTGGGGAAATGAGCCAGAGAGAAATATCCAACAATAATGCAAAGAGCAACCTCCTTGATGCCACTGGATCAGAACAGGAGCAGGAATACATTTGCTGAGCACCTGACTACAACTTTGTTTAACTGAGACCTGCAGAAAGCTGAGTTACCAGAAACACTACTTAGGGAAAGAGGGAAATGATGTTTGGGCCACCCTTATCTTCTTTCATTCTTTTATTGAATGGGCAACCTCTCTTTCCTCAGAACAGGATCACAGAGAAATCTAAATGTTGTCTCCTTACCTGAGTGTCTGGCTGGACAAAAACTGCCTGATACAACAGATGAAGTAATTTATATGCTGTGCAAAGAGGGGAGCAAGAGTGGAAAAACAAATCATTGCTGGAGCAATGCAACTGTGTACAGCCACCTATTTGAGAAAATTAAACGTTTAGCCTTTAGTGATTGTTAAAAATACCTCAATAGGATCTGAGAAAGAGGGAATAAAGCAGAAATCATGGCAGAGATGGGTACCCCAGCAGAGCAGGAAAGAGGTTCTCTCATACTCAGTGATTTTTCTCTGTTTATGTTTGTTTATAGGCTAATAAACATGTTTGCTTTTTTCTAGTTATAGTAGCTGACATTGTACTTTCAGGATTATTAGTACCAAGAATGTGAAAGAAGGCCTTATGTCCATGCCATGTAAGTCATACACAGCATAGTGACAAGATTTTGGTCAAGTAGGATAAACATCAAAGATGCTGGGGAAAAAAAATCGAAGTTCTAGAACAATCTCTATATGTACCTGAACATCTCAGTGCCATCCCATCTCACAATGAACATTCCTATTAGCTTACCATTTCTGACTAACTCCTTATTGGATGATATGGGCCTCAAATATGGAAAAACATACATGAATCCAACAGCATTCAGGAAAACTCCATTTGATTTTATGATGCCAATAGCACATATACAAGAAGCTTCCCTAAACATTAAGGATTTTCTGAATGGCAGCCAAAACTGTTCCTGCTACTAAGGAGTGTAACTTCAAAGACTGTTTTTTTCAGCCAGTAGTTGGATAGAAATTGAAAACATAACAGATGCTAGAAGGATTCACCCAGGTTCTGGAACTTCAGTCTCACTGTATGCCACGTCGAATTTCTATCTCCTCAGAAGGGGGGCCACGAAATGAATCAAGGGTTAAGAAGGAGAGGAAAGAATACCAAGAATACCAAGCACACCAAGCACCTCTCCCTGGAAAAGAGAGCTAGCAGAGAAGGCAAGCCCATCCCTGAAGCACAGAAAAGAACTGACGTGTGAACACAGTGGGATGAGTGCCAAAGTCAGCCTTGGTGAGTGCAGTGTACATGCAAAGGTGTCACTCCCTGAAACAGGGACCTCACTGGCAGACTGACCCTTGGTTGGTTGTGCCCTGCTAAGGCTGATTCGGGATAAAAGATGACTGGTCCTCCTCAGGAGAGAGATGGCAACACACAGCTGGGCTCACAGGAGGTGAGGATGTGAAGGATGTTAAAGACAAAGCTCTGTGGCCTCAGAGCAACTAAACTCACTGTGCTTCGGGTTATACCTGAGTTTATAACTGTGCAGCACTTGCTGGATGATGGAAGGAATAGTTTATATTTGCAAAACATCTTAAATTGTAAAACCAATTTGCCAATACCTCCAAGGTCACCTTCACTGTACTAGATAGAAGCTAAATTAGCCAATGAGCTTATTTGATATGGGCCTTCCACTTAGTCATGAAAGCTTATCCCATCAAATGATCTCGTTTATGAAAACACTGGGTAAAAAGGAGCTTTTTATAAACAAGTTTACAAGAGACTCAAATACACAGCCACTTAAGTGTCAAAGCCATCCAAAAGACAATTCTCCTGCAATTCTACAGCAGGAAAGATTGGTCTTTCACACATTCAGTGGTTAACTCATAGATTTAGTTTGCTCAGGTTCATGGGAAAAATCCTCCTGAATTTGGGTGCAAGTTTTGTGCCATTGGCTGTTCTGGATACTAGAAAGGAAAGTGCCAAGGAACGGTGTCCAGGTCAATGCCCCAAAAAAGAAGACCGTGACAGGGCTTTGCCTTACATTTTGGTAACGGTCTCTGTATTTATCTTAAGCCTCCAAACAAACCAATGGCTGCAAAACCAGCACTACATTCAAACAAAAAGGCATTGTTTGCAGCAGGAAGCCAAGTTCACCTGGCTTTATTTGAAGATTCTGCTCTTACATTGTATGATGAGCTTTCTGTGCTCCTCCCGTGAGTCCTCCATAGTATAGAGGGTTTGTTTGGTAATGCTATTCAGATCCACATTCCTCCAGTCCTCCAGCATCTGAAATGTGATGTCTGCACTGTGGATCACTGTTCTTGATGCCTGTAATCCAATCCAATCTATTCATTAGTTCATGCTTTATTAGGTTAAAAAATAGGCTTTATCCCCTTTTACGCTTCCTTAGCTGGGCTCACGGACTTGATTCTCCTCCTGGACCCCCACCCACCAGCCTGATGTCTTATGGATATTACAGGGCCCTCCAACAAGAGAACTCTTTAATCAACTGCAAGTATTTTGATTGCATCCACCACAAACCCTAGTGGGCAGCACTAATCTGATGCTGCCATTGCTACACCCCTCAGTCTAACAGCTCTGCTGGTTTTCATTACAAAATGCAGTTCAGAACAAAAAAGCAACATGAAAAATCAAGCCAATATCAAACAAACCCCACTCAGGTTTGCACCCTCGCCTCTCCCAATCTATGAAGACTCTCATTCTTCCCTCAGCCATGTGAAAAGGTTAAAGCTCCTTGGCCTCCTCAGCAGATCCATGTCTGGGCTGGCTGGGACAGGGATCTGCTGTTGATCATGGGGAGGATGGACAAGGGGAAAGGAAGTGACACAAGGTCATGGTCACATAGAGCAGATCTCTGTAAGTTAAGCAGCGATGGTGGCACACACCAAGGTTATCAGCTTCCCCAAGGGAGGGATGCAGAGTCCTTCACCTAAGAGATTTGATCCCAGATTTGATGTGGAAGGCTGTGGTTTCTCTATATTGACTTCCTCTGAATTCCTATGGACCTCCAGAGTTCAGTGATGATCTGCTGTGTTTGGGGAAAGGTAGCACAGGTACCTCTGTCTCCACCACCAAAATAATGGGGGAAGAAATCTACCAAAAATTCCTTGCAGGAGTGGTTTTTTTCCCCCAGAGCTTCTTCCTGTGGGCTTCACCTCTCACAGGGTTAACCCAGGGTTTTGGATACACCTTCCAAAAGTGGAAAATGAAACTATCCCCTCCAATACATGGAGGAAATGTTAATGCAGTGCATTTTCTCCCTTTTTATATGACACAGAATTTGGCTTCATGACTTTTTACAGGTAATTCTGGTGCACACTGGTGAAAACCAAACACTTAGGAGCAGTTTCAATATTCACTTGCTATGGTTACAAGAACATGTCTATTCAAAACCCCACTTCAGCTGTTTTCCCTTTTACTAATTTGCTTTTGATTTATAATATACAATTAGACTTGGAATTTATTGTTGCGCATGAAGAAAGTTTTCTTACTTTGCAATTGGCCAAACACAAACTGCTCTGAAATCAATGGAATGTCTCTCGTTTATTTCCTGGAAATGAACCGTCTCTTCAAAGCAAATAATAATTTTGTTTCATGAAAGTACCTTGCTGAATTTAATGACCAGGGGTTGCCAGTTGTCTAGAAAAGCATTTTAAAAAAGCTACTTTTTTATTTTGTAAAGGTGCCCACGACAAATACTGGAGACAAACTGCTAATGTGATAGCCTCCTCTGAGTCAAGCCCAACCTGTCAATTCATAAAATTATTTGAAAAGTCAGTAAAAATGGCATTCATCAAACTTGGGTAACTGAAATATTTACTTGGCAGAGATGATTTAGGGATGTCTGTCGCCGTAGTATTTGTGAGAATCTTCTGGACACTGCAGGAAATAAGAGACACATATTTACATACTGTGCTAAATAATTATTTCAGAAAGTATTAATTTAAAACAACAAAAAAAAACAGATCCAGTTTCCTATAGAAAATTGTGGCTACATAAAATTCACTCAAATAGCCCAGTTTTAAATTAATTTAAACCTTGACCTAAACCCTTAAATCTGGATGCTCAATCAATTTTACAGAGGCATATTACAACCAATTATTTATAGATGCTGTGATTAATGAGATGACAAGAGAAACACAGAGCACAATGGAAAAGCTTGGCTTGTTCAGCATAGCAAATTTTCTCTTGCAGCACAAAGGAACTAAAGAACAGAAAGAACTATTTAATAGAAAGAAAAATGTTGGTGCAAGAATAAGTGGGCATAAAATAACGACAGCTACGTTATGTGTGGAAATGAGAAAAGGTTGCTAAATCTTCATGCAATCAAGCTTTGGAGGAGTCTTTTGACTGGACTAGTAGGGGCTAAACTCTGATCCAGTTTCAGGTAGAATTTGATCAAAGTTTCTGAAAGCAATTGCATGACATACGAATACATTAAGGGATTAAATGGTCCAGGAGGTACTTGCCAGTCCTCTGTTCCCAGTTTAGCTCTCTGCAAGTGATACGGACCTTGTATTAAGATATTCACTATTCTTGGAAAATGAGCTTTTAAAATGTTGTATTGTGTATTTTTATGTCTGAAATCAGTGACTTGAAAACTGCAAAAATGCCCAAAGCTCGCAGTTCCTCCTGTCAGTAGCTCCACAAATTCTGCTGTGGAGGAAATGGCTGCAGAAGCAACAAAGGCTCATGTAAAAGGCAGGGTGCACATGACGTTTTCCTTCTCTCAAAAGCACCAGATTTGCAGATCTGCCCAAAGAGACGTTAGATGTGGTCACAGAGTGAGTTCTCCCTCCATGTTGTACATAGAGGCAGTTTAAAAATACAGATTGAGATTGACTAGAGAGTGAACTGTCCATCTCTTTCTGTCTGCCTGTAAGATTGGAAAAGATTTTGCTGTTGAAGATTCTTGGTATTTTTGAACTGACAGAGATGTGGTAAAGCATATTCCCAGTTCTGACTTTGTTTAACTTTTTTAATAAATGAGTAAACAATTCAAACCACCCTGAAATTAGTTGTTCCACCTTACATCCTGACTGTTCCCAGTAACATATACACCTAATTTTCCACGCTGATCAAAATAGTTAATCCTTCTCCTAAATTAGTTTTTTTTTTCCCCCTTTAACTTTGTGGTGTGGAATTTAGTGCTCATGAAAGGCAAAGAATTGAGAGCTGTGAAATAAAGCAGGCTTTATCAATAGGTGATGTGCACTGCAGGCATCTACAAAGCACGTCTGAAAAGGACTAGTGCCCTTTCCTGTGGTGACAGGGTAATTTGATCTCCTTCATTTTTAACTCTGGCACTTTTCTGAGTAAGGGCCTCAAGCTGTATTTAAATTCTGTTAGCCTAAAGGTTTGTTTAATAATTTTCTTTGCCTAATATCAGCCTTAATGTTTGCTTACTATCAACAAAATTAATTTCTTACCAGAATCCACAAGAAAGAAAAAGAAATTCTCACTTTGAGCAGCACCTCATTTCACTAAATGAGATTGGTTCTCATGAACAAGTGGAGATTCTAACTGAATGCAAGATTTATAATGATGACAGGTTTTAATTCCAAAAAGAACACTAGTCTCACTTCCAATTAATTTGTAACCAATAAACATTGTCCATCCCAGTTTAACAGAAGAGAGATTGGGCAATACATACACTCAAATTTGATATTCCGTAGGTTTTCTGGCAAATCATGGAGAGCTACTTTCAGCCACTCATCCAATTGCTTTGCAAACTTTCGGATCACCTGCGTCAAACTGAAAAAAGGAATCACAACATCACAGCATGTTTACTCTGTGCACTGTACTACAAAATCTGTGAATGCGTGAAGACCATGAGTCATTTATTTACAACTATTATTATGCAGAGTTGCTAACATATTTTGGTTTGTAGGCATGAAGAAAAACTTCTGAAACTTCTGACAACTTTTGCAAAAAAAGCAAAATATATCATCGTGTTCAAAACCTCACAACTCTATATAGCATTGCTTTGATACTTACAAACAGTATTTTTACTTTAAATAAAATAATTCCCACTCTCTACAAATACAAATCCACAACTGTTTAAAGAAGACAATAAATCAAGCTTTGGATTTCAGCTTCCATGTTTATACAGATGTACAGAGGGATATTCAAGTGGAGCAACAACCAATTATGCTGCAGGCCAGAGCCAGTGAGAGGGTGATGGTGGTGGTGGGGAGGAATTTTCAGGCCAAGCCCACACAGGTGGGGGAAGTGGAGGTGGAGAGGTGGAGCAGCACCTGCCTGCTCAGCCCTGCACTGGTCTGGAACCTCCCCAGAAAAGTGAGATTCCTCTCTTCTCTCTTGCTACCCTTTCCCGATGGTTCCATCGTTTCCTGTTATATTTGGCAGGCAGCTCATCCTGCCCTTCTCTTTGGGATCCTCAGCATGAAATGACAGTTCCCAGAACAGCTGCAGAATGCAGTGCAGGGGATCCTATCAGCTGATCTGGCTCTGACAGACAACGCTGTGCTGCCTGCAGCAATACCAGGAATGCACAAAGGAACTTTCTCCCTTTCAACCAAGAAGCTTTTCCTGTTTGTACTCCTAAGGAACTGCACTGAGAACAGAGGTGGTAAAATAAAATGGCCACAGGCCTGCTCTGCTGCACAAAAACACCTAAAGGGAGCAGGGGATGGATGACAACTGCTGGGCTCACTAAAAAGTGGCTTTTCTGGATAGCCAGAATTTGTTCCCAGGAAGTATCTCAGGGGATTCTGGCTGAGTCAGCAAGATTTCCCTCAGGAGCTTCCATTGCAATGAGACCCTTCTTCACCCCCTCCAGTGCAGGCTATGGCTTAATAGCCACAATCTGGCCCTTTATATGCATTACAAAAGTCTATATTCACACTCAAGTCTCTCCTTATTTGCTATGAAAGAACTAAGCAGCTTGAGAAAAGGACTGCTGTTCTGTTTAATCCTTCCAATGAAATAGATTTGGGGGGGTGAGGGGCAAAGCCTGTAAAAATGTACATGTCTTATCTAGAAAAGCCCAAGCTTATAGCAGATTTCTTGTGTAAAATACTTTCACTTTAGCAGTCAAGGAATGCACGTAGGAGAGCAGAACAACATCCTGAACACATTTTCCTTGATTAGAGACACTTTAAAATCTTAAGGGCTAAATGCACGGCACCAATAAAAACTCCTACAGCAATATTCTTAACAAATTACTCAGTGTCAAGAACACATCAGTCAAATAAGATCAGAGGTGTACAAGACTATTTAGAAAAAGATGGTTTCCTGATGCTCATATTAATAAAACCAAAAGGGAAAACATGTTGACTGCACTCAGTGATTACACTTTTTGCTGTGGATTGTTGATCTCAGTCCCGCTTTACCTCTATAAACAAGAGTTCCTGGACTCATGTGAATGCCAGGTAGGAAAAAACAGCTGAAATCTACCACATGGATTGGAAAAGTGAATTTAGTTTGACAAAAAGATAGGTAAATACTTCTCAAATAAAGTGATCCTAAACCAATCATACTTCTGTTCTTCATAGGATAGTGTTTAAATTAAACCAGCTGGGTCAAGGTTTCACAAGGATGATCTTCATGGTTTTTATTCCCAGACATTTTCATAAGAGAGTGGTACTCTGCAACCTGCAGACTTCTGACACTCCCTGTAGGCTGGGACATAACTATCACCTGAATGTTAAGAGACCAAGAAGAAGGTGGTATCCTTCATCACATAAAAACCCCCAACTCTCCAAGTTTTTCGTGATACAAGTCCTGTTAAAATCTGAACATCTTTTCAGGAACATGTAAGCTCTTCAACTCCTTTCAAATGACACTGTGATTCAAAGTCAGCAAACAGGTGGCAGCAAGCAGCTCTCTGAGAACTGGCATCATTCTTGAAGAAAAGAAATATAACAAAGACAGGTGAGCTTGAAGGGGTCAGTTACCTGTCAGGTAAGGCTTGTAGTACCGTGGGCATCAAAACTCCCGAAATTGCCTTGTACAGAATTGAGTCACAAACTCCCACTATATTCACTACAGTTGAAGAACCCAACACGGGCAGCATATGAGGAGGCATCCCTTGCCAAAAGTGCAGAAGAAAACTTTGAACCTGCAATCACAAGGAGAAGCAGGGATGTTAAAATAATCCAAGGTTTCAAACACCATTGTTTTTCAATGATGCTGCTCACACGGGCTTTGTTTCAGCCCCAGAGTTGGCTAATGGGGTGCAGCACAGGCAAGGCGTGTTTCTTAACCAGAGAGGCTGTGGTGTGACACAGCACACAGCAGGGTAATGAGCCACAGGGTGAGGAGACACTGAGCTGCTGACAGGGAGTCTGTGTCACTACAGCAGAGACACCCATGGGAACCACTGGATTTTTACCTTCCATCAGTGGTGAGTGGGACTCTTTGGCTTCCATGTCAAGCCTTTTTCTCTCTCTTTGCACTCTGGCCCTCTATACAAAGGAATCAGCCTAGGTCTTGGTGGAGGGAGGGAGGGACAGGAGGAGAGCACATGGCTTACAAGGGTCAATACACCATTTTCTGTCTTCGTTTTGGAAGGAAACACTACACTTTTGGATTTTGTCTTTCCTCCACTATGCAGGAAAGTGGAGAAAGAACGGAGAAAGGCAAAAAACAAAAAATAGGGTGGAGATTTCAGACACAGCAAAATATACCACTGAAAATTTTAATTGAGGAAATAAAGGTGTTATTCAGAGGATGATATGATCAGTTCCACAGGGATCTGAACACCACATTCATGAAGGACAACTTTCTGCATGCAATCTGTAGTGAAGGAAGCAACTACACCGGGTGTAGTAAAGAGTATTTGCTATTTATATATTGCTGCTGCTTAGCCCCTTCCCTACCATAGACCCTGATAAACTTAACAAAATATAGCATCTTGCTCTTCAGAAACTATTCTGAGTCTCACCTGGCTAAATTTCCTGAACGTGTCACATATTTTTCTCACGTGGAAACTTCTAGACTGAGTACAATGGTGCAAAACCAGCTTTAAACCAGAGGAGTGTGACAATTAAGCACTAAGAAGAAAAGGGAATTTCTTCCCATTGCTCAGAACGGGAATCAAACAGAGTCAAAAGATATATAAAACCATTTCCTTTGTTTTTTTTTTTTCCCAGGACCTGAATGCCATATTTGCATCAGGTCCTCAGTATCTCTACAGCCAGATTTGTTATCCTGGATAAGAAGCCATCTTCCCATGTTACACAAACCTCCCTGCATTCCAGGAACATTTTATTTTTCAGCTCTAACAATAAAGCTGTCAGCATGCACTGCCAGAAATCCCTCAGATTCAGTCAGATATGAACAGGTACAAGCCTTAGCCATCCTAAGAGATGGTATTAACTTCTGAGCAGTGTGTGTGTGTTCCCAGCTGCACTGTGTGTTCCTAGGGTGTGTGTTCCTAACTGCACTGCCTTCAGCTGTGGCTCTCTGGGACCTCTGGGAGGCTGTAATCCCCCAGCACTCTGCATCACTGTTAAGAGAGCAGCAGAGCCCTCTGCTGTGGCTGTGACACCTGCCCTGGCTCTGCTGAACACTCAGAGGAATTCCTGTGGACAGTTCAGAGCCAACAAAAAGCTTCCAAGAGTTGTGGTGGACACATTTGTTGAGTTGTAAGCACTGGATCGCCCAACATCTCGTAAGGGGATATTGCTACCTTAATCCTGGTGGAGAACAGGATAAAAACATTCCCATCACTTTTGTTCCCCCAGCTCACACAGTGTTAAAAGTGAGATTCCGTGCTATCAGTCACATATTATATACTCAAGTACAGCTATTGTTCCTTGCTCCTGAAAGGATCGAGCACCACAACCCCGTGAGTTTGTAATATAACATAGAAGTAAGGTTTCCAATCCATTAATACCGTATGCATCATTAAACTACAACTGCAGTTTCCAACCATACCTCATCAAAATTTGCTCTTATTACAGTGTCTAGTATCCTCTGACAGTGAGTCCTGTACATCATAATAAAGGTAGAAACCTGGAAAAGAATGAGGGAGGCACACAAAAGATCATTCTGCTTTAAGAAGTCCACTTTTAAAATATCAGAATACACAGCACAGAAAAAGTAAGTTTTTTCTTATCTACGCACAACTGCAAAAATAATGAAATCAGTTAAAGTCTACTTAGAATAGCTGTAAGATGAGTTTTCTTCTCAAAAGTAAATTCTCCCTTTGAATTCATGGATTTTTCTGTCAATGGGGATTCTTCAAATGTGAGAGGAGCAAAAAGCCTCAGAGAGATCAAAGACGAGAATGTGGCCCTAATTAGGACATAAAGAACTAAAAAACCCTATTCTTTTGTCCACTTTACATTGATACTACACATGTGAATAGAACCAGAAACCTAGCAAGCTCAGCCAAGAGAAGCCAGAGCATTTTTGTCATATGTGCAGACAGGATCCTCTGAATTTCTACTCTAGAAAGGTAAGAAATGCACTAAATCCCTCTCTGCTCAAGAAAGCATTAGAACTGGTTTTGGGTTTGCCATTAGCTGTGTTCACAGATTGGAGAGCTGTAACATATTTTAAAAGTTGCCCTCAAACCTCACATACTTTTAGAAGTTGCCCTGCTGTATGTAAGATAACTTTTTGAAAAATGTGCACGGGCGTTAGAAATATTGTCCAGCTGATAGTGTCAGCTGCCTTTTTAAGGGAAGATATTTCTTCCTATTAGATGAAGTCATTCAGTCCCCCATAAATCAAGTCAAAGCATTATTAAACTTACTCTAGTTTGAAGTCTTTATATATTAGACAAAGCTTTCATCCAGAGCAGGGAGAAAAGAAAAAAACCAAGACAAGCTGAGAAAAGATTTCCAAAGTGTTACCTTCTCCTCTGGCAGACTGGCTGGCAGATTTAGATCTTTGACATTTGGAAACTCTGGCAGCAATGTTCCCAGTTTGGATCGTGGTGAATACGCCACTGTCTGTTTGGTTACTTCTTTTTTTCCTGTTTCGTTGACCCAGGCTGCTCCTTTTTTAGAATACATCACATCATAATACTGGGAGTTTTCTTTCACTGCAATTCCATAATAATGGTACCTGATACGTAGAGATGTGCATTTTATAAAGCAGATTGTTTGAAAATTAAAGAAAAATATATGGAGGCAAGGGGAACTGATAATGCAAGTGATTTCTACAGCAAAATAGACTGAGCAATAGTTTATATATTATTAACAAGCACCGTTTCAGTAGCAGAATACTGTGGTAATATATTGAGCTTATAATTTTTATTCCTTGCGGTAAAAGTGACTCTGTTGTAGGGCAGGAAAATAATGTGCTTCTATTTTTTAACTTCTTAGTCAAATAAAAAAAAAGCATCCTAAAGCTACTTGTTGGCAGAGCTCTGCTGTGCATCTGCTCCCTTAGTTCTGCAATAAGCAGAGGTACAGACCCTCTGGACTGGCCCTTCTGTTGTTATCTCAGCTCCCTGATTCTCAGGCTGTTGAGGGCTGGTTTGGTGCCTGAAAAGCGTGAATCTTTATTGCAAAGGAGTTCATCAGAAATGTTTCAAAAATTGAAAATGCTTCAACGAAAAGAGGGGGAAAAAGCTTGTGGTGGAAAGCAATGAATGGCAGGAAATGTACAGTTTCAATTATTTGCTTCATACCCCAGCATCAGCACTGGGCTTTGATCAGCCAGGGATGCTCACAGCACTAACTCTGTCTGTACAGAGCACACTGGGAATTAAGCATGGAATTACACCAGGAATTACAGCACAAGTTTGTGTGACCATTCAGCTTTATTATAGGTGCTGATGGAAGCACTGATTATCAAGCAAAACTCCTGCATCAAAGCAGCAAAAGTTAGCTTAGTTCTTCTAATTTCCAAATTTAGCTTAGTCCTGTAATTTCTGAACTTTTATTTCAGTTTCTCAGCTGTAGGTACCCAAGGCATCAGCTAAATTTGTAATGATTATAAAGGCATCACAAGATTGTGCTGCTGGTATACTTTTCCTTCAGCCCAATCCTACACAGAATTTTCAATGATCCTCCACTTCTCTCCTTAAAGCCTAACAAAAGGCTATCAGATCATGATGAGACACTGTCTTCTGGATCCCACTATGGTGGCACAAGAAGTTTCCATCTCTGGATGCTTCTTTTACTCTTCAATCAGTTACTATTTCAGAGTGCTGCCACCAGATCTGTTCACTTGAACAGACACGAATTCTCTTTAGGCAAAATCAGCTGGCTCTACAATGGTCATATATGAAATTAATTAAAGAACAGCATTTAAGTGATGGTAGTTTAACTGGTGACTTTTCCTTTTTCCACTTACAGTCATTCACCCACAGATCAGTGCATGTCGTAATCCCCAGCAGAAAATGGTGGCAAAGAGCTGCAAACACAAACTTTTCTATCAGCACAGATGGGCTGAGAGGAGGCCTGGGGAGTTGTAGCAACTTTCTAGTGCATGGTTCCCTGGCCATACTGAGGACATTCCCTATTTTCCTTGACATTTTCTATATTCCCTATCTTGAACTCAGCATCGAATAACCCAAGTGAAATATCTTAAAACATTACACTGACATGGAATGAATGGAATTTCCTAGCTGCAATACCTGAGAAAGCAACACTATTGGCTCTAAATTTTCCCACCAGAGCTTAGGCCAAAACATGCATTCTATACAAATGTCTTAAATCAGTGAAGGAAGTAAAAAGCAAGCCTGGAAAATGTTGTAGAATTTCACTGGGCACTATTTAATTCCTGGTATATTGTACTTGGTAGTAAACTGCATAAGAGTTTTCCATGTAGCTTCAAAATCACAAAGACAACAGTAGCCAAATAACCTCCAAAATCTTTCTAGATCGCTTCTTCCTTCAGCAATTTTACCATTCCAAATGGCAAAAATTCACTGGAGTAGTTTAGTTTACATAGATTCTTTTCCAACCACTTTATCGTATTTCTATCAGAAAAAAAAAAAAAAATCAACTGAATTCAATAAACAGGGCTTGAAATTTTGATGCTTAGAAGAATAACATGCAGACAACAAAATCGTTTTTGTGTTAAAGTGGAATGCTTTTTACCCTCACAGATCTGTTATATACAACACTCCTTTAAAGAAAGAAGCAAAATTCCCTTCACACCACGCAGCTTCCACCAGCTTAACTCACACCTTCTGCAGCAAACTGAAGACTTTCAGACTACACCAGAGAAAGAAACTGGCTTTTATGTTTAGCTGCCTCCTCAGGGCTCACCTGTGGTAGAACTGTTTTTAAGCTCAGTGTGCCCCAGAACAGCTGCATGCTTCCATCAATAAACCAGCTGCAAACCAAGAGCTCCCAACTGCTGACCAAGAGTGCAGCACCACTGTAGCTCTGAACTTTGTCACATTACAAGGCAGCCCTGCTATAAAAAGACTGAAGGCAGAACAGTGTGAAGTCAGATAATCTTAACCACTTCTGTGGCTGAATTCCCTTTGGCAGTAGCAGGGAAGTGGAACGAGAATAATACTGGCAGCAATCGGTCAGCACAGTTGGTGATAAAGGGACTGAAGTGTTAATGCCTAAAGTAATTTCTTTACGTAACACTCAACTGGAATGCAGTCAGATGGTTCTGAAAACAAAACCAGAGCTCAGTTACAGCTGTGCTGGGTCTACCAAGGAGAGTGTTTATCCTGAAGTAGAGCATGCACGCAGCCTCTGCGTGTAGGACAGAAAAACCCCTTCCCTGCTGGACAGGGAGCAGAACCATCACACAAACGGCACAAAAATGGCACAAATGGACCTGAAAGCTGCTCTGACAGGCAGGCATGTTACAGGGAAATTGGGCAAGAAATATTACATCTCATTGATTTTTATCCCTGGCAAGAGTGAAGAGACAGCTTTGGAGGAGCAAGACACCTCTAGTCAGCAGATCAAGAGTGTCCTGCCCTCTGAGAGACTCCTGGAGCTGCGGGAGGAGCTCCGGTTTGGAAATACAGCAGTGCTCATCCCTTTCATTAACTGGAGGGACAAGCAACAAAGTTGGAGCTGCTGGCAGGATGATTTGATGGCTGATAGAGGGTACTCACATGAATGTGTCCACAAAGCAACTTGTGCACACTTTCACTCTGACTTTACGAACCTCCACAAAAGTTATATTCAGTTCTAAGTCCTGATTCTCTGGTTATGGACCTATCATGCTTTCCTAGTATGCTGTTTTTCCATCTGAGGGATTTCTGCTGACTTTGATGAGTGATGTTACGGTAACTCTGAATTTGCATTTGGGAATGGATTTCAAATCTTCAATTAGCTGCTTAAATAGGTCTGCTCTAGAAAAAGAAAGTTTAGTTACAAAAACTAAGAAAGTACCAAGCTGCAGGAAAGAACATTGTGTCCCATCAAAAAAATACTGCTTGGCATGGACCAATTACTAGAAGAGCACAGTAAATCTATCTTTAAGGTCATTTCTTTTAGCATATTAGTTTCTTTTTTTCTTTAAAGAGCAGGTCATTCTAGCTTTACTATGTAAGCTCAATCCTAACAGCATGTTTCATTCTCAGCATTTAGTGATATTGTGTTTTTCTGGCTTTATTTTGAAAGAGAAGCTTTACCAACAAAATTTAGCAAACACACCATCTCACATTTTCATTTCCCCTTCCACAGTTTTTCACTTGTGATCTATAGACACTACACTTTTGTAACTCTGTAGGATTCTGTGAAAGCTAATCAAGAAAAGCAGATTTTACTATGTGAGGGGCCTTATGCTTGCCAGAAAAAGTTTCAAAGCACCAGTGGAAAAATTTCATGGAGTCCACAAGCAGAAAAAAAGTATAAAAACATCACGGTGTCCTCTTCATAAATTGGCAGAATCACATCTTATCAAAAATTGGAAAAAGTCAAATACCCCAGGAAGCGCATTCTTAGTTCTGAATCAGTTTCTCATTCAGGAATTAGGATGAACTGTTTTCAGAAAATACAATCTTTTGGGTAAGGCAATAAGCTAATTCTTCAATCACCTAAAGGTATGTTGGATTTCATTACATGGAAAAATGGTGGTAAAATACAGGTTTGTGGACAATTTCCATTTAGGTCAATGTATGCTCCTACCCAAATTCTAAAGAGCATTCTGACACTTGCCCTCTAGCCTGGAACATGATGCTAACCAGGTGGCATTTCCCAGCCTCCAGCAGTAGCTCCTGAGTGTGAAGGTCCTTTACGTTGTGTAAAGTGAGTTGAGATTAAAAACAATACCAGAACAATTTGGAAAACATTGCTGAAGCAATCAGTAAAAGGCCTCCATTAGACCACCTTTGCAGTACCACTGCTGAATCTGTAAGATAATGTAAAGACTACAACAGAACTTCCATCCAAGTTGGTTTTAAGGCCCCAAGTGGATAAATTATTCCCTGTTCTCATACGATTCCATTCAGTAAATCAGAGCCAGATGGGGCCCTGTGAGAGACGATAATAACACCATACACTGCTTACTTTGATTGGCCTCTGGTTCCAAGTCTTCTTGTCGTCAGTTGTGGAAACTGTTGTCTGATTATCTGCAAATAAACAGAACTGATATTAAGACAAATGGAAAAGGACATTTACTAATATTTAATTTAATATGGACTTTGAAGACAGAAAAGCAGAAAAACTGTACTGTGATGTCAATAAAATATGTGATAGGAGAAATCAGAAATAAAGCTCTTGATTTTTTCTATTACTGAAAGAGGAGAAAGAGACTTTAAACTTCACTATAATTCTAATAACTACCATTAATTTAAATACTTTCAAAAGTTACTGGAGGAGAACACATTTCCTTCAAAATCTAAGTTCAGGTCTGCCTCTAAACTAAGGAGGGCTGTAATTAGAACTAGCCTACTATTCATTTATGTCACCTTGCAGGATTATCGAAGTTCTCTACAGACCCTCACAAACCTGCCACTAAACACTTCTTTTTCTAGAGGATGACTCTCTGAAAATATTTTGGTATTTGACAGGGGCATCATTTCTACCAAGGAAAACTCATCATGGCATTTTTAAAGATACCTCAAAATCAATTTATCCTCTGTGGAAAACAAGTGGATCTCAGACACAGCAGGATATCCCCAAGAATCCAAACTCGGCAGGTATTGAAAGAACATTGCTACTGTAAACCAAAACTTCTCCAGTGCCAGCTGCATTTAAGGAAATGAATCCAAGAATGTAGATTGTGCCTTCAGTAATCAGAGCCTCTATCAACCAGGTTAATCCTGAAGAAAAAGCTTTGCTGCAGGTGCTCAGCACCACTCAGGATCGAACCAGACTCTCAGTGGGGTCTGCAGTAGGAGGAAAATTTTTTCTGTGAGAACAGTCATGCAACAAAAACTGCAGTAAGCCTTGAAGATTCACCTGCAAAGCAGTTTCTTCCTTTTAAAATTTGTTATCCATTTTAATCGTGTTTTTGTTATATAAATTGCTAAATGCTTCCTCTTTCAGGGTAATGCCAACTAATATTAAAGGAAGATAGGCCTGCAAGATGGAATATAACTGTTCAACTAGGAAAAGAGTCAATTTAAATCGATTAAATAATATAGATTTTTTTTCCACCACTAGCCATTTTGCCACCGTGATAAATATTTAATCCTGATTGATGACTGAAAGCTTTGGAACATGTCTTTAGATCAAAAGGTGCTATATAAATAAAGACATTACAAGTCACATATTTGACCATTTCTTCAGTACTTTTTGGGGGGTTTTATAAAAGGCACAACCATCTTCCCTTTGTACCATGTAAAAATTGACCTGTGTTGGTTTCCAAGAGCTTTGCACAAGGTGGCTGATGTCAAAAATGCAGCAGAGACTCTGAGTCGCTAGGTTGTTCAGCTTTAATTTCTGGAGCAAAACTTCAGCAAACAGTAAAACACTTTTGTGGAGCTGTGAAAGTTCAGCCTAGCTGTTTGATAAATGAGCAGACAGGCAAGCAGCCCTTCTTTCTTTTTTTGTATGGATTCAATGAAGCCTGCCTAAAGAACACCACATGCTGTTCCAGCTACTGATCTAACATTCCGCAACATCTCAGCCTTCCAAATTCCCTTTAATTACACATTAATCCCACCCCTCTCTCTTTCATTTTCTGCAGACAGGGTTGGGGGCTCCACAAGGCTGTGGGAAAAAAGGCAGTGTTGAAGAACTGCTTTCTGAGGATGGTTTTTCTGGGCTATGGGATTTTTTTAGGGTTGGTTGTGATGGTTTTTTGGTTGTTTTTTTGGTGGGGTTGGTTTTTTTTTTGTGTCAGTTGTCATTCAGAAAATACCACCCGTCTCCAAAAGCTGATTTTACAGCAGTTGACTTAATATTAGAGAGAGTTTAATTCTATTTTTTTTCTTTTGGAACAGCATCAAGCCATATTACTTTCAAGTCTTTCTAGTAGCAGTGAAGTGTTACAATGCATGCTGTAAATGCTACTTTATGAACCATATGCCGTGGGAGTTCCTGGGATTTAAATAAATCAGCCAATTTCTACAAACTGGGGCAGAGGTGATCAGGAAAAGAGAATAATAATGAAGAAGTGGATCAGATGATCCTTTTTTCTTTTGTTTCTTTTTCAAATCCAGCACATTTTAAATGAGATACACCTTTCAGAATGTATCTTAAAAGTGTGCATCACTTAAAATACTATTTCCCAGTAATTTACAAAACAAGGAAAAAAAAGAGAATAATCACGCAAACCTTGGGAAAAAAAGTCAGGACTTTTTTATCTAATGCTGCACATGTAAAATATCACATGGTATACTTACACCTTGGTGCTTGTACACATATGCATCATTATTAAAGTTTGTGTTTGGAATAAAATAGGTCAAGTAATAAAAGAACTCTCTGTTCATATAAATGTTTATATTCAGCATTGTTTATGCAAATCTCTGTGCAGTGATACTGGTAAAGGCAGGAAGATTTCCCTGAAAGGGGAGAGGAAGTCAGATCAGGCAGGACAATGCAGAATTCACTGTGTGCTGAAATCAGTGGGAAAAGCAGACAGCCCAATATGTTTTTTTAAAAGAATTTTAAACACTGTCCACCTGGAAAATCACTGCGTAACATATGGCATCATTGGTTTAATGCTGATTAACTTTTAAAGACGTATAGACAAAATGTGTTTATTTTACATTTGTGTGGGGAGGGAAGTGGGTTCTAATTGTCAGACATGAAAATCCAGGTTTGGATCAGAAAACCAGGTTGGATCATTTTCCTCTCTTCACTGCAGTGAGGCTGCACAAATGAATCCAGAGCAGACCACGCAGTCTGAGCTGTTTCTGAACGGAGCCCAGTCCCTGTTCTCACAGCAGCTCTGGCTTCTCAACAGAAACAGTGCCAAAAGGATCTCATGGGTGGTATCCAAGGGAATTTTGGAGTGAACAGATCTTTTACCATTGTCCTTCAGCAGAACTAAAATTTCATCTCACGCTTCTCCAAAGTGACCATAATTCAGCTGCTCTGTAAGATCTTCTGAGTAAGAAGGTGCAAGTTTTACATTTTCCAAGTAAAATGACACCTAAGTTACACAGCAGTTTTGACTGTTGGGCCTTATTTTAGTTTACCTGGCTTTTTGGTTCGGAGACAGACATAGACCAGGCATTCCACATGGAATAGCTTCTGTGCCTATTATGTAGCCTCAGAAAAGAAAAAGTTCCTGCAATTTCTTTCTCAGCTATTAAACTTTTATGTGTTTTCCCTCTATTTTCTCTGTGCTCTCATTAAGACATGATCGTGCCTTCTGCCTACAGAAGTTTTCCCATGCCTTTATTAAAAACAGTAATATTAAGAACTGCTTTATCTTTTTGCTACTCCACAGTTTTTCTGGTGAGTGCCTACTGCATACATAAGATCCAAACAGAAGTCATCACATTATAAAACAACATATATAGTTTACACCTTTTCAGGGGACTAGTATATCCACGTTAACATTTGTTTAACATTTCTGCAGACAATCCTGATGAACGGCTTTCGGAATGTCTGTGCAGGTAGAACATATGGGGTGATAACACAGGATTTTTATCCCATTTCAGCTTTTACACCTAGCAGGGATGTCTGAATAAACCTGAACTAAATATCTAGTTACTTGTATTTTGGGTCATTCTTAGAATAAGGCAATAAAAATTAAATGGGTTACTTGAGCATCCATGTAAAACACAGAAAGCTTTATGAGCAACAACTAGAAAAATGCACTTCCCCTGTCAGGGTCTGCATTAGAGTCTGCACAATCTATTAAAGCTCAGGCACTGCTAACTGCAGGAGCTGTTCTGTTACCCACAAATGGCTGCAAGGGTGCATTCCTCCAACCTGATCACTGCCAGCTGTCCTTTCTGCCTCTGCCTCTCTCCCCACATCTCCACTACTGGAACGCTACAACACAAGCAGCTTCAGGCTCAGCTTTAAAATGAGGAATTATGGAATCACAGAATGGCTTGAGTTGGGAGGGACCTTAAAGATCATCTTGCTCCAAACACTCTGCCATGGGCATGGACATTCTGCTTTCATCACTACACTGTGACCCATCACTGCTC
Organism: Acanthornis magna; assembly: GCA_036785705.1. NCBI lineage: Eukaryota > Metazoa > Chordata > Aves > Passeriformes > Acanthizidae > Acanthornis > Acanthornis magna. The sequence goes on along the minus strand of JAWUZG010000027.1, from coordinate 1,185,316 downwards.
ACAGCATTCACTATCAAACTGTGAACTCTATGTTTCCCAACTATTCCATCTAAAATCCTCTATGATATGTCAAAACAAACCAGGGAAAAGAAATCTTATAAAGCATCTTATGTGCCTGTCTTCATTCAAACAACTAAGGACGGAAGAAACCAGAGATGTCTGGAAACTTCTGAAGTAATTTTTTTCCTCCCTCCTTTGTCAAAGCATTAAATTTTGCTCTGGGGCAATAGGCAGAGAATGGTTTTTAGAAGTCTTTTAGCTGGAATAATTTAAATTTCTGCTTTTCAAAAGGCATGATCATTTTGTCATTGCACCTGATCTAGAGGGATGTTATTCTTCATTACTCTTGTTGCTTTCTATTTGACATAATTCTAGCCTTGCTTCTAGAGCTTCACAGAGTAGTGAAATAAGATCAAATTAAGTCACAATCCAGCAACTGCACACTGCCAGACTGAGAAATGGATTCCAGGCTCTGCACTCCCTAGCTCTGTGAGATTCTAGAGAGATTCTACACACAATGGAATAAATTCTCTTTCCTCCCATAACAATTCTTCCTAACAGAGCCTGGTTCTCTTTATCTCAATCCAGGTTTCAAGCCCATATCTAGACAGCACACTTTTATTTTATAAAGTAAAGTACGGAAGATCTGTGTTTGTTTACCAACTTCTATTGTGGTGTTTCAGTCTTAATACTCTTCGCCATGGCAGCAGCAAAGAAGTCAGTGACACCAAAGCTAGCTACATTCTTACAGAGCTATGGTTTCCTTATTCTCACTGCTGTGAGAATGCTGATGCTGATGTCCTCAATCTTATAAGTGTAAGTTTTTTGGCTCATTCATCTTTGACCCTGTACTGTTCCAGATGGATCATTCCAGGGTTTCCCCACCTGATTCAGTGCTTTTCAAAATCCTGTTCTGAGGCAGCCTGTTACTGTTAACAGAGGTACCTTTTGCCTCAAAGATGGCTTGGGGCTGATTCGACATCATACTGTCTTGAGGAAATGGCCAAGAAAATTTGTACCAAGAAACATCCACTGATAGGAAAGAGCATAATGAAAGTAGTCCAAAGCATCATTCCTGTCTCTCAAATGCACCAAACTGTGTCAACAAAAGGAGAAGAGGCGTGACTGTGCCTATACCTTCTCTATCCCTTGCTTGCTTACTTGCAGTGCCAGGAGGGAGGACTGTCATGTACAGGCTCAGTACTCTTGACCGCAGATCTGCTGTCTGTTTAGATCCAATAACCTTCCCATTTCTCTCCACTTACTTTTGTAAATTTTGGAATAGGGCAGCTGTAGGATAAGAATTTGCTTTTAGCACAGATACATCTCAACTGATACTGCAAAGCAAGGCAGAAAAACCTGCTGGCCCTTTCTCTAATGTCTGTGTCCAATTCTGCAGAAAAACCTGCTGGCCCTCTCTCTAATGTCTGTGCCCAATTCTGCAGAAAAACCTACTGGCCCTTTCTCTAATGTCTGTGCCCGATTCTGCCTGCTATGGAGGTTGGATTCTGTGAGGAACTCCAACTGAACAGGACTCTTCAGTGAAGCTTGCGAGACCTCTCCTCGAAGTGATTGATGTAAAACAGTATCATCCTTCAGCAGTTCCTTTGGGCAGATGGAATTCAGCCTAAGGCACGACCAAACAGATCACTGCATCTCAACAAAGTTGCAGACACTGAGTGCTCTGCCTCAGATCCTCTGAGCTGCAGCCACTTTTGGTGCAGACTTGCTGAAGCCAAGCAGATCTAAAGCCCTGCAGAACTCACCCTGCTCTGCGCTGGTGCCAGCACACTGCCTGCCATCACCCAGCCGAGCTGTGGGAACAGGCTGAGGGCCAGGATCCATCCCTGCCCTCTGGCAGCCTCTGGGACTGGGGCAGGGCAGGAGGTGAAGCAGCCCAGGGGCCACTCCATGCTTAAGGTCTAACTGGAAGCCAGATGCTTCAAGTGGCAAAGCCACTAAAAATCCCATTGCTGTAGGGCAATGAGAAAGGAAAAGTCACTCCAGAGGAACTGAGGTGACCTCGCTGGTTCTCTTATTCCCCAAGCTCAAGAAGAAAAAGGCAATAGTCAGCAACCTGCAATAATACAAGGGGTCAGTGAAGCAGAGCCAAGGAAGCAAAGGCCTTCCCAACTACACTGTGGGATCACCGTTCCCCACACCAGCACAGCTGCTCGCTTCTGCAGGACTTGCGTTATTACGGACTCATAATATGGTCAATATATGGTCTCCACATCAGAGGAGCTTGGCCTAGAAGAGTCTGAATCGGGAAGAGAACTCATACTGGCATTAACTGTCCTTCAGTCAGGAATCTTAGCTGGTAAAAAGGGATGAAGGAAAAGCAGGGACTGCTCAGATAGCACTGACAGACTGATATGGTCACTTGATGCAATAAGAGAAACCACATCCTCAGATTTACACTGATTTTTCCCCAGTTCTATTTTTCTATTCAATGTTGTAGAAATTGTTCATAATAAAGGAGGTATTGTTTTAATCTATCAGAAGAGAGCACTAAAAGTAAATTTGGCTTTGCTATACCAGTTACTATGGAGGCTACTTAGAAGCTAATTGAGAGCAAAGAAATAAAAACCAACATCTTCAGGAGAAGTATCTCCTTATGAACAACAGCAGGAAATTTCTTGATATGTGCAATGACAAATCACAATGCAATCACATCACAATGTCATTATCGAAGAGATTTCAATAAAGGTCTTGTCTGTCCTTTTCAAACACTAAAATCATATAGAATGACAGCAAGAAACTGTAAATCCTATTTACCCTAGTCATGCTGGGAGGAGCAGTCCTGCCAGCAAAACTTCTGGGCATAGAGAAAGTGCATCATGATGAAAAAGGATCTGGCTGGTACAGCTTGTTCCTCCCTGGAGCACAGTAAACTATTGGGAAAAAAGGTTCTTTCCTAACCCATATTACAAGACTGTTGTGGACTTTGTCCTTTATCTAGTGAAATGCATTTATTGGAATGTAATTTTCACTTACAACAAAGCTAGTGAGGGAGCAACAAAATTTGTGTGAGCATGCATCCATGTTAAACCTTGTTAAGATGTCAAAATGACATAAAGGAACCTCAGACTGGGGGAGAACCACCCTGAGAAGTGTGAGCAACCTTCGTTTTCCTTTTCAAATATTAATTTATTATTGCTTGTCAAAAGACATGGCAGGAAAGCGCCAAAAGAAAACAAACCAGAAGAGGAAAGTATTTATCCTGCAGGGGGCACATGGGAGTTGGGAAGAACTCCGTTTTATGAGGATGCAAAGCAGTTTCACCATGAGACACTCAGGGTTCTGGGGGAGAGCCATGGCAGGGGAATCAGCACTGCACAGTAAATTTAAAGCAGTGAATGAGGACACGGAGGATTGCAGAAATCGCCGCAGGTGAGGTTTACACTGTCCAGGGGATTGACTAAGAATACAGTGTACATACAGGGTCAACAAGAACAAAGATCAGTGCTGGAAATTGAAGTGAAAGAGAAGCTCCAAGAGCTGCCAAGCCAGCCTAGAGCTGGGCAGGATGGTGGAGCCAGGAGAGCCTTATGGCATCCACCCTACACAACAGCTACTGAGGGCTTTGGAAATGCTCAAAACATTCTGGCTTTTATTGGATCCTGTGAAGGCCCTTATTCAGAATGATTTAGATTTTGCAATTAAACCCAGCAAGAATGAGAAGTTAGAGTCACCATCCACCATAATTCTTAGCTCAGTGTGTTAATCATCACCAGCATTTCATGCTAATACATCACTCAGAAAAAGACCAAACCAAACATATATCTGCACAGCCTTCCCTGCAGCAGGCAGTGGCAGGACTCTCAGCTGGGAACACCCTGAACTGCTCTCGAAATCCCCAGGGAACCTCCCGCAGCAGAGCCCAAGGCACTGGCAGCACAGGGCTGAGGGGCACAGGGCTGCCGTCCTTTCTCAGTGACCTCAGCAGCAGCAGGGCTTTCACTGCTCCTGCCTGGGGACTCATTCACAGGCTGAGCACGTGCACCGCGACAGAGCCTGTTCTCATACACAACATTTCCTTGTTAATAACTCGCTGACACACCTGCCCTGCCTCACTGTACCTCCCTGACTTCTCACTGCTTCCATGGAACACTTTGACTTATTCTGCCTCGCTTTTGCACGAAATCAAAATATGATATGCTTTGCTGTCTACAGTAAGAGCAGAAGTTTAACACTGGACTCTGTACTTGATGCTGAGCTGTAAGCAGCAAACTACAGGGCCCTCCCAAGTCACTGTTTAGTTAAGGTATATAAAAGAATGTTTGGTCCTGTCTTTTGCAGACAATAAAAAGTACTGTATTGACAGACTAGGTAGCACAGCAGATTGGAAAATGCTGGTATAGATAAAACTGCCTGTAACTTTTGCATGTTAAATGAGTGAGTAAAACACTAAAGTCTTGACTAACAAAGTTACAGCTCCCTTTGTTATATGAGAATATATCACTTTAATAATCATACTGGAGTATTCCTAGTTTTATATATACTTTATGTGGCTTAGGAGCACAGGTTTTTAAAATGTGCTTATTTACACAGTATTTCTGTTCTTCGCTCTTCTTGTTCCTTTAATTGCTATTAGCTTGGTTTCCTCAGAAAACAGTCTGTACTACTGTCTCTGTTAATCTCTCTACCCCCCAGACCAATTTGGCTTCATTAACACAATATTACCAAGTGTCTGAGGTCTAGTCCATGTCCTAGAAGTTTAATAGAAAACACTGTTACTTATTACAGTTTGTTTTAATGTGCTGAACTCCACATCTCTTTTTAAAACTACCAGTTTGTTAAAGAAAAAGCCTTAATAGTTAACATTGCCCACAGAGCTGAAGTCCAGAGATGACTTATAAATTCAATGTGGTCTACTGAAAGGCGAACTGTCTACCATTTCACACAACCAGCTCCCTTCTCCAGAGGAGATGGCAGCTGCAGGGCTCCTGATGTTTCCCAATGAGGACAAACATGTCCAGGGTCTCTGCTTCAGCAGCTAAGTGCAGAATTCCTTAAGCAGCACCCATTTCATTGCACTGTTCCAACTGCCTCCAAGACATTTATGCAACTCACCTTGCCAATATGGTATGTAAGTCACATGATAACACATGTTGGCTAGAGCTTCATCCATGTAGCTGTTCCAAAGGAGAAGCTGACTGTAAGCTACTGAGAGAATGGAGATGTGCCTTGCAGATCTTCATGCCTGTGCAGTACATTTTGCTAGCAGAAACAGGCTGGAAAGAATAAGTGGGGCCTGCTCAGGATCTGCAGATGGAGAAGCTTCAGTATTTGCCCCACTGCTCTCTGAGGTCCCTGGACACAGCAGTGCAGAAGTGCCAGCTCCCAGACACAACAGTAATGGCCACCCAAAGCAGTGGTGTGAAACAGTTCTAGGGTGGCTCTGTAGGGCTTCCCTCCTCTCCACAAAACAGTAAAAAGTTTCAGGCATCACTGCTTCAGAACTCTATTGCAACCAAGAGGAAAACTCTTGGACCACAGCACACGAGAAACACATTGGAATGCCACGATTTTTGGATGGAAGTCATAGTACCTGTCCTGCTAGGTCAAGAGATCTTCTACCAATAAACAGGTGTATGTATAAGAGGCTGGAGAGAAGGGGGATGAAGTATTAAACAGTGTAACAAAACTGCCACATTCTGAAAAATGCTGAAATCCCTGGTAAATTTGTGTTCTGATGGAATAATTCTGGAATACTTACACCTTACAATTTACAGTAGCTTTTAGCAGCAGCAGAAGTTGCATTGTATAAATTTGAGCCATGTTCCAAATATGTGAGCCTGCATGAAATCTGTTTCTTGTTTTCACTGCTCCTAAATTACATGTTGCCACTATACTTACCACTTGGAAGCAATAATATGTACAACAAACAACTTCATCCAACACTTCTGCAGTGTATTTAAACAGAAACCTGACACAGAATCTACTGAGCTATGTGGGTCTTCAGGACACAACACAGTAATGTTACAACATGGTACATTTTACTTTCCTTGCCAAACTGCCTGCCTAAAGATGCACTATAGGGAATGTCACCTCATTAAATACATCCTTCACCTACTCTTTACACAGGCACTTACCCTAGAAACATTTTTCCTTCTTTGAATACCCAGTACTTCTATAGAACAAATGTTGCGAACACTAAAAGAGAACAGCTTGCAGGACAATTGGCATTAGACTCGTGCTTGCAAGCATTTCTAAAACAGTGGCAAATGCTACACTTTGTTTCTTTACAGCCTACAAGTTTTAAAGGCCTGTGACACATTCTGTGGTAGAATTTCAGTTTTAAATATGGTCCTGTTTTTCACTGAGAGGAAAATATCACACCTGACCAGCAAATCCAAAATACAAACTTCATGCAACCTTCTTGTATTATTAACCAGCTATTAACATCTGCTGCTGGTGTAGAGCACAAGAGCTTTCCTGTTCACACCTGGATGATGCACAGTTGTGTCTGTGCCAGGAGTGCATCTCTGCTGTGAATGTGGAGTTAACCACAGTGGCTCTCACTAGAGCAGGATTGGAAAGGGAAGCACAAGGAGTCACAGTGCAATGAAATCTTGGCAGCCTGTACCTTCAGTGCACACCAATGCAGTTAGATGCTTTCTGTACTTTCACATCTGGAGGCATTGCACTCCACCACGTGAATGTGCCACATCATTTGATACCGTGACCTCAGGGATCTCCATGTCATGCTACAAGAACAGCACCACATGCTCCAGGATTCAATGTTACCCTTCTGGTTTTAAAAATTATACGTTAATTTAGGCAGTGCTTCAAACAGGACAGCAGGTAATAATGCAGATGTGTTTACGCTGGCTTGTATTCAACTTCCAATTGGACTTTGACTGCCAATACTGTGTACCATGTCACTGTCAGCTAGGCTGGGGACTGAAGGACTCTGGAGCCTAGCCATGGTTAGAAATCATTCCAACCACCAAAACACTTAAAATCTTAGCCTTTGTCCAATGACTTGAATACACAAGAGATTTCATTCATATACCTCTGTCTCTAGTGGTAAAAGAAGATTTAATTTTCAATGATATAAATTCACCTGAACCAGGTGAGATTTTAAGGTGCCATGTTGCAGTTTAGACTCACCTTCCCAAAGCTGGCAGCATTAACAGGTTGTGTGTCGTTTTTCTCACAGAAGTCCAAGTAATGCATGTAGAGAGCACTTCGAGGAATGCAAACACCTTCTGCAATCTCATAGTTCTCCTCCAGCCTTAAAAAGCAAATATCAAACAGAGAGAACTGCAAGTATGTTGGATGTCCTGTACAGTAAACAGTATACAAAGCTTCATCTTTAAGAGCAAACATGCTGTCTTCCTCTTGTCTACTAAATCTTCTCTGATAACTAATAAATCTCTCTTTGTTCCTAAGCACTCCTTCTAATTCATTCTTAGAACACTTACTTGCTTCGTTTTGTTCATATTTAACTATCAAAACCACAGGCTGCGAGTTCTCAGCAATCTGTTATACCCTAAAAGCATCCTGCAGTAAATAAACATATGTACAACTATGAAACAATAAATGCTCACTGAGGGGAAACGTTCTCTCCTTCTTTATGGAACACATCACCTTTGGCTCATGACACTCTTTCCACTCCTGTCCAGCTGCAGAATTGCTTACCTTGAGGAAGCAGGTATGGCTGAAGCAAATAATTTGCAAATGAGTATTTACTCAAGAGTATCCACAAAATCTTATTGTGTAGTATTTTCTTGCTATTGTTTATGGGCAAAGTAAAAAAAAGAGGAAATCACAATCTGAATACAGTGCTGAAAAAAACCCAATGAAATAACATCCTCTTCTACCTTTTAGAAACTATCATTATTTGTTTATACATGCAAATATCCAACTATAAAACTTTAAATTATATGTCAAATACATGAGTAGGCATATGCTTCATCTTTAAAGCTTGAAACTGGTCTCATTATAAATCTATAGATTAGAAGAAACATTCCTTTGAGATGCCATTTTTATGATTGCTGACCCAAAAATGTTCAAGAGGTATTTACAAAGACACTTAACATTGCACCATAATTTATCTTGTCATGGATGGTGTCAGTCACATGCATGAACAGTTACATGTGTGCTGCTCTGCCTTGCTGAGTAAGGGAAGAAGTTAGGTGTGACTTCCTCTTAAATGTATTAAAAAATAAATATGTATTTTCAAAAAACTCCAATTTTACAGCAAATAATCCCCTGTGATTTGACAGCTGTAGAACATCTTCCAAATATCTAGTTTCTCTCCTTCATTGCCTTTTCCAGGACCTACCTACCTTCCATTTCAGTTATCATGATCATTTGTGACTGCAAACTATTTTAATAAGATATCTGGCTAGATGAATGGAATCAGTTTGTATGGGCAACATCTATTCTTCCCTGGTTTCTACGGAAATATCATCGTGGCATCTTTCCTCAATTTCATAGTGCTCTAACAAAACCTCCTTTCAAAACCTGGAGAGTTCGTTTGTATACTATAGCTGCTAATTGGAATGTCAGCTTCCGTGACCAAGACAGGACAGAAAGAAAAGCAGTTAATTATTTCTCTTCATATCTGATGAATTTTTCTCTTTTTCTCCTCTCTTTCACAGAGAGTCATTAGTCTGACACTGAACAATGCCCCATTATACCTGAACATTTTTTTTTAATGATCAAAAACCCATCTTGCTCCACTTCTTTTATTTTCCTGTCTTTTATTTAACAACTTCATAATATTTTGAATCCAGCTTCATTCTACAGTATTGTAGAAAGATAATGAATGCAATCTTCCACCTAACAAATCATACCAGTTATAATATATAGATATATATATATTAACATTTTAAATGTTATAATAAAGCCATGTGAAATCCAGTAGTTCACAATCAGACCTTTCGTACCACTACAGCAGAGGAATAAATCCCCTAATCCTTCCACAGGAATGATAATTTTATCCGTCCCTATTACTGCTTCCCTCCTTATAACACTTTCATAGTTCTAGATTAAATGAGATTATTCTGTATCAGAGTCAGGTCTGTAGTGTTGTTACAGATTTATTTTTATGTCTCAAGACCACAGAACCACTGTGATGTTAAACACTGCTAATCACATAAAAGATTCTAGAACAGACTAATTTTGATGCAGTATAACAACGTCTGAGAAAGTACTAATCTGGGAAGAATCCATTACTTAGCTATGCTTTACCTTCCTCTTTTTAAATTCTTTTTATAAATGTTGCCAAAAATAGAATAGTTTTGTTGACTTTAGCACCACAATATTGGTATTATTCAGAGTATCCACACTGTAAACCACCAAACTGCATGGGATTAGGTTGTCTGTACTTTGAGTAATCCTGTGTTTGTGGCAGTAAACACACACCCACACCCCCCAAAACGAGTAAAATTAAGTTTCACACTTACACCTTGGCCAACCAGTTCACCACTGGAATGAACAGAAACATTTTAGAGCCAAGCTGTAGCTTTACAGACAATAATGAGCACAGGAAGATGGGATAAGTAGAGAATACTAGGTATTGCTATATTCATGCCCTAACGGTTTAATTCAAGCTCGTGTGGTTTCCCAAATTATGATGTATTTGGCAGTTTCCTCAATTACGATGTATTTGGCAGTAATGCTACATTTACCAGGCCTTTCACTTCATTTTGTGTCATCAATGAAACAAAACAAAAGCATCATTCCTGTTTCCAGGAAAGGGATATTTAGCCAGGCTGACACTCATCCAGACACGATTCTTGGCTTCTTCAGCTGTTCTTCATCCTCCACATTTAAAATGTTCAACATATTTTGCCTTTGGAGAGGCACAAACATTAAGGATAGCTCCCCATGGAATTGATATAATTTGCCCTTTTCAGCAAGACGCCAGACAAGGAATAACTAATAAAGCTGATGGCACTATGAACCATGTGACAAAATGTATATATTTCCCTTATGTCTTTGCTCTGCTTTCTTCCTCTTCCATTGCAACTGACATTTCCTCAATTTCTGATTTCCAACACTCCATTGCCTCCATTAGCTCTAAATGGCAGTAGCATCTAACAGTAAAAACATGACCAGTTTTCACTTGGCAGACACCAGATTCTGCAGACAACTGTGAGTTTTCCATTTGCCACAACAAGGGCAGTTTGGTACTGTATCCTGAATGGGCATCACTTCTTTTTTCTTGGGTTTCGTTGTCCTCTTCTTCCTTTTTGTCAACACTACTATTATCATTATTTTCACCTGATTTTACTTCAATTATTCACCTGTCCTTATCTCAGCCCCTTATCAAAGAGTTTTACCTTTTTCCACCTCTCCTCCCCACTGCACTGGGAGCAGGGAAGGAGAGGCAGGGAGCAAGTGGCTGCACAGTACTTAGCTGCTGGCTGAGGTCAAACCACAACACCTGAGCAGGCAGAACTGTCAAACAAGTAAAGCTAAACCCCCAGGAAGTGCCCTGGGCAGCACCTCTGCAGTGCTGATTACAATTTACCACCCCACAGGTTGCTGGGTGCTAGTGCAGTACCAATAACCCCATGCTAATGTGTCTGACTTCCCGCAACAGAGGAAGTTCCACATCTTCACACAAAATAAGCTTGCTACTTTAGCAATTTGGCCCTAGATTTGGAGCTTTTGGTTTTATTTAGTACACCAATTTCTCCAGGAAATACCAACTGAAAGCTGCAGTACATATGTTGAAATGCATATAAACTACCAGAAAATTCTTCTGTGGTAGCGCTAGGCAGTTGGGACACTTTTCACCCACTTGCCCATTAATAAATTAGCCAATTGTACAATTCAGTTTGACAGCAGCGAAAGATTTTCAACTTCCTTGCTTTCTGTTTTTCCAGAAAATTTCCTCATGGAATTTTGGGTGGAAAACAAACGGAGGAAACTGCAGATGCTCCAGAAGACTCAAAAGGGGGAGAATATTTGACCTACCTCAACACGTAAGGAACATAATGCAAGGTAGTGAGCCAGTACACTAGCAAGGGAGAAGGGAAGAAGTTGTCTTTTCAGAATCGAAATTCTAGGATTCTACTGCAAACACGGCTGAATGAGCATTAGTGTGCACACTACATTCCAGCAGGGCTCAATATCCCAGGAGTTTAGGGATTTACTAACCTTTATGACTGACGAAGCTTGAAAGTATTTGGCAAGAGACTGTTTACAGTATTTGCATGTTTTCTGTTGGGAACAGTACCTCTGGATGTTCTAATTAATGCTGGCTTCTTGGCTATGACATTATTTGCTCCTGTGGAAAAGACTCTTAACTGACTTCACCGCAAAATAAACATTTCTCTGAATCTGGGACTGGTAAGCCCTGCTTGCTATTTTATTTTAGCTAGATAGATCTTTACTATCCTGTTTGAAATGTGTCGAAGTTGTGGGAGTGAATAATGAAAATTTTAAAAATACCAGTATGACATTTTACTATGATTTTAATAATTTTCTCTCTGTCTGTAGTCACTCCTTGAGTCTCTGTTAAAGAAAAGTCATTCACTTTTCCTGAACTTCTGAAAAACAGGACTTTTGTGATACAAACAGGTACAAAGAAACAATAGCTCTGAACGAAATGCCTTTATTTCTGTTTGCCCATCTCATTATTTGCGCTGAAAGTGTCTGTAAGTTTCAGAATACTGGCAGCAACCTATAGAAAATCAACCCACAGGTCTTGAGTTCTTTTAGTCTAAAAATCTCACCAATCAACTTTTAAAAGCAAATACAGAAGAAATCATCCAAATAATCTTTATGCATATTTCACAGTCATGTAATTTCACAGGCAGTAAAACAGAGTAAAATACACTGAATGAATTATTCTTTACTGTTTTTTTCAGTGAAATATCCCAAGAGACTGACAGAAGTAGAGAAATTATTTTGCTAATATTTTTCTTTAAAAAACCTACATTTTCTACCAATAATCTTATATCTTCATCCAGAAAACTATGAGAAGTACTTCAGGTACTCATAGATAAAGCAAAAGTAAAGTAAACCTTTCTGTAAAAAGGTTTGAAACAAGCTAAGGGCTATGGGGTTTAAGATAAGCGTGCTCAGAGGCTTCTCTGGAACAGAGCTCTGTTCTGCCAAACACACAGAACCTCCCGAAAGATACTTGAGCACTTACAATATTAAGAAATCTAAAGAAGAATTAAAAACCTAAAGTAAGGCAAAAGTCAACAGAAGTCTAAGAGATAGCCTATAGCAAGGGATGTCAGAATTACACATTACAGAACTACAATACTGATGTAAATCACATGGAACAGCACTTGTTTATTTTTTATAGCACTATAAAGTAACTCACAAACTATCCTCTCTCTCTTCCTAATTACCCTTCCTTTCTTTCTCCTCACTAACTTTGCAAGGGGATTTTGACAAATTAATCAAACCTCAAACTCTTTCCTTTTGTTGTCTTCTAGGTTAAATCACAGAGCTCTCACGTCAGTAAGACAGTCGGTAAGGGTGGGCTTCACCAGACACTGAAACAAATGTGAGTCTTGAAAAAAATTCTCAGTACTGGTTTTCTTTTTGTAATAAATGTAATGATGATAACAATCCACAAATAATCAGCTGGCAAGGTGGCAAATTAATATGCCAAGTAGATCTTCTAAACTGTATCAGAGGTTTCCTCTGTTCAAACAAATCCCACAAGAGTAAGACATTTGTTGAGAAACGCTGCACAGGTCACTAACAGGCACATTAAACACTTACAATGAAAGTATCTTTAGAACTGTGTAAGTTGGCCAAGAGCTCTATTCTCTCCATCTGGAAAGGGCATAAGAAAAAACACTAACAGATTTTCTTGATTTTTTTAAAAGGCATCTTACCATTGCAGCGTAGCTGGAGTTGAATGCGGTTTTGATGCTCTATTATTTTCTTTTTCCTCATCTGTTAAGAAACAAACAAACAAAAAATGCTATGTAATTTCAGCAGGAATTTCCCAGGAATTCATGAACTGTTTTTTAAGAAAGAAATAATTTATGAATGGTAAGATTTTTTTTTAGTTAATTAAAATAATTTTTTTTCTAAATTTAAAATGTTCTCAAGTGCCAAAGCTTTCTCAAAATATTGGCTAAATTTTGGAAATGTAAATAATGATCTTCCCCCTAAACTACCATCTGTACATACTGCTTAAGGCGATAAACCCTGCAAATATCACTGAGAGCAGGAACAGAGTGGTGCTTAGGAATAATGACATTGAAAAGGATAAATTTATATGGAAAATTAGGAACTCTTAGATGTGTAGCAGCATTTCAGAACACATAAACAGGTTCACTGGCTATAAGGGAACTGCTGTCTTATCCAAGTTTTATATTAGATAAGCCATTCAAACTAAGAAGGTGTGCCCATTGTTTGATCCTAATATAAGCTATGTATTAGATGTTTATATATTTACAGAGATTAATTCTGAATGAGAAGAAGTGTATATTCTGTAATATACTTTATTCCTTTTCGGGAGATTTCTCTGATAATATTCCCCATTAACTGTTTCCCAGGCAACTCTGATTTGCTGACTTTCCAAAACTTTGGATAAAAGATGAATAAAGGAAAAGATAATTAAAATAAAACTTCAAATATTGGATCATTCCTAGTTCACATTTGTTCTTTTGAAACAAATTAGAAGTATAGAATAATTCCTATTAAATTGTGTTTTGTTAAATGTATAAAACATTCCTGAGTGAAGGTGGAGTGGAGCACAACCAGCAGCTCCAGAAGGGCAGTCTTTGCAGAACACTGTTGCATCAAACACGTTTTGATATTTTAACAACTTTGTCCCGATGAAAGCATTCAGCATAGATGGCTTTGATACCTAAACAATGAGGTAAACCTGTACACCACGCTGCAAGTCGCATTTCTTCATGTAATGAACTTCCAGCAGTTATTTAAGCGAGCCTTGAGGACGCTGGGTCTCAAGGGAGCCGGGCTATCTCCTCTGCACATCAGCCCCTCCCGGGAGGCCTTTTGTGCTGTCCCGGGAAGCCAAACACACAAATCACACCCCACCTCGGCAGGCTGTGCCTGTGCCCTGGTCCCACAGGAGTTCTCCCATGGCCCAGGGGAAGCCTTGCTACCCGAGCATCCTTTATCCCGGAGTGTCAGCAGACCCCACTGCGCAGCCCCTCTGCATCTGCATGACAATGGACCCCTAATTGTTGGGCCGCACACTCCCCCCTGCCTTTCAGGGAGCGCTTCTATTCAGCGAACAGGACCAACATACACATCTCAAATCACTTTTAAATTGTGCTTTTCACTTGTTTTTCCCAAACAGGCGCTCGGTGTGCAACAAAGCCAATGCCGAGCGGCCCCGCACGCCCAAGGACCAGGGATGGGATGGTTTCCACCTGTGCTAACATGACTGAATTTCTCTCTGGATATATGGCAGACATCAGACATCAAGTCAATATCTAAGTCACACAATATTAGAGTCTCCAACTCCTTTCTGTTCTTCCCCCAGTTGTTTTTCACTTGCATCAGGAGTGAGTACTTGTGAGCAGCTGCTTTACCTAACCCGCCCTCAAGCCAGCCATACTCAGCTCCTCCCACGTAAGGATTTGTTTTAGCAACACAAACTAACAATTAGGTCATAAACTGCAATTTATATCTCCCTCCTCAGGTATGTTTGCTTCCTGGGGATCCTTCTTCAAGACTCTTCAGCATCTTCCACTAACTGTCCCTTAAAACCACGAAGGAGAATGATGGACTTCAACCTTAACCCAAAAAATTTCTTTAAGCATTATTTTCAGTAAAATATTACCCATTGAACAACTGGATTTTCAACAAAGCTAAATTTTTCACGGAGTTAGGGCTTGTCTCCCCAAAACCAATTCTCTGTACAAGAAAACAGTAAAACTTTGTTTTCTGCCAATGGACCAGCTGTCAGCCAAACTTTCACTTCTCTGCTAAAAAGATAGAAAGAATTGCAGATGGTACAGGAATAGACAATACAAAGAAATACAAACTTTCAGTATCACATATACAAGCACTTAATTCTACCTTGTATAATTTAATAATATAATCTCATCAGATAATAGACTAGCAAAAAACAATAAATATCTCCTAATATTTTAGCTGGCAGCAGGGCACCTAATGGCATCCATATCAAGCAGGGAATGTTTTATGTAACTCTTGACTCAGGTCTGATCCCAGATCATTTTGTCTAGCATGAAAGAGGGAAGGGAAAACAGCACTTTTTGGCCTGTCATTTTATCAATTCCCATCGAAACAACACTGTAGATAAAAATGAACTCATACCTTTTAAAATTCAATGTAAGAAAAGGAAATTAAGTCACTGAAAAGAACTCAAAGAACTACCAGAGAAGAGACATGGCAATAATTCTGTGACAAATCCAAAAGGGCTTGAAGTCACAAGGAAAAATCTTGTTCCTGATTCACAGCTGCAGGTGCTCACACATGGCACCTCAGGGAGAAACCCATCCCGTGTGCTCGCTCCACTGCCAGCAGGAGGATTACCAGCATCCCAAGGAAAGGTGTCTTCAAGGTACCCGATCCGGTGGAAAACCTGGTACTCATCCCAAACTGAATGCAGGCAATAGCTTAGACAATTGCAAGTAAACCTATTATTAAAACATTAAACCAGGGATCATCAGTGTTCTAGAAAAACAGTATTTCTTGGCTCCCAGAGATCTCAGAGAATCTTTTTCTTCCCAAACTCCATGGAAGTTTCTTTGCTAACAGTTCCAGCTTACTTTCCAAATTCTATTTCAAAGCCCCTTGTGCATGTTTGCATCTTTGTGGCTTTCCCTGAGCTCTCAGTGCTATCCCTCTAAGTATTGCTGTGTGATTCTAGGTACAGCTCAAGGGATTTCTTGCTTCTTCAAGCAAGACACGCAGACAACAGGAGCTGTGCTCAGCAGCTCTTTGAGCCTGCTGCCTTAACCACAGTGAGTGCAACAACCCAAAGTGAACACAAAGGTTCACAAAGTGAACTTTTCTCTCCAGTGTTATGTCAATGTTTTTGTCATAACTAAAATGGAACTACGTTCTTCTTTCCACTGTGGAGCTAACTGAAGTGCCCTGGACTTCCCAATGCT
The DNA here is from genome assembly GCA_036785705.1 of Acanthornis magna. Classification (NCBI taxonomy): domain Eukaryota; kingdom Metazoa; phylum Chordata; class Aves; order Passeriformes; family Acanthizidae; genus Acanthornis; species Acanthornis magna. The sequence continues at coordinate 1,169,267 of JAWUZG010000027.1, read as the reverse complement.
GCCTGCATGTGTCCCAAAACCACTAAGGGGCTAACATGATGGTAGTACCTTTATATGGATAAAATCCTGCCCTTATTCAGGTAGCTCCATGCTTTTCAGAGGAATAGGCTCTTCCTCTGTAGCTCCTGCAGGCCAGATCTGACTGTTCTCAGAAGTGACTTGGCCTTAGCTAAAATGAAATTATAGTAAGAAGCTATCTTGTCCCTTACTTACATGTAGCCATAAATGAGATTCAGGCTCATGCACATGTATTCCATGCTTTTAGAACAGTGGGACTTTTTAAAGCCCTCTGAGAAACATGGGAGCAGAATTCTCACTGAGTAGGTATTAGTGAAAAAGAAAGAATTTTCTCCGAGGAAAATTTCAATGACAAGAAGTAGCTCTGATTTGAACTTTTTTTTTTTTTTAATGGAAGAATAAGAGGTTTAGTTCAAACAAAAAATGAAGCTGTTGGATAAGTCCATTACAGCCAGTACGAACACAGATTTTGAACACCAGTTTTTAAGTACAAAAAGTAGTCTGAATATTTTCTTTGTTCTCATAGGAACTGTCTACACATTCGCATTTCCAAATAAGCAAGAAAATTTGGACAAGCAACCCTTCCTTCCACTTCATCAAGTAACATCACGATTCCTTCCCCATGGAACTGAAGTTGAAACTTTCATAAGCCTTTATTTGTGTCCTTCCAGACCCCTATTTCAATTTGGATAATCTGGTTCAATGCACAGTACACAGAAAATGTTACGGGGTTGGGTTTTTCTAGTTATTAGCTACAAGGCTGTACCATTCCCTTTGCCTGTGAATCTTCTGACTAATGTGGAATGTGGAAGTGGTAGCAGGAAAAAATGTTTTAAAAACTGGAAAGTGAAATAAAATTTAGTTACAATTTTTATATTAGAATGCAAAAGTTGTGGTTTGGAAGAGGTCATAAAATGTTCCAAAAGGGTAGGAGATTATGTGAATCCATGGCTATGAGCCATCACTTCTTTTCACAGGGTAATGCAGGTTCAAGAGGCCTGGAGGGATCTGGATAGGAATGGAAGATTGCAAAGGACCCCTGTGGCCTGAAGTATGGCTTCAGCTGTAGAAGAGGAGACCAGCTGAACTGTTACTCCTGTCCTAAACCCCTATGAACTCTAAAATCGTCCAGGAAAAAAACAGTCAGCAGAGCAAGTGGTATTCTCAGTAAGAACATTATCAGTTCACAGCACAAGTTCTCATGATCTTCAGTGGAGCCAAGTTTTTAAAAAAAAAAAAAACCAACTGAAAACCAAACCCACATTTTCTCTGGTAGTCCAGCCAACAGCTACCTCATGTATGTAGAGACAAAAAACTAGCCAAGAGAAAGGGGGATGATGCTTTCCTTTGGTTGCAGATGAAAACTGAAGCTACACTGACAACACCAATTTGATCACCATTCTGAAGAATTCAAATAGGGTTACGTGGGTTTTCTCAAAACATCTTGCCTCCTGCTTTGTTTGTGAATGTCTGACAGAGGCTGGACAAAGAGTGACACAATGGTTTGGAAATGTCTTGGTGTGTGGGCACCATTAGAAAAATGCTAGAAAGAACTCAAGGGCTGGAAAGGAGCACATAGGACAATGATTTCTGTGGTGAAACTTCTAGTTTGCTCTGGATTTCTCAGATTATTGGTCTTGCTGCTGTGGCTTATTTTGCTTTCCTACTTCTTCCTCTTCACCTTCTCCCCTCCCTCACCTCCCCCTCAAAATAAGGATGACTTTTCAGGTGGATTAATTCTCTTATCTGCACTGCAGAAATGCTAGTAATCAGTGCAAAGGAAGCATCTGGAAGAACTGGCTATTAAGAAGGAAGCTAGATAAAATCAACTCTGCCTCTCATTTGGGTTTCCATTATATGCTGTGACAATGTCTTCTGCACACGAATAGTGGAACAAATTCATTTATGTATTTGTTTTATCAGTTCTAAATTCCTTGCCTCTCATTATCACTGCTTGCCCCTTAATTCCAGAACCAGAAACAGAATGAACCAGCATCCCATCTCCTCAAGGCCACTGCCTGAAACACCTGCTCTGGTTAACCGCACAGGTCCTCTTTCTACTGGCCCCAGATATGTGGAAGTTTCTCATGCTCATATTTAAAGCACACACAACAATCCTGAATTCTGACCCTATTAAGAGTCTGAAGCCACATCTCAATTATTAGAGGTTTCTTCCATCACTTTCTCAGTAGCATCGGAGTGAAATGAACTTTGTATATCTCACAGGTTCTCATAAAATTCAAAATAACAAGCTGATGTTTGTGTTTTCACTATAATCCACTACAATTTTTTAAAGATAAATTAATTTCTGTTCCTTAATTTTTAAAAGCAAAAGACCCCAAACCTCTCCCAGTTTCACTGTCTATCTTTAAAGATTCTTGTCCACTGTTCTCAGCTCGGGAGTCATAAATAAATCCCACGTTTCTACTAATACCTCCCTCTCCTTCAGAAATATTGCTTCAAAAGACATCCCTAGACAAATAAGAGTAAGGCCCCAGTACAGCAAATTTCAGGATCCATTACAAGATTGTGCTACAAGGTATGTAATTTTTCCATGACATCCAAATAAATAATTCTCTTAAAATGTAAAAGGGCATTTCAGCAATTAATTTATTTAAAATGTACTTTCTAAACACATATTTAGGAAATATAAATTACCAGTTACTGAATTAAAGAATTAAATCTGCATTAATATCTTGTAACATGAATATGAGAAGTCCTGAGAGAAAAACGAGCATGAAGAGTATTTTGCTTTAGGCAAATTAAGCAGAATAGAAATTGCATAAACAGGGAAAACTAAATGGTAAGCTAGAAATTGTCGTGCGATTTTAAAAATAAACCATTTGGCTATTTTAAACTACTTTGAAGTAATTTTGATTACCTGCTATTGTTAAAAATCAAGATCTAAAATTATTATCACTGGAAAAGAAAAAAAAGCTATTTTAAAATCAGCTACATTGGTAATTGTTTCCTCTCTCTGACTGAAAAGAAAGCAGTATCATGTTTTAGTATGTGATTTTTTTAATCTCATGATGGTTTAATTCTTGAAGGAAAGATTTTTTTATTTATGTTTTGATATAGTAGAATTGGAAATCAGCACAAATTATTTCCTGTATTTTGACCACACGGTGTTCAGTGAACAGAAAAACAGGTGGTTTTTCTCCTAAGCTGATACTAACAATACATTTTAGAGGTCACCCAACCTTTATTCAATGACACGGAAATTCTCCTGGCTGTTTTAACTAACAGATAGTATTATTTCCTTTCAAAAAAATGCAGACATTCCAGAAAAAAAAAAATTATAAAGCTACTGAATAGTCAAGTGAGTTGACTCTTTAAACTACACAGCACTAAAAATATCACTGAGTTGTAGCAACTTATTTAGGAGGAAATGAGCACTTGGACATGCTCATACTCACTTTAAACAAATGACAAGTTACTTACTTTCATCGTTAGAAACGTTCCCCAGAGAGGTGTGACTGGAATAACGTTTGTTTTCACTTTCATTGAGACATCGTTCAATCCAACTCTCTGCAAAAAAACCACAAAGATGCTCTTTTTTGTGTGTGTTTGTGCAGAAAATATAAACTTGCAATAGATAAATCTAAATAAAGTGCCAGTGTTCAAGAGACGGTGATCTTTAACATTTCTGTTAAAACATGCTCAATCTGAGGTTATTTGGCAAGAAAATCCTTTCTTCCTTTCAAACTTAGCTGTTGCTTTCTAGTTTCACTTTTTTGGGTTTGGGTTTGTTGTTTTTTTTTTTTTTTTGCTTTTGAACTAGAGGTTGAAACACTTCTGTGCACAAAACAAAAGTCCTCGGGATATTCTCTCCCCCATGACATGACACATTCAAAACCAAAAATCAACTGAAACACAGAAATTGCATTAGTTTCCAAGTCATAGTGTGGCAAAGGCTTACATCCTCAAGTATTTCCACTGGTTTTGAAAGAAATCCCAATGTGAATAAAATCAATCATTCATGTGAATTTTGGTTAAACTGAGGATCAAACAGTGCTCTCTGAAGCCCAGTCCTACAGCCTCATTCCCACTGGTGCAGTGCCAGGCACTACTGAGATCTTTTCCTCTCTGGTACAAGCCCAATGTAGAAAATCTCCAGCCCCAACCTTTGTCACCCCACAGTGCAAACACACCCACTCCTGTTCCTCCCTGCTTTTCAATTTATTCCCACCACTTGGATGAGTTACCTACAGCATTACATTGATTTGAATCCGCTGCTCTTCCGGCAAGCTATAACTTACATCCCCTGATGACTTTAGACGATGCACCAGGCTCAGCAGAATTTACTGTTACAGGTCTTCAGGGCAAAAGTTACACCTTCTTATGTGTTTCCTTGGACAAAGTATGAAATATGATTTCTTGAGTTTTCCTAAATCCCTGGGTATTGCTACAAGAAACTGACCTCCCCCATAAGATTGTTTTTCAAGGCCGTGAACATGGGCAGAAATGAGTTTGTGCTCAGAGAGCTCCCTGTGGTCAAAGCAAGAGAAAGAAGGGATAAGTGGGAAAACTGCGAGGCAACCCCCCAAGTTACGACAGGAAACAACCCCACTGAGAGAAGAGATGTACAAGAAATAAGGGGAAACAGACCTCGCTGTCAGCAAACTGCCAGAGCCAGAAACACCTTCAAAGCCATGGAAATGGCTCCAGATTCCTTTCCATCAGCCCCCCCAGCAGACACCAGGCTACCTGCACAGCACAGGCAGTAGTCTGCCAGCCAGCAAAGCCCATCACAGCAGCAGGCTTGAAGGGAAAGCAGGAGACCAGCATCTTGGGACAGCTGCCCATCTGGTTTATAGAAGATAAAAGTTGGTATGACTTCATTTTGGCACTAGATGCCAATAAATAAATAAATGAATAGTCATGACCAAGTACATCCTGCAGAAAAAAATGGTTTTTAAACCCAGGCAGTTGCACAAACTTGTGCATATTCCTCTGTCCACAACCCCCCCCACCACGTGAACAAAAGGGCAATAGCACCTGTGCAGAACCTCAGACAAGGTCTGCTGAGAACCCTCTGGATACTGCTGCTTTGTGTGCTTCTGGTTTTCAGGCAGTGCTGTAGCAGCTCCAGGCCATTCCCCTCCCTCTGCCTCCTTGCCCATGTATTCACAGTAGGAAAATGCTGCAGTGCTGCCTTCTTCAGTACGAGAACATCCCTGTGTGCATCTTCCTCATTCCCCATCAAACTTGTGCCTAAGCAGCCTCACAACCACACAGCCTGCTCCTCTGAGGTACTCCTCTGAAAACCATCCAAATACCCACTTGTTGCCAATAGGATATTTCTTCTCCCATCAAATCCAACAGCACCTTGTATAAAAATCACTGTGAGTTACACCAGGATGTAAAACCTGCCAGCAAGGCCCGTGCTGTGCTCAGGCCCTGCTTCGTTCCAAACCCACAGGCCGCTGGTGACTCTGGCTCCAAGGCTTTCCCTGCTTGTGCTGCTCAGCCGCCTGGGCTGGGGATGGATCACCTCCTTGTCCAAGGGCCAACACAATGATATGGCTGCTTCGTGCCAGATGCCTTTTGCTGCCCTGAAACTGAGCTCCCAGCATCTCCCCAGCCCCGTTTTAGCACCGCGAGCCGTTTTACAGGTGAAGAGAAACTTGTGCCGAGGGCACCATCAGAGAGAGGTGCAAGAAGCCTTGAGAAAGATTCCCCTTCCTCCTCCTCCTCCTTTCAGCACACAGCCATGGCTGTATATAATTCCCTTGGCTCCGAGCCCAGCCGCAGGGAGTAGAAGCAAAGGCGGCTGCCATTAGCGCCAAGGGGAGAGCGATGCCCAGCTCTGCCCTTTCTTCTCCTGCCGGCACCAGAGCTGGGAAGCAGCGATGCATCCTCTTCCCTCGGCAGCAGGGAACTGCCAGCAGCCATCTTTAGTCTAATTCCCTGCCTAAGTAGTGGGAAAAAAAACTTTTTAAGTGTCACTCGATAACCGTTTTCATCATCCTTGTGCTGGTGACATCCTTGTCTGGTAACTGCGCACGCTCCCTTTTTTTAGTGGAAAAGCAGCCAGTTTACACTGCCACAGAGAAAGGCTGGAGCAGGGTGTAGTTACTGTTTAATTAATGTGCTGCAGCTCCTTTGGTCCTGAATCACCCCGCTTCAGCCTGAGTCTGGCTTTCTCTTTGTGGCCTTGCATTTAAATAGCTGATAGAAATTCTTCAGGCCTGAAAAGATACATGACCTGTCTGGCAGCAAAGAATGGAGAAAACTAACTCTTTTGAGCAAAAATGTCAGGGAGTTTATGGCAAATTTGTCAAATTATTTGGCAGATGACAAAATGTGACAAAACCAACTAACCATTTAAAGGTAGCATTATCTCATAAACCCAATTATGCAAGTATAAATAAATAAATAAATATTCTAATACCTTAATTTAATACAGCAGCTATAGCTATTTTCAACTGTTTGTATGAAGAAAAACATTTTTTACAAGGCTTTATACTCCCAATATTAATAGCAGGGTCTTCAGGTATTAAAAGAAAATAGAACTACAGTTTTGCTACAATTTCAAATATTCCCATCAGGAGCCCACAGATCCCAAACAGGACAACACCTGCCCAAAATAAAACAAAAGGAGGAAGAGGCAGAACAAACAAAATCAAAAGTCAAAATTAAGTGTGACTTTTAGAAGCCCTTTCAGAGTTAATAACATTAGATCCTGCTCCAGAATAACGAGCCCACTGGGCAGAGCCCTGCACACATAGAATGCTCTTGTCCTTGTGCCACATGGGTGTGCCTGTCCCAGGCAGAAGGGCAGGAAAGGGCCCATGGGGAGCCCCTGGGTCTCCAGGCTGAGGTTCCATCCCAAGGCTGGCACCAACCACATCACATCACTGTTTTAAACATGCATTGAGTCATGTGGGATGGAAGTTTTGTTGTGATTAAAGCTTAATTATCACACTCGGACTTTACAAAGCTCTCACAGACAGGACTTCACATCACAAAAACTCACAGAATGATGGAGAGCTCAGGCAGACACTCGTTAACCCAACATGAGAAACCCCAAATTTCTAATGGGAAGCGTTTGTCAGAACAAACTAAACGACATCCTCTCTAACACAGGCTGTATTTTCACTTGCTGTGTTTTCAGTGTATCAAGCCTTAAGGCATTTCCTCTCCCACTCTAGGACTCCTTCCCACAAGGAGTCCCAGCATGCTGTACCCTCAGTTGAACTGGGACTGTGGTTTGATCACAGGGCTCAGCACTGGTGAAAAGGCAAAAAACCAGATTAGGAATATCTAGTAGTAAAATGCAGTATAGTCACATATTGATAACTGTGACACAGCATGGAAACTATCATAATCTTACTAGCAAAGAAAGAAGATTGTGGTTTTAATGGCATTTTGAAAATCCATCTTTAAATATCATAGCGGTTATTTAATTTTGCACAGGTCAAGAGTGAACTGTAGAGAAACACACAACTGTGTTCCTCGGCCTTAAAATTTTTGTTATATAATTTTGTATACCACTAAATACAAATAACATAGTATCTGCTGTGGGTTTCCTACATGAGGAAATGGAAGTCATTACTCAAATTATAGCAATTTTTCCAGTGTAAATTTAGTGACAGAATAACTATTACAAAAACAAACAACAACAAAAAAAATAGAAATTGTTTCAAATTAAATATTGAGATATGAATTAAAAATAACTATGGAACTATTTCTGGCCCTCATTTTGCCTCTTCTCTTTTTGATCCCAAGATGTCTAAGACTGACACATCCCCTAAGACTTAGGCACGAGAGTATTTCACTTCCATTAAGTGTACCTGCCACACTTTTAACAACAGAAGTTTAAACTGAACTCGTTTTCAAAAGTGGGCAAGGCAGAAGTCTATGTAGCTTCATCTTGTCCCCACCAAGGCACTTCTTTTCACACAAACAGAGTATTTTAATTTGTATGGTGTTTCAAAGATTGAGCTGGGGAGGCAGGCCTGGGACTCCCCAGACAGAAACACACAATAGCTGCTCGGGGGCAGGAACTTTCATGAACTATCACAAATGAGAAGCACTGATGTTCTTTAAATATATCTTTGACAAATTATTTTGACATGTTATCTCCTTCAGAAGGAAAGGCTTGCTTTTGGAAGACACCTTTGAAAAGCTTCCCCCTCCAGAGCTGGAGTAGAGGTGAGAGATACAGCAGAGGTGCCAGTACATATAATGAGATAATTCCTCCCTCTTGTTTGTGCAATGGTTGTTAGCTTATGAGATGAGAATCCCCATGATCTAGAGGGATAGGCAAGGCTTTGGGAATGTCAGTATCAGTTTGCACAATCGTTTATTTCACCACAGCCATTGCAATTGCATCCCTCTCGTGTCTTCTAGCTCTAGAGTGGCTCTCATACTCCAAATTTTAACTTCACTGACAAGCATGACAGTTTTCTCAGGGAGCTTCACATGGACCAGCATTTCTTCCACATGAGTTTGCTTGTCACTGAAACAGAGTTATCACTGGAATAAGAATGTAAGGTTTGCTAGGACTCAAACTGTCTGAGCTACATACTAACTTGGATGGCTCAGCTGCTGCAGTCCAGCTCCTTATTTTTATTCATGGTTGCTCTTGTAATTTTTTGCCCCAGTTTCTCAAGGCAAATTTAAAATAAAAGTTGTAAGTAACTGTGAGCCAAGGTATCTAGAAGTAGATAATGCAAATATAAAAGGACTACCAAATTTCAGTGGATTTATAAGAGGACCTGCTGGAAAAATGAATATTTAACACTGATGGCAGACTTAATTTTACAGTTCCAGTGACAGAGGAGGAACTCCTCTCATGCATACGGAGTCTCAGCACCCCTCTGAGTTATTTGTTCGCTGTTCTCAAGGGAAGAGTTACTCATCTCTTCCTGCAGCATCTCTTTGCCAAGTGTCTCAGTACCAAGCTGGCCAGCAATACTGTCTAGCTGCTCATCTGATCTGTTAGGCCAAGAGGAAGTGGTTGCAAACAGCAGATTTAATAGGTAAAAGCAGTAACTCAAAAGCTCAAGAGACTGATTGAAGGTCATGGAACCTCCCATTTCCAATTTGATAGCTCATAATACTATTGTAGAGTTGATTGGATAATATTCTGTTGTCTGTCTCAGAGTAAGTGCTGAGGTCTGCAAGATCCATTGAGCTTTCCTCTGCCGAGCTGATCTTGCTGACCATGGCCTGAGACATTGCCAGCAAACTCTCTTCATGCTCTCCATGATGCAGCACTGCTGAGAACTTCTACCCTCTGCAGCTGTGAAATTCCTCACGTCTGAGCAGTCTGCCCGCTTTGGCCATCCCTAAGAGTGCTGCAAATCTGATTTCTAAACACTACAGGAAGAAAAGTAAGGAAAAATGAGCCAGTACATCTCATATTTTGACTAATGCAAGTGAAGACTATGTCTTGTAACACTTCAATGTCTTGGAGCAATTGGTTGTATCACCTTATAAGATGAATCACTGGTTTAAAACAGACCCTTAAAGGCAAAGAGATGATCCCTTTCTCAAAGAAGTAATGATTAGGAGATAAACCTGAGGTCTGACCCTCAAACTACTAAACACCTATTCCAGTACCTGCTGTATACAACACGTGGGCTGAGAGGAAGCAGGGCTCATGCTCTGTGTTTCTCTCACACCTTGCAGCACTCCTGGTTACAGACACACCTGCCACCTGAGAAGTGCAATGCTGCAGGAGTGCTGTGCAGGTTGGTTACAGCAGCACATTTAAAGCACTTGAAGAACCCCACTGCTTGAAAGGAAGCAAAGAAAAATCACTTTACCTACAAAGCCTCGGTCTACTGCAAAAGCAAGACCTCTTGCTTAGCCTCTGCACAATGTTGTGAACAACTGCGTGTTTGTGACATGACAGGGCGTGGCAGCCACTGGCTCCCACTGAGGGCATCAAACTTACCAAAATCAGCTAAAATCAAGCAGAACAAGCTACTTGAGACAGTCAATCACATGGTAATTTTCTAAGATTTAGGTTTCCATAGGCGATGTAATCAATATGTTCCTCCTCTCCACTGTCAACCGAAAGGTTTGTGAGACCATACAAGATCACTGTCCAGCTGCTGCTCCCTCTGATTGCTTCAGCAGACAGATACTCGGAGTTCACAAACCAGCTCCTCTCTAACCATCGAGGAGGAGCTGCCATACAGAGCCTGGTTTTGCTCCTTTCTGCCTCATTCAGTGCCATCAGCTGGCAAGGCACACACCCTTCAGTCTTGCATTGAGAGCTGGCAGGAACATCTTCAAGCTCCACAGGAAATCATGCCAGTGTCCTCCTTGGGCCTGCATAGCCATCTTCTGTTCTTCCAAGAGACCTGCTCCTCAGGGATGACAGTGACACATGGCCTTGGTGCAGATGGCAGAGCCGCTACCTTGACAAGCTGCCAGATACCTTGGTGTTTTGTTTGCTAATCTAACTTTTTATTTCATTTCCAGCAGGGGAAAATGTCAGGCACTCTTGTTGCAGTCCTTTCTTTTGTTCTCTTTTCTTGGCATACAATTCTATTGGAACTATTTCAGGGTTAATGGACATTGGTGCAGGTCACTTTGTAGATGTTGGCAGGAACGTTTTTGTTCTTTTTCTTTGACTCATGATTCTGGTAAAGCATTGTGAAGGTTCGCCATGATATCATAAGAATGCAAGAATAACTCTCTTGAGTGTGAGAGAGCTCTTTTGTTTAGCCAGGTCTTCACTCCTAGTATTGATTTTCTACTAAACTATTTGGTAAAGTATATTAAAAATTGACATGCCATGTTTAAACTAATAACAAAAAGCACCACAGTTAATAATTTTTTAACTCCTCCAGAATACTTGGGCAGGAAAGCCGGAATTTATGAGACGTTCTTTTCTTATGCTGCACACTGTGCAGAAGTTCCTCTGAATGCTTTCATTTAGGTATTCTGTAAACAATATTCCTTGTTAAGTAGGTGCATACCAAATGTAGATAAAGCACCCACAGAAGCCCTAGAATACAAGATCCCTCTGCATATTGATTCCGGTGTTTAGGGCAGCCTCTACCCTGGATCAAACAAGGTTTGTGAACCGCTATCTGTCCCCTTCCCTGGAATGACATAACATACTGCTATTGCATTTCCAACTCAATATGCATGCCAATTAGGAGTAGCCCTTTCCCTCTCTCAGTCACAAACAGATGCTATCTATTGTTTTATTTTGAAAAGTAAGTTTCACCAGACCAGTAAACAGCCACTTGGTTCTTGCTTCATCAAGGCCATTCCTCATTTAGCAGCAGAGCAAACCTCACTCAGTCCAATTTCAGTGCAGTGACATTTCCTCACATTCCCCTGGTGACACCAGTATCTGACCAGTTCAGCTCTCTTAGGGCTGAACTTTAACTTACATGGCTATGCAATACACAGCCAATCTTTTCTTCACTAAGTTCATCACACACATCACGTGCCTTCCAAGCACCAACTCTGCACGCAGCTAAGTGTGCCCTGATGCTTCCACAGGTTATGGCTCCCCAGTCCTTCAGGGTCTGCAGCAGGAATCAGTGTAAAGGCCATCACTGTCTCCAGTTTAGCTGCAATGTTTCCTTCCAAGGAAATGCAAACATGCCTCAATCATTGCCAGACCTATTCTTTCTCAGAATAAAGCTCAGAGTCTACTGATGCCCTTTTTACCCCAGATTCCATTGACTTCTTATGCTATAGAACTAATGTGAGATGCACAAGTGAGCTCACAGGGTCTTAAATTCTGGGTACCTCTCGCATCTCTTACACCCCGCGGCAGTCTCTGCTCATTTAGCTTCTGGGTTAAACACTCCCAGCTGCGGCCAGGGTCCCTCAGTTGACCAGTGTGCATAAGAAGACATGGAGCCCTCAAACCCTTAATTCAGCTCTGCTTCACCAGTGCACAGGGCTGGAGTCATTTGGCTGAGCAGGAGAGCTGTGACTCAAGAAACAGAATTTGCATCGAGTATCCATGAAATGCTTCTCTCTGCCTCAGGAGCTGATGAATCCAGCAGACAGGCCAACTTGGCACAGGGAGGGCAGTACATCAGTAAGACAGGCCCACAAAGATGACAAAATGAAAAGATGTGAGATATGGGTGGGGATACACAAAACACTGGTTGTGGGGCTCAGGGAGGCGAGGGAGGAGGGAGAAGGCTGGTTGTTGGAAAGGAGGTGAGGAAGAAAGGGAAAGGAAACAAAAGAATGAATGAGAAAGGAAAGGGCACGGTCAGAAATAAAGGATACAAGAAAAGAAAGTAACTATAGAGACTTTTTATTTTGTTTTAATCAGGAGAAAAGAGGTCATTCCTGCAGGAATGAGGCTACAGTAAATATTACTTGTTAGAAACAGCATCCAGTCGAGCAGACTGAAAGAACATGAGGAGACAGACACATATGCACAAAGAATATGTGTCTCAGCTGTTAGGACATAATCATAGCAGTAGGAAAGAGACAATCACTTGACTGAAAAGGAAAGTGAACCAAAGGATAGAGATACTGCATCTACTCAAATGGTGGCCCCTTTTCCTCCCTGTATGGATATCTACTCCAAATCTAGCTGTTGCTCACTACAGCCCAAGGATGCAGCCATCACATCATTCACAACTGTTCTGTGGGTAATCATGGCACACCAGACAGAAACAAATGAACGCTGTTTCTTTCAGAATGAACACAGAGAATATCTGCCTACCAACACTAGCAGAGAAGACAGTCATAAATCATAACATCCCCTCCAAAGATTGGTACCCCTCAGAACTAATCTGTATATACAGAACTAGCATTTCATGCTATTACCTTTACAGTCTAAGTTGACAAAAAGTCTTTGCTAAGTCCTGATGTGCCTAGACTTACAGATTTGTAAACCTTGTATGAATTTAGTCCCTTCAACACTGTGTCTTCCCTTCCTTTAGAAAGTACTATGAAAGTAGACCAGTGCTTTTAAAACTAGGAGCCTGGCTCTTGTGAGAAGACTCCAGTCTCCTCTGAACAATATGCAAAGCAAACTCAGGGAGGGAACATGAGAAAAAAAGAGAAGTCTTCTTTCCTCCTTCTTTTTTTGCCCAAGACTTACCAAAACAAGAGTCTAGTATTGAATATTCAGCACTGAATACTAACTGCTCAATAGACGGTCTGTTTGCAGAGCTCAAAGTGGAAGTGACCCAGCAAGGAGGAGAGGTGAACACACTGCTCCATCCATGTGATTAAAATGCTCTGTAAATGCAGTCCTCCCCACCTCGTTACAACAGAAGCCATTCGCTGCCCCTACCACAACTCATTTTAAAAAAATGTTTGCATTAGAGGGGCCCCTGCACCAGTATTGTCGCTGTGACTCTGCATTTAGGATAGGAATGTGAGCTCCAACTCTGGCAAACCTGCACTAGCCAGTCAGTCCGAGCAGCAGGATGTGGTACTGCTCTGCCTGGGAGAAAGGCACAGTTATCAGGGGAGCAGAGCACCCTGCTGGGAACAGTCTCTGCTTTCAGCCTGCACAGGGCACGGAGGGAATCTCACCTGGCTGCTGCCCTGCTCTGCCATGGACCTTGGAGGTCTCCTAAGCGCTTTGCCTCTGAGTTAGGACATTTTGGTGTCACACAGTGAGCAACCAGGAGCCCAAGCTGGGACAGAGGCTGCTGTGCAAACACAACACACCATTTAGCAAATGTGTCATTAGCACTCTGCCTCTCATAAGGCCTGATTTTTGTTGAGAACTGAAACATGGCTCGTTCAACCCTTGACCCCAGGAGGCCCAAAAGAAGCAGCTTTTTACTTACACAAAGCACACGTTGCAGACCTGTCCTGCTGAGAATTCCTGGTCTGTCCCCAGTGAGACCTCTGTCTCACACGCAGTACTGGGCACAGCTCCTTTCCTGTTGGCCCTGGGGTGCCAAGCTTGTTAGGCAGCAAATCTCTGTCCTGCTGCTCAGCATGGTCTGACAGAGACAGACCTGGAGCCGAAGGGCTGTGCTGAGGGGTGGGTGAGTCCCTCCAGCCACCACAGGAGCCCGTGCACCCAGGAACACCCATCTCCCATCACAGACCTGCTGTGCCCTAACACCCAGCACTCAGGGAACAGGACTCCACTTTCAGAATGCCTTGCACCATTTTTTTTTATAGTGTCTATCAAGGCCACTGTCACCTTAAGGATCAGGCAGGAATTTTTGCTTCCTTACACTGCTTAAGTTTTTTAAGGAGTAAAGGAGCAGGAAGGATTTTACTTTCCTCTGAGCATCCAAGACAGCAACAGCCAGGAAAAGAGTACCTAGAAGCTAATGGCATTAAATACTCATTTGTTTAATTAGGACATCCTGCCACATGCTCATGGTTAAGCCGAATGTCAGATGAGGATGGGAACCACATGAGTCAGGTTGTTGAGGATTTTTTCCCCTTTGAAGATAGGATTTTGTCTACTTCCTACAACCCTCCATGAATTTTAATCAACAAATGGTCTGTTTCAGCAAGATCCTACAATATTGGGAAAACGTACAACCTGTCCTGCCTGTCCTCTGACACAACTTTTGGTCTTTTGCAGCAGACTTCACCTTTGCCATAAGGTGCTAAAAATGTCCTTGATTGTAAAAAGGATCTTCTGTGGGATCTTTTGAATCAGGTGTGCATTGCTGTCACCATGGGGGAGCCTGCTCTGAAACACAGCTGATTCTACCCAGCACTGGATGACCACTCGCGAGACCCCACTAACAAACTAGGCTCTCCCTCTGTATTTCCCATCCTCAGCTGTAGCTGAGGTAGTTTAAACACTTCTGAAACAGTTTAGCAATTAAAAGAGTCCTAGAGGAGAAAAAAAAAAAGGTATGTTAACGCTTCTAACACTGTATTTAGCTGTACCTCTACTTTTCGCTTTTTTCACTACTTTCGAATTTCCCTTCTCACTGCATTTCTGGTATTTTATTGCTTTACAAGTGTGGTACAAGCTAGACCCGAATTTACAGACCTACACAAGAACAGAAAGCTCTTGTCTTTTTTTTTTGTTGACCCAGAGATTTCATTTACAAATTTATATTTGTGTATATGACATTTTTCATATAATGAATTTTACCTGACTTAATATGAGCATCTGTAAGTCTTGCTGCAAGTAGCCAAACCTTTTGGAGGAAACTGGAGAGTCTGATAGTACAATTCTAAGCAGTGGAAGTTTAAAAAGAGAGGAAAGAGGAGAATGACAAGTATTTCTACTTCTAGCAACAACAGTCTAAAAAAAATTTTTAAAGGGCAGCGATTTCTAACACTTGAAACTTGTAGTCCTTTCTTCCAGGCAAATACCCTTTTTTTTCTAGATATGATCTCAGCAAGGAAATCAAAGCCCCTAGAGAAGAGGATTTTGTGTTTCTAAGTGTTTGAGTCCCTGCCATGGGGTTCATGAGTGCCCAAAGCTCCAGCGCGGAGTTTGTCAGAGTGATGATCACAGCATCAGGCTGTGGCTATAGCCAGCCTAGAAAAGAGATGAAATCCCAGCATACGTCCCCAGCCCACTGCTCTGAAATGAATGCCTCTGATTCCCAGCGCTGTGAGTTTCAGGGAATCACTCATTCAGACAATGTTCCGGCTATCTGAAATATATTGTTTGCAATTATGATATTTGGTATCCTGCACAAAAATGCTCAGCATAAGCTGCTAATTAATTGTGAACACATCATTCATAGCTGTGAATCAACTCCTTGGTTCCTGTAACAACTTCCATCTCAGAGAAATTAAGTTCAGTTACCAATAAAAGAAAACAAAGTGCTTAACTAGCTGAAGTGGAGGAAACAAGACAACACTGAGCCCTACATTCATCCTGAGGCAAATTAAGCTGTAAATGAGCTTTCTCTTATTGGGTGCAGTGAGAGCCAAGGCTCTGTTTAACCCTCTCCTCTTTTTCCTGATTTCAAATTTATCAGAAAGGGAAGAACGGTCAAAAGCATTTAACCCAATATGTGTTCATGTGCAGAGAATGAAGCCACAGCTCTTGCAGCAAGCAAGCAAGACTCTGATGCTGACTTTAGGCACCATTACTAACACTGGATAGTATTTCATAGCTAATAAACTACTCTTGCCGCAAATCTCCTGAGAGAAAATAAATGTAAATGAAGACAGGTCAGTACTGATAGTTATGCATGTAAAATAGCTACAATTAAGTTATTACACATTCCCAACTGTGGGGAGGGATCATTACATGCTACCCCTGGGCATCTGCCCTCTCCCAGATACACACATGGACTTCAACAGGTGTTTCCCTTGTGGAGCCACCGCAGGATCAGGACCCATCTCTAACAGCGAATCCTATTAGTTTTCAAAGTTCACAGAAATTCCCTGGCACATATATACAATTCTACAGGATCTAAAAGGTGTGTAAAACATGCCCGTGGTACAGACATCTAAAAAAACCCACGCAGGCCTCCACTGGCTTAATCATCACCACGTACTTTTCCTTCCTACACTTGTTATCTATAGGATCGCTCAGCCATCAAATAAATATCCTTTACGCTATTCATCTTCCTAACCAGAATGTTAGCAATCAAATGCCCTCGGCTGTCGGGATGCTGGGCTCCAGCAGGGTCAGATCGTACCGGGTATTCACATTCACACACAATGAAACAAACAGAAAATCCAGCACAGACACAGGGAAACGCACAAGTGGGGGAACTTCAGAAATTCACAAACCTCAGTGCTCACAGAATTGTGAGCTAATTATTTGGACTCCAATGTCACATCAAGTATCCCCAAAGGGCTGACCTTATATTTGTATTAGTTACATGACAGTCCGCCGATGCTCTCAAGGCATTGTTATGAACCACCAAGCCCCAGCTGTATTTAAGGCCACTTCTTCAAACGTGTTGATCTGAAGAGGTACACACATTTCATCACCGTGCGGATTTCAGTGATCCCACAGCTTGATCTTTAGTTTGCTAGAGTGAAATCCTACGTATGGAATTAGTATTCCAGAGGCTGCACTTCTTTATAACTTGCAAACCAGCTGCAAATTAAGCCAGTGAAATGCAAAGGTGTTTACATTCAGAGACACTGCAGATTTTACAGCTACGCTAACATTCTTCCTGGTCAGCACACTCACTGCATCGCCGGCAAAAACCCACACTTATTTTCCAAAGGCAACAACCCTGATGGAAGCAGGATACTCTTCAGATGACTCTCTAGCAGCATCACAAGTCACTTAGCACAAAATGGTCCCAACCAATTTCAAGAAGATTTTTTGTTCAATATATATTTACTATGGCAAAGGTGCAGCAGCAATAGACCAACTGAGGTTACAGGTTTCTTTACAGTCCAAACCCAAAAGTTTTATCTGTCAGAATCAAGAGTCCCTTTTGTAATGAGGGTTACACTCAAGTAAAATCTTGAGGACTGTAAACTGTAAACTGCAACTTAAATAAATGAAATAGTTTCCTTCAGTTCTCTGGCTATTCTTATGCAAAACCTTGTTTTAGTTCTTTTTTTCTTCTCCATCCTTTTAAAGATCTTTACTGCACGTAAATAACAGATTGCAGAGCAGTAAAAATATCACAATTGCCTCTAAGAATTTTAGAATTAATTCATTAGCAGAGAAATCATAAAATCATTCTTTTCTCTGAGTCAGACTCAGAAGATTAACTTCTTAGTTCAAGGCAATTTTGACCAAATTTCAAACCTCTAAAAAATCCCTACAGATTTTACAAAGTTATTAAAATCCCCTCAGGAATGAAGACCTGATCCAGTGATGGGACTTGGGTTTAGATCCCTGTTCTGCTGCTGCTAAAGGCAGAGGGAGCTGCCAGGGATTGGGCCCTACCCCGCAAACATTGCCCGCACAAACTCTGCAGCTCGCAGGAAAGAAAACATTTTTCATTGTTTGTTTTTTCTTCCTGATCCATTTCTTCCATTTGTGAAACCTTGTAAGATACAAAATTACATAAGACAAATACTCAGGTTCAACTATATAAAGGACCACTGGTATTTCTTCTGCATTTCCATATCGTATCAAATTTAGGATTCAAAAGAACGCTGGATCATCTTAACTGCTCAGTATGTTAGAGCCTTTATAAACACAGATTTTAAAACAATAAAGAACTTTCTTTTTACTTATTGGAATAAAAATAAGTCACTTTTTTTGGCTGAGTACAAAAAGTAGCCCAGGAATATAAAGGGAAAAAGCCAATAGCAAGTTTCCTCTTTACTGTGTTGCAATAAGCAAAGCAAACAGTTTTCAGAAGAAAAATCAACTATTTGTTTGCATTAAACAAATCAGGACCTAGAATCGCACAATTTAGCATCATACATACGTTCAAAAATATCACAGCACCATTCCCAACTAGCATTCAAATATTTATTATCAATACTGGTAATTTCATTAATTGAACCAGGATATGAAAGCCATTAATTCTCTTCAATCAATGCCTAATATGCTAGATCCTTTTTAAATGGCAAGCTCGTAGCAAAGGTCACCCACCACGGCTGCAACACCTGTCGATGCTGATAAGAAGACAGACTGAAATCTGGCCACTGCCACGAAGTTTTCAACCCAGGCGGTGGAAGCAGCTTTTCGTGGTTCAAACAAACTGCTTTAAGGGCCTAATCCCAACGTCCTTGACAGCACTGAAAAGCTTTCTGCTCATTTTAATGGGCTTTGGATCAGCTCCTAAGTCTCAGCTTCAAGTCCCAAGGATCTCATCCATCTAGCGCCTGAGAAGCAGTGGAGGTTTTGCCCGGCTCCAACACTGAAACAACGAGGGACATTTAGCGAGTTGTGCAGAAAAGTTGCGCTCCAAGAACGCGCCTCGGTTTCCCGGGGGTGCGGCGGGGCAGCGAGGCTGGCAGCCCCCGGGAGACCCGCGGCCCCGCACGCCGCTGCCGAGCGGGCGGCACCCCGACAGCCCTGCGGGGCGGCCCGCGGGGGACAGGGCAGCGCCCCGCGCTCCCCGTGCCCGTGTCACTAGGGGGGGCTGCGGCTGAGCAAACCCGCAGCTAACGCTGCGGTGGCCCGCACAGCGTGCCCGGCCGCCCCTAGGGTGCTGGCCCCGAGCACCCAGCTCGCCACCGCGCTGCTGCCGGCCCCGACTCCCCGGGCTGAGATGGGGTGGCGCTCCCCGGTCCCCGGTCCCCGGCAGCTTGCGGGCACGGAGCTGTCGGTGCCGGCAGGGCCGCGGGATGAGGGCAGGGCCGAGCGCCGGGCAGGCGGCGGCGGCGGCCGCGCTCCCGCAAGCCCCAAAAGCCACATACAGCCCCCCGGGCTGACCCTTAGTGCCCCACAGCGAAGGGGCGGGGGAGCCCGGCGGAGGCTGCACGCTTCCCCCGGCAGCTCGACGGCTCCGGCCCGGCTCGGGGGAGTTCCGAGCTTGAGAAACTACCCCCGGGGGCGGACGGGCGGGCGCCTGACGGGGTTAAAGGCGGCGGCAAAACGATGCGATGAAAAATAGCGCAAACCCAGCGAGAAGGGCGTGTGCCCCTCGTGTGTGGGTGTCCCAGTCCGAGGGCAGCGGCAGAGCCGGGCCTGGGCTGGGCCGTCGGGGCCGGGCGCTGCTGCGGGCGCGCTGCCGCTGTCCCGCCGGACAGCTGGGCTGGGGCTCTCCGGCAGCCCAGGCGGCCAGAAATCCCTTTGGCCTTGGTGACGGCCCCCACGGGTCACTCTGCAGGTTAGAGGAACGAGAGCTAAGCTCGATGGAAGCACACGGCACTGTTGGGGGAAGGTGAAGGAACCAAACCGTTCCCCTACCTTAAAATTAGAAAGGCGGGTGATTTTTTTTTTTTTAATCCCGCTGGTTTAAGGAAAATCTGCTGAAGATAAATTAAAACATGACTGATTTTTTTCAATGAAGCCATATTTCTCCCCAATGCAAAAGGATCTTTACATAACAACTGAAACTCAGGAGAAAAGCTAATTGGATTAAGTCCTGTGAAAGGGAGGTTAAGGTGTCTGAATGAGACAACTGCAAAGCTCCACTTTTCTTGCCATCTGCTTAGCAAGACTAAAGTGTTTTCTGATTAATATTATCTTAATCAATCATGCTGCCACTTATTACAACCTTACTGAAATTAAGGAACGAATAGTACGGACGCTGAACGCGAGAACGGACAATTCTTAAAGGAAGGATAGAAAACGCGGGGCTTTTTTTTTTTTTTTTTTTTTTTTTTTTTTTTTTTTTTGGTTAAGTTTGATTTTTTTTCTTTCCCTAAAGACCCGTTTCTGTCGACAACGAGATGTCGCGGGCAGTCCCCTTAACCCCGCCTCGGCAGTGCCGCCGGACAGGAAGACAAGTTTCTCTAACACCCTCCTAGCTCCTGCACACGCTCTGACCCGAACTCAACGATTCCTTCCCCGCCGAACACTTTCTCGCCGGAGCGGCCCGCCTGGGTTTTGTCCCGGGGAGCCGGCAGTAAATGTAGCCCAAACCCGGCTGGTGTCGCCGGTGGCCGGCGAGGGGCCGAGCTCACCCGCTGCATCGAGCGCCCCGCGCCGGGACCGCCGCAGGAACAGCTGGGGTCGGGCAACACCCCTCCCCTGAGCTCTTTTTTCTCCTGTTTTTAATCAATATTTAGATTTTGCAAAACGCCCGTCGGGCCGCGTTGGGAGCGAGGGACGGGAAAGCCCTTCGCGGGTTCGTGGCGGCACGGAGCGAAGTGGTTCCGAAGCCGGGGCTGCCTTTTCCCCATCGCCGCTTGCCCCGTCCCCAGCAGCACCGGCAACACCGGCACGGCGCCGGCAAGCGGAGGAGCGGGGACGGAGCTGCGGGGCCCCGAGGGAGCGGCGGAACGCGGCCCGGAGAGGCCGTCGGGGAGGCGGAGAGGGGACCCGATGCCGCTGCGGGGCTGGGGCAGCTCAGCTCCGCGGCCGCCTCGCCGCCGGGCACGGCGCTCACAGCCGGCGCAGCGGCTGCGGGAGGGGACGGGGCAGATTAGGAGCGAGCGGCCGGACGGCCGTGCCCGGGCTGAGCCCTACCTAAACAGCGAGCTGTCCGCCTGGGGAACGCCTGGGCGGGCGGGCAGGCAGGGAGGGGAGAGGGAGGGGGTGTTCTCCTGTGCTAATAAAATAAATGAAATTTTCAGAGGCTCCTGTGGCGCCCGCCCGCCCTCCTCTGCACGCGGAAGCTCTGGGGCTGCGCGCCGGTCTGCGGCGGGTGGAAACCGCGGGAGCGCGGGCAGGGCGGCGGGAGGGAGCGGCAGAGCAGGGGCCGCGGCTTCGGGAGGCTGCCGGCTGACAGCGGCAAGACCTAGGCCTGGGCCCTGCCCCACGGCCCCCGCCGCCGCCCCCGGGCAGGGCAGCAGAAGCAGCCGTCGGATGGCGGGGCGCGGGCTGCGGCCCTCGGGGCGGGCGGCCTCGCCTCTGCGGCTGGCCCTGTCCCCTCCCGCCGGGGCTTTCCCCCGCTGGCGGCGCTCGCTGTTGGGACTTCGGCCGCCGTTCTCCCGACCGGCTACGGGACCGGCCAGGGCATCTTTTTGGAGGTGCGGGGAGAGAGACCCACCCCGCCCTTCCCCAAACTCCCTTCCCTCCGAATCGGCCCAGCCCCGACTCAGCCCGCGGGACAGGATGACCTCGGTGCTGGGTTTGCCCTAACCCACCAACCATCTTCCCTAGCAGACTTCGTTTTCTCGCCCAAACCGTTTTCTCGCCTCGCTCCTGCTCAAACTTAAGTGAGCGCCTAAAACTAGAAGCGGAGAGGCAATTAGTTTGCTGGCCGGCAGCCTGTGATGAAGGGGGAAAAGAAGAAAGAAAAAGCACCCTCTGCTCCATCGTTTCTGCAAGTGGAAGCGCAGGGCTCCTCCAGCCCGGGAGCGAGAGCTCCCCCTCCGCGGCCCCGCACCCCGCTCCCCGCACACGCCCGGGCTCATTTGCCTGCGAGGCCGGTGCGGCGGGCGGCTCCCCCCGCTGCCGCCCGCGCTGCCCCCGCCGCCACGGTCAAGTTGAAAAGTCCTCCCTGACGGGCGAAAGGAGCCCGCTGCCTGCGGGGGGGCACTTACCTGTGGAGTCCATATCGGGTTCCTCCAGCAACCCGCAATGCATGCTCTTCCCATGGACGGGACGGGAGCCCCAAGGTCCCGGGGTGTGCAGAGCCCCTATCTCAGAGATGCGCGGGGGAGAGGGAGCAGGGTGGCGGCGAGGGGGTGGGGAGAGAGGGCAGAGGCAGATAGTTGGGGAGGGGGGGTGTAGAGCGGGAGAGAGGGACACTCTGTAATCCAGCAGGGCAAAGCCAGACCCGTCAAAATGTTTGCGGATGTTTCATGGGAAAAAGCATCATTTTATAGAAGCCCTGATGGGAGAAATGTCATTGATAGGCCAGCCAGCCTGATGAATGGCTGCTACTCAGATGGGGATGTGGCAAGGCTCAATGTGAAGCCCATTGTGATGCTGTTTTGAATAAGAAAAGCTTTCCTCCAAAAAGGGGGGCCTTAGATCTACGCAATCCCAACACTTCGACTTCCCTCTTCTATTAGAGCATTAGAAACGTTTTTCTTATTTAAAGTTCCAGCGGTCTTTCCACTCCTCCCTTCCCTCCCCCAGCCCCCACCCAAGGTCCTTGGCTCATTACAGACCGAGATCAAAATTGGCTTAGATCTTCAAACGGGCAGTAGGTTTGGGGTTGTGCTCTTTGGGGCTGCCGGGTGTGCGTGCAGCTCGGCCGAGCTCCCCTCCTCCTCCTCTTTCTCCTCCTCCCGGTGGGCTCTGGGTTGGGATCCTTCGCGGGCACATGGCATTGGAAGCTGCACAGCTTCCCAAATACCTTGTAAGCTTAGTTTATTGGAGAAAAAAAAAAAAAAAAGGGCGATGTGTGTGGGTAGGAATGGGGGGTGCGAGGGGACAGAGAAGTTGCCAATATCTCGGCAAGCGATGCTGGCACTGCAGACCTGCGGCAGGGACTCCCGTCCGTCTCCCCGGGCCTCGGGGAGAGAGGGCAAGGCGCGGTGGGGGCCGCTCGCCACCGGCTTGTCTGGCAGCGGAGAGCGGCTGACCCGGAGAGCTTTCCGTGGGACCGGGCGGAAAGCAGGGGGGTGGGAGATCCCGACTGCCAAGAGAAATGAAGAACCAAACGGGTGCGTTTTCAAACTGGTGTTGCCTCCCAGACTTTAGTCCGAGGATGCGAGGATCCCTTTTCGATTTAGCGGATTGCGGGGAGAGAGTGGGGCAGGACAGAGGCTGGAAAAAGTTGCTTATTCTGCATGCGGTTGTATGTGCTGGAAGTGGAAGTAAAAGTGCAAAGCTAGGGCTCTGATAAAAGTGGCTGGTTTAGGGAAGGAAAAGCTGTGATTAGAATATGAATAGAGCTCCAGGAGAGGAAGAGAAAGGGGGATTATAGCTGAATTACTTTGACCATGGACAGAGCCAACGTTTTCCACTCTTCTCCCCCTCTCCCCTCCCTACACCCAGACTACCCCCCTTCCCTCTCCCCTTCGGGGGAAAAAAAAAACCCAACAAAACCACCAACCCCACACAGCAAAACAAGCGGCGAGGTTGCTAAAGAGGAAGCCCGGCACTCCGCGGTGCCTCCGCATCCCCAGGCGGGCCGGCGGCGGGGGAGCCGGCGGGCACCTCGGCGCTGCGGGCCGGGCCGGGCCGGGCCGGGCGGGCACCGGGGGCGGCCGGTGCGCACCCCCACAGGCCGGGTTGTGGCGCGGGAAGCCCCATGTGCACGAACAGGAGGCCGTGAGAACAATACCGGAGAGAGATAGGGCAAAACCAGAGTCTGCGGAGAAGCCCTCGCGGTGGCGGCAGGGACGCCGGCCGGCTCTGCCCGCCGCGGGAACCTGTGCGGCGAGGCGGGAGCAAGGCCTGGGGAGGCTGATGGTTTTCCTCCCTCTGCCCTCTACCCCACCATAAAACAACTCCAGCCCGACGCAAGGGCTCTGCTCTTTCCCGACGGCTGGGGCAATCCCGACGGGGAACTTCCATCTCTCCGTCTCCTCCACCACCCGTGTGCCGCCGGGCTGGCTGTGCGCCAGGCGGCACCGCACCGGGGCCCCGACGGGGCGGGCACGGCCGGCTCTGTGCCGCCGCCTCCCCCCGACGGCGCGGCCCGAGGCTCCTGCTGCCGCGGGCCTTGTCCGGCAGGACACATCGCCCCCCGCCCCAGCCTCCCCGGGGCTCCCCGGCCACCGCCTGCCGCCCCCGCGGGGCGCTGCCCCGGCCGCCTCCCCCACAGCACCGGTACCGGGGAGCGTCCCGCTCCCACAGCGAGGGGGGCACGCTCAGCCCCGCTGCTCAGCGCCCCTGCGGGCCGTGCAGGTGCGTTCCGATTGTCACCGCCAGAACAGTAACATTTCCCCACCTTTTCACGTTTTTTTCCCTCACTTTCTTTCTCCCCGAGGCTTTACCATGGATGGTGCGACCCCGAGGGAAGCCCGTGGGTGAAGCCCGTGGGGGCCAGCCCGCCCTTTGCGGGGCTCTGTGCGAGGGCAGAAACCCTCCAGAAACCTGAGGGACATTTGTGTCTCTGAACAGGGCTCGCCTTCCAGGGGTTTTGAAACCCGCGTTAAATTTAAACGGTGACATTTCCCCAACTTTCTCCCCCTCCCCGCTTTCTTTCTCCCCAAGGCTTTACCGTGGATGGTGCGAGCCCGAGGGAAGCCCGTGGGTGAGGCCCGTCGGGGCAAGCCCGCCCTGTGGAGGGGCAGAAGCCCCCCAGAAACCTGAGGGACATTTTTGTCTCTGAACAGGGCTCGCCTTCAAGGGGTTTTGAAATCCGCGTTACCTCTAAAATGCAGGGGATGCCGCCCGTGCGCGGGGAGTGACCTGGTGCTGGCACAGCTTCCAGCGGGCGGGCACAGCCCCCGGCAGCCCCGCGCCTGAGGCGCCCAGCCCGGACAGCCCGGGGCCGGCACAGCCCGGGGCCGCCACAGCCCGGACAGCCCGGGGCCGGCACAGCCCGGGGCCGGACAGCCCGGACAGCCCGGGGCCGGACAGCCCGGACAGCCCGGGGCCGCCACAGCCCGGGGCCGGACAGCCCGGGGCCGGACAGCCCGGGGCCGGCACAGCCCGGACAGCCCGGGGCCGGCACAGCCCGGGGCCGGACAGCCCGGGGCCGGACAGCCCGGAGAGCCCGGGGCCGGGACAGCCCGGAGAGCCCGGGGCCGCCACAGCCCGGACAGCCCGGGGCCGCCACAGCCCGGAGAGCCCGGGGCCGCCACAGCCCGGGACCGCCACAGCCCGGACAGCCCGGGGCCGGGACAGCCCGGAGAGCCCGGGGCCGCCACAGCCCGGAGAGCCCGGGGCCGCCACAGCCCGGAGAGCCCGGGGCCGCCACAGCCCGGGACCGCCACAGCCCGGACAGCCCGGGGCCGGGACAGCCCGGAGAGCCCGGGGCCGCCACAGCCCGGAGAGCCCGGGGCCGCCACAGCCCGGGACCGCCACAGCCCGGACAGCCCGGGGCCGGGACAGCCCGGACAGCCCGGGGCCGCCACAGCCCGGAGAGCCCGGGGCCGGCACAGCCCGGAGAGCCCGGGGATGCCGCAGCCCGGAGGCACTCGCCATCCATCGCTCCGTGGCGCATGTGGGGAGCTGCCTGCCCGCAGGGCCTGGCTCCGGCCAATGTGGCACACCTGCCGAGGCAGCCGCGGGGCATCCATCACAGGGCACCCTGCGCCTGTGGGAATTCCACCTTCACCGCTGTGAAGCTTCAGAGAGAGAGAGATGCCCTCGTGTTGTTGATATTCCAGAGATCAGCAAATTGAAAATACAGGATTTGTGAACACAGGGATATGTTCTTTCTGGGGGCGATGAGAAGGACGGGGTTTAGCACAGCCTGGATGTCTAGAGGCTCTGACAGGATGCAGAGGTGTACATTCTCTGCGGAGGATGATGCGTGGGCAGGATCAGCAGCAGCACTTTCTTTAGACCAGAGGTACTTGTTGCAATGTGTTTATTCCCTGCCTCTCCAGGTTAGTTCCTGTCCCCACATTCTTGTGGAATATGTCAATGCTGTTGCCTTCCTGCTTACCTAATCCCCCCTCAAGTGTCTCAGATCACCCCAGTGTACTTCACAGCTCCATTATTGTTTCTGGTTTGGGTTTTGCTTACCTATTTAAACAGAATCTCATGCTTCTGGATATCCCATGTGACACTTACTAAAGTACTTTATTCTTCAGAAAGCACAGAGCATCTCCTGTGCTGCAGGCTGGCAGTTCTCAGATGGAAGCACTACAGGTCACTAGCTGCAGTTTTTGATTTGATACAATGGGCAGGTCTCACCAAGGATGCAAAAAGTATACAACAATGTTCACTCCAAGTTCTTGCCTATGCAGATCATCCACAAGCCATAAAATATACAGAGATTAACCCTATGCTGCATTAGATGGTGCATTTTTAGTGGAGAGGGATTCTGCTGCTATAGTGAAAAGAATACCACCTTTATTCAAGAAAGAATACAAACTTGTGTTGGTGCAGGAGGGAAGAGAAGGATTATCATGAGAACAGGAAACACATCCCAGGCTGCTGAAAAACTGGATGCAAAGCTGACATACCATTTCAGGTGACTGATGGATAATGAGTTTCTTATGATGGTTTAGCAAAGCAGAGGCAGAGTGGAAGAATAATAGTTTGTATCAACTTATCATCCAGGTATTTTGAGATCTTTCAGAAAAACACATTTCTAGGACTGTCTTTCACTCTGCAGCTGTCTGTGCCAGTACGGTGTGACCACACCTTTTTTGCCATAAAAAGCTCCTTATGCTGGTATTAGACTCTGAGCATGTGTACTGAACTCTAGCAAATATTTTGGGGGAAAACCCCAAGAAAAGCATTTTCAACAAAACTACCGGCACAGGAACAAAAAAGTATAAATTGTTATCTATTCATTTAGGTAATTCTACTTAAAGGCAACTTTAGGCTGAAGTTGTATAGAAGTTTCCCCATAAACTATCAGGGACACATGCTGTTATTAGTTTTAGGAATGGATGGGAATTGCTTGTGAAAGAGTTACATAAGATGGTTCTTTGCAATACCAGGGATCTGAGTTCAGTGACTCAGGGGATCCTTCTGGATCTG
The DNA here is from genome assembly GCA_036785705.1 of Acanthornis magna. Taxonomy (NCBI): domain Eukaryota; kingdom Metazoa; phylum Chordata; class Aves; order Passeriformes; family Acanthizidae; genus Acanthornis; species Acanthornis magna. Next base: position 1,142,308 of record JAWUZG010000027.1, on the reverse strand, counting down.
ATGTATCTCTGTGCAGGCTGTAAGATTGCTGGCAACAGCCAAACTCAGAGTGACACTTCATTATTTTAGCAGTGGCTGCAGTCTGAGTGGTTCCATATTTTCTTCCCTGAGCCAGCAGCCTCCTCCTCTCAGTATGAACCCATGCTTCTGTCAACCCTCCTTCCCAGCCCTATTCCTGTTTCTGCTATCTTCATCTACTGGGTAAATCCCATGGAAGAAACAGAGAAGGATCTTGTTTCTGTACTGGCTTCTCTTTCCCACTTACTCATCTTTATTACCAGAACAGGAAATGTTAACTTTATTTTACATATATTAACACCCCTGAGGAAGCTATATGTATAGGTGAAGGACAGGATATGGAGTAAGCTGACAGATGACTTCTGGAATCAACTCTGTGTATGTGCTCGGGGAGCATGATGCTGACAGATGCAGGAACTGCGAGAGGAACATCAAAAGGCTGCCTAGGTAAACACATGCACCAATTCCTTCAAAAGCCTTTAATTGACACAGGCACCATGAGAAAGTGGCTAGGGCAGACACATATGCAGGTACCTGGGAAAAAACGAGCAGAGGGGCAGAGGCATGCAAATGATGGATTGCACATGCACAAGGCAGGGGGCACCTTCCTTTTGGTTTGAAAGGAAAGCAACATGAATTGCAGCTGGCATGCTGTAACTGTAGACATTTCTGAAGCCAAGTTTTGTTGCAGATGAGCACAGTCAGCCTTAAATGATCTCTTATTAATGCCTGTGAAAGGAATTTTGCCCAGCCCGAACTCTCTTCTGTATATAAAGCAGTGCAGTGACAGTGTTGCCAGATGTGGTCAGTGGAAATACCTGGTTCACACTGGTCACTGGTCAGTCTGCATGGAGGAAGGGAATTCACTCTTCTGGGTAGTATCAGCATCCATAGGAGTTGAGAACCACTGCCCCAGGGCTGCTGCCCAGATCGCTCGGCCTGGGAGACACTTGCTGACTTGAGTTTGAGAAAAGGGCAAGCAGTCATCGATTGCCGAGCTTACACCAGATTTAGCTGGCTTTTGTTGTGTGTGGCTGGTACTAGTTACCAGAGGATTTGTACTGTGTGTTGGAAGAAGAGCCAGCCCTAAAAGCTATTATAGACAACAGACACAGAAAAGATCCATTCCAGACTGCATCTCAGCTGCCGAACAACTGGATGTGGAGCTGTCATATCCTTTTAGATGATCAACTGATAATGAGCTTCTTTTGATCTGCCTGGAGCACAGAGAATTACCTTCAGTGCCTGCCTCTGACTGGCAGGAGAGGCCTGAATGCAGAGTTTAAGTTTCCAATTCACCAGTTCAAGGGAAAACTGTTTCCATTACTAGAACTTAATTTTAGCAAGAAATTAGAACTTCACTATTTAACACACCAATTTCTTAGTTCTTGAGCTGTTTCTCTGTTTAGAATGTGTTATTGTCAAGTAGACAATAACTACCATGCACCGTCTGGAATGGTAAAGCATATGCATAGGTCAAGGAGCTCCCCAAAACTCATGCTAGTGAAAGACAAAGGCTCTGCTGCAGTTAGCAGCAGGGCATTGCTTTTGATTTGGATCTAACAGGCTGTTTATATACTGACTGGGAGGAGGGGACAAGGACATGCACAACAAAGTCACTGGAAAAACTACATGGTCACTTGAACCACCTCAGAGTTACCTGCCTCAGGAAACACACAAATAAAAGGGTAACTGCAGTTAGGAGAAATATATAGTTCAATTTTTTTTCCCAGCATCAAGAAGCAAAAAGCAACGGGCAGCCTGGGAACTTGGAAGGATTTTTTTGAAGATGGAACAAAGGCCTAAGTCCATTTGCTGGGTAGACAACAAAAATCTTTGCTGTTGATTTGGAGACAAGAAAATAAGGCCATATAGACTGCTTTAAAAAAAATCCAACTTCTAAAATTCTCTGTATTAGCTCTGATGTGGGTTTGGAGAGTTTAACTGAGAGTTCCAGTGTTTTGGGATGTGCATGTAAGGAAGGCAGAGGGGCTGTATTTGCCTCCCAGGTTCATATGGCAAGTTCTTAAATGATTGCAGAGAGGCACAACTGATCAACATGGTCTTGGCTACCTGAAAGCACAGAGTCTGACTGGGGCCACATACCCAGGGTAGAGTAAGACTGACAAAGTCCTTACTCCTGCATCTTTCTACCCCTTCCCAAAGAAAGAACTCCCCCACTGAAACTGGTGGGCCCATGCTGAGATGGAAATACTTCATGAGAAGGATGGACTGAAGTTAGAACTTGTGCTCAAACATGTTCAAGTTTCTAGCAGCATTTAGGTCTAAACATGGATCCATTCTCTGGGCTTCTGAGCCTTAGACACACAAACTGGAATCCGGATCCTCACCGTGCCTTGCACACGTTAAGCCTCCCAGCACCGGTCCAGATAATAGCAAAGAGTCACCATCTGGCTGGATTTTACGGTTTGATGAAGTGCTCAGTTTTAAGGCAAGCACGTGTCTGGCACCTGGGGACCGCGGAGCCCTGATCCCACTTCTGGCACGGTCTTTCTGTGGCCCTGGGCAAGTCACGTCCTCTTCAGAGGAGGGAATTCATCAAGTGCCCCGTGGCCCTGCTGCAATGGCAATGGGCTGTGAAACAATGCTCAGCTCCAACGGGAGGAGAGGCCGGCTGGAGGGGCTGCTCCTGCCGCAGCTCCAGGGCTGCTTGTGCTCACACACGGCCCAGGAGGGCTCCTGTGGGTGACTGTGGGAGGCCTGCAAGCCAGGGACCTTCTTTCCAGGCTTATGCTCCCTCTCACCAGGGCCATCCTCATCCTCAAGAGCCTTGGGGCAAAGCACAGACACATTTTCAGCCCCTCTAGTTTGGGTCTACAGCTGTGTGACACCAGTTACTGTCAGGCTTTGTAAGTGTGGGCTGAGTAGGGTTTGCAAATCCATTGTCAGGTGCACAGCACTTTTCATTAGTTTGCCATTTGTTACCACTAACCAATGAAATATTCTCCAGTCTTTATAGGTTTTTAATTATGACATACTTGCATTTTGCCATAAACCACAGATATTTTTCTTTTTCCCCTTAGAAAACATGAGAAAAGACATAGAGTAATTTTTCATCATCATGAGTCTATGTTTTTCGTTGGTTTTCCTTGTTTAAGCAATGAGTCCAACAAATTAAAAGCTCTCTTTGCTGCATATTGAAGCTTCTTTGTAAGGAAAACTCTTAACAAGATATGGGCATTACAAACAAAATCAATTGTGCTTAGAGGGAGCCCTTTCCTTTACTTTCATCTTAAAATTACTACATCTCAGTATGCCTGTATGTCATAATATAACTTGTCTGAATGCCAAAATTGGCCAGTCTGGTTTCATTTTTCTTTAATTTGTTTTTCACATTTCTATGTTTGGGTACATTTACCTTAAAGAAAAAAAATTAAATACTTGTAAGGGTTATGTAAATGATTTGCAGTGAAGCTATTTTTCTGAACTCTGAACTAGTGACCTGTGTTGCTCACAGCTCCAGAACTGGCCAGAAGCCTTGTGCTTTTACTCTCTACCCCACAGCATTCTGCAGCTCAGCCCTGCCTGGCTTCATTCTGTTTCTCACAACCAAACAGTAGGGCTGGACATGTCCAGTATTGAATAGGGTACACAGCATTTAACCCTTTTCTGCAGAGCAAGTGGCAACTTAAACATACTACATGAGTTAGGTATCTTTTCCAACAGAGCACACACCTCTAGCTCGTATCAGAAAATGGATTGCATTTGGTATTCAGCTGGGACTGATGCTCAAGACCTTCATGCCGAACAGCATTTCTAGAAAGCTTCTCCTAGACACTAGTTGCAAGGAATAAAGAATTTGCAATGGAATGAAAACCTTATGGTAGTTTTCTAGCCACAGCTCCTTGTGCTAAAGCCTTCAGATTTTGTCAAGCGTTGCTCAGAGTATGGTGTCTAATTCAGCAGTTAGTGATGGCAGGGCTGGTTTGGGCAAGCCCAGCTCCAGCAGTACAGCTGTGAGCTGACATCAGACCTCTTTGAGAAGGCATTCACGGTATAAAACGGGGGGGAGGGGAGGTTGTCTGGGAAGATAATTCAAAGGGCTGCAGGGACGAGGCTCACCAGAGGAAAGCAGTGTGACAGTTCTGGGGTTCTGAGAAATGTATTTTACCTCATCAGTCCATGCATTATATTTTTTTCCTGACTGCAGTAAGATTCCTTCCTCGAATTCCCACTTTGACCAACCATATTCCAGGAATTCATAGCCATTTGCTCTGTTTCTGCTGCTGGTTTTGTAATGCTTATTCCATTGCCAAGAGATTACTTGCAGGTGTCAATTATGATGGAACATAGGCAGCCTCTTAGAGGTAAAAAGAAAGTATCAGAGTTTCAACCCAAATCCACACCCAAATAAGCCTCCAGTGTAGGCACAGGTTAGGTTAGGCTGCAGTGATGTGTAAATGCAACTGATGCAGGGATCACCAGAGTAGCTGACAGTGTGTGACTCTCACTTACTGCCAGACATGTCTAGTTTCCATGTTCCACTGGATCCATCATTCTTAAGGCTGCCCCTTTTTCCCTAAACCTCAGCTATCACAGAGGATGTCCTTCACCCTCAAAAACCCATTCATCCCCACGCTTTCATCAGCCTGAGGTGAACGAGCTGCAAGGTTCCTCCTCAGGGTTGCACACAACGAGGTTACTCATGAGCACATTCCTGTGTTATCCCCATCCCTGCTGTAACTGCTCCAATTTCCACTGGCACAATTGTACACATTGCTTAGTCTTTCATGTCCTGCAGCTCCAACCACCCAACGTAGGAGACCACTCAGGAGAGGGCTCGGGAGCAAGGCCCTTGTGCTCAGTGAGGTTTCCGTGGTGCCCCCCAGCAGCCGTAGCCTTAGAGGCTCACTCCCTCTGCTGGTGCTCCCGAGCCGCAGCTGGGCCATCCCAGCCACCACAGCACAGCTTGTTCATTTGCCTGGGGCCGCCACTTAACCTCTTCCTCCACTGCGAAGCAGCATGCCACTCTTAAAACTCTTTTGTAAATAACCCTGGAAGAGGTGCTTCAAGAGCTTTTCCAATCCAGCTGTGCTGTGTTGACGTCTGTGCTGTCATCAGTCCAATTGCAAGAAAAAGGGGGAAAAAAAGAAAAGTAGAATGTATTTCTTCAGCCTTGGTTTTTAAGCCCAAACACAAAAGTACTAGTTTGAGCATTTTGGTGGAAGATTAAAAAGAAACCTACTCAGGCCGATACTCATCTGTGTTAAAGAGCTAAGAGAACAGCAGCAACATGACTGCATGTGCAGTGTCAGGATCAGCAGGATCTGTACACAAAGTTCAGCCATTATGAGGAGTCAAAGAGCATCTCAGGACTTCTAGATCACAGGCAGTGTTCTGTATCCTCACTGACCCAAAGCGCTGCTTTTGACAGGACAGGTGAAGTCTGCACATGTTGATGTCCTTTGCCTACAAAGTTAACTGCATGCTTTGCTGAGTAAGGCCTTAAGTTAGTTTAGGGTACTAAATGACTCTTACTTCATCCACTGCTTTAGTTCTAGGCCTTAGACCTCATGAAAATATCTGGCTGTTCCCTTTCTAAATCCTTTCAGGTCATTCAAACCTGCTTCACTGTCAGTGAAGGAGTTGTTGCTCTTCTTAGGTTGGGTTTTGTTTTGTTCTTAAAATGTTTTGGCTATGCCCAGAATTTGAAAAAGTGCTAGAGTCCTGTGACAGCACTCATCGTTACCTAGTGTTTGCAGGCTGTCTTTTCAGGGTTTTGAGCCAGTGTATTATCAGATCTCCTACCCTCAGTAGGAACTGAATGGATATCTGTGTGCTGTGTCATGCACTTGCTACACACACAGTCACCTCCTCCCCTGAGCTTCATGGAAACTGCACATTTAGTTGAGAGCTGATTACCTGAATAACCACAGCACTGCTTGCACACAAATGCACCTGCATCTTGAAATCTCACTCAAAACATCTCATCTCAAGCTCTCAAGAAAGCAGTTTCAGTTCTCTAAGGCTGACATTACTTTGGAACATTTTAATGCTTTAACAAATTGCTTTAGGAACAGAAAATGGTTTAGATATTTTAAGGCCTCACCATCCTTACACAACTATCAACATATTCAGCCAGTGTTAATTTAAAACTTTTATTACATTGGTTTGGAAAACATTTTTAACATCTATGAATAAGATGTGTACTAAGCTCTGCTTAAGCCCTAGTCCAGCAAAGAACTTTTCAAATGCAAACATGGGATTGTCTGAAGTGATCCAAGTGCTTTGCTGGACTGTGGCCTTATTCCACCATTCCCACATGTTCTGTTCATGACTAATTAAGCCTTCAGAACTGCCCCTAGTGTATTCTACTGACAGACTCTTCCATGTCAGTTTAAAAACAGGGAGGATATAGAAGGAAGATTTCCTACTGTCTTGCACCTCCCTTCACTCAGGCTTTAGAGTTTATTCCTGTTCACCAAAAAACCTCCCAGTCAGATATGCCGGATTTCAATTTCTTAAGGTACTTCTTTTGATCTCTTTCATCTTGTTCATTCATTGTACTTAGCTAGTTTTAGCCTAGGTATGATGTTCATGGACTGCAGTTCTTGGAATAAGAGTTTACAGGCATAAGGGATGCGCAGAGAAGACACATGACACGATGATTTGCAGTAGTGGCACCTAGGGAAACAAACAAAAAGGAAGTTAGAGTTGGTCCATAATTTCTGCTGAAAAAACCCCAATTACCACTAGCCACTGTTGTTCTGTCCATCTGCATTTAAACTGTGGCCTCAGTCCTACAATGCACCAAATGCCTGAGACACATTTTAGCACTTAAGTCATAGTGTTAAGCTCTTAATTAATCTGACTGAAGTCAATAGGAGCTTAATGTTAAACCTGCACTGTTCTTGGAGGGCAGTCACAATGCTCAGGAGCTAACAGGACTGACTTCTGCTTCTTCAGCACTCACATAAATGTCAACACAAATTCAGCACTGCATAGTGACAAAGGAGGTGAACAAAGCCAAGTGTTTCTGAAAAAATGGTTAATGGTCCAGTTTCTGTCATATATATGTCACAAAAAGAAGAATCAGGAAGAAAGTTCTTTATACGCAATTTCACCCTGTAATGTCTCAAATAATTTCACTTTCCAGAAAAGAGGTACTTCTCATCTTACATCTTTAAACTTTAGTCAGGATAGAAACCCAGTAAAACTGCTTTAATACATATTCTTGGTGCTCTTTGCTCTAATGATCTTAAAATTCAGGGCGAAAGGGATTTTTTGTCATATAGCTATAACCTTGACTATTGAAGGAATATATAGGCTAGTCAGCCATCTTTACAGTATTGGGACTCAAATTCAGTGGTAGTAGAAAATATTTCTTATAAAAATCAGTTTCCAACCTCCCTATTTCTTCATTCTCCTGTATATTCCATCTTCTGTTTCTGAAGAGTTGAGAGAGCCACTCCTTTGGGAACACAGTGACTCAGCACTTCCTAATGGTCTAACAAAGCTCTTTTTTTGTTTCTGTGTTTCAAATTTATATTTCTGGCATAAAGTCATAACAGTCTGAAGCTTCAATTAAGGAAGAATTAGCAAAACTCCTGCAGGCTTCTGTGGTACAGAATGAGGCTGACAGTCAACATCTACAATGAAGCTAACGCTTAGTCACTTGCTCTTGTTACCAGTGAACAACTTGACCTAGAGCATGTGGAAGCCAGCAGGGATAGGTTCAATGAAGTTGTATTTCCTGGTTGTGAGGGCTGGCATTAGTCTTCCAGTTACTTTTTCAGAGTCTGCTACTTCTCTTTTACAAACATACTTAAAGAGTATGTTGAAGAGCTGCTTATTTTCCGAGAAAACTGTGGTTGCTTTGACCTTTACATGGGGTGTTTTATCTTTTTCTTTGAATCAAGAAAGCTTTTAATCAATGATACAGAAGCCTCAATCATATTTTTGCAGTCTGTGATGAGGAATTAAATTTTATTTATTCCCAGTAACTGCTTCGGCCTTGTCTAAAGCTGACTTTAGGCAGTAAGAGAGTAACAGACTGGACTAGGTGTTTCCCTGGAACAGGCTTCTGTTACAGAGGGGAAATGTTAGCGTGCCTTTAAAACCGACTAGACCTCAACGCAGGTTTCTGACTACTCCCCATGTCCATATTTATAGGGATAGGTACATTTTTATGGTGGGAGGAAGTGACCTAAATGGGAGCCGTTCTCTGATGATGGCAAGCAAGTAATTCCTCTCAAGAGGAGCAGCCCTGCAGGCCCTGGAATCCTGATGAGACACAACTTTTCTGCTATCAGCACATGTCTGGCATCTGACTACAGCTCCTGGGGAGCAGAGACTGCTCACTACATCCAGGCTCAAAGCTGCACCACTCTAGGCCTGCTTTGTACTGGATGGGGACCACCCAGAAAGGTGCAGCACACACAAAACTCTGTCAGGCAGAGATCACAGAAACAAGTATTTGAAAGAGCTTTTGGTACTAGAACTGACACTAAACTGGTCAGGAAAAGGCAACTGTAGCATTCAAGGCTGAATCTTGACCAGAAACAAAATTTTTCTTCATGTATATTTTAAAATGCACATGCTGTAGAGATCAGAATGACTCCTCAACTTATGATCAGAAAAGGACCAAATTCTGCTCATTGCATTCAGTGGAGTTCTGCTCCTCAGCACCTGTACAATAGCAAAGTTGGAAAACTTGCATAAACCTGGTAAATCACAGTAAGTTTCAACTGCACTGTTTCCAGGGACAAATTCTGTCACTGCCACAACAGTGGCACTGCCACTGCCACAGCCCCTTCCCCTGAAGGGGGAACTGCAAATGCCAGTTCAGGACCCCACACTGATCTGCTGTTACTGTCTTGCAGAAAAACATACCCAGGGGCCAGTCCTTGTCTGAGAGGAAGGGCTCATCTTCCATAACACAAGTGCCCTTAACGCTAGCCACAAACAATGCTTCTGAAAGGTTTCTTGCAGCAGTGTCTTATTAATGCCTGAGTCACTGAAAAGGCCCATTTGGAGGTTTCTCTTAATGACTTGGTCTCTACTGTGATGCTCATTATAGGGCCACTTGCTTCAGCTACTGGTAGACACAGTGTAAAATTTAGCAGAAACTCTCTTATTGATTACTCTCACACATCAGACAGCTTTTCAGAGAATCACACTGCAAGAATGTCTGGCTCTGTCTGAGACAGTAGTTTCTTTCACGGTTATTTAAGGAGTTACTGAACTTTGCTATGAACTTCAAAAAATGAAATGTATTAGCAACACCTTAAAATAAAATGTAGTATTACTTCTGAAGTTCAAATTCCTAGTTTTCTTCAAGGTACTTTAACTTCCTGTGGACTCTGAAGATCTTCAAGGACTGCTCTGAAAGTCAAGGTCTTATTAAAAAAATAATTGAGCTACATCTGCATGTGAGGTTCTTTAAAGGCAATGCTTTACACAGTTAGAAGTGGTTGGTTCTTTGACTTACAGCATGTACTTTCTTTCACACTATTTCCTACATTTCTTTTTGCAATGCAGTGGTTTTTAGAGTCCTGAGTCAGAAAAAAGCCTCACTTTTTACATACACTGAACACACACTCAAGAAACGCAGGACTCTCAGAAGGCATTACTGCACAAGAGCCAGCAGAGCCATGCCCAACTGGAAACCACCGCTCAGGATGCCCAGGGTAGGCTCATCTCTCCTCTGGATTACACGTGTTCACCGAGCTCTGAACCTCTGCTCCACCAGGAGCACGACTGCTGCTGCTGTGAGCAAAGGTGGTGCTTGGTTTCTGGCCAGAAGCCACACGCTTCGGAAGAAAGGTCTGACCAAGGGCAGAAATGGCAGCTGTCACTTTTACACTTCTACAAACTGAGAATACACCTTGCTTTCCTTCTTCATTGTATCATGGAATAACCGTTCTTGAGGCACTGAAGTGAATAAAGTCCAATTTCCTGCCTCTCCCAATAGATTGATACTGATATCCAAGATGCGGCAAGTTTCCAACTGTGCTCTTTTGAGGTTTAGAAATTGTATTTCTCCTCCTCCTTCCAACTCTCCATCTTTCCCTGCCATAAATATTAGAGTAACTTCTAACTTGAACTTGCACCATTTATTTTTTTCTTCCCTTAATCATGGGATTTCAGGTCACCTGTTTTTGCAAAGCTTGCATGAACATTGTATCTCAAAATCCTATTGGCCTCAGAAGTCTGTCTGGCTAAAACAAAACCAGGTTAAAGCAAAACATTTCCCTCACCTCCAAGACTACAAACAGTTTGTCTATCTTCTAATAATAGTGGTGTATTTTCAGCATGCTACAAGCCAGCTTTAAATCTAGTATCTCAAAACTGCTGAGGAGAAAAGACAGTTAAAGCAAAACTCAGTGTGTTACATGTGGTGAGCTGCACACAGCTTTGACACCCAGTTTTATGCTTCCCCTACTTGAAAAACCAGTTTGTTTGCAGGAGGCCAGCTGGGTTAGGTCTTAGAGTAGGACAGCAAGACCATCAGCTAGTCTAGAGAGAAGTTTTCTAGGGACAAGGCATTTAAGCAGAAGCCAGCTGAATTTCCAACAGACAGCTGCTTGTCTGCCAAGCTCCAGCATGGGATCAGTGCATTTGTCTGATGCTTTGAGGAGGAACTCCTTGTTTTACAAGACTGCAAAGCAAAAGGCATTTGGGAGGGGCACAGCTGAAAAAAGCCAAATGCATGGGATGATGAACTCCATAGCCAGAGGGCAAGAAAGCAGATAGAGGACAAGAAAGCAGAGGATGTTGCTTTCTTCTTTTCTTCTGTGCCCACTCTGCTCTTCATCCATGTGATGTTCAACGTGGGATTGCAGCAGGAAGATGTGTGGCTAGCCCAGCCAGTGACCTCATTGCTGATGGCAGAAGCATCAAGTCCATTGACACCACTGTTCTCCCTTTTCAAAAAACAGATGATACACCAGACTGGGTGTTTGATAGTCCCTTGCAAGGGTGAGATGGAAGGTCACCAGTGGGATAGCTCAGCAGACAGACTGAAGGGAGCAATCTGGCTGTGGAAGAGAATTCCTGTGTCCCCACAACAGGAGAGACCCCTGGTCCACTGACTACACACTCAATTCAGTCCTAACTTCAATCAGACCACAGTAAAGAACCAATTTTCTAAATACCACTTTTGAACATTGACACTGGTTTTGATTAAAGTGCATGGGACTGTTAACTGGTGCCTGTGAGCACTTGAAAACTGAGAAGCACTGCAGCCAAGGGCAAGGTTCTGCTACAGAGGCACCACTGGAAAACTTACCAGCCAGAGTAGCCCAGCAAGCCACACTGTCCACAAACATCCACTTCGAAGGCATCACTTGAAATCATCAGTCTCTCCAACAAGAGCATGCTGGCTCCATAACCTATCAAACAATCCCGTTCCATCTCTCCAAGACGTAAACCACCATCACGGGATCGACCTTCCGTGGGCTGCCTTTGAAATAAACATTGGAGAAAATGGAGTAAGTAATCCAAAACATACATTCTACAACTCTAGGAACGCCTGTCTTCAGACTGTAGGACCAGGACAGGGTCAATGGACATCAGCACTTTGCAAACCAGAGATTTCATGAATGTGTTGCTCCTGTCCCTGCAATATGATGCAGTTCTGTAAGTGGCAACTGCAGCATCAGGCCACAGCTCTTTACCTCACAGAATGCAGCTGAAAAAGTGAAAATAAGAAGATTTCGAACAGTATCCGAGACAATCTGGACATGGACTTGGCACTCTTTCTTGACGAGACATTATCGTTTGTAGCTAACAAAATGAAACAATATTCAGCAGCTAATGAATCAATCATCAACCTAATGTTTCAGCTGAACTACAGCTAAGACTAATTTCTAAAATAAAGATGGTTTTGATCTGTGAGAGAATACCAAAATAAATCAGCAAACAAGCAGTACACATACTGCTAACTCATGATTGAAATGCCTTTTTTTAAAAAAAGCAACATTTATCTAGTTTATTTTTTTTTCCATGTATCATGGTTAATAGACTAATTTTTGTGTTCTATAGGTCCCTCTACACAATGAAACTCTTATTTATTTTCTGGGGAGACTCCCTGTCCTTAGGATGCTAGAGGAAAATTTTAATAAAGCAATGCAAATCTACATTAAAGATTTTGAGGTAGAAAGGTAAGGTACCGTATATTATCTAACATTAACACTGCTTAAGCCAATTCTTTTGTTGGACACAGTCAAAACTTTTAACCTCTTCTTTGTTATACTGCAATTTCATAGTTCCACTCTCATGTAGCACCACAATGATGGAGTACTTAGGTTGCAAATATTAGAGCAAACTGTGAAACAAAACAAATCCTGAATTCCTGAAGCACTAATATACTGCATGCATTTTATTAAGTATTTCCATCTTAGTATATTCCCTGAAACATGACAGCAAAGAGAAGGAAATTAAAAGATGCTACTGAGCTTCACTACTTACTGAAACCTCATGTTTTATGTGCTGTTTCTGACACCTGCAGCAGTGTAATGCACCTAAAATATTCAATGACAGATCTGGTCCATTACTTTTGGAGTATATTTTGTTTTTATTATTTCAAACAACCAAATTTGTTTACTAAAGATATTAAAAATAATGTTTTGCCAACTTACTGCAACTCAGAGAAAAAGAATTTATAAAAGCCTTCAACATCTAATACTTCTAATATCAACATCTAATACATCTAATGCAGTTTTGCAAAGTGTAAAATATAAGCTTAATTACAAGACCAAAATATCTTTTAAAGATGCAAATTGTATTTGTTTTTAGGGGGAAGTAGATTCTTTTACTCTGACCACACTGGAACCTTAAAACTAATCTGCTTGTAATTCAAATTGTCCTTTTCATTCATACAACCTTCTGTTTTTCCCACTGTTGGGAGAATGGATAGAAGTTGTTTACATCCTGATTAAACTCCCCAGGGCCCCCTCCCCAGATGATGGCACCATCCCTGCTCAGATCAGATGCTGTTTTAAAGGACTAACCCCTGGTGAATGCAGCTTCTCTTCTCAAGTCCCAAGAGGCAGATTTTAAAAGCAGTTTGGACCTCCAATGAATCAGGCATTTGCTATGGTGCTAGAAGCACCCGAGTTGTTTTCATGAACTGACTTCTGTAACATCACTTAATGCACAAGTCTGCTTTCAGAAGTTTCACCAGGTACAGTTCCACAGGATAAAATGACAAAATAGCTTTAAAAATGTGATCCCAAATAAAGTCTCAACCCAATAATGGGAGGATAAAACCTCTGAAAAAAATATGGGGTTTCAACTCCATGGGTAGATATGCCATGGATCTTCCAACAGATACAGGATGAAGATTTTTAAGGCAGATGAAATTAAAAAAAAATACAAGAAGCCCCCCAAACAAACCCCAACTTGAACCTTTACGTGTTAAGTTGCACTCCCTCTGTCAGTATAATCTCACTAAAAGAAAACAAAGCAAAATCCTCCCTACCTAAAAAGTAGTTTTCTAAAGTACTAAAAATTACAATATTGAGCCTTTGAAATGAGATTCTGCTTCCTAAGATTATCAGTTTTGAAATGTCTCATACCAAAAGTTGTTTAAAATGTTAAAGCAGCACTTACAAAGCATTTGTGGTTCCCCTTTCCCACTACACACAGGTACACTGCAGCTGTTGCCCTGGGCAACTAACTTCTTTCTTTATTCTAAATATAACATCAGAAAACAAAGCAGACTCTTGAAAATAAAATTGGGAATATCATTAAAAAGAGGTATTTTTAATATTAAGGAAAAACGTAAGTTCTTAAACCCTTACATGCTAAATAAAATGCAGTGATTCTTTAAATAAAAGAGATCTTCATTCTGTTTAAGTGCTGCCTTTGGAAAAAATCACAAAACAATTAACTTCAGTGTTTTTAAGCACATTAAGAATTTATTGGCACTAAATCTGCATTTTCTGCAAGAACAGTGGGTTGAGCTTAATGGTCTTATACTCCTTGTTTCACTGGCCAGTGGGGGAAATAAGTTTACCCCCACGGTCTCAGCAGATCTCCCTTGTACCTGCTGGGGAAAACCAGTGGCTAGTTTGAAATGGAGCTGTTTGCTGAAACACTGATCTCCACGAAGTGGAATATTACCTAAAAACCTCTGTCTGAAGGAGGAGGGCACCCTGTGCTCTCAGAGCCCCAGAGCACAGAGGAGCCCTGACGTGTTTGTCACTTTGCTCCCCTGCAGCTCCACAGGACGTGGCACATCTGAGCCGTCCCAAAGATGTGCAGGTGGCAGCTCTGACCATGGCCATCAAAACCACTGTGCATGCAGAAAGCTGATATTGCTCTCTTGTGAGAAAAATGAAAAGCAGCTTATCTATTGGAAAGATTTAGCAGGACTGGCTATCTGGGCAACAGCACAGAACTGTGTTCTAGATTAATTGTCAACTGCTCACAGCATCCAAATTAAGGATTGCACTTCATTTCAAGTACCAGTCCAGAGGGCAACGTCCTGGTGGGTTTTGACTGTGTTGACAAAGAGCGCTGCTTTGCAATTCTGCAAAGTCTTGTTTTAATCAGAACAATAGCCGCAATCGGTGATGATCAAGAAGCTCAAGTATTCTGCCTTATTCCAGATGGAAATACAGCTTTGCTCTGTCACTTAAGGTACATTTGATATATAATAAAATGCATTTCAAGACAATGACAGCCAAATTCCACGTTGGAAGCTGTTCCAGGATTACTTTTAAAATCAAAAAAGAATGTTAGATGCAATCTACTCTCCAGGAAGTGCAATGGATGATAAAACAATAGTGAATATGAAAGCTGGCAATGCAGACTCTCTCAGCAGAGGCAATGGCAATAACAAATGTTTAATTATTTGAGGAGAAAAAAGGAAATTCCTGAAAGACTAGTCAAGAGGCAGTATAAATTGAACATCCACTAGCTTTCCTGAAAGTCAAATAAGGAGCCCTAGCTGCATAGTATGATGCTACTGACTGAACAAAGAATTTAAAGAAAGTAAGGGCTGGGGGAAATCCCACCACCTTCATCTTTATATATAAACATCACATTGATTTGGCATTTAGGTTTCATTTAAATCCCGTATCTCTAAACAGGTGAGAAGCTGGGGAGGCAATACAAAGGCAGATCAAGGGATTTGGGTAAGCCAGGAGTTCCAGTAAATCCTGTGTACTGTAAGCAAAGACAGTTTTCATTTTCTTGTGAAGGACCAATATAATGCCTAACACACTGAAGAGCAGAAAATGGGGCAGACAGCCAATTATTTGGGAATATAATTTATGTTCATATGAGCAAACAGCCATGGTTGTGCTATACTTGCTTGTCTCAATGTGGTTGATGAAAAGGTTCAGACAGGAATTACAAAATATTTACTTCCATGGAAAGCACAAGACAACTTCAGTTTGTCCTACAAGACAGTGTGAGGTTGGAAAGCAAATAGGTACAGGAAATACACAGTGAAAAGCCAAAGAGGAAAATACCTCTGTGTCACCACGCAGCAGTAAAAGTGTGTACATAATAGCCCAGAAAGACTGGCAAAGGACTTTTTGAATGATCTTTGCTAGAATGTTCAAGATTAGGTGGAAATTAATTTCCTGGCAAGTTTTAGTAAATAATCCTATTGTGATGGAGAGAGGTGAACTAAATGACCCCCAAGAAGCATCCTCAGAGCAAAGCCTGTGCCACTAAACTCGGTTTTGGGAGCAAGGAATATCAGAAAATTAGAACATGAGTGCAACCAGACACAGAGTTTGGCTTTAAGGAGAAAAAGTAAGTACCACCAGTAAAAGCAGGACGCTTCAATTTCCCCAAAGGGTTTATCAAAGTATGCTGAAATATTAGACCATACTTTAAAATTTCTTCATTCTACTCATTACTGATTTTGTAGAAGTACAAATGTTAAAGAAAAAACAAACCTCCTAAAATACTTCCGAAATGAGCACTTTGAGAGGAAGGGGCCACAGTGTGTACTGTGAATCAGAGGTGGTGTTTACCAGCTGCTGGCAGAGGTTTGAGAAGCAAAATCAAGTTTTGGAGCACACAGAGCACACCTGGACCTTCAGAACAACCTCCTGCCACAGTGAGAGATTTTAGTCTGCAATAGTGCAGTAACAGTTCACAGTATTTTGTGTCCAGTATCACAAGGCACAAACTTTGTTTTATAGCCATCAAACTTTGTTTTACAGCCATCAGTCACACTTCTGGGCACCCTCTGAATGCAGACAAGGATTCTGTGCTTTTCCAGTAACAATACCTGGTGAGCACTGCTCTGGGTCCTCGAGCTCTTGCATGCATTTTATCCAACACCATGTGCTTCAGTTTCTGGTAATACACAGGACCAAAATAGATATATGCTTCCAAAGGTTCCCTGAAAGAATAAAAACCATAACAAAACCAATATCCACAGTTAGCACTCATCTACCTTAAGAGAGACAAGGGTGTCATGTACAGGAGGAATGTGAAACAATTTGGAAATCGTGAGTCCCAGAAAAATGTGTTTGTGTTTTCTGGGCAATCAGTCTGAAAGCCCTTCCAGGGAACTCTTCTGAGCACAGGGGCAGTACACTGCCAGCACCACATGCTGCTGTCTCCACTCCAGCAAGGATCAAGCCCCTGAGCTCTGGTCCTACGTTGTGCAGACTTTCTGCTACAGCTGCAGGTACCTATTTCAGCTGTGCCACGGCAAGTCCCTCCTCTGTCTGTACAGGAGTGTTTCAACAGTGTCATCAGCAGCCAGGAAGGACTGTAAATATGCCAGACCCTGCAGAGTGTCTTAGGGTATTTCTGTTTACATTCCTTCACAAAGGTAAGCATAAATGTAAACAAGTCCATGCAGCATAAATGCTCACAACATCCTTTTAGTAGGAGCACTTTAGGAAATTTGCATTTGCAAGAATAGCTCAGCAGTGGCACACTATGAGCCTGACAATGTTCTCATGCACTCACTCTCCCTGCCCAGCACTCTGAGGCACAACCCAAGCCCCAGATGGGTGCAAGCCCTCCTTGAGTGGCTGTACATCAGCACAGTGGCCCCGGCAGCACTGCTCAGCAGCTACATCCAAGGGACAAAGATCGCTGCCCTGGCTGGCACTGGGGGCTCAGATGAGCTGGGTAAAAAGCTCCTGAGAACTGTATTTAGGCACTTTCATCAGCCTGAGAACATCTGTAAGCAATCCACAGGGTGTTACTCCATTCTACGAGCTGGAGTAATGGCTAAAGATTTCTGTGTTTAAAACACCCCCAACTGTAAGGAGAGTGTAAGAGCCTAAAGATCAGAAAGCAACAGTGAAAAGCACTCAGTCATTTCCCAGCTACCACCTTCAGCACTAAGAATGACCACATTTAACAGACAGACAGACTCAGCATGGCCACTGATCTGTTTAAAAAGAAGAAAAAAGTATGTGCAATGTAAAAACAAGCAGGACACAACAGTATTGCACTTCCCTTTCAGAGTCAGTACTGACATTATGCAGTGTTATTCCAAAAACTCACTATTGAAGAAAATAATGAAACTTCATTAGACATTTGAAATTTGCAAACTTTCACATTGTTATGAAATCTGCCTTCAAATTTCATAACAAACAGATTAAGCCTGTGTAATTTGTTTTGAAAAAAGTATCAGTATCCTTAAGCAAAGTCTCTAAATGGGGCACTACAAAGCTGAAGTTTGGGGATGGAGGATTTTTAGAGCTAGATGATTTTATTCTCCCTAGGAAACACAATTAGTCAGATCTTTTAAAAGCTGCCATCATATGCCAACAAGAAGTGTTTAAAGCACCAGGATACTTGATATACAATATATGAAATATGGAATGAATAAGGAAAATAAAATCGTATCTCTGAAACAGAAAGAGAAGCAACATATGGAATAAGTTGGTAGGCAAGGCAATTAAAATAAAAAGTATATAAAAAAAACTTGCAAAAGAGACCTAAACTTGCTCCTCGAGAAGAAGGGGAATGGAAGGATAATAAAAATTGCAGGAAGGTAGGATTAAGATACATTTTGGAAGGGCAGGCATGTGAAGCCATATGGCCTTTTCCTGTTCCTAAACTATCTTATGTTCTTTGAACTCTGTGTCTCAGAAGCTGGTCTGATCAACACAGCAGGAAGTTTGCAGATTAGAGTGTTATGCCAGACTGAAACATTGTGTAATCGAAAGAAAAAAAAAAAGAAAAAAGGAAAAAAAAGAGCACACACAGAATATTCCCAAGGAACAGACGCTTGCCTCCAAATCCATATTTACAGTACTATTAAAGTCAACATGAAAATGCTTATCTGATTCCAAGCATATGTAAGACTCTTTGCTGACAGAAACCTAAAATTTCTTACTATCTCTCAGCAAGAAAGCCTCGATTTTAGGTTTTTTGTCAGGCAGTAAAACTTGGAAAATTTTCACATGTACCACAAGGGCTATCCCCATTGCAGCCACACATACACTAGCAATTTTTAAAATTAGAACCACAAAATGCTTCTAAGAAAAAAAAACCCACACTACTCTTCAGCCCCTTTTCTCAGTGTCACAGAGCAGTTTGCAAATAAGAGAAAGTTCCCGAGCTGTGAGACGTGAGAAGATTTTTCAGATGTGTCTCAACAGGACTTCCCCCCTCTCCTGAAACCCCAGAATCTAAGGAGCAGATTCTTACCCAGTGATCCCAGACGTTACATAGTCCTTCCCGAGGTAGTTATAGCCATGGCGAATAAGATCTTCACACACATCCTTCACTTTACTGCCGCCAAAAGCTGTTCCGTAGTGGAATCTGCCATCGAGGACCCCAGCCTTTCCAGCTAGGAGTTCAATTAGCTTTCCTACCTGTGGAAGGAAAGCAGAGTTAAGAGCCTGGTCAGTAGTACAGGCACATTGCTGGACTGGTCACAGCACAGGTCAGTCAGGCAGTGACCCAGAGGGCAGCCTGGGCTACAGGAGTGGGAGAAGCCCAAGAACTGGGAGTGCTTCTGGACTCATCAGGTCTGGGAATGCATTTAAGGTCCCAAGTCAGGCAGCTGCACTTCTTCCATTTATGTGAGAAACGGGCAGGATCCAGTGTGGCCTTCTGCTGTGGGAAACAGCCTTGGAGAGTGACTCGCTGCAGGGCAGCAGGGGAACAGAAGGGAGGACACTGACAAAGGAAGGAAGAGCAGAAGACCTAAGAAGGAAGCACTGAGGTCCCACATAAAGGCCAGGCAGGGAGATGTTTACTGTCGCCCTGCAGCACAGATGCAAGACTCCTCTGAGTTCCAGGGAGGCAAGTATAGTTTAAATTTTATAGGTCTGGATCTATAATTGAAGCTCCTGTACAACCTTCACCTCACACGCTGCCCCAGCCAGATTAGTGGGCAGAGGCAACAGGGAAGGAAGAGGAAGAGCAAGACATTTTCAAACAGAAAGGGTGCAAGTGAAGTATTCAGTTGCATTCCTCTTATCTGGATACAGAATAAAATGAGAACAACGCACTAACAGCCTGCAACCCTACTGCTTTTGCAGCAGGATGTTTGAAAACAGTGAAACACAGGGCAGACTGCTCCGAGCAGAGCAAGGGCATCATGTGATGACTGGAGAATATTCTCAGTGAAATCATGCTGCAGGCTTTGTTCTCCAGAGGCTGAAGTCCCTCTCTCTCCCCCTTGGGGGACAGTCTCTTGCTCACCGTCATTCGCGATGGGAAGCCGTGAGGGTTCATGATGATATCGGGGCAGATCCCTGTGTCACAAAATGGCATGTCCTCCTGAGGAACAATCAGCCCGCACACCCCTGCAGCAGAGAAAACATTTCAATTCACACTACAGCAAACCACCAGCAGGGCTGACGCTCATCGCCAGATTTTCTTTAGTGTTTTCCTCCTCCTCTCTTTCTCTTGGATCACTTTTTACCCAGATTCATTACCATGAGCAGGGCTCCCAACCTGCAGCCCAGAAGAGAGCCCTTGTGACAGGACTGGCCAAATCAGCATACCCTTACACAATGCTGCCAGTGATTTGTGAGTTAGCAAATAAGGGAAGAAAGCTTTGGATCCTATTTTCAGAAGCAACCAGAAACTTCTGTCCAGTCAGACTAGACCATCTCAAGGGAGACCTGGTTTTTAAAGCTGATGCTATAATTTCCTGAATGAAAAAGTTAAGAAATTTGGCCTCTTAGGTTTGTCTTTGGACATACAAAATGATTATTGATTTGAAATATATCATATGTATCTTTGCAAAATACTGTCAATAAAAACATATCAAATGGGACTTTGACAGGAACTGAGAAGAGGTAAGTAGGGGAAAATAAATAAAGAAACAACATTTTTTTTTTCCAGGTAACATCTGTTTGTTGAGCAAAGACTGCTATCGATGGATAACAAAGTACAATCCATTTCACAGACTGCTTTTATTTTGTCAGTCCATGCACACAAACTGTCCCTTTAGAAGTTTTGGAAGCTTTTTTCAGTCTCTATCAGTACTGGATATCAAACAAAGAAAACCTTCCAAACTCTAAAACTATTGCAGAAAGAATAAACAGAAACATGAAAACTCATTTAAAATGGTCTATCATGCATTTCAAAATTTTTCTTCCAACCCTTACAACTTTCTGTAGTGAATTCTGCAGATCAGCATCCTGCAGCTATAAATGATCAAGAGATCTAACATTCAAATTCAGGTGCTAAAATGCAGCTGCTTAAGCCCACACTCCTTTGAACCAAAGCTACTGTTTCAGCTGGACAATTTCTTCCAGAAGCCCTTAGAGCTGAAAAAGTCTGCAAGCTATTTGAGATCAGCCTGCTGCAACTGTGCCAGAGCACGCTTTGGGAACAGTCCTGGAGCGGAGGGGGCTCCTGAAGACTGAGGGTACTGCTTACATCCCGAAAAAGGCATCCCCCACCAGCCAGTTCACAGGGGGATATTGGCGTCTGCTCAGGAGGGAGCTCCTCTTCCACTGTCCAAGCAAGACAGGGATAGGTGTGTGGGACAGTAGTTAATAGAATGAGAATGGTAAGTATGGGGGAAGGGAGCAGGGAAAAGAAAAAAAAATGTCTGGGGCAAGGGTGTGTGTGCTGTTGTATTTAGTTTTTAAACCTATTGAAACTAATTTTCATTGTTCTACTGTGATAAATCAATAACATCCTTCCAGCCCTCCCTGCCAAGCAGCAATCATTTGCTGAAAATTAAAAAAACCCCTCAAACCAACCCACTATCTCTTCTGTACACAGCTTTTTTTGTCCTAAAATGTTATACATAAATACTCTCTTATATTAATGTGCATATATTCTGCTTATTTGCATTAATTTCTAAGAAAGCATTAGGTTGCATCTGGACTTCACGGCACCTGTAAGCCAAAAATTAAATCTTAGCTAACTTAAGATTACTTTAGGCTCTGAAAACCTTTTATATGCCAAGCTGGTTCCCATAGCAGACAGCCACTGTGTTGTTTGTTTTGTGTGAAAGTGAATGATAAAAGATCCATGAAATCGACACAGAAAGGCAGAACAGCAGAAAGAACTGAGGGCTCTCCATCATAGCGGCTTCTACCCTCCGCTGACTTGTGTAACAATGGGACCTACACACCCAACTGCAGATCTAACACAGCTGTGCATTTCATTAGATGAAGAGCACTAGTGACACAAGTAAATAATTAACTTATTCTGGTCCGCTGGCTGTGGTTATGAGACCAGTCATAGCTGACAGATTTTAATACAAGTTAACACAAAGACGGCATAATGAGCTTAGAAGTTAAAAACAAAATATTTAGACAGAATCCAGCAATGTGAAGCTCACTAGGCCATTTATAAAGTTTCTATTTTACAGAGGGGGGGGGAAAAAAGGGAAAAAAGAAGAAAAGGGAAAGCTATAAAGCCTCAGTTCTAAGCTTCTGTATTTTAAGAAGTTGCTGAGCCTGTAACAGATCTATAGCATGTCTGTGTGTATTTAGAGGACAGAGAAGCTTCTTCCTACCCTGTGTTTTAAGAAAGTTCATTGAACTGTTAAAAAAGATACCTTTCCTATATACAATGCTACTTCTAAAAGCAAGCAACTGGAATTCATTTCAAAATGTAGATCTGTTTTTATTTTGCAATCGCTTGCTTTCAGAAGCTCTTTAGGAGACTAATGCTTGCAGGTCTACACTTTAAGCTCCTGAATTTGCTATTCTTTTTTTTTACAGCAGGGCAGTACCAGGCAAGCCAGCAGCTGCAAAAAAAGTGATCAAGTGAATTAATCCATCTAAGTGGAATTATCACTTGCAACTGGCTAATAAAACAGTAAAGGAGAGGAGGCTGGATTTAAAACAGCCTCAAGTTCCAAATCCTGTTCAAGTACGAACTGCATTTCTCAGCTGAGCTGCTCAACTACTCCCCATACAATATTCATAAATATGGCACACTCAGACTGGGAGGCTGTTTTGCTCTGTGGCTCTCACTAGAAGTTAGTATTTCTTAATTGTTACTGATTTAGACATCACATGAAAATTGATCCCCAGCATTCATAGAGGACATACAAAATGATTTGGTTTCATTCACTTCCCTTCTTCTCACAATTTTTATGTGCTGCATCTGAAATTGAGCAATACAACTCGAGACTAAATTCTATACTGCAGTGGGCCTGGATGGCTCTCACCTATACATTCTGGTGTCGTATCTGGGACCAGAACCAAGTGTTAACAACCAGAAAAGGCTGCAGACAAAACAAAAACCAAAATGTAATTTTTAATGTGGATTAACAAGAGGGTTATGTGCTTGAGCAAGAAAAGCATCTAGCAACTTTCTACATCTAATTTCTTTTGAAACATTTTTAACAACAAATTAAATTCTAGAAAAAAACAACTTTGTGTATCAATTTTGTACTGTCACCTTAGAGGGAAAATCAGTGAAAATAATAAATTCTTTAATGATATCAAAAAGAAAAAAAAAGTGGATTAATAAGCACGGCAGCTTAATGCAAGGGTAACAGTTTAAATTAGAACAACCTTAAATCAGACATCCACAGTGGTTTAACATGCAAGTATTAACCAGCCATAGGCAGTGTTTCTCAATGCTATTGTATGGCAGCCAATAAATGCCAGCCCCTGCCGATGCCGACGGCCCCAGCCCCACACACTATCAACGCTGACAGCCTTCCCAAGCCATGCTCCTCCACAAGGCACTGGCACCATAAAGAGCCCTCGCCCCTGTACTTTTGTCCTTGCAGAGTTTCTTTTCCCAATCAGAGAAACTCAGGTTTGCAGTTTGCTGACGATCACGAACCTCGGCTCGGCACAGAGGGGAAGGGGCGGCTGGAGGGGCAGGGACAGAGCACAACACTATGGGAAAGTTTTTCACCAGGCTACGGTGAGATGCCTTCCACACACACACATGCCAAATGGAAAAAAAAATCATCAAATAAGTCAAAACAACCTAATATAGAAAACTAATTACTACCAGCAGGAGGGACATTAGAGAGCAAAGGAGACGATGTGAATAGAAGCAGCAGCAATAGCAGTTTCTATCAGCAAGATAAAGAGCAGCACATTACTAAATGTGCTTGTTTACTTATTCTAATGACACGGTGGTAAAAGAGCTAAAACTAACTTGAAAGGCATCTATTTTAGCTTTACCAGATTTGCCAGAATTTGAAAATACTCTGGAGAAATAAGACTATATCCCATAATGAAGTGAAGTTGTAGTTGTAACACATCGCTGTATGGTACGGACAAGTGGCAGATTTGCAAAAATTAGTAAAGCTGAACAAAAAATGTACAGCTGCTTCCAAACTCTCTAATTACATACTGTGTTGGCTAACTAAGCATAAAAGAAGTCTAGAAGAAAAAAGTGCTGCATCACATAAGCTTTGTTCAATATTGAATCATTCACTGATCTATCATATCACTTGCTACATCCCATTTGACATAAGAGGTAAAGAACAGAATTAAAATTAACAGATAAATAATGCATAAGTAAACTTGATTAGTTTTCTTATTAAAAACATCACTCTAAATGAGAGGAGGTGCTAGAAGACAATACAGTTTGTACACTGCTTTCCCATGAGCTGCTGAATGGTCTGATGTGATAAATTTGCATAGTCTGAAGCACACAAAGAGCTGATTAATTGAAACCCTTACAATGCTTCTGGAAGCAGCTATTGTAAAACAATAACCATAGGAACTTTACAAAATACACATGGCTGAATGAGTCAAGAGCTTAATAAAATGTGTGTTCAGGATACACTATTTGGAAACAGAATTAGAGATTTTTATTCTGTGCCATAAAATGCTAAATCACCCTAATTTCAGAGGTTCAGTTGAGGATTTACTGAAGAGGTCAGAAGGTTACCTGTTTGCTGCTTGAGATAAAAAATGCTGTAATTTTCTTCTTAAGACAGCGAGCTAAGCAGCGGTTTTGTTAAAAATAAATAGAAAAAACAGTATGGGAAGTTTTACTGGCATTCTGATATTTCCTCAAATTCAACTTCTGAAGATAAAAATATGGTAAGAAATCCCTACCTTCCCTGCTGCCTAATAACTACTAATCATCCCACATTCCTGCAGTCGATTAAGAGCAAATTCCTTTTAATGCCACTTCAACCATTTAATTACTATAAACCCACTGATGTTCTATTAGAGATAAAGTACTAAGTCTGACTTGTTAACATGGGAGAAAATGACACAAGTAGCCATTTAAAACTCACATTTTATTTTAAATGTTCTGCTTATCTGTACTGTACAAGTGCCCATTAAAAGGAGAAAGATAAGCTGATCTCCACTATGAAGTTAAGCAAGCAGATGCTCAAACTAGCAAAAATTTCAAAAAGTAAGCAAGGTTAGACTTTGCTAGATGAGTGATATTGTCATGAAATTTATGTAGTTGATAATGCTGTGAATGGATTTTGTTTTGACACTAAAGAACATGGTTCATTTAGGAAAACAAAGACCATCTTTCATGAATTTAAACTTGCTTCCTTGTCTTTAGAGTTGTTTAAGTGCAGATACTTCAGAAAGGTTTAATCCTTTATCTTAGATCTTCAGCTATTAAAAAGCTTCTGTTTGCCAGTTCAAACAATCTCTTGCTTAAATACAGTTTTTCCACTCCTCAGGAATACTGTTCAGTATTGCTGCTTAGTTCTGTGATCTACAGGACCTTTGTTGGAGGTGTTAATCCTTTTTCACATGAGAGACTGAGAAATGTTCTTTCAGAGAAGTGTTATATTGCTTTTTTTCACATCAAAGGAGCCCAACTTTTTCCTCATTGTGACTTGTAGCAAAGCAAGAGGAAATCTGGAAATATAATAATTTACTTTGTATGGAACTCAGATGAAGCTTCTTTAGTTTAACAATCCTTTTACCTTCTGTGCTTTGAAAAGTGATTTTGCTTGAAGAATACGAGATTAAAACAACAAAATAATTAACCAAAAAAGTTTTTTTATCCTTCTGGAAAATACATGATGCAACATAGAGAAAACAAAGTCCTGCAGTTCAGGATAAACATATATAACTACCAGAGAGGATTTATTTGTGAGACAGTAGAAGCTTAATGTTTTAAAGACTATAGGGTCAAGTCCCAATCCCAAAGATCTTACTGCAACATGCAGTTTGAAGATGAATATTAAAATATAGCAAAACATTTGCATTGCAGAACACCACATGGTGACCTCATTTGTTTTGGGTTTTTTTTTTCCTTCTCCCCATATACTTCTTTCTCGAGGGGTGTGAAGGAAAAGCAACCTTTTACAGGCAGCTTGGAAGGAGTGTACTCAAAACATGGACTCGCGTGAAAAGAGGGTGTGGTGGACAGGCCAGAAGTGGTGACCCTTGCCAATACCATGTTGACATGTGAGGGGACACAAAGAAGGCAGCAAATACAGAGGCAGTGACATAGATCTGTATTATTACAGAGGCCTACAAAATCTACCTACGTATTTAACGAAAGGCTTTTCTGTAACAAAAGGCTAAAGCTGGTTTGTGAGATTTAATCTGTTGTATCCCAGACACTTTCTAATTCCCTTACTCTGCTTCCTTCTGCTCCAGTGACAAAGCACAGCTTTGAAATACAAATCAATTTGGAATACAGGAAAAAGACCATCAAAAAGTTTGAGACATGGTTCGTGCAATCTCTTATTTTGCACATATTTAATTATTTTAAACCCACTACTACTACAATTCCATGAAATCAAATCTCATCTTCATGCATTTCTTCTAGAAAATATAAGTATTTCACAACAAAGATTGACAATGCAGACAGACATATGTTTTTTCTCCTTCTCACTGAACCAAGGTACTCACTAATTTAAGCTCATTATATGT
This sequence comes from Acanthornis magna, assembly GCA_036785705.1. NCBI lineage: Eukaryota > Metazoa > Chordata > Aves > Passeriformes > Acanthizidae > Acanthornis > Acanthornis magna. The sequence continues at coordinate 1,116,083 of JAWUZG010000027.1, read as the reverse complement.
TTAAATGGCCTTATGACAAGCTTAAAGCTAACAGTCACAAATTAAACCTGAAGTGGTAATCGCCTGCATTCAGACCAAGATGAGAGAACAAATTCAAGGCTAATTAAAAATTCTCTCAATAGAAAAAGTTAAACTGTTAGTATGATGATTCCTGTTTCATGATTGTCTATATTCTCCTGATATGATGAGCCTTCCCCAGTTTGATGTCTGAGGATGACACTAGATGTAATGTTAAAAAGCTATCAAAGGAGATTTTCTCTTTCCTTTTCATGTCTTTTCTCCAATTCTGCTATTGTCAGTATTTGCTGCTTCATTGTATTTTAAGCTGCAAAACAGTGAACTCCACTGTTCTTGTCAGTATTTTTTCTTAGTATCTGTCAAATGTATCTTCTCCATATTTCTTTCTCCTGTTTACCATAACATCTTTTTCTATAATGCACTACAAGCCAGTGAACTGAGAGGTTTACTGCCAGGAAGGCTATGAGCCCCAGTAAACTGCAATAATTTGGGATCTGATCACTCCCCTGATCACCAGGGATTACCACAGCCTGATGCACAGGACAGCTACAGGCAGACACCTGCAAACACTGTAACACAACTGCTGCAATGTTCCCACTCTCACCTCCAAACCCAAGCTGAAAGGGACACTCTCAGTAATCGATGGGTTTGGCTTGTTATGATTACAGGTGCCAAGCACAGATCCAGGGGGATCAGTCATTCTAACCTGATGCAATGCCAGCCATAATTATGAGTGCCCTCAAAGCTTCCTACAGCATCTAGGATAGTGCTTTGCACTGCCATGGGATTTCCCCAGGTAGCTGCTGGCACCAGACTGAGATGCCCAACGTGCATTTAGTGATATGGAAGGCCCTCTGCACCCCAAAGCCAAACTGCAGCCTGCCTGACACAATTCTGTTTCCTTCTGTCGTTCTTCCACTTCCACTGACGGTTCTACATTTGTGGAGCACTCTTTTTATTAATTTTTGGAGTGATAAGAAAATCAGTTCCATTTACATTCTGTTCAGCTATTTCAATAGGTGCGCATTAATAGCCCAAAACAGGAGAAAAACCTGACCTGCTTAAATTTTTCATGCAAATCTCCATAAATATTTATCATTAACCAAGCAGCTTCTTTAATATAATTTGGAGGCTTTTTTTTTTTTAAATTTTAATAAGAAAATTTGTCCTGCACAGTACTAATTGTATTGTTATATAATAATTTGCTGCTAAAATTCTGCATACCACTTTTAAGAAGGGTCTAATTAGACAAAGCTCAAATTGTATCTAGAAATAGGCTTTGCTCTAATAGTGCTCATAGGTTTTTAAGCATTGCACAACTTCACTCTGTAGGAGACTAAAAATCTATGTGAAAGAGTCCACACAAAATTTTCCTGAAGGAGGATCTTCCTTGAGAAGAGGAAGGAATGGAGCAGTGGAACCATTCCAATTGCTCAACTCTTTCTGTTTGCCTCTGAAACTAATGATCTTCCTCCTCTGAGTTACCAAAACTATCCTATAAGGCTGCAGTGCAAGAACTAGACTCGATTTTATATGGAAAGTCAAGTATGTACTGCTGCTTCTTTACTTTTTTGAAACCTTCAACAGTACTGATTTCCAAATCACTTGGGGACTCAGTGGGAATAGCTTCCTATTTTTAGATCAAAAACCATCTTGAAAATACAATCAGGAAAAATCTTTCAATGCTTATCAGAAGAGTTTCTCTTCCTTAATAACAACAGAAACTATGGAAGTATTTTTTGAGAATGCAGAGTTTCAAGAACCAGTTTTGTGTGCCTGTGGAAAGACACTGTGAATTACATGTGATTTTGGAGAGAGATGAATGTACTGGGAAAGGCTGTGCTGACTATTCTTATAGATAACTCACAAACCTGAGGCAACATCTGGTAACAGCTGGCACTGTGATCAGCCTTTTGCACCATTTTACCTCTTCTGACTGACAGGTTTGCTGGAGGTAGATGTCCTGATCTCTCAACCTGGATGCTACAGAAATGTGGATTACCATGGTTAGCTCTGCATCTCCCGACAGGGACACAGCCCTTCACTCCAGTGACACCTGGCCATGCCACTGCACTCATGCTGACATGCTCTCACTGCCCCACAACGTCACCAAGGGGCTAAGGTGTGACTCCAGGCTCCCCATGTGACTGTGGCACAGAAACATCATAAAAATGCCACATTCCATGAGAATCGCTTCTGACTTGTGCCTGGGGTCAGTTGTAAGCAACCACTCTCCAAACCTCTTCCACTCACACAAGCACTGCATATGCTGGAGGTGCTTCTGTTGAAGCATCGTTTGAGAGAGCTCCAGGGCTGGACACTCCTCTGTCCTGGTGACAAATCCTGCAGTTTCATCTCTTGTCACTGGCTCAGATCCACACATGGACGCTGTTCAAGCACCAATCTCTGTGAGCCCAGGGCACATTTGCTCACACAGCTCTTTGGTTCTGGTCCAAGGACCCAGGATCAGCACACCAAGTGGATCTGTGAATCAGCACGAGATCAAACCCAGCATGATGCTGGGAGTGGGGTGGGACTGTGCCAAAGTGCTGAAAGGCTCTCAGGGAGCTCCTCCTAACAAAAAACACTCTCTCCCACGTGCCTTCTGACAAAGAGAACACTGCTCACAAAAAGCAGTTGGTTTGCAAGGTGCCCCTTAGGTAGTATCACCATTTGATGATTACTGCAAAGTTCACTGACTACAACTAGCTTTAATATTAGCATTTCAAATCTGAACAGTGTCCTCCCTCACCTCCTCAGCTCCCTCCCTCCCTCTGCTCTGCACACAGACCCAGCACAGATCCTGGTGCCAGAGGTTGGTGTGCTTTACACTCAGAGTTCTGCTTCCAGCTCCTCACAAGTCAAAGCAAGAAGTTTTTTGTTCCAGGAGTTACTAGGACAGGATCACAAGGGATGTGTGGGCTGCACTGGAAAGCATTTGGGAATACCAACCTCTTTGCCTCCCCATCACACCTGACAAGAGACCAAGCAATGCTCTCAAGCCAAAATAAGGCCCAAAAATGTAATAAGATTACGACACTCAGGTAATAGCACAGCACATACACTAAGGCAGAAGGTCACACTGCAAATACTAAAAATCTCAATTTTCCAAGTGTACAGAATGATGAGAACATGTCAAACCCTGTCCCACACTGACACCAATGGGAACAAAACATGCTTTTAAGCTGGTCACAGTCAGACTGTGTTCAGTCAGTTCTTAACACCCTTTCACACCTTCTAACTCTTTGAAATTCAGAGGATGACCTGAGATCCATTTTTTTTTCATTAGGGTGAAAGGGAGTTCACTGCTTTTTTTCAGCAGATATGGAAATAGGTTTTTGATTTTCATCTTTCCATTAACATTAAAACTTGAGAGCTGCATGTCACTAAACAGCTTCCTAGGAGATACTCATTTTCAGGTTTTAGTTTGAAGATCCAGAGGTGCTCCAGATCATGTCCCAGGTGTATTTTTAAAACCCTTTTCCCTTTCTTTCTGCTCTCTGCTGGTGCACACCTATTTGTGTTCCTGATTTGCTTCCCCTTCATACCACAGTTCTGAGCTATCTACTTGCAATCTTGTCTTTCGAGCAGAACGTCTGCACAGACCTGCAAACATCCCATTTCATCTCTCATCTTTTCTGTCTATTCAGAATCACTCCAGTCTCTCTCTTGAAAACCCACTGACAAATCTATCACCTAAACCCAAATACTCTCTTAGGAAAAGAAGCCTAACCAAACCTCAAAATCCTGTTCTTGTTTAAAACAGGTAACTACAGTATTTTCCAGATTCATAGATCAACTGAGAGTTGTTTTTACCAATATTTCTCTGTTTCAGAAACATCACTGCTAAATTAGGCAAACTTAACAAAAAAAAAAGATATGGCTTTTTATCACTGTATTCATAAAAGACAACCAATCACTGGAAATATACATTATGATATTATGTATGTATAGTAGGCATATAGAATATGGATTTATTCTTATTAAATGTGTGCCTTACCTTTCTGCCCATGACGACTGCTAAATTTATCTCCGATTTCTGGACGTCTGGTTTGCCTCAGCAACATTTTGATCAAGAAAGCATCCTCTGCATTTGATGAAATCATTACCTTTTCAATATAAGAATCAGTGGCACCTTTGTAGCTAGTAAAAGAAGCCAAAACATTAGTTTTACTTCTATGAACCAAACATAAGTTACAGACAACTATCTGTGTATTAGTAAGCTCCTGACCAAATTGTAATCTTTATGGAACTTATATATGGGGAGAAAAGATTTTTTACACATATATATATGTATGTTTATATATAAGTTCCAGAGTACAGCATGTTTCTGGAAAAGAAAAGTTTTAAGAGCTACAATAGAAACTGAGGGAGAATTAAGCTGAACTTGTAAAGAACAGGGTATGTATTTTTTTCACATGGGCTCTTCTTGACACCAAAATCTTCCTCATATACATTGCAAATTCCTCAATCTTCAATTAAACAAACAAAAGCCAAATATAATTATAGTTGGAGAAGGGAGTTTTTTAGAAGTGAGTATTTTCTCAGACACCTTTCCTTCATGTAACCTGCCCAGCTCTGAAGTTATATTGCAACATACGTTACTGGCACATCTTTGTACTGTGGCTGCTGAGGCACACTGCTTCCTTCCAGAGGTGTCTGGGTCACAGTTGGCATCGATTTGTTCACAAGGACTTGCTTATTTTCTACTTTTTCACCTGCGAAGAACAAGAAGAAAAAGCACCATGAAAATGTATGGCTACCTGTGGTAGAAATACATTTTAAGCTTTAAAAAAAAAAAAAAGCTGGAAGACAAACTGGGAGGAAGATGCCCAAGAAGTGTGCCCTGTTACTTTATGAAATACTGAGTGGTAAGGGAATCACTAAACCAGCTTTCTTTGGTAAACCAAAGCAGAACAGCTTGTGTGCTGAGGGCACTGTGAGAACAGCTATTCAACACTCCCTGGGTCAAGAGACTGCACAGAAGCATCTGAGGGAATCTGCCCCAAGTATGGAGCAAATGAACAGGGAACACTTTAATTGTCAAATTTTAGAAATTCACACCTAACTTTGGGACTGCCCATCATTCCACAATGAGCTGTGCAAAACTACTCTCAGTCTCTCCCTGAATTTACATATTTCTGCTGGTTCTGATGTCGTACATAGCTTTTCCCTGCTCCATTCCCTATCCTGCCCTGTGCATTGAAAAGCAGATCAGTGAAATGCCCAATGATACAAATGCACACCAAGGACTTCCCTCCCACCTCCTCCACTGAATCACACTGAACTTCAGCCTGTGGCTCTTCTGTCCACATGAACTATCTCAAATAGGTTTTTACCTCCATGCTGAGAACAGTCTCAGTCTGGACTCCAGCCCAGTCCTATCTATCCTAATACTTCAGAAGATTCTTGCCTTTTTTTCTTAATTAACTTTGAAAGCTCCATTGTGATGTGTTAAAGAGCAAAACTGACCCAATTGTGTTACTATAATGGAATTAAGTTTAGTGCCCTTTAAAACACCTTTCTTACTAGATCTTAGCAGATCTATTAAGCCATTTTCTAACTAAAGGATGACAGTATGGGAGGATTCTTTCTCAAATCGATTACCATTGGAAAGTTATGCACCTATCTTTGTATTTCTATTCATTTATTTTCTTATCGCTCTCCAAACATCTTTCTAAAGTATTAAAACCACAAGGTTTTACTTCCTCAAACAGCTCCATTAACTGACATCTTGCTAGGAGATTTTGATGCATGAAATCAAAATAATAAGGAATCTATCCTTAAGAAAACAACAGTACATGATAGACAAACAGGAAAAAACTACAGTATTAAAAGCTTGGCAGTTTGGGAATCTAAGAATATAAATTCTAATGATTCATATTATTAAAGACTCATTCTTCTACTTCAATATAAAGCTCCTTTTCTCATGCACAAAAAAAGCCCAAAAATCCAATGACTGATAATATGCTGCTTTCAGAAACTAACTTTTTAAAATTTTCCATTCCAATACTGTCACCTTCAAGACAAAAAACTCCCCAAACACCAAGTACAAAACAAGATGCACCAGAAATACGGACAGAACATTAATTCCCACTCAGACTATGAACATGCCATGAGTGAACATGCAGTCTGACCCACCTGGAGAGCAGATTCCATCAGCATCTAGAATCTCGTGGCGCCAGATGGGTTTCCGGGTGGCTGCATCCAGCATAGGCCCCATCACCTTATCAAAGGTCTGGTTTGTGTAACGCTTCAGGGTGCACTTGGCATTCTTGTACACAAGACACCTTCCAAAACCTAAAATGGAACACAAACTCATCTGCCTAGGAGCTCAAAGATCCTTTATTACACATGATCAGAATAAAACATGCTGAGCTACAGAATATGAAGTATTTTTTGTTGGTCAGATTATTCATTGGCTTGAATATGCATAACGCTGTACATGGATACCTAGTAGAGCACAATATGTATTTAAATATACTCGAATGATATATTTCAATATCAGAACATGTAGGCTGCTTTTTCAGAGACACTGGACTACAGTCCAGTTCTGAACCGTGCTCATCTGCTTCTGTATCTCTGCAGACACACACCATTTTTCCTGAAATCACTGAATCTCTTGAATCATTTTGGTGGTCCCCAGGCAGATGTAACAGAGGAGAAGAGACTGTTACAGCATGATAGGAACACCTCTTCCTTTCATGAGTTCTAAGAAACCTGAACTTTTACTGATGTTTGTGGCTGGCATAAGCTAGTCCACCAGAAAAGTACTGAGTGTATAGTATAATCATCCCCTTACTCTTTTTTCACTCAGCTGAAAGAATTCTGAATGACATATACTGTTATAAAATAAGTGGGTTTTGGGTTTTAGATGAGAAAAGTAACATCTCTGGAATTTCTCTCCGAGTACAGCAACTAACCCCAACACTAAAGACTTCAATCACATTTAGAATTACAGAGAGCCAAAAGCAAGGCTTTCTAATAATCCTGCGTTATTTTAGTTATTCTGAAAGATGCTTGTGGCCACATACAGTACATCTATATCTTTAGATTATGTCAAGTAACTCCTGACAAGCACCACAGCTCTCCCTGTAAATGTTACCAGTCTACCAGAAAACATTCAGTTTTAAATCATGCCTGTTGTTGTTTTAGAAAAGGAGGCATAAATTAAATGCAGCAGACATTAATGCCAAAGATACATGTCTAGGAATACTATTATTGCTGCCTAGCAACTAGGAGGAAGGGAGATGGGGAGGGGGGAATAAAGTGATGGAAGAGTCTGATTTTGGCCACCCGAAACTAAAACCAATTTGATCACTGCACTACGCCTGCTCTCAAAGGAATTTATTTAGAAAAGGGAGAGAAAGAGATGAAGTTTTCAGGCAGCTCTCCTCCAGCCCTCACAGCATTAATATGAAGTGCTGAAGAAGTGTGGAGAGAGTGAGAGGCTAGACCTGCACAAACCTGCGGCTCTGGTGGTTAACCTTCCCTTTGGTGCTTATATGCTTTTACTTAATACACTGCATTGCAGAGTTGGTGGTTTTTTTAAGGAAGCATGTCATTAATTTACCTCTGAATAAACACTAAAATATTTTGCTTTAGACAATACTTTAATTTTCTCTCAGAAAATAAGCAATACTGCTATTGCCCCCTCAGAGCACCGAGCTCACAAGGACACGAACTGCCCCGGGTTCCATTCCTTTCCTAAATACATTCACAAGTCTAATTTCATCTACTGCTTTTGTAACTGGTGGAAATAATGAGATCCCTCTGCTAGTAATGAACAAAGGTTCAGGTAACCATCTGAAAAACAAGCCAACAGAACAGATTAACTCATGCCTTATGTTTTTTGTAAACTGAGTATTTACACTTTTTTATTTGAGGTCAGAAGTTAGCCATTTTTTCTTATAATATCCAGGCTCAGAAGTTTATATGCGTGTTGGCAACTTCACCACTCTATTGTACACATGGAATTACAGTCACTAATCATACAGAAAACAAACAAAAGCATTCAAAGCAGTTTTGGAATTCAATTTCTTAACTTCTGAGATCTCATAACTCAATACTCATAACTGCAATAAAAGTTATTACAGGATGCCACTATGAGAAAACAAGTTTATTAGAATATATATTGGAACACACACTGGAGGAGTGGGAAAGAGTTGATGGATCTTACCTCTGTCCAAAGAGGCCTTATTTAAGACAAGAGCATCTTCAATATCGTAGCCACTGTAGCTCATCACAGCAACTGTGGCATTCTGTCCAGCAGGGAGTTTCTCAAAATCTATCAGTTCTATTGTTTTTGTTTTTACCATTGGCTTTTGTGGATAGGCTAGGAGATACATAAGAGTATCTATCCTGTTTCTTTGGTTGTATCCAATAGTACCTGCATGTAAAAAAAAAACAGAAGCAGTAAACATTAGCGAGAATTTTGGCTAAAAATCTACCAAAATGCAAATTAACTAAAATCACATAGAAAAAAAAGTAATCAAAGAGTCCAAACCAAAACAACTTTATTATATTTAAATAAATATGTAAGTAGTTTCTTAATTTAAGCTTCCAGAATGAATTATTTATGTATTTTTTCTTGAACAGGGAAAACCTAAGCATCAATATAAAAAGAACAACAAAAGAAATAAAAGCCATTTGACTGAATGCAAATGCGATGGGTTTTTTTTAATCACAACACTGGATCCTGCCAGTATGAAGTTTGTTTTTATTGTTCTCATAGCTACTGGGTCTGGGTTTTTTGTGGAGTTCAACTTGTGTTTCAGAGACCTGATCCAAAATTTCACAAGAATCAACAGAAAGACTATCACTGAGTTCAAGAGAAACTGTGGATCAAGCTCTTCATCTGCAACATCGTATTTCCTTCCTTTTTTGCGCAATAATTAGTTCAACAGCAGCCTGAGTTAGAATGTGACAAAGTATTAACAAAGCATACCACTAGCTGCAGCCAAGACTGATTTACTTTCTGAAATTGGAAGCATCATGAATAGAAACACTACAGCAGAAGTCCACTCATAATATATTTGTCTTTATACATGAAATTAATTTTAAATTTACAGTTCAGAATTCAACCCTTTGTATAGACCTCCCAGCTTGAGACTGAAATTTTTGGCCCTGTCCCATCAGAATGCCAAAGTGTCTCCTGAAATCTGAGTTAAAAATAATTAACACCCAGCAGGGAAACATAAACCGTTGTGTAGCAGAACAAAAGTTAAGGCAATCATATGTTATTGGAGTTTGCTGTACCAGGACTATGCTATGTCTCTAAGCAATTAAGAAATTACAGTCTGAAAAGTTAACAGTTTAAAGTTTAAAGTGCTAAATACTCCGCAGTACTTGTGCTTAGGATGTAAGTCTTTCAAAACCTTTCCATTTTCTCCTGCAGTTTCAGAGTGTGGCTGCTTTCTTGGAAAGGACAAAGCAGTCAGTGTGTGACGAAGACTTCACATGGCCAGAAAGCACATCTGAACACAAATCTGCTCACTGGGGAACTCAAACTCACATTTTACATGCATCTACCTGCAATTCCCATTGACATAAAATGTCTAGAAAATCAAACTCCAAACCCAGGCATTTCCAAAGACCTCTCCTGCCCTTGGCACTAAGCTCTCTCTCCTAAACCACAATAGGTCTACCCTTCCCAAGGACAAGAATGGAGAAAGAGCTGAACAGGGGGTGTGTGACAATGAGCTGCTGCAGCTGGCCTGGCCTTTCCCTGCTTCTGGAAAGATTTGATGACATGGGCACAGCATTTTTAAATGACAAGAAAAACCTGGTAGAGTTGACAGGCTTTACCTGTCTCTTACTTCTCTGCAGTTGCTTTTCTGTCTTTTCCTTGGGTAAGGAAATTAATCATCCTTGAACAGTATTTTTGTCTCCGGTAAGACACAAGCTGATAGGGCCTGGATTCCTCAACACTGCAGACCTTTGCAGTCACACCTTACAAGATCCACCACCTGAAGGCCCTACCTATTTCTGATACTCTCTTGGAATTCAGTTAGACATTGTTCCCACTGTATTTTTGACTCAAACCTCCTGGTTTTCCCAGTATACAGATAGGAAAATGTCATTCCAAATTAAAAACTTAAGAGGTTTAGATAATTTTTCCCCTCTGCATATATGTGCTTTCAGGATAGGCAGCAGTGAAGCTCAGCTTAAATGTTTCCCAGACAAGTAAGTTTTTCTGATGTTGAGAGAAACCTTTTCAAGAGGAAGTCATGCCAAACTCAACTTTCAAAATGCTTGCAATTTTTTTTCTCCTCTGAGATGCTTATATGCTGAACCTGCTATGGTTCACTGGTTAGGGATGAGGTCTGGAGCACCAGTTTCATCTATCTTTTACACCTTAAGGGTGTCCTTTACACCCCAGCAACAATCTGTGGAATTCCCCTATATATCAAAGATTTCAGATGACACTTTCACATATTTCAGATAATGCAAATGATGTCTCTTCAGATGTTTCACCTATTTCAAAATTGGCATTTTCACCAGCGATTCAGATAAGCCTAACAGAACTGCTGCTTGAGCGACTTGCATTACTGAGATTTTGAGCCTCAATAACAAACTGTATTCAGGCTATTCTTCAGGAGTTGAATGCTGTATCAAATGGAAAACATATACATATATATCACTGACAGATATCCTAGCAGGAAAGAAACTGATTAGAGAGTGATTCAAGAGCACAAATGAAATAAATTAGCCACAAAGCATGCCATATATCAGCAATATTATTCCTAATTGCTAGGATTTAATGCTTATACAAATAATGCTTTCTCTAAACTGGGCTAACAAACCACAGCCTTAAACCACAATCTGCTTATTTAAAATAAAGCAGCAGCTTTCTTCTGCAGAGTGGAGTGTTGGGACGAGCCCTCTGTGTGGGCGCTGCAGTGAAGGAGTCACTAGCTTTATTTCTGTTTTCTCTCTGAAAGAACAGAGCCCTTGTTTGCTCCAGCCAAACAACCAAGCAAAAGTAAAGTATAATTACAGTTCACCATAACAAACCCTGCTCACAATGACTCGCATTTATAATTATCCCAACAGCAAGAACCAATTTTTTTCATTGGTAATTAGCCCTGGTTAAAGCAAAACACACAAGGTTGACCTGGATACAACAAAGATAATTTTCTTGCTTTTCTCAGTACTTGATAGATTGTGAATGCACGTGTGCATTCTTTCCTTTCTTCCCATTTCCTGACAGGGTTTTTTTTAAGTGTCATTTGACTATATTTTAGAGTGAAATAATCACTATAAAAACATTATCTACTGGTATTTAGCATAAATGAGGCGTCGTTATTCTGATGCCAAAAGTTTTGAGAACTCACCAGAACAAACAGCCAGCTAAAATAAGCATTAATCCAATTCTCTGGCGTATCACTTACAATCACTTAAACTGTACAATCAAAATAAACTAGGATTCTGAAAATCAATCTCCTTGAGCCAAAAGGGCTATTACTGCATGTGCCAAGAAGAGAATTGCTGTAATTCTGTATTTCCCCTGTTTTCACCATGGATTTTCTATGACTCTGTGCTTTTATATAAGCACAAAGCAAGAGACGAAGAAGCAGAGTTTTTAAATGCTGCGATAAACCTTGTGGAGGGGGCTCCAACTCAGAGAGACCGTCACAGTACAGGCACTAAGTGATCTCGGTGTTAAGTATCAGAAATACTTCTTTCATAGTAGAAAGATTAAGGAGTGGGTTAAAAAGATTATGGGTAAATTGGGGGGGAAGTAGTTTGGCTCATTTCTGCCTCAGCACTCTGTGCCTCCTCCCAGGGAGAGCAGAGGTGTCCAAAGGAGACTCTGTTGCAGAAAACAAACACTCCTCAAAGAGCAGTGGCACAGCAGAGCTGTGGCCACAACGCACCCACATCCAGCTGTGATGGCCAGCAACAGCTGCCTTTGCTTTGAGGTTTGTTTAGATTCTCTGCCTCCAGGCTAGCTGTACAAATTTTGGGAGGCTCTCAGTCCACCAGAGCTTTCACAACTGTCAAAAACCCCCAGCACTCAGTTCCTTGAAGCGTATTTATCTTCTCAACTCAATTTTAACACATTCAGCTGGCTACAGTACAAGGCAAAACAGTATATAAAGGGTTTTGCTACTTCACAGGAGCAAAGCAGAACATACGTGATACGGTGAGGGTTTTTTTTTGTAGTATCAAAATTGTTGCTTCATCATAAGCTTCTACAACAAAGCTCTCACCCACCTACCTCTGTCCCCTCAAATATTTCTTTTTCTTTCAGAGGTTAAGGTAACAACCAACACCCAACCCTCCTTTCCTTACTCAAGACTTGTGTTATGTCCTTTGGGTAGGAACTGCAGTGCACAGTTGGGCTGTGAGGGTACAATTTGTTTTGTGTACCCACATCACCACTTGCCCAGCAGCACACATGCATGTGCAATACGGTGGATTTCTGTCTGGAAAACACATGCATTTTCATTCCTCATATTAGATTTTACACAGTCACAGAGGTACAATGTGTAAAAGTGACTGATTTTCTATGTCTTACTGGAATTACAAAGCTCAGTTTAGAACAGTACCTCTAACTGTAGAAGCCTTTGATCCTCTTAAGCATTATTTTACCAACACATGAACTGCAAGCAGTACAGACTCTTATATTTTCATCTTAAACACTTCTCAGATTTTAAGCTGCAACTGTTTTGCACTGAAATGTCAACGTCCAACTGAGGTCCTTGCAGCTGCTGTTGTATTTGCTCCCTAAATTCCTCTCAGCCTTACAGTTCAACCTGCAATATATGGGAAAATATCTAAGCCAAAAGAGAGGGATTCAATTTCCATTTGATTTTATTGAAATCCAGTTTGGTCACTAAGCACAGCCCTAGTTCTCCCACAAGACGACTCACTACCCATGAAAGGGAGGTATTTTTCATAACATGTAATGCTATCCTGAAGAAACAGAATTTTAGGACCTAGCGCTTGTCAGGGACACTGGATTACAGATCTCATTGCAAGCTCTGATGTCCACTCTCCATGTAGTTGCGCTTTCACACCTTTCCCTAGCTTGATGTTGCTTAAAAAAAGAGACTTAAAAAAGAAAAGACTGTCCAAAGGTGCTGGCCCATCCCTGTGATGTGGTCAGAGGGGGTGGGTCAGTGTGGACAAGCACAAGGCTCTCCTTTCCCAGCCTGAACCCCGGGGCTCCCTCCTCTGCCCCAGGTTTTGACAGTTGAGGGAGTGACACAGAGGACTTGGACATGAGACTTTCCACAGGGCAGTGCTGGAGGAGGAGCTGCTCTGCAATTTCAGTATGGGGAACGAAAGCTCAAAGGTGGAGGGTTACATAAAGTTGGGGTTTGAAGCACTACATCACATCTCTTCACAAAAATAAACAGAAAAAAGTATGTGCAATGTTTCAGGGACATCCTCTAGGTCTCATTTGATAAATAAGTGTAGAGAAAAATCTTCTCTGCCCCTACATATTTGCCACTTTATCATGGTTTTTTTTAAGCAGTTATTACAAAAAGCTTCAGGTGTTTGCAGATACTTCAGAGAGAGCAAAATATAGCTGAAGTCATGTGCCAACTTTTAAAATTTACTTTTATCTTGCTGCTTATTCTTTGAGTCAGGTGTTTTGTCATAACAAACTGAAACAAAGGCTTTTTTTATTGCTCAAGATATTCAATGGCTTTTGTGCTCCTAGCGTCAGCAGGAACGTCAGAGGATTGTATCCAAGGAGCTAAATGTGCAAGACCTAGGGTCAAAGCAGCTGAATACACCAACCTCAGAAAACACAGACAATGAATTGCAAATGACACTCAAAACAAAACGGGAAAAAAACCTTCACACAGAAAACTACAAAAGAACTCCACAGATACTGAATTGGCTTTCTGTACACACTGATCCTGCTTAACTGTGTGTGGTAACTAACCAAACCTTCTGAGACTAATAGTCATAAAATAGAGACTCAGGGGTGGGGGAAAGATAATGGGGTGGGGGAGAACTGTAAGGAGAAAGATTGCATTGCTCCTCTTTCCACCCACCCACCACATTTTTAAAATTTAAATAGAGAACATGCATCTTGCTATTTTCTGCTGTTTTGATGCACTCAACATGACAGTTCAGCATAAGGAAATTACTTTGCTATTAATTCCACTGGAGAAGTCTCAGAAAAGGCGCAGCGTTTCAGCTTTGAACACACAGCACAAAATAAATGGTTTAGTAAACCTATCTGAAGCAGCAGTTTCTTCATGACACAGAGCTGTGCTGCTGCAGCTCCCAACTTGCCAGCAAGGCAGCAGCACAAGGCATGGAAATTGCACGTGGAGCAGCAGTGAGTGCAGCTGAGCCGAGGTACAACTGCTCACACTCCTCTGCTCTGATCACAGGCACAGACTTGGAGGCTTTGATGCTGCTTTAGCTGAGCATTAAAGAAAGGATTAGAACTTAACTGCTGTCAATTACCCCCAGCAGCAAATTTACAAAATGGTTGGGTCTTAATGATCAGATATGACACTGTCAGATGAAATAATAAGTGATTAGAAAATTAATTTTGTTACAGTCACTGTGCTGAGGCATTACTTGCCCACTTCATCAAAAGCCCAAGATCTAAACTATGGCTGTGGGAAATGTTCAAATAACTAACCACACTCTTTCACACTTGATCCTCCTTATTCTCTGATTCAGTGTGAGTTATTGATATATTATTTATTTTTATGACAGTTACTCAACCAGTCAAGGAAAGTCTCCTCAATCTGTGCTCTGCCTCTCTTTGTGAGAACACTTTTTAACTCTTTTTTGTCTGGTAACACAGCACATTGCAGCATAAAGAGAAAAAAAAATCCCCACTCTGCCAATCCTGCAGATATGCTGAAAACTCAAAAGGCATTGATGATTACCAATAAAACCCAACAGAAAAAGCAAAAGTGTCCCAGTTTATTCAAATTTTCTTTTAAGTGTTGAGAACTGCAGATATGGTCTTTGTTAAGTAAAACTGACTGGTACTTTTCTCACATTAATAGTTCCAACTTTCAGAAGTAAATTCTTTTTTTCTCAAAGCTAAAGAAGTGCCCTTTTACTTTTCCTAGCAAAGCTTTTATGGGAACCAAGAAAAGAAAAAATTTCTCTGTTTGTCACTTCTGCTACATAGCTTTAAAAAAACTACATAACACTTCAGAGAGGAATAAAAAAATGAACTCTTACCCATGGCTTGTTTCCCCATGGCACACTGGTAAGTGTTTCTTGGGGACTGGTTGTGGTGAGGATATGGAATCAGCCCAGCACAGACACCCAGAAGCGTGAAAGGCTCAATCTCCAAATGCGTTGTATCTCTTAAAAGGAAGAGTACCAATTACAGCAGGCTTGCGAACAAACAACTGCAGTAGAATTTATGTAATTTAGCAGTATCTCATAACACTTCAATTCTGTGCAGGAGAATGTAAGGCAGCAGGACCTCAAAACATGGATTCACTACGGGATTTTTATTTTTATTACAAAACCCCAACAACTTTCTTTTGGCTTTAAGTGTTTCCACATGAAAAGAAATAAGGAGAAATAAATCAGGGTTTATGAAATTCCATAATGGAGGAAAAGGCTCCAGATAACAACAACCTGAGGGAGCTCAGTAAGACAATAAAACATCAGTTTATACAGTAAGACCCAAAAAGCCTTAAGGAATGTCCTCTCGTGTAATGAGAGCCCTCAGCATCAAATTGCTAATCTCCGAGATCCAGAAATCCACTGGGGAGATGGAAGAAGGAAGAGCAAGACAGATTCAGGTATTAAAAAAACCTATTTTAGTTTTCCAAGGTCAGCTACATCAGTTAAAGAGAAAACATCTGTCTCCAAACTGGATCCAGTGCCATAGATACATGACATAATACAACACTATTTGAAAAGCTCTGCAAATATTTTGGAAGTGATTGTGCCGCTAAAAGACAGTACTGATGAGAAGTAAAAAGACAGGGAAAAGGAGTAAAGCCTGTGAGAGACAATTTGTTCTAGCTGGCATGAGCTTCAGAAGAGAAAGTCCATGCTCAATAAAGACAAATCATAGCATGCATTGGGATGCAAGTGGAGAGACTAATAACTAAGGATGAAGTGTACAATAAAGCTTGGCTGCAGCAGATACGAATTTAAATCAAGATAAGTAATTAGGAAATGGTGAATTATGCAATACAGATAATTATAACTAAACCTATTCAAAGCCTATCTTTCATGTCCTGGATTTATTAAACAGAGCTTCGGTTCAGGCATACATTGCTTTTCCCAGACATCTAAACTTGATGCATTCCGAAAATCCCGTCTTAAATGTTTGACTTCTCTTGGAAGTCTTTTGGAAGACTTTCTTTTAATTATTTAAATAAATTAATTTGATTACTAAACTTTAGGACCTTGCCAAGGAAGTGACTGAAAAATCTTTATTATGGGAACACTCAAAAGACAGTCTAGCACTGTGAGCTCACAAAGGCTAAGGAATTACCCACAAGCACATACAGACTGAAGTGCCAGCAGGAAATTACATAAACAACTAATGCACTACTGGAAGAATAATGAAATCTGAAAGCTGAAAAAAAAAAATCTGGAAATCCTGAGGAGTAAGCCAAGAAAGCTATCCCTGAGTCCCAGAAATCTTTATAAATCACAAATATGCCTGAGCAACCTAAAAATCACCTGCTGGCCAGAGGACAGCCACTATTTTTCTCCACTTGATAAAAAGCAGCTATGTTAACTAAAGCCTGTCTTCAGGAAATACCAATGGTAGAATCCAAACTGCAGCCAAGTAATAGCAAAAAGATCTTGAGAGCCAGCAGCAAACGTAAAGCAGAGACTGCTCCCCCATTCTGCACAACTTCACAGAACTGCTGACATTTTTCAAACAATAAAACCAAAGGCTCGAGACTTACTGATAGTGAAGTTTGCAAATTTCTTCAGAGGGTATGAGTGCGTGGAATTGGATAAACATTTGAATATAGGGTATCCAACACAAGTCTTCTTCAAGTGAGGTCAATCCTATTTCAACCAAAGATGATGCAACCTACACAGATCCTATACCTTATGAAGTATTCCACAGTGCTAATGGGAGACCTTCAAACTTTACAGGGCAGGTCAATTCCTGTAGGTCAAAAATGCCACTGCTGAAACCAGCCCCAAGAAAGGATGGCAACCTCGTGAGTTTGAAAAGCAGAGTTACAAATGTGTAAGCAACAAACGGAATGCATTAGAGTCAGATCCTCCAAAGAAACCCCCTAATTGGATTGGAAAGGTAAAGAAAGGATACTGTAGGTAAAAAAGGCCTATATTACAAGAGCAGGAGTATTAGTGGGATACTTTACAATAGTGGATTGCATCAGTTGCATTACTAGAAGTTGTACCAACATGGTCACACCATTCAATGCAAGATGATCATCTGAGGAAAAGGGAAAATCAATGATTCAGGATGTAGGAAATATCATTAGCAAACACAAGGAGCAATGTGCTCATACGAGGCAAGCTCAGATACTTATGGCACTGTTAGCCACTGCTAGCATTGAAGCTGAACTCAAACCAAGCTGATGGACAATTCAAGAATCTTCCAAATTTCCTGGCAGTTGTGGAGTCATTTCCTCACACTGGTCCACTGGAAGTTCAGTGTCTCCTCTTCTTTTGGACTAAACAGTGATTTCATATGATACACTCCCATTAACCTTCCTAGCTGAGTAAGTTGTCCTGTAACTTAAAATTTTCAGCTCTGGTGCTTCGTGGAAGTTATTTAATTTTGGCACAAATGACAGCAATTGTGTGTGCTCTTCTATGCTCATGTACACAGAACTCAGTCAAGAGCATGCAAGAGTAATTTCTTGAAGTGATAAAGTCTTCAAAAGCCTGGGTAGGAGCAATGCAATTTAATTAGCAGAGTTAATGCATTACATTTAGCAAAGGTTAAAGATAATTGACGGTCTCACCCAGCTCCACTGAAATCAATGATGTATTTCTATTAGCTTCTAGGAGTACTTGACCAGGACAGATTATTCAGAAAAAGCATTTTCTGCATAAATCTACTGATCAAACATTTCATGGAGACAACTTCTATCATTACATATGCAGGATATTGTGAGAGGAACATTAAAAACCAGTAAAAAGATAGGAGGACTTATAAATTTAAAAGAATCCTTCCTTTAATGTGGGCTCTTTAATCACAGTCGGAAGACAGAGTAAAAAAAAAGCACCAGGTCCTTCAGATATGTGGAAAACATAACAGATCTGGAAATCTTTCTGAATTAAAATCACATACTAAAAATGACTGAAAGACGTGGTGAAGAATACACAGAATGATGCAGACATTTTTATCAGGGTCTATTATACATCCAAAAGTCAAAGGGAAGGTTTCATTCCAGCACTTCCTTTATTTTAAGGTGGGTATCCAGGGTCCCTCTACCGCCAGAAGAGAATTTCTAAACAACAACCATGACATGCTAAGATAACCAAATAACATGTGGAACCATTTGCCTTCTGGATACCTATTGGATAAAGTTACTTATGATGAGCAGCCCAATCATCAGAATTTTTTTAAAAAGCCACATCCAGAGAAAGAAATGATATACCTTTAAGTATTTCATGGTTTTGACAGTTAGTAGCAGGAACAGATCTCCCAAAACCTAAACCAATTTTTTAACTTCCCATGGATAATTTAGGATGTGTGCAGACAGATTTCTTTCTTTAGCTTTCATCTGGGGTAGTTTCAACCATCAGCAAGGGAGCAGTGTGTACATGTGAAAACATTATTTATATGTTTCCATGTATTACTTATATATTTGCATTTCAGAGAGCCACGCTGTGAAGTTTTTTCTGTACCAGTTACTGAATGCATACTTACTTATTGATTGTATTTTCATACAGTGCAATGTTACAGTCATTTTCTTCATTCACATCCAAATATTCGACAAGGCCTTCATGCAAGAAGTCTTCAAAATTCCTACAGAAAAATTAAAAATTACACTAGAAGTACTGTCTTATATTTCTGCAAACATAAAATACTTAATACATATATTAAAGGAATGTACTCTGTAAAGTTAAACCAGATAAATACTTCTGTATGAAAAGTTCTGTGCATATTACATATTGAAGAAAAATGCAATTTTTTAATTAATCCTGTTGGCCATTCACTGCTTCACAGTCTGACACATGAATGTTACTTATTTGAACAACTAAATAAAATCTTCCCATATGTTCTTATCATCACTGTAAATATAAGGCAAATATAAGGATAATCAGGTATGTTTCGTGATGGTTTTGTGCAATTTAATTAGAGCTAAATTTAAATGCCTTTGTGTAAGTGTGGTTTTTTACAAACACATAAACTAAGAATTTGCAAGGACTTTAAAAAACTCTGAATGTGCCTAGTTTAGGGTGATCAAGCTGATACTCCTTTGAGGTGTTTGATTTTTCAGTCAGGACAAGGATGACACTGCCTCAAACCTTCCACCTGCAGAAAGATGAGGCTGTGAGATGTATTTATTCTGTATGCTCACCAAATTTCACAGCAGTAACAAAATAAGAAGACCTGCCTTAATTTGATTTTGAACAGAAAACCTCCAGTACAGCGATTATTAATTTAATTAGGAGAGCAGATTTCTGTAACTAGCTAACTCTTAGACTGTGAAATACTGATTGACTGAAGTATCTCCACACAGTATTTACTTGGTGAAGATGAATATTGAATTGTGTACCTGTATCCCTGAGCCAGTTCTTCCATATGCTTGTTTGTAACTGCAGGTTTTTGCTTCTTGACAATTATGTAAGGCCTGAAATAAAAAAAAAAAAAAAAGGTTGTCATTGCAAATACTTAGGTAAGTAACTTAATTTATACATACAGTAAGAACCCTGCCTATGCACAACCTATTCTATAAATTACTTCTACAATTTATTGGTCTTTAACTGATAAATCCATATAAATACAATCGGTAACTATTCAGATTAGTTTGATACATTGTCTATGAAGAACTTAAAAAGAGTACCAGAAAAATCAAGACTTAAATTTTGAGGTGAAAGCCATTTTTTTCCCCCTTTAAATTTTTAAACTGAAATTTTGTAACTTTTACCTACAGATTTTGATGCTGGCTTTAAAAGAGTTGAGATTTCCCAATTTACAAAGCTAAGGACAGCATTAAGCACTATGGTCACAGCAGGGATTTTATAGAACACTAAGTGAACAGTTTCTGCTCAAATGTCCACACACAAGGATGCAATTGCCTCCGTGATGTAAAGTACAGGCATTAATTGTGGGTGACCTCTGATGAATCTATAAATTTCAACACATGGATCTCTGGAGGCTTCCCTAGCACACAAAACCACTGACACAAAGGATGGCATGCAAGAATGCAACGTCAAGGGCTGTTGCTATTTGGACAAGTTGCTTTTATAAAGAGCAGCAAATAGCTACATGATACTTGTGGAGTCCCCTCTGAAGTCTAAAGAACTGTGAGAAGACTAATAAGCACTTTTAAATGATTAATAGGGATAGCTGAACAATTGCAGGGTGAGGGGTGCCACAAAGCAAACTTGGTAAACTCTTGCAAATCCACATGATTTCCCTTGCTTTTATTTTACACACTGGAAGCTCTGCTGCCATCTCCCCAACTACAGATACTAGCCCTGACTGCAAAAGTGACTTCTCTGCCACTGAATATGCCCCTACTCCAGATCTCTTGACCAGGTATGATTAATTGACGGTTTGTACATTTGTTTTGGAGCCTCTGATGTGCCTCAAACTGCACTGAACGTGCTCTGAGATTCAACTGAAGAATGTCACCTGTAGTTGTGACTGCTGCTTTGTTAAAGTACACACAGAATATGCACACAGCCAGCCAATGCTAAATATGTATATTAACCCATTCTGCCTCTTCCAACCTCTATCTGTTTGGAATGAGGGCAATTTAAGCAGAAAAGAGATGCTCAGGTCTTAGTGAATTTGCTTAAATCTGTTCTCGTGAAAGTCTTAGCCCAGTGTATTTCCAGGGCACAGAAGAGCATTCCTAGCAAGTTCAGCAGTGAGGTAATTCTGATGAGAAGTTTACCTGCACAATCTCCCTCCATCAGAGGAAATGTAGACACATCTGTCAGACAGATTTGTAGAGATGGAAACGAATTCGTTGATGTAACCTGCTCGCCGCATTATCCGAAAGGTGTTGACTAATTTCTGGTGATCACGTATGACACCAAGGATGTTACCTGTCCAGAGAGAGAATAACTACCTGCTGCATCTTTTGCACATCCAAAACTCTATTTACAAATTCTGATCATGTGTGGCATGCACAGAAGTACTTCCTGCTTCTTGCAAATAAATAATGAGTTGCTGTAAATTTTTCCTTTCCTAACATGAATAAGAATTGGCTCTTTTTCCCTCTCAATTCAAAATTGTCTGAATTTCACAAGTCATCTACCTGCATGCTTCCAAACAGCTTGAGAAAACAAATTATGTGCTTCTTCCAGCTTTCTTCAAATATGTTTCTGTTCAGGTGCCCATTCAGAAGTCGGTGCACAAGTTAACAACTCTGAGATCTGTAATTTCACCTGTACTGAAATGGATTCAAGCTTTCCAAGAACACACCAAGGAACTGCCCTGCTGCCTTGCCAGAAATTTTAGGAAGTCCTGATATTTGTGAGTGGTATGTGATCACTCACAACAGCACCAAAATTCCTCTTTCAGGCACTTAGCTCAACTCAGCTATCTAAGCAGGGCACTTCAGCTCATACTTAAGGATTCTGATGCACAATGAACAAGAGAGTAAAATTCATTTAAGGAGTCACCTGACCGAAGTTAATTTTAATATATAAAATAAATAACTGTGGTCACATTTAAAAAACTTTAAAGGAGAACCCAAAGGATGAGTTTACGGAGTTTATAGGATAAGATTAAGGTCTTTATAGCTTAAAGAATTTGTACTTAACAGATTTTCTGCCATCTTAGTTCACAAGTTTAAATCAGGATCAAGTCAGTCATCCACAAGTTTAAATTTTTTATGGATTAAACCCACAAGCCAGTGGATTGAACAGTAACTTGGCTTGCCTCACTCAGTGCTAGTTCATCTACATTTCGGAACACACTCTCTCCTTCTGCACTGCAAACTGCGGTTGTTAGCAGAAAGAAGAGTCCAATATTTTGGCTCTGCACTCCCTTCTGGACCATAAAACAAGACAGAAGAGAGTGCATGTGGTTTCACTGAACCTTATCCTTAACACACTGCTACAGAACAGCAGAGAAAAGGAATGCAGTTTGGACAAGTGCTGCTTAATTCCAGGGGAAATGGAGAACTTACTTATTTAAGTCTCACAGTGACACGCGTCACACACTGGTCCCTGGAAGTGGATACTGCTGACAAAAGGCCATTTTGAAATCACAGTTGTAAATTTAAAAATGTCAGTATTTTAAAACCTGATAGCACAGTACCTGTTGGTTTAGAAGGGCTGAAAGATCAGTTGTAAAAGAAACACGAATGTGCAGATGCAAAGCACGTGTGCCACATCATCCCTTTAACCAAGAGGAAAGGCCTCTTTTCTAAAGTCTCATTTTTCTAATCATGCACGCAGCAAGATGCTCCTTCAGAGGTAGTTTTAAAGAGAATAGCATTGTTAAACTTCACAAACAATTGATGTTTTCTTTCTGTTTTTAAAGGCACTTTAAAATGCGTGAATATATATAAAAACATAAAGATTACAGAAAACTAAATACTTTCTGTAAATGAAGATTTGAATTTGTAAGTTTATTAGAAATTTAACAGTTATTTTCTTCTGAAAGCACTTTATGAATGGCACAATATCTGAAAAAACAAACAAACTGGTAGCTGAACATACATATTTTTGTGCCTATTTACACAAGTGGGCTTAAAAACAGGCCTGAAATTTGAGAAAGCTTCGATTTCCCAGCTACACACATCTGCAGTCAGACTTCTGAAGACAACTTCACGCAACTGCCATCATCTGGCCTGTCTACTTTGCCCAACCCTACCAAAATATTTACAGAGGAAATGATTTGCACGTGGACAGCAGCATCTGCAGCTGACTGTGCTCCAAGAACTGCTGGAGGTTTCCCAAGTCCAGCTCTGCACCAGCAACAAATCAGAGCCAAGGCTGCTGAGGAGTAACATACCATTGAGGAAAACCAGGAACACGTTTGGGTAGGAAAGCTCTTCACCACAGAGCAGGTTGACATCTTCAACTCCAAGATTGCTGGCTAATTTAATAATTGGGCCATCTTCCATGTCTGTAGTGATGTGAGTCATGAGGGCAAGGTTTTTAACCAAACCACAGGCCTAGGAAAAGAATAAAAACAAAACCCATATATTTTATCCCGTATCCTCTTATGTATGAATACCACACTTACTTTTTCCTCCCCAAAATGTACTTATGACTGACAAAAAAAAAGAAAAAAGATGACAAAGTATAAAGTGAAAGAAATTAAACAAATTAATTACCCTGAAAATTTGAAGGGGAAAAAGGTAGAATTTTCTACATCACACTGAAATGTAATGTTTTAGCATTTACAAACTAATAAAAAACACAGGCGCTGAAGGAGATTTTAAGTTAACCAATCATATATAACCCTATATAACCTTTCTTCAGCTACACAGCAACATAATGGAAGTTCAAAATCAATCTGTTTATCCATTTGCCAGGTATGCTGTATGTTCTAACACAAACATTAACATTTTTAAATGAAAAAGTGTCTTATACAGTGCAATTTTATTTCAGCTGCTTAATGAGACTAGCTCATATTGACTTATCCAGAAAGTTAAGAGTTCCCTCTGAGTATCTTCTATTCAGAGAAAAAAAAGGAAAGCAAAACAAAACAAAAAGACTGTCAGAATCAATTCTTTGGCTGAAATACATACAAATAAGTTTTTCTTCCTCAAGCTAATGGCTAAAGAAATCTCAGTACATGTTTCCAGAAACATTGCAGGTTGATGCTGCAACTTCAAAACAGAATGTTTATCACAGAACAAATGGAAAGAGGCTCAGGACTCCTCTTTTTCTTCCATTAAAAGAGAGTAAGCAGTTGCACTGCAAAAATGGGGGGCCTCATGTCATTCTCATATAGCCAAATGATTTCAGAACTGTTTCCAGACAGTCCATGCAGGAGAAAAAAGGCAATACAGTAAGGAGGACTGGGATGTTAACAGGTTGGATGTCAGGAGACACACGAGTTGTGGTATCAGGCTGAAGATAATTTATCTCTCCAAAAACCTCCTCAGAATTATTCCTCTGATGGAGGATCACCTGCTTCAAATTAAACAGTGTCTCCATGCCTCAGGACGAGAAACACAGAAAGAAATAGAAATAGAAATAGAAATAGAAATAGAAATAGAAATAGAAATAGAAATAGAAATAGAAATAGAAATAGAAATTCCTCACCTCTCCTTCAGGAGTGTCAGAAGGGCAGAGCATGCCCCACTGAGAAGGCTGCAGTGATCGAGGACCACTCACTTTCCTTGTCTTCTCAAACTGGGAAGAGATCCTGGTCATCATTCCCAGAGCAGATATGTAAGACAAGCGGGACAGGACTTGTGTCACACCTTGCCGGTCCATCTTGAATCTCTTTAGAGACCAATTTCCCTGTGGAATAGAATTAATGTTTAAAACAAACGTGTGCAGTTCATCCTTGTCTTGACTTCTTCCAGTATCTAGACAGAATGGTATCTGAGGAGCTTTGCAAAACAAGTGTTTTTATATAAAATTTATATAAATTATATAAATTATATAATATATATTATATAATAATATATAATAGATAATGTAAAATGTATAATGTAATAATAATTATATACCTTTATATAAATTTATACATAAAATTTATATAAATAAAATGTATATAAATTTATATAAAGTGATTTATATAAATCAACTTTCTAACTACCTATCTGCATATAAAGTCCTAGCTATAGCCTATCTGTACTAAGGATTAAAGAGAAGCTGAAACAAAAGGACTGTTTTTCCAGATGAGAGAGTACTTTTGCTGCTACATATTCAATCAAATATTCTTCTTCATCTGTCCCTCACAGGTAAATCAACACTCATATTTAGCTATATTAAATTATTTCCAGGTTTTGTTTTACATATTTTTTTGAGTATTTAAAAAAGAAAAAAGATCTTTGGAGTGATATAACACTTTTACAATAGATCCCACAAGCTTTCAGTTTTGCCTTTTCCATGATTTGTTACTTTTGTAGGAAACACAAACATTTACGCTGGAGAAGTCTGACATCAAAGCCTTCTGTACTTTCTTGAAACCTTTTGTTTTTAGAATCCAGAGGAAAAACACTCACTGATGTGTCTTCTCACCCATGAGAATGCGTGTGTGTGGGAGGAGTAGGTGTGCCCAACTTCTATTTGGATTACACTGAGTATGAAATGCAAGATCCATGCACATCTCAGAGGTTTTGTGCTTCAGGACTGTCCCAGGCACTCTCACTTGTGGTTTTAATTAGAACAGAAGGGTTCAGAGCATGTATTAGGACACAAATATGTATCCATGCCAAGCAGATTTAATAATCTTAACTGTAATCTTGAAATTTGGTGCTACAGTTTTTGCCTTCATGCCATTTACTCCTATCCAGTTCTCAGCACCTGAGTCAGCAGACACAGCAAATTTCTGTCTGAAATACTATTTGCTCCAGGCACCTGTTACTGGTCAGGCCAAAGATAACATTTTCCAAAGGATTGCCTTCTGCTAATTCTTGTAGCCTTTTTGACAAACTCAGCTCACCAACACTAACAAATCATGTGAAGCTCACTTGCTGTACTACACCAAAATCCTTTTAGAGGATGATTTGTTTGGCTTTTTGATTTACACTTTTAACAACACAATCCCATTCAGTGATCAACAGGAAGAAAACACCATCCATAGAAATGATTTTGTTATTTGCTTCCACTGGAGAGACTATCAAATAGTCTCAAAATTGCAATAGAAAGTGGGAAGACATAATGCCCAATGGCAAGTCAGTCAAAAGAAACCTGGACATCCTTGGGAAGGGTTCACTCACTGACCATTTGACTCTTTAAAGACTAGGAGTTATGAAAATATAAGTGGAAGAATACAAGAAATCACTAGTTTTTCTACACACTAGAAATTATTTCATCTGTAGGCTAAATTAGTGGTTTATTTTTTGCTGCCCAGAAGAGTCTGAAATCAAAAAGACTGGGAAAAAAGGGAGGTAAAAACGCTGCCTGAAGAAGTCATGCAAAATATTCTTTGTGCTTTGGGAAGGGACAGACTGAATCCTTCAAAAGTTGTCAATAAAAAAAAAAAGAAAAGAAAAAAAAAGACACCCCCCCCCCCAAAAAAAAAAAAAAACCCAAATCAAATCAAAACCAAAATGAAATTTTAAAAAACCCCAAAAACTACATCACTACTGCCTGCCCTCCCCTCTCTTCTGGGGACCTGCAGCAAATATCACTGAGCACCCCTGTAGAGCTGATGTGGTAGGGCTCTGAATTCTTTTGCATGCTACTGGTGTAATTATGAATCTGCTCAGTTATTTCATGCTCTTTGAGACTATCATTGAAGCATTCTGGTGAGATTGGAGATTGTCATTTCCAAGAATGATTTTTATGGTATTTGCTTAATCTCTTGAATAGTACACACTGGGCATTGTTCCTGAGAAATTATTTTTCAATGCTTAAGAGCAGATGGTGTTTAACTGCGTATGTGGCAGTAAAAAAAAGTCCAAAGACAGAGGAAGAATGAAGACTTTACTGAATATGGACTGAATATTTGCAGATTTATCTCTGTCAGTCCAAATGGAAAAACTGGCACAGGCTAGAAGAAAGCACTAGCATTTTCAGAAACAAATCTGTCAATTGTTTTGGTTACGTGCACTGTAGAGCTTTAACTACATTTGGGGCACTCATAAAATTAAACAGTGATAAGCTTTAACACTGGGATTTGTAAGTTACAGACTGTCCGTGGTTTTGGATGCAATATGTGGAATTAATTTTGTTTATAAGAACCGAAGAAAAACCTCAGTCTCATGCTAGGCAGAAAAGCCCTCTCAAGAGCACCAAAGATGAAAAATTAGGTTCCAGAATTTTTACCAACTCTAAAATACTTAAGTCTAATCTAATTTCTTTTAAAAGTCATGCATTTCAAAGTCTTTTACAAGCCAGTAGCTGGATTTCAGGAACAATCTCACAAATTGCTCTTGCAGATGTCTGAGGTAAAATACAAAGTTAGTAGCTATTGCTGTTCTTGTCCACTGGCATGAATGAAACTATCTGTTCCAGCAGAAGGCAGAAACAAGCTAAAATGCAACCAAGACAGATATTTAAAGGGTAATTATCACGGTTTTTTAATATTATGGCATGCAGCAGATTTCCCTGTTAAACAGATCAGTATCATTAGAAGAAGTACTAACTTCTATGCTGAGCATTTTTACATACCAGAAACTTCAGAATAATAAGGCACTGCCCTCAAAGAGCTCAAAATTGAGGTTGAGGGGAGGCTTTTTCCTCCTGTTCATGATGTTTTCCTGCTGTTTTTCAAAAATCTTTTGTACAAATGATGTAACCTGACCCTAGCTAAATCCAGATAATAAAAAAACCACACTGTCAAGTAGAACCTAGAAGACAGTCAGTTGGATTTATGCAACCATGACCACTATTTTAAATTTGCCTGTTTCTACCATTCCTTCTCAAAAACTAAAACAGGTTTTTTTCTACAGTTTGAAATAAAAGATAGTTGATGATTACTGATTCTTCAGTGAATTCCCAACGCCCTGCCCGTGACACAGCTTTACAATTTTAATCTATAAAAAACCATGAAACAGATTTGCTTTTCAAACCAAAACCAGAAGATTCATCAAAAATAAATTTACACCTCCACACTTACCGTGGAGATGGCATTGACCATGCCATTGGTGATCTGGTCCTGCCTCATGTGCTTGACCACATCAAACTGAGCCGCACGCTGCTTGGGGATCACCTGGTCAGCAATCTTCTTCAGCTCAGAGTTAAATTTTTTGAACAAATCTTCAAACAGAAGAGAAAGAAGCTGGAAATACAGAAAAACAGTTGAGGGAAAAATTATACTTCTTCTAGTCAAGGAAATGGGGAAAGAGAGGAGAGACGTGTGTAGTATTTCTACCTTTATACTTGTCAGTAAAAATAAAAATAAAACTTTTCTGTTTCACAAATGATAATTTTATCACAAGGTTTTTGCCTTGTTAAAGTACAATTTTAGAGAACTTACCTCATAGTAGAAATAAAGTAGAATGGTCTAAGTTTACGCACTTATCCCTTTTTGGCTTGCTTTAATCCTTCCTTCACAATATCTCAGCACAGCCATATTTCTCTAAGCTATCCAACTATTTTCCCTGATCTGCTACATCACAATCCAGCTGATTTACTTCCTCCTCCCTAAAGTCACAAACTCTTTGAAAGATTTAACATCCTAAATGTACAACCCTGAATTACCCAAAGGATTTGGAGGCAAGACCAGTTTTTACTGTAATACATATCTCAAGTTTCATAGGCAGCTTCCTTACTCATATACATTTTTATCCTGCTACTTTCTGCCAGTGATGATCTATGGAAAACCAATCACACCCACAGAGAGTTCACCTGATTCAACATCTGTCACCGTTTTCTAGAACTGCTACTATCTGGAAAATGCAATACTCTTCACATCTCTCCCTTAAAAAAAAACAAAAAAACCCCAAACCAACAACCCAGAAAGTCTACAGCTAAAGCAACGAAGCTACATAACTCAGCTGAAGAGGAAAAAAAACAAACAACAAACAACCCAAAACCAACCCAAGAAGAGAACAATTCAAAAATGTTGCATTTTAAGACAAGTATTTCCTGTATATGCATATTAATTACTTCTAGTTCTTAAAATTGCCATATAAAGAAAAGGCTACCAAAGTTTGTGATCTGACCTTTTTCACTCTCCAATCTGCTTTGCTTCTGCAGTTTGCTCAACCTCTCCTTGCAGACACTAAAAACTTTCCAGACCACTTAAATCTGCATCACATGATACATTTTAAGGGTTCACAATGATTAGCTTTGCCAGCAAGCAGTGTAAACTCTAAAGCCTGGCAGTCCTATCCTGGGACTCGAGTCTGCAACAGCTCCAAGATGCTCCAAAAATGCAGCTGCTACCAGAGCCAGAAATTGTAGTTCCCAGTGTACAAAGCACTGCAGGGCTGAATAAGCTATGTGTTCATCCATCACAAGCTAAGACATTCTGGAGTCAGCTGTACCATTTAATTTCTGTACACGAATTAAACTGAATTTTAACAGTCTCCATCAGACACAGTCCCCACCCTTCCTTACCTTCTGGAAACAAGAAAGTAAAGCACACTCATTCCTCTGTTCCTGGGATGGGCCACTGACTTTCACTTGCTTTCCTCCACCTACATGCTCCAGCTGGGCTGACCAAAGCATTTGGCAAGTAAAACACTAAAGCACCTAATTTAAATTATAAGATACTTCACGGCATTACAAATGCAGTGAAGAATAAAAACATTACAAATAACACCTGGAAACTCAAGACAAACTCCTGATTTGCACCCCCGGTTTTCATGGAGAGCAAGACAGGATTATTTTTGACAGTCCACAGGATATAAGAAACACTGTTCAGTCACTAAATTGTAAAACCAGTGACAACACACATTGCATGTTAACCCTTGGCAGAAGTGGAAACCTATTTCCTCTCTGGCCAGTGAGGTTTTTCAGATCTGACCCTGGCATGAGAGGAAGGTGCTGTAGACCCTCTTTCCATTCCTGATGCTTCTAATACCATTAACAGTTACCAAATGATCCTCTCTCATCACTGTCAAAAGAAATCCATCACTTGCAACTCACCTGTGGCATCACAGGTAATCTAAATTAGACTTCCACCAGAAATAAAAGCAACTTTTATGAAGCATTGTATTAGGAAGATGAACCCACTGGAGTCCCCAAAGATAAGATTATGAGGGAAGAATTTCAAAAGTAGGGAAAAAGTAAGAGGAAGAAATGTGTGCAGTTTTAAGATGTCTGACAGTCTTGTTAAATAAGAACTAAACTCTTGAAATTAAGTAAACATTTGATCTCAACAGGTTTGAGCGGGATTGAAACATTTAACTAAACACCTCAAAAAATCACTCAGAACACATTTTCATA
This sequence comes from Acanthornis magna, assembly GCA_036785705.1. Taxonomy (NCBI): domain Eukaryota; kingdom Metazoa; phylum Chordata; class Aves; order Passeriformes; family Acanthizidae; genus Acanthornis; species Acanthornis magna. Next base: position 1,085,957 of record JAWUZG010000027.1, on the reverse strand, counting down.
TTTTATTTCTTAATCATAACACTGCAAAAATCTCATCATTCCATATGCCACAGGGATTATAAAGCCACACCATCCTTCCTCTTCTCTAACTAATAAAGTCAAGTTACACCCCAAGTACACCAACTTGTTACTATTTGCCAGTCTGGAAAGCCTCATACTTTGGTAATTTCACTCACAGACTCTCTCTCTAAGAGAGTCTGACTATCTGGCAAAGAATAATCTCACAATAACCACATTATTTGGGTCAAGAGCAAGAGATTAAAGAAAAAGGATGGAATGCCACTGATAATATTCAATGCATTTCATAGTTAGTCCAGGGCCTTTCAGCCTGCTTCAGACAGGAGCACTAAAGAGCAAATTATATTTAAGGAAAAAAAAAATACTGACAGCTCATCAATTGATTTTCATTGAAAATCCTAAGAAAAATTAATAAAGAAGTTAAGCTGCTGAAATACAGTTTCAGCAATTAGCTTAATGTCAGAGAATTCTAATTAGGCGCCTTGAGATTGCTATTTAGCGTTTAAGCCTTTAGAGTGCCAAATTCTCCCTTTCACACAAACTGGTTGCAAAATTAAAGACATTAGGCAGCCTTAATTATATTATCAGAACAGCTGGGATTAGGCAATCTCTGAAGTCAAGGCGGTATTCTTTTGTCACAGGGTAGAAATCCCTTGCTTTCCAGGGTGCCGGATTTTGGTGCTGTTCCATATCTCACCCATACAAAGCAAGCTGCATTAGAAACAAAAAAAACAAAAAACCAAACCACGAGGACAAAGAACAGAGTAATGCTTAGCAAATAATGAACACATTAAGGAAAGAGAAAAGGTAGGTGAAAAGATTAAGCCTGAAATCGGTAGGTTTTGCTAACACCTCAGCTGGCACCTGGCCTAGCGAGCCTCCAGTGGCAGACAGCCTCAGAGAAAGCTCTGTAAACCAGCTTGGCCAGTGGATACAACTCTGTTATCTAAAGCTAAAGCACATTTCCTACTCTCTTGTCCCATGGGGTGTGAAATTAGCAGCTATTGTTTTCACACATTTTTATAAACACAATGCCATTTATGTCTTTACACTGTTTAGACTGCTATGTTTTTCTCCTCACATGGGAACCTTTTCTTTTTTTTGTTTATTCAAATTTTAAATCAACAGGATTTTTATTCCAGGAACATGTTGGCTTTCAAAAAAATCAAAAACAAACCACCAACAACCATTTTATCCACATAAACTTTAGCTAAACACAAACATCTAGAAACTGGCAAAAAAATCTCGACACTACTTAGTCTGTAAACAAAAATAGTATTTCACCAATAAACTGGCAGAGGGGAATTCAAACATTCAGCTTGAAATGAGCATTTAAAATACCACAAGAGAGAAAGAACTACTCTTAATCAAGTGTTACAACCCCTGTGCATAGCTCTCCTTGATGCAGAAAAAATATGCATTGGCTTTGTTATGATGATCCTCTACATTTAAAACCTCTTCCCACATAATTTAAAACAACTTTGGTTGTCAACATCTGTGTAAGCAGAGGCCTTTTTCTTACAGCTTGTAGAAAACTCCTTTACCTGCTCTACTTTCTGCCTCTAAAAGTATCAGGAAAAAACAAACTACTCCTTCCATCTAGTCAAATAAGAACAATCTGGTGACAAAGCAACAACTCATTTTACTGATTACAGTCATACTAACTACAGCAACATTACAGCAGAAACCAAATAAACCCATTACAACTTAAAATATTTATCCCATTAGAATGTTGCACTGATGTCCACTTACCACTTCTTACACTTTAGAAATATATTCTGCCTCAGCACCAGTGTAAAAATGTGATGAACAGTGAACGTTATTAATTTGAAGAATTTTCTTATTCTAACAAGTTAAGAGGTTTCTTTTCCTTGTATTTGTGCTTTGAATGTATTCAAGAGTGTCATCTTAGTTTCTTCAGAAAACTAGGAAGCAAAGCACATGTTTCTTACTCTAAAATTACTGCACTCTGTGTGTGTGTGTGTGTGTGTGTGTGTGTGTGTGTTCACATGTGTGCATGGAGGTCAGGGCAGGAAGGGAAGGAGGAGTATGAGCCAATATGCAAGCACACATCTTGAGATGTACAACAAAATGAGAATTTCCACCGGATAGGAACAAAAAGAAACAGATATTGTTATCATATTTATGATAAAAATTATCACATTATCATTGTGTGCTGCAAATGCTGAGGACAGCAGAGATGCAGTTTCTGTAATCCAGTGCATTTTGTGTACTTGGTTGAATTTCTGATGCATGACCAATAACCAGAGGTCATACCAACCACTGAAACTCCAACTTTAGTACTGAACACAGCAAAGACGTCCAATCCTAATATAAACTGTTTAACCAGATAAGCACACGTGGCAAGGAAAAATCCATGCCATATTGGTTAAGCAGTTCCTTCACCTAATAGGCAAATTCCCATTGCATTGGGAGAATGCAGTTGGGCCAACAGTTGTGAACTGCCACCCTCTGCAAAAGAATGGTGCCACCAGACACCTCAAACTGTCCCCTCCTTACAGCCCTTTGTTACTGCTTCTGCCTCCCGTGCCAAAATTCTGCAAGCAGAGAAGTCCACAAAATCCACTTTTAGTTGCTCAAGTTAATTCTGAACTACTCATTTTGTTAATTCCTGCTACTCCAGAGGCCAGAGACGCAGCAGACAACAAACAAGAGATCGTATGGGCACCAAATTATGGGAGGCTTGAGCTGCTACACAAGCTGGGCTCTCTCTCCACTATGGGACAGCCTGGAGCTGACTGCAGGCACCTCCTGTGTCCCACTTTATTCCTCACCCAGCTGCTCAGAGGGGAACGCTGGAGGATGGCTCTCATTGCTGCCTTCTGGACACTAACAGAGTTCTATCACAACTAGAACTGATGCTGGACTTGAACTGCTTTGTGCTTTTCTCTGGTATGAAGAGGCAATGCAGAAGTGAGGATATAATGCCTTAGTCTCAATGGTGGAAACAGATATATGAGACAACAGAGAGAAGCCAACAAAAATAGAATGAGATGGAAAACACTTCAATTGAAAAGATAGGGATATTATTCTGCATCTTTCAATAGTAGCAAACAGTACAGTAACAAAACCCTGAAACACTTAGCTCTGGAGGAAAAACTCACCTGTCCTGCCAGCTCCAAACGTTTATTTCCATAGTAGTCTCTGTCATCGACTTTATTTTCTCCTTGAGCCAAAATTACTCTGCGTACCATCACTGCTGTGTATATGCACTTGGCACGAAAATTAAATTCTTTCACCTGTAAACAAAGAAACCCAAAAAACTAAACAAAACAAAACATACCAATGTTTCGGGATCAGCTGTTAGTTTTTATTCACACAAACACATCCATTTACATCATTGGTAATCTGGGATGAGTGAGGAGTTATAAAAGGGATTTGAGTGCTTTACTTTCTTTAAAAATGCAAAAAATATACATTAGTGACTTTGAAATGGATAGCAAATTAAAGAAAATTAGAATGAAGGTATAGGTCATGAGATGAAAGTCCTGAATTAACACCTGACACTGCCTGGCTATGCAGAAAAAAAATGCATGGTTTGATTAGTTAAATGGTACAGCATTTCACAAGGATTTCTTTTGACTCAATCCAAGTCTTCCCCTTTATTTTGAGGGTGATTTACTTTATCTCAGCTACAAAGCCATCAAAGCCATTTCTCCCTGCCAACAAAGCTCACACCATAAATAACCACACAAGCTTATTCCTGTTCAAAAAGCCCCAGAACGTTACATACAAGAACATGGGTCAGAATGGTTGATGCCAGCAGCTCTCGGGCTTCTTCCATCTTTGTTTTCTTTGGGCCTCCCCACATCCTTTGCCTCCGTACTTTGTTTCCAATGTACTTCAATGCCTGTGAAGGGGGGAATTAACCCGAGTTAATGCCAGAATTGGAAGCCATACAAATATACACACACGTGGAGATGTGTGTGCATTCCTCAACCAGTGCAATCCCACCAGCCATGGGTGATACGAGCGCCAAGCAAACTGCAGAATAACAAAGATGTCAGTAATACCAAGAAAAAAAAAATCTTAAAAATTGACACAATTGACTAAAAAGACAACATGTTGTTTATCACAGGTTGATACCACTTGGAATGGAAGGTGGTGAAAATGCATGATTGTTACGATACTAAAAGAAAGGATATTGCAGCTATTTAGAAAAAAGGATTCTGTAAATTCCAGACATATCTAGTTTATTTAATTAGACTTTGCACCTCCAGTTCTTTTTTGTACTTGCTAAATTTCATTCAGATATTAAACCATGAAGCAGCACTCACTGTCCAATACCCACAAAAGCTACTTTGTGGCATCCATGTCTCCAAGAGTACCTTGCAATGGATTCTTACTCTCCTACCAGCTGTCAATTGATCCACAGAATTCATAGTCAGACGAGTCAAAAAACTCTCCAAGTTCACACAGGAAGTTCCTGCCTGGAAATGAAGCCATGAAGCTATGCAAAAGAATCACCCTCTCTACTGAATGACAGATTATCCTTTCCCTCTGTTACCTTCTGCCACAAAGAGCTATGTCTCTATTAACTTCATGTAACATTTCTTGCACAGAATAACTTCTGTATTTCTGTTTCTCTACCTTCCTGGGTGCTTTGCATTCCTCCGTGTTGCTACAGCTAACCATTTTACTGTTCTCACTCTGGATTAGGAGCTCTTTAAGCTAACTGTAACCCTCAAAAGCCCCCAACAATGAAAACCAGAAAGATGTTCACTTTGGAACACTAAACATCACACATGGAATGATTTGACAACGTTTACAATGAAACAGCAGAAATAAGATTAATCTTCAAAAGCTTCTTTAGCAGATTGATATATTTCCATTTGCTCCCAGCAAAATGGCCTGTGTTCTGGCTAATTAAAACAAGTACATGAGCTAAGAGAGTTCTGGTCTTTAGCAGGACAGAGGGTCACTGCTATCGTGGGCTTCATACAGGAGACTAGAATAGCAGAACATCTGCTCATGATGAAATGGTCATGGCCACATCAACAGGGCTTCTGCAAAACGACGTGTGCAATTGCTTTCTAAAAAATGTCTTCAACAAAACTCCTTGATTCAGGGATGTTGCTACTTGTTATATACAGGGTTATGCCATTAAAACACAACCTTGGGCTTCTGAAAACAAAGCATTTCTTGACTTTGATTTTTTTCTTCTCCAGTTAGGTAACAAGAGCAAAATCTCACATTTGACAAGTCCTGACCCTTTAAAAAGCATCAGCTTAAAATAATCCCCCCAAACAAACCTTAAAACACAAAGTGTATGTCCACTGCTGACACAGCAAAGTGGTCAGTACCCACTGCCTAGATTTTTATGGCATCTGGCCATGTGAAAAGACACACCTGCATCTGTGTAAAAATCTGAGCTTTTTGGCATTCTTCCAGGCTAGGAGCAAATGCAGCCATCACATGTTCCTCTGTGCCAATCATCTGTACAATCTCCTGGTCACTCTCAACACCCATGGCCTAGGCAAAGAAGAAAAGACAGAAATAACACAGGCTTTATGTTAACTCACTGACATTTGCTTATGCTAATTTGGTATTGTTTGTCTGCATTACTACTAAGCAAGAGCTAGTTCTTCTCTAAGAAACTGTGCCATCTGGCACTGGCAGCACATATTCCAGCTATGGAGGAACGTTAAATGGAAATCTTGATAAGCAGCAGGAACACACACACACTTTTTGGAGAGCCATTTTCTTTCTTTCTTCACTGACCGGAGTTAAATTCTGTGGGTTTTTTTCTGAAGAAAAAATAAATACTAGGTAGAAACAAGCCAACATGTGTAACAATGAAAACCAAGTCAGAATCTACAATAAAGGAAGGTGAAATTTCTTAAAGCAGTACTCACAGTCTCTTACCACAAGCAGTTTTGCAAACACAAAGTTTTTTTAAAACTCATAGTTGACTGTGATGAAGCTCATCATATTTAAGAAATGTTTACAATTTACTCCCTTCGCAGCTCTCTGCATTTAGAAGATGACTTCACTACACAATTCCACTTGAAAGACATTCTATTATTTCACTGATCCTTGGACACCTTGTTAGACTTTATACCGCGGAAAAAGCTTAATAAACTAAGAAAGCGCTTAACAGGTTTAGAAAAATCTCTCTATCAGTAAGTGTTTCAAGGTGGCAGCCAGCAGTGAAGGCTTTTGTGGATTCCAGATGGTGCTAAAGCTTCCCCCCTTCACACATTTGCCTGGAGCTCTGCCATATCAAAAAATGGAATAATCTCACTAAACCTCTTCTGGCTGAGTTATAATATGTTTCTCAGAACTTTTTGAGGAAGTTACGTTTGCATTCACATTATTCTCCAAACTGCCTGCCACAAAGACCATTGTAAATAATGGCCTATGTAGACTCTAGTACTCTGGCTCTCATTAAAAACTGGCAGTACCCCAAAAAGTCACATTTTCCTCAAAAAGGCAGAAATACCTTCCCCTCTTATTGCCTTCATTGAGTGTCACTTTGCTTAACACCTAGCTAACACCATTCACATGCAACACTGTTACCCTAATTGTGATGTATTCAGCTTCTTTTTTCTTTCGTTTCTTTCCTTTTGAACAAAGAAGTAGTTGCTTGAAGTTCCTTTAAATTCAAACTCTGTCTTTTCACCTTGTGGTTTATTAGAAATTAAAAGCACTGCAAAAGTATCACAGACCTAAAACAGTGTGAGGACTCTTTTAATGCAAAGCCCAGATCACAATTCCACTATCTCAGACAGACCTGAGTGCCAAATCAAGATACAGTTACTTCAGGTAAGAGTGTTTCAGCATAGTTTGTTCCCATTAGCCAACCACATCTCTGATCTCAAAGCTCTTCTCAGAACCAGAAGTTGGCCATGTGATACTACTGTAGTTGAAATCTCTGTTTTTCAAATACTATTACACTTCCTCACCTTTTTAAATGAGGTCACACAGTAGTTAAAAAACCTCAGCAGAGAAGTTAACAAAATCCCTCATGACCTGAGAGTCAGACTCACAAAGATAAGTCTACAAAAACATGAAAGCTTCACAACTCTAAGTTTCCATGTGTCTAGGATTTAATAGCAAACTAGTTTAGGGATGACAACTAGATTCACACAATTATTGCACTTAGTCTACAAGTTTTTAGAAGAACAAAATTTTTGTGCCATTCTAGGCACATATATCACAAATACATTTATCTAAAGCACATCTGCTGCAAGCTCATATCACCCTACTTCTGTCCATCAGGTTAATCCTAGGATGGCAACCAAATCTTAAGTGCCATCTAAAAAGTGGGGGTAAAAAAGTCAGTCTGCATTTTTACTATGCTTTTTTGTCCACTAAAAACTGGAAAACCACAGTAAATTAAAGAAGGTTGCTGATTTCTTCTAACTTGATGAATTCTCTGACCAAAGTTCCTACAGCAAAAGGATGAGAATAAGACAGATCTTTATGCCTACATAGATTTTCTAGCTGGAGTTTGTAGCAGCAAATTCAGCTGAGAATTCGAAATTTCTGAGTGGGAAAGGCTAGGATCTGTCACCAAACAACATATGTTGTGTTGTTAAATATGTGCAAATTGAAGGAAATGAATTTATGAGTAATGACTAGAAACTCAGGCAAATGACTAAAAAAGATGTGCTAATAGAACAGCCTAAAAGTAAACCTATTTATTTTCTTCCATATTCTCAACAATCCTGAGCAGAGTTGCATACAGAAATTCACCTACATGCAACACCCAAAGGATGAGCAGCAGGCCCATGCTGCTATCGAACAGATTTGTAACCTTAACACTTTTTTTTCAGTCAGTTTGGCCCTGATGTTATCCTTCCAAAAAACCCAAACAAACAATTAAAAAAAGAAACTAATACAAAACACTCCAGAATTAGCCTGTAACACCATTAGGACAGTAACAAAATATTCCTTGGTTGTTTGTGTTACAGAAACACTAAGGACATAGGAATGGGCCCTATTTTTAAAGCACTCATGATCCTAGGACAAAGCTGAGGCAAAGGGAATTAACATAAAAGCAAAGCAGTAGACAAGATGTCTTGTTTCTTTTTGATTGGAAAGCAGTGTCACAAAGGGATAATTTTACGGGGGAGGGGGAAGGAGACACTGTAAAAGCATAATTTAACAGTGAAAGGATGAGGAAGGAGACAGTAGCAGGCTGCTGAAGGCCATGGCTGGAGGCTAGCAGTCCATGGACATAAAACAGACAAGGCAAAGCATTCAGAACATTCACATCATCCTGAGTTCACGTGGGAGAAAGTGGTCCTAGTGGGGTCAACCCTTTTCTAGGGGAGCTTCCTGCTGCCCCAATGTGTGTGTCCATCTCTGTGCACACACACACACACACACACAGAGTGTGAGCCCAGCTCTTCCTTGCCCAGCTCATGTCTTAATGATGATGTCTGGGCGTTTCCATGGCACTTTCCTAGAATGTAGTTCTGCAGTCCATCAGGCTAAATTACAGCACAGAGACAGGCAGATGACTGGATTAAAAAGATGTCAGGGAAGTTCAAGGTTGACATCACAGACAGAATTGGTCTGGAGCTTTCATAATTCAAAAGATACGAGCTATGAAACAACAGCCATGGGAACCCATAATCCTGCAGATGCAGTAAGACCACCATCCAGCTGTTCCTCCAGAGCTGCACCTTAACAGCTCCAAGGCAAACACAGGTTTGTAAAAATGAAACTTGACTTGCTGCTCTAATCTTTTGCTGCAGGTCCTAGTGCGGTTTCTTACAGCTCCCACATAAACTAAAGATACTTCATCTGGTGATGCAGGTCATAAAATTCAACTTTTAAGTCCCTGTAGGTTACTTATAATTCTCTTCCTTCCCTAATCACTTTCAATGCAGGATGCAACCTTCACTTACTTCAGCTCCCAGGGCTCACTCAAATCTACCAAACCAAGATCACAAACTCAAAAGAAAAACAGCCCTTACCTTTCAGCAGCTCTAACTCCCTGCAATGTAGGGAGCTCCCTGCAAAAGCAGCAGCACCATCTCACCTCTAACCTGGGTGATTTTCAAGATAGAAACACTCTTACATACAACACAGATATTCCACACCTCCTCTAATGCTCACTGCTACCTAAAACCACCCCAGCCCCGCAGGTAACACATGTGTACCTCCTAGCCTGATATATTCAAAAGAACCACGATGCACAGTTGACACAGCCCTGTGAGCTGTGCACAACTGACACAGCTAAAACTTCCTGGGCTGCAAGTCAGCTCAAGACACCCTAAATACCCCTGTGGTTGCATATGTATATTAAATAATGAAGAAGCGTGACAAAGTAAGCAGGAAGCAAATTAGCTGTGTTTGTTTCCTATTAGAAAGTAGTTAACAGCCCTTTAAAAAACTGCAACAAACATATACTTTGGGGGCAAAATTGTCTAATTTATGTCACTACCTCGAAAGTCAAGTTGTATTTCCATATATAGGGACTGCACAAATGTTTCTGTCACTTATAGGAAGAAAGGTTAGGGAAAACTGTTCAAGCTAGCACAGCTACAAAGCTCTAACTCCCTCACATCTGAGGAGCAGATACCCCAGGTCTGCCCTAGAATAGTGCCAGGCACATGCCTTTTGTAGCCTATCAAATTTCAGTTAGTTGTGGTCAATGTGCTAAACTTCACAAAACCACAACTTACATGTGTTTGGCACAACTGTCTGTAAAATGTCTGAACATGCCCATCCCAAAGATCCTCACAGGTCTGGATGGCAGAAAAAACAAAGCAGCAGGACAAGGTCATTCTGGCTGGCGGTTATGGATAAGGATGAACTGAAAGGCAGATGCCTCCTTTAGGGTGACCCCACACAATCCAGTCCCTATCTGTCGAGGTCATGGGACCTTTAGATCCACTCTATTTCCACTGCTCCCCACAGTCCATGTGCCTGGGCTTCCATCCTCACCAAAACAAGGATGGAGAACACTGTGCTCAAGTCTTGCCCTAGTGTGCAGCTGTGTCCATGACTTTATACCTGAAACACAAGGGTGATCTTACATTCCAGTCTAGGGAGCTCTAGGAATTTTAGGCCTCAGCTCTCTCAGTTGTTGGTGTTTGCAATGTTCCCTATTTCACAGCCCTTGCTTTTGACAAAGATATCTGGAGGATATATAAGTACACCTCCACTTTACAGTTGTAGTAGCTTTAAATCCACATTAGATTATAAATCTACAACACTTGCTTTCTCCTCCTTACAATGATTTTCTGTGCCTGACCTATTTCTTAAGTCACATATAGAACACCTGGTCAATTAAAGCTATTGAGACTAGAAAGACAATTCAAAAATGCTGCCTCTCAGACAGTCCCTGACAAAACTGTCGCCTCTAGCTGGCCCATGCACTGAATGGCAGCCCTCTACCAATTACTATTTGTTTTCTTAGTCAAAACACAGAGGTCTGTGGAACTTGGCTGTAGCCTGGATGCTGATCTGGGAGGAAATGCAGAGCAATAGATTTTTGCCATTGCCTTCTCATTTTAGTTTTTGTTTAGAAATTATACATGCAGCTGATTAAGTACAAGTTAACGATTCAATGGCAGCCAAAACTTCACACCTTAGATTGCCTATACAGCTTAATTTTGTCCCTTGCAGATGTGGATCTCTACATCACAAGAAGCAGAACACCTACTTGTAGCAAGGAAGACACATGCTTCATGCCCAAGGCTTGGGTGTTGGCAGAAAGGAATTATTCTCCTTCCTTTTCCAACTAACCTCCTGTGTATAATACAGTCATGTGAGAGAGCTGAAGTTAGACAGGCACCCTTAAGTTAGGGATTCTCCAGGTTGAGGGCTACTGCATTTGTAATCTTGCTTCTAATAGAACAAAGCAATATCACATTACAGCAATGCCCAAGAAAGGAAGATCAGAGACTGGTGACTGCTTTCATTTCCAGCTGAAGACTCATCAGAAGTAGACAGAAAATCCCTGAATTTCATGTCATTAAAGATAAAGAAAATGACCACTCATGAGAACAGTTGGAATGGTACATTCAGAACAGTTAAAGTGGATGTAGCTAATCTGCTACTGTATTAAGTCAATATAAAGCATTGAAAAGCACTACAGCCAAGAACGTCTAACAACTGTAACCCCTTATTCAATTAATAAATGAAAAATTAAAAACATTATCTAAAATACAAAAGATACATATGAAGAGGGGGATAATTATAGCAAGTACTGTCAGAAGGTAATCAAATAGTCAGTGCAATTTTGCTTAGAAAAACAACCCAACAACCATGACCTCAGACAACAACCCAGGGCAGTTACTCTCCGTGAGCAGGTATTTATCTGTACCAGCACAGGCTGACAAAACGTAATAAAAGTCTGTAAGTGAAGGTGGAATCCACCAGTTTGGGTACTGGAACAAATGAATTAGGACCCACATGAACACTTTCCTGCAACACAAGAGTTGTGAACTTAATCCTTGCACTTTCATGTGCATTTCTGTCCGTTAACAACTTCTCAAATTCTTTTAACATTGGTCACTAAAAACAGATGATCTCCTCTCTTATTTGCAGAGATCTGCTTAATCAGAGGTAACAGACATTCATTTCTCGAGTGAAAACCTGATTATTAAACTATTTTCTAGCACCAAGGCACACCCGGAACGTGGGCAATGGGGCACAAGCGGCTGGGATGCTGCGAGCACGTGCTGCCCTCTCCTGGAATATCATTTCCTGTGACCACCCCTCTGAACCTCCTGTGCTGTAACCCACTGCAGAGAACACAAAAAGAGCTCTTCCTACATCCAGAGGCTGTTTTGTGCCTCCAGGAATGCAGCCCAATTTCCTCCTGCACACACGATGCACCAGGCTGTAAAGCTGTTAAGGACAGGAAGAAGGTCCCAGCTGCAGGCAGGACAGCTCTCAGACTGAGGCTGGCCATGCCCTGCTGTCCTCTCCAGCAGCTGGACAGAGCATGACCAGCACCTTTCCTGGCTGCAGTCCATGCATGCCACTCCACAGGCAGATACCAGCCTGGGCAGCTGGGGAGCAGTCATGGTGATGTGACACTGATCATACACTCAGCATGTGCACCCTCGCGTGAATTAAAATGAAAGGGAGAAGCACAGAGTGAAAGAAAGCAGCTCTGGCAGTTTCACAGGAGATGAGGTCAAGGCATGGCACTGTTACCAGCTCAACTGGAAGGGCAAATACTCCCCAGTTCTCACCCTGACTCAGGAGTGGATGCCTCTCAGAGCCCTTTGTCAGTCCCACCAGAGGTCAATGCCTGTCCAAGCCTCCCCTGCCCTCAGGATATTGCTGAGTGCTCCTGAACCAGGCAGGGCTTCTGAGCTGTTCAGACCAAGGCAGGGCTCATTCCCAAAGGAAGCAAACTGCTAAGAAATGCAGACCACTCCAGTAATCTTACAGGATTTAAGAACAGGTCTAAGAATTGAAAGATTTCCCCAGAGGCTCTCAGTTTTGTTTCCAGTCATGCATAAATGAGCTCACGGTTAAGTCATGTCCCTGAACCTGAACCAAAGGACATCAAGCTACTCAGCACTACACAGGTCAGAGCTGGGGACAGGCTGGGACCAAAACCAGAAACAAAGACCCATAACACAACTTGCAACGTAGCTCATAATAAACCAAAATCCCTCTGACCTGCAGCAACAGAGGCACCTCAAAGGCAGTAAGGGGTGGCAGGTATTTGTCTTGGCACAGCAATGCTCTCTTTGCACAAAAATACAGCACTTATTCTCCTTTTTGCAAAGATGACTTCCCAGGGGAAAAAAGTTTGCAATTTCTAAGCCCTGCCAAGTCCTTCTGTACATATTAACTTGAGAGCTCCTGTCAATCTTCATTCTTGAGCTACAGCACAGCATTTTTCCTTTCTTTTTTTTTTTTCCAAATAAACAGCTGTGTTACCTTAAATATGATAGCAATGGGAATATCTTCTGACAGAGTGTTGTGCCTCAGGTAAAATCTTCCTTGTTTCACAACCATATTTGTTCTGCTCTTCTTCTCATGAGTGGAACTGAAGTTAAAATAAAAATAATACTATGTCCAACAGAACGTTTGCACTGACTCCTAGAACCTTTTACACAGAATTTAACAAGCTTGAACAACCTTCCAGCTGAATTAACCCCACTTTCTCTTTTAAAAAAAATTACATTAAAGCAGCCAGAGATCAGCCTGTAACTTCAAGGTGATAGGTACTATTTGGAATATTTGACTTAAGCAAGTCCATACTTTTTAAAATCATCTTTGCATGCTTTTATAATCAATTTTGATGTAACCAAAGGTCAAACTGTGAACAAGTACTGCAGCAACAGTGGTAATGTAATGACATAACAGTAGCTGGGGATACATTAACCTCATCCAGGCTTACTGTGAGACAGTAGTTAGGAGAGATGTGAGAGGACTCTGAGAGAAAAAACAGCCCTCACACGGAACAGCGACAAGCACCATATTATACCAGCATGCAGCTTAAAGAAATAAAAAACAACCAATCAAAGGCCTAGCAAAATAGAAACAAAACTTGATCAAGGAGGAAAGGCCAAATTTAAACCACCTTGCCATTTTCAGTAATTTGTGCAGCACAAAAATATTTGTTTCCTCCTCAGGTGCCTTTGCCTTTAAAAGTTTTTATGCTGATTTTATGTAGAGAGGCAGACAAAAGCTTACATCCAACTTCCACTGCAGTAACTTTGTGTTACTTGCAGCAAACCAAGACCAAACACCATCAATTAGGAAGTGCACTTAGTTACATTAAAAATTAGAACTTGCTTTTCCTAATCTGGGACAAATCCTGAAACACATGAGCAACTCTCAGATTTTTGTGGGAATATTGTATTATACTATTCTGGGATTGAAGTTTTATTATACAAAATGACAGCAGCAAGACGGAAGCACTGAATGTCTACAGCTTTTGCTGGTTAAACTATTCTAGGAAGAAACCTCCAGAGCTATTTCCACTACAATAATGAAGTTCTAAAGCTTATCTCCTTTATGTAATTGTAGGAATTTACCATACCTGGTAACAGAAGCACCAACCGTGCCTTTTCTATCAGCTTCCACGATGATTCTGTTTTTGGATAACTGCTCTTGAATAAGAATGACTTTCTCTACACCTTTAACAATGAAATAGCCACCTAGTTAACAGAAAAGAAATATTTTGCGTGTCAGTACCCTTGCACTTTACTTGCCTCCTCCAATATGCCTTTGAATATAAACTATTAGAAAGTAAACCATAAGTACACAATGGGAGAGCAAAAGAGAAATGAACAAACTCGACAAGGAAAACCCAAAGAAGTTGCTTTTTATAACCCTTCATCTTCTCTCTACATATCAAATATTGGCATGTAACACTTTATTCTTGCTTTACAAAAGGCAATAAATGAGAGTTTCCACTCTGGATGACATCATACTCCACTCTTCCCTGATCTGCTTCACTTTCCATGAAGGTTCCCATATAATACATCACTGTACAACACTATATACAAACTTCAAAATAAAATACTCAAAATTTTGGTGTTTTGTTTTTTACGGTTGAAAATTTTGTTTGCAAATAGAAACTATCTCTCAACCAATTCTTACTATATTCAAAAGCCTGATGATTTCTCTTAGTTGCAAGCACACACTTGGAAAGTTTCCACAAAGACTTCATGGTGGCAGGAAACATACCAAAGGGGTATTTCTTTGCTTAAAAAAATTTAAAACTAGAAGCACAGATGGGAAGAAAAAAACAGAACATGAGTGAAAATGTACCTGGATCTAAAGGACATTCATTCAATTTGGCAAATTCTGCTGGAGTTTTCCCAGTAAGTACACAATTGGAGCTACGCAGCATTATAGGCATTCTGCAAGAAAACCAGTTACAATTTTACTTCAGATTCAGACAGAAAAATATGAATAGTCAAATTCAGAACAAAAACCATGCTGAACAAACTGGAGAAAACACGTTTAAGGTAATTAGAACACGTGCATGCTGTGACCAACAGGTTTTCATCTAAGCCCACCCTATTTCACTGAACACATAACTGAAAAGAGACCTGAAATTGGACACCTACAAGCAAAAACCACAGATCTCCTATTTAATTATTATGCAGCTACTCAGGCATCATGACAAGCAGGGTCACCAAGGCCAATGACAATTAGTACAAAGACTCCTGATCTCCAAAACTGTCTGCAGTGAAGAGCATGTCACTGCAGATCCACTGTTAACAGTTTTTATTAGATAAAGCTCGTTCACATCTCATTTCCCACACAGGAATGACATCTTCTGGCTGCAGACAGATAGTGCCTCTAATTCCTAACCTAAGCATGAAGTTTAGTAGCTCTGATTTCTCTGGTGTCCTAGCAGAGAAACCTGCAAGCAAACATTTTGTGAAGTAACATGTGGTGAAAAGATATTCCAAGAACCTAAAAACAAATTCAATGCTTAGGGAAGTAAATAAAAGAAAAAGTAAAGGAGCACAGACTGCATATGAGGCAAAACTTCTCCACCATGAGGACAATCAAACAGTGGAAAAGCTGCAGAGGGAAGCTGGGCAGTCTCCACTCATGCAGGTCTTCTGGACCTGACAGGATGAAGAACAACTTGGTTTGATCAGAGAGCTGATCTCACTCTGAGCAGGAGGCTGCACTAGAGTCTGAGTAGAAGGTTGTACTCTTTCAACCTAAATTCTTCTAACACCCTGTGATAACTCAGGGAATGCTCACTTCCAACTTGGCTTATTCACCAACTAACTAGCAATGATTTCACGGTTATTATTAAAAAGTGTACCTTTATAGTCAGCTTCATAAGTTACCTTTACACATTCAGATTTGTCATTAAAATTCTTGAAAGAGAGCACAGTTTACTTCCAAAGACGAAGCAGTATTTTGCAAAAGATAAAAAAAGTTTACCACTACATCTACCAAAAGACCTCCATGGCCTTCAGCCTCTTCTATAAAAAAGGTGACTTTTGGTGGACAGCCTTTGCAAGACCTGTGTTCCAAGTGTATGCCAAGACATATGCTGACAAAATTTATTCCTGAGTTCTACTATGCAACTATTTGCAGCCTCTTAGATTTTTCATTCTAATTTACTTCAATAAAAAACAGATTAGGTTATATTTCTTGTATTCAAATCTTATAAATTATTTTAATTTCCTTGCTATTTTCATATTCTTGTATCTTAAAAGAAAACTGATGAACTTAAATTCTGTATTTCCACAGAGTAAAAAAAGCTATCTTGTCACTGTATTTCACTGAGAAAGTGCTTCCTAGAGATAAGAAGCCTCATATGACAAGCAAAATCTTCTATCACACACACAATAAACTTTATGCATTGGCTATTTATATCAGAAACAGGAAGCACTTGGCATAAGGTAACTCCAAATGGAATATTCAAATGCCATTACTGAAAACTCCAGTGAAGCATCTGTCCCAGTCTGAACTGCATGTCAAACAAGAACGCTGGCCAAAGAAAACAAGTGTAATACTAGGGACAGATGAGGAAACATTATTTTCCATGCAAATAATAACTGGATATTACCAGTTTTTTAACAGCAAAAAATTTTTTGCAGGTATGCACTTAAAGCCAGTCAAATGAAATAACTTCAGTTTTTAACCAAAGCAATTTTAAATGCAAGCTTCACTTGTACTGCAGAACTAATGCTTGCTTTACTGGTTTTACCATCCACCATCTACAGATGCAACTCTACATATTATTATGAAAGACTGAGCAATTTGGCTACAAAGCAAGTATGCCTGATTTCATTTTACAATAATGCAACTTGCAGCTCCAGTACTCTCTCATGCATTTTCCTCTTTGATTTTATATCAACAGAATTAGAGACAATATCCATCTTTACATCCCTTCTTCTTTGGAAGGAGACATTATCAGAAGCTTTTGCAAAACAAAATCTTAGAACCTAAAAATCACATCCTGTACAGCTGTTTATGAAGATTTGCCTGCTCAGTGCTTCTCTTAACAAGGAAGTAAGGTTGGCCTGCATCTGTTTTGCAGTAAAAACTCTTCCCAACATGGCAGCAAATGAAAACTGACAGAAGCAGCTCAGCACGTGGTACCTCACCTGCCGATGGGCAAGGCATTGCGAATGATCCTCTGGCTGCCTCGGGTATATTCAATATCCACAGTAATTGGGGCAGAATAGGTCATGTCCCTCAGGCGGCACTGAAAGGAGAACAGGCACACGGTCAGGTGTGGACTTCAAGCTGAAGAATCTCTCTTAAAACATCCTGTGTTTGCCCTGGAAGTCCTCACAAAGAAATCAAGGAAAGCAAAGATCATCACGGTACCTGAAGGATGTATGACAGACTCTCCTGTTTGAAACAAAATCCAAGAACATCCAAATACAATTGCTATTATTTTCAAAAGCAGCCAGCAGATCTCTGTCTTCAGAAGACCGCACTGCAGAGCTTAACTTCTAAACTGTCAATTTAAACAAACAGATCTAATTAAACAAACAGGTCCAATCAGCAGAGCTGACACAAAGACCACAGTGTGCCTGAGCAGTGCTCAGCTCAGGGACATTTCCATATACAGACTCTCAATAGCTGAAGAGTTTGCTGCCATGTGAAGTCTGACAGAATGGAAAGGCACAAGAGTGAGAGGCTTGAGAGGCTACCTTACTAAGAGTGAGCAAACCTCACTGTATGGTACTGTTCCTAAAGATGACTTACAGAAGGCTCACTACAGAATCGCCTCCTGTAAAGATTCCCAGAATTTGTCTCCAAATTCCTTGGGGACCAAGAGAAGCAGAATACACTATATCTAGCACATTAGATATCTCAAGGCTCAATCATTTCTAATCCATTCTTTCTGGTCTGCTCTCCCCAGCCTCACTCTAAGATTGGTGCCAGCCTTTAAGGTATTTATTACGTATCTTCATGCAAGTCAGGCCTTACTGCATTTGCTGAGCACTACAGAGGAATTCACAGCAGCTCATTCATGACCTCACCAAGTATTCTTTACCTTGCAGCTCCAGGGTTATGGGTTTAACAGCATTCAGACCTGCACATTTATGGCTCAGCAGTGTCTCAGTGTACTGGTTATGTACTAGTAAAAGTACAATTAAGATTGGGCAGTGCATTGAGGATGCAACTGTATGGAAAAATACTCCTCAAGCATCATCACAAACTGGATGTTCCTCCTCTCCACGTTACAAAGTAAAGCATTTCTCTAGTAATAAAACACTGATGTGCACCAGCAGTTTTTAAGTTGTGCCTTGCAGGAAACTAGGTGCCATTCTGCTCCCAGTAACTTCATCCAATTTAAAAGTAACTGAGAATACTTCCATTTTCTAATCACTTTGAATTCATCTGTATGAATAGCTCATGAAACTCCCAGGAGGACTGCAGGAGAAGGAGAGTTAGACAGTCTCTTTAGTACTACTTGGGGGAAAACAAGGCCTTGTGATTCTCTGTGTATGCTTTTTTAACACAAGACCCAGATAAAATACAAATTACAGTGTAATATTCCAGCACCTGTATTTTTGTATCACCCTCCTTGAGGTAACTTCTTACTATAGACACTTCAGGGTAAAATACAGGCACGACTCGATATATACCCAGACCCTTATTAAAATCTGATCATTTTCAGTGTCTTTGGGAAGGAATTTTATAAGCCTTCAACAGAGAAATACAATGACAGACTCTTAACTATCCAATCCTTTCTTTTTTCCAAGTGCACCCTGGCTTGACCTGAGCAGCATCCTATTTAAGAAAATAACTGTGGCCTCCATGTGTGTACAGCACACTGAAAATAAAGAGAAATTATGCACTAGCATTAAGCATCAATGAGAATATATTTGAGATACAAGAGCAGCTTATACTAAACTCAAGGTCAATATGCTCTATAAGCATTTATTTTGCCTTCCTCTGTCATTTCAGTTATAAAGTAAGCAAGCATTTTAATACCTGAATTCTTGAATATGAGTTGTTGGCCACAAACAATTTTTTCCATGCAATTTCATTCATATGGAATGTAACCTAATGTAACAGGCATGTATTCAAAATTACATGCAGCTATTACCCAAGACATTCCCAAGACAAAAAAAACCCAAACAAGACAGATACAAACATTAATACCTCATGAGGTGACACAGGTCGTGTCACATTGAAGCTTTCTTCCACATCTGGAGTACCCACATAGATATTGAGGTACCTGTAATACAGTTGCAAAATAAGCAATGAGTCAAATATTTTTCAGGCAACCTGAAGGAAGCAAAATTTTACATACACTGAAAAACGAAGTTACTTAGATGAACACAAGTTGATTAATACTGAGCAATGATCTTCTCAAAGTAACTCACTGTATTTGAGCTGCGACCTAATTAGTTACAATGTAGCCTGTGTGTGCAATAAACCTTAAAATCTTGCATATTTCATGGCATAAAGTAAGACTTAAGTCCCGGAAAATACCCTCTTGATTTATATCTACACAAGTAGCGATAGTAACTCATGCTGCTACTGATACAGAAATCATCTCATGCTTACTTCAGGTACCACATTGGGTCAGCATCACTTGTAACTTTTTCATTGGCCTTCATGATTTTCTTTATCTGGAGGAGAAAAAGAACAAAATGGAACCATGTGCCTTTTCTGAGTACTAAGAGCCACTCTCCTTCCCCCAAGAAAGCCTACCTCCACATTGATGAAATAGTTGAATGAGTCTATGTGCTGCTTCACCAGTCCTTTCACCTGAAAAACACATGCATGCAGCAAACAAAATGAGCTTCAATCACATCTGATTGATGTGATAAGGCAGAAATTGAGATATAAGCTATCTGTGGATCTGTGCTAAATTCTTACAGTTGACAAACTTCTGAAAAGTGGCTGGATAATCACTCTGGTTCCACACATTTCCAAGTTTACACCAGAACTGTCATATGAAGAGCATGGACAGGGTCTCTGAGTGCCAGTAAAACAGTAAAATAATCTGGAAACATTACATACATAAAGTACTGATTGAGAATAACCATACAAAAACGCAAACCTATAGGAGGATTTAATAATCTGTAAATTAATCAAGAAAAGAGTCTATGGAACAAGCCTATTGATAACTGCAGGGAACTGGGGGGAAAAAAAAGCAAAATCCACCAAAAAGTGAGGACAGGTATTCTGAGAAACAGCAAAAGCTAGAAGAAGGGAATGTAAAGTTAGAAAGGAGATGAAGTATTCACACCATGAAATGAGTGTGTAGCACTAACCTTTAGAAATGCTGGAAGAAGTCTCCATTTTTCCTGGAAAAAAAAACAGTTTGAAACATCTTTCCAAGGAGTAACTGAATATCTAACATGCTTGAGCCTTTTTGTCGGCATGTTTTATTATTACTGTTGTTTTTTAAACAGTAACATTATTTAAAATCAAATCCATTTGGGGAAAAAAAAAAAACGACTATAAAAACCAACAGAGATGGATAAAAATTACCTGGATCATCTCAGTAAACCATATGTGCAGTATTTACTCAGGATGTAATAGCACACTGCCTTTCCAAGGAGTAGCTTATGTGAAAATACATTTTTCTTAGAAAATTCCTTACTATCATGTCCTCATTTAAGATCAACTAATGTTTTTTTGTTTCCGTTCCATTAACACTGTAAATTATATTCCCAGAAAGGGAAGATATCCTACAACTTTTACTTTACAAAACACATGCAAGAACCTCAGTTCTGGAAGCAGCACTTGTAGATACAAGTCTCTGTAACACTTTCCAGGACCCTGAATCCTACAAAGACTTAGTAAAAATACTGACAAGTGCTAAGTACATCACAGCTCCTACAAACTTTCCCCTACTTCTAATCTTCAGTGATCATATAGAACATCTCTGCAAAAGCCTGCTTGTACCTTTGGCTGGAGACAAAATTCTCTTAGGAAGAGTGCCCCCAGTCCTCATATGCTTCTCCATCTACCACCATTTAAAAGTACTACAAAATTAATAACAAAAAAACTCTGTAGACAGTTGTTAGCTTTCTTATATCCACAGAAATGTTGATGGTGCTCTTGGTTTTCAGCCTTCACTGCTGGTGTTTGTTAATCTACTAATCTTGCGTGTGATTCCAATTTAACATCTAATAATGGCAAAGCTAATGCAGTAAGAGACACATGATGAAGAATTTTGTAGCTTTTACTACTGATCCCTTGTGGTTTATGTACAGTAGTGTTTACTACCTGGAAAGCTGAATAGCAATTGATTTCAAGTGTTTGTGATTTAAATGTTATGCCTAAAAAACGGTTTAACCTGCTAAATGGTAATGCAATCAAACGGATGACCTAGGGATGAGACTAATGATTTTCACCCTAAGTAAATATTTCTAGGCCAGGCTGGATGGGGCATTGGGCAGCCTGGTGTGGTGGGACGCGTCCCTGCCCATGGAAGGACATGAGCCGAGGTCCCTTCCAGCCCAGAGCATTCTGTGTGCGGGACACAGGCCGGGCAGGGACTGCGGCCGGGACGGCCCCTCAGGAGGGGGTCCTGAGGGGCTGCCCAGGGCAGCTCGGACCAGACACCCCCACCCCCACACACCCGGAGCGGGCAGGGGGAACTCCACATGTGCGCGGCCAGGCGGCTCCTTCCACCCCGGCCCAGCCCAGCCCAGCCCCGCCGCGCTCCGGGAGCTCCCGAGGCGTGCCGCCCCGTTCCCCGCGGCTCCCTGACCTGCACCGTGTTCACCGGGGCCGCCGCCTGCTCGGGGGTGAGCGCTCCGAGCCCCAGCGCCTCCATCGCCTCCATCGCCGCCCGGAGCCGCGCGCCGCGGCGCTGCAGCCAGCGCGTCCCCCCGCGCCCGGCGCCGCGCCCGAAGGTTCCGGCCCCGCGCGGCGAGCGCTGAGGGCGGCCCGGGCCCTGCAGCCCTGCCCGGCCGCTGCCCGGCCTCCTCCCGGGGCACGGCAGGCCGCCCCGACCGCTGCTCCGGCCTCCTCCCGGGGCACGGCAGGCCGCCCCGACCGGGGCACGGCCTCCTCCCGGGGCACGGGGCCCTCCCGGGGCACGGCAGGCCGCCCCGACCGGTGCCCGGCCTCCTCCCGGGGCACTGCGCCCCCGGCAGCGCTCGGGGGTACCCCCGAGCCCTCCCCGCCCGGCCTGCGGGGGCTAGGAGGCGGCAGGGACACGGAGCAATTTAAGCCTTTAAAGGGCTTTCCTGCCACTTTTAGCCTATAAAGCAACGCGGGGCACAAGATTTCAACAGTATTATTATTATTATTGCCGCTTTCTGATCCTGGATGCTGTAGCTGAATCACCTACAAATTTGTTTTCCTTTTCAAGGGTCGGTGCTCTAGGGACACCAAATCTCGGTCAAAGGGGGAGCTACTCATCTGCCCCAGTTCAAGTCGGAAGAAGAAGCATTACTGATCTCTGCAGATTCCTGTGGCAGTAAGTTTTTGGAGAGATACATATAGATATATATATATATATAGATAGACACATCTACAGATGCGTATATACATACATACATACATACAGACATACATACATATACACATACATACATATATATACACATATACACACACACACACACATATATATATTAATATAATAATTGCTAAGTGAATTCCAAAAGCGGAGTGTGAAAACAACGTCTGCTCTGGCTCAGGTTTCATGTGAACAGAATTCCCGGAGCTGGGTCTGGGCTCCACCCATCCTGGACACCAGGGCCCCTACGCGAAAGAGGAGTAACATTTCAGACTGCTTCCATTTGGTTTCCTGCGTAAGGTTTCCTGTCTTAAGTCAGTGGAGAATCTGTTTAATACGTGGCATTCCACATTTAATCCATGCAAGTCCTCTGTCGGACACAGGGGGAAGCTTGGGGCAGCTTCTCCCAGAAGCCACCCAAACTTTGCCATGAAAACCCAATGCATCCTTTTTCCAAGTAGTCAGATTTCAGCAAGCAACTGTTTTGAATATTATCTGTAGAGCTGGATTAAAGTCACTACTCTACACTGGAGCTGCTCCTGAAGAAGTAACAGAGAAACGGTGACAACATATTATTAGTGGACTCATTTATCTTTGGCATTTAACAATCCATTGAGGTTAATAAGGTCTGTATAAATGACTTCTCACCACTGATGGTATCACAAACAAAATTTAATGCATACAAACCCTCAAATATTTGTTTTTTAACAAAGCTGCTACAGAATGGCATCTTGTTTCACAGGACAATTTCAGAGTAGAGGCAAGTTCATTTCAGCCACAGTAGCATAAACAGCATGCAACACATGACATTAAACAGATGCAATGTCCATGTTTGAAACATTAAAACACATTAAACAATCATTTGAAACATAGGCCATGCTATAAAATGCCCTTTGCAAGTCACCTTAATCACCAAAACCCCCTAATGAATGCTATCTTTTGAATATTTACTGGTAAAAACTAGTATGACAGTTTTCCCAGTTCATTAAACAGCTATAAGTTTGATACTTATTTGTACAACAGAATGCATATAAAATATTGCAATAAAAAGTTCATAATCATGTTAGCAATCACCTTCAAATGTTCATAAAATCCTCTTTTGGCTGAAGCTCAAAACCATGTAGGTATTTCTAAACATGTAGCAAATCACTAAGATTCATTCCCTGTACCTGCTTTTGAAATGCATTCTCTTGATGATTTTGAATTGCCTACCAAAATTTCATATTCATCTGAGCAAGCCTGGCTTACCTAGTGGCACGGTTATTATATTCTAAGAGTTCCTTTCTCTCAGGTTTTCCAGGAAACAGTTCCCTTTAAAATATGTATACATCTTTATTTTGTGCAATGTTTTCACACGGGATAGAACAGAAGTGCACTAGAGAAATTTCTCTAAAAAGGCATTTCAAAGAAAGTTTTCCTTAACATGTACATGTGACCAAAGTCCTTGGACACTGAAGAACAACTGACTAGAAGTAATTTCCTTTGCTATAAAGGGTACACAATCCTGTAAAAATGGACTACAAAACCACAGTGCTAATAATGCCCAGGTTTTTTTTCAGACTTTATGATAGACACAGTAATGTACACATACAATTTGTGTGATACATTAAGCTTTTACAGGTTACTTTTGTCTCTTCATAAAAAATAGATTGTAATATAAAATATTAAAAACAAGCTATAACTTGTATCACACTAAGGTTTTCTATATATGACGTCTTAAAAGGAGTATTATATGGTAATATATTAAAATATCATTTTCAAGTAAATTATTCAATTTCATAGACAAGAACATGTCTATAATATGTATTCCAGCACTATCTAATCCCAGTAATCTGAAATATGCAAAATAAAGCCTGTGTAAACTTAAAGAAGTTCACTCCCACATTTCTCAATTTCAATCCTATTCATTTTCTGTATGCAAGATTCCCAATGCCTTAAATGGGAACTAAGTTTTGGGGCCAAAGAAATTTGAGGAAAACGAGAGCATTTCTCACAGACTTCGTGAAAAAGTGAATCTAATCATATTTTCAAAAATGACTAATTACTTGGGTTCTTGCTTTCAGGCCTCGGAATATCTTGTGTAAAACTTACATTCTGTTGGGTACCGTGAAACGGGTGGTAGTTTTGTGGTACACTCTAAGGTCAGTCTTAAGTGCTTTTAGGAATAAAGATTAGAAAGACTCAACTTAAAAATGCTTAATACCCATCCATTAAGATCAAAGATCAGTACATACACATATTAAAGATCTGTATGACCTCCACTGAATAAACAAAATGCTTATAAACATTATATACAGAAATTTACTTCACCCCCCCCATCATGGTTTTTTAGGTGTTTATCATTAATCTCAATTACAGTTGAGAAGTTCTAAATGATTCCTACTTGAAGTGGTGAATGCTGCCTCTGTAACTGCTATCCTGCAAACAGTTTATAACACTGGCATTCCTTAATGTAACAGAGGCAAAGTTCTGGGTCCAGTAATTGCAGGAGTACCTGAACTTGGCCTAGTATGAACCTGGGTTTGGTTACTAAAGCAGTTATCCTATACTTTCTTCTTCAAAGTATTTTCAGAAACATAATTGTTGTCTGAGATGTTACTCTACAAAAATACAATGTAAGCATAGTATATTTTAGCTACAGTTGTTTTGTCATTTCATTATATGCATTGCTATATGTAAATATATTTGAATTGAAGAACAACATTGTGTTGATGGTGGCAAAACACTAAGTACTTTGCCAGCTCTTTCCCATTGCGAGTCATAATAAATGTTTGCTATGAAAATTAATAATTCACTGGCTATTACAAGTGACAGTCCATTAAACAAGTATTTTTCTATTAAAATATACATATGACCTTGACATTAATTTCTTTACAGAGAATTTCAGAAACTATCTGTATACATTTTACAAGACCTTTTTCCATCAACAGTCACTGGAGTAGACTTTTCTTAAGAGATGTGACTTCTCCACTGTCTTGGAAGATTAAAAAAAGGATACACTTTTTAATTGCTAGATGTTTCTGCTTCTGTTTTCTCCATTGCTGCCTCAGGAAAAAGCAGTTTTCTAAGTATGTTTGCATAGAATGGTCCATACACTTTTTTATTGAAGTTGACAATGCTTGCATACTGAGATCCAAGAAACTCCATCTCTCTCTGAATCACAGAAAGGCCTCCTGGCATAGTAGGCATACACTTTTGAAAACTTGGAAGAGCAAGCAAGCTTCTCATGAAGAGCTGGATTCGTTTGTCTGAAATGGAATATAAAGTCTGCTCAGAACAAATGTAAACCCAAGATGAAGCCACAGTCACTTTGTAAGCACCCTGCACATCAGCACAGCAAAAAATCCAACAATGTAAGCAGTAATTTTCCCAAAACTATATTGGGGTGGGAAACAATACTGTAAGCTTCTTAAATTTGGCTACTGCAAGGTAGACAAAGCATAAATCTACTGCAACAAGTTACATTACCTAATATGAAGTAGACTCAAAGGAAAAAAAAAAAAACCACTAGGTTTAAACCCAGAACAGACAGAAAGAAGACTGAGTAGCACTCATTTTTCTAAATTCTTCTCCAAAATACTTGGCTGCCTAGGTTTGTCTCTATAGGCAAAATTTTTAGAATATATAGGCAATAATTTTAGAATTATTCCTAGCTGTGACTAACCATGTGCTGCAGCATACCAAGAACACCATCTCTAAGTAAACAACATTTTCTTAGTCTTACTTGAGCCAGTACTTTACTGCAGTGAGAAAATCTTTTTAGAAGATAATTAGACAGCTGATTAAGTTTGCTGGGAGTAAGTTTATAAACAGACACATACAATATGACAATGATGTAGTATCTTACTAACCAATCAAGGAACAGACAGGATTATTCTTCTCAACAATATGAGCGATTTGACCCATTAAATTACTCTGTGTTTCTTCACTAAGAGTGGGAAGATCTCTTTCACTTAGAGACTTGTTCACTGCGCTGCAAATCTGGACACCAATAGCATTCAGAGCCTCCTTCAAATCAAAACTTCTGGAAGAAACAGAACAGAAAAGCATTAAATTCTGCAGTTTCTGTAGCATAGGTTGCAAAGTGCCCTCACTTGTCTCCTTTCCATTTTATTTTCAATCTGCTCTCTGCAATGAGAGAATTTTGAAAAGCTTTCATCTTTTGTTGCAGATTTATGTAAATCTACAGATACAGGAAAATCTCTATGTGGAGGATAAAATAAGGACCTAATTGTGGTTCAAATGGGAAAAGTAATTTCAAGTGTGCAGCAGTTACACCAGTTCACTTTCCCCATGTGCCTAAGTGTTTTTCTGGGCCACATACATAGCATTTCATGAGAAAAAGCAGAGTGGAAAACTATTTTATAAGGCAGTCACATACATCAGACTTGTTTGCCAGAAGAAACAGGCAGCCAAATAACTTGAACTACCTACAAAACACTTGAAGCAACTGGCAAGATGATTTAGTGAATGTATTGCCACAGTGTCTCCAGTATTGGGAGTATATGAACAAACTTTATTACTAAATTCCAAAATCTGTACATTAACATCAAGACTAAGATTTCATTAAAATCTAGCTTTGAAAACATATCTAACATATAGTAGACTTGCATCATAAAGGAATATATAGATTAAAAGTTGGTATCTTCCTAATAATATCAAGTACTGGATATGACAATAGAATTGCTTCCAACTGTTTCCTGTCTAAAAAAAAAATAAAAAGTTTTTTAAAAAGAGTAAAAAAAAGCCTTACTTCTTGTTCATGCCTTCAAGAAGAGGAAGGGAGATCCTTTTCAGTTGGTCAGCAAAATCAGGCACATCTACAATTGCTGCACCCACCATGTTGTTTGTTATGAGAGAAACACAAGCTATGATTTTTAATTGATTGAGCTTTTCTCTCAACTCCTGAAGACGAACTTCATCTGTTATTAGAGTCTGGAATTGAAACAGTAATACTCATTTAGGAATAAGGAGGGAGAGTGACAGGGAAAGGACAGATCTAGGATGTTACTATATGTTATTAAAATAGCATTACTATTTTTAATCACAAATACACAAAGAGACAGCAACTGAAATACCCTAAATATGTAGTACAGCATGAAGTGGCATTATGCACAAGTACCAGAAGTAAGCCTGTGGTGGGAAGAAAAGTAATGCCTTGAGTGCAGAGGTAACTGAGGACATTGCATCTTATCACTGCTGACAAATCTGCAACCAACAATGCAGCCCGTGGTGTGGAATGCTTAGAGGATCCAGAGGACATTGTAATGACCAAGGTTACAGACAGAATAGTCTTCTGGATTTGTCTTCTGAAAAAATGCCAAAAATTGTAACTGATGGATAATGATGAACTGTGCTTGACAACCACCAGTTCAACCACCAGAGCAGGTTCTGCAAGTGATACATAACCTGCTACAAGGAAAAAGCCAGCTGATCATACCAAGAACATACGTAATTCCCACAGCAAGATGTAGCTAGAGTTCATTTTAGGTTGGAAAGAGTTCATCCTAACAAAATATCTCCATTGAGCAGCACAGGGGCGTTAACATCTGACTGTGGTTGGTAGCAATTTCATAGTATGGCAAGTTAGATCCACCAGAGGATACCTGTGTGTAGTGCTTGTTCAGAACTGTTCACGGGAGTTAAAAAAGTGATGTCCCTTCTGTCCACTGACAGAGAATACCAAGAGCATCCCCACATATTTAGCAAATTCTCTGCTAGGCCACCTTATGTGTAGCCAAGGCCCTCCCTGCAAAGGCAAGTTTTAGCCCTGACTGATGGCAAATTTTACATTGGCTTTATGGAAAGTTGCAGAGATCAGTAATCAGGAGTTGGTGGAAAAAACTGAACGGTGATTCTTGAAGCAATACTTTACATGCACTGAGAAAGGGTAAATACCTACTTTAGAGGCCTTCAAGTTTTTACTGATTCTGTTCTGAAGAGCAATCTCACCAATTCCTGCTGCTGTTAGGAAAACAGGACGCTACAGTCAATTCTTTTAAAGATACAGAAAGCCAAGTACTGTCAGTCCAAGGCCCAGCCTTTGACCACAGCCAAGACTGCTCTTAGGGTGGAGCTGGTGAGCTATGATTGGAAAGAGGGAGAACAACCTTTACCTTGTTCTCTTCAGATTGTTGACTTGCCCATCTAGAATTTTAAATTTACTGTGCAGAAATTTAAGTGCAAGAGAATGTTCACTTACTGTCATCAATAGCAGGATTATTATATGACACCAATGATTTCACATAGCTGGTAATCTGAAGATACCAAAATATACTTCTTACCTCTGGAATTGTTTTGCAATAATCCCATTGTAACAGTTTCAAGTAGCCATTGTTTAGCACCAGTGTAGGACTAATAATTGGTTTTGAACTACTATCAGCACCAGGGGATGATGAAGACTCCTCAGAAACAGATGACAATTCATCTTCTATTGATTCCTTTATCCATTCTGTTGTGAGATTCAGGGCACCTAAGCATTGCAAACAGCACAGATTTACTGCATGCCTTCATCAAAATAAGCACTACCTTGAGAAAGAAAGAGTTGTATACATAAGAGAATTCAACTTAGTGGACTACTGAGTCTTCACATGTTAATTCCCTCACTCAGTTTCTCCCACAGATCATCTCCCACTCATCACCTTGACTACCTAGTTTGTACAAACCCAGCCACAAATTGTTAGACTTCACACAAGATTTCTAGGTAATAAATGTCTCAAAGTTTAAGCTCACAAAGGATTGTTTTCCCTTTTCCATAGAGGCCACTTATCTGTTGAGGCCTAAAACTGAAAAGTAGAGGTGAAGGGAGATTAAAACATTTAATTCTTTGTAACAGAGTTTTTCTCAGGCTGCATATACAAGCACTGCAGGCCCTATCAGTGGCTCAGGGCTCCCATTTCAGAAGCCTCTGCTCCAGATGTTAGCAAGCTTACTTATTCTTCTTGGAAGATGTATTTCTGAACACTGTTTAATCATATTATACAAAACCTATAATAGCAGGTCAAGCTGACTTTGCATCATCTAAGAAATTTTGTTCAGAGCCTGCCTTTTGTTTATTAACAAATTGATCTTACCCCTTCCAACTTTCAGGCCAGGCACACTAAGTGTTTTTACGTGTTTATTTCACGCTAACAACAGAACTGGTGCACAAAGAAAAGTCTAGTCTTATGTAGGGCTTCTGCATCCAAACAGCAAGAGTGACCACTTGTTTATTTTTCAAGCACCAACCAATTTGGGAAATTAAGTTTGTCTGAAAGTTCTCCAGATTACAAAGAGACAAACTTGATAGCAAGTTAAGCAGTAACTCAGTAACAATCTGCTGGTCAAAAAACTTTTCCATTAGTTAGATACAGACAACAAATTGAAGTTTTCCTCAGAGTTAACTACAACGTGTAGATTTTTTCACAGCATGTATTGAAATAGTTTTCTTTTTAAAGAAAAGTTTAAATATAGCATGGTACATACTTGGTGTTTCTTCAAGAATTTCCTGGAATTTTGTTCTTTCGTAGTCCACCAAGTTATGCCAGAGGTATGGTCTAAGGCTTTTAATTGTGTAATTTGCCATATCCACTTTCATCAGGTCCAAAACATGGAATATTTGTCTGAAAGAAGGAATTTAAAATTTCACCATTTAATTTAGTCTGTTGATTTTAACCAGCACAAGCGAAGTACATGTACATTATCACTGTAATTTCAATTCTGGGAGAAGTGAACTCCTTCACTGGTATTTCAGAGTAACAGGTATGTTACCTACCATCTGGAATACTTGAAGGAGTAGTGTATATAAGGCTCGGTCTAAGTTAGAACAGGACTAATATAGCATCACTAAATGCTACAACCCTGTAAAACTAAAATAATGCTTTTCAAAAATTACACGAACTGGTACATTTCAGCCTAAATGAATAGACAAACTTTTTGGTCACTCTGATTTCATCAAGAGAAGCAATCCTGATCCAGTTGCTTCGATTCCTGTATACAAACAGTAGAACAACTACCATTTACTCTTAGTATTTCAGTGTACCTAAGGAGCACTGTTTTCTGCTCTGTTACACAAATGTTTTACTCAAGTTCAAGTAGTAAGATCTTAACTAAAGAGCTTTTAAATCCGAAGTCTGGCCTTCCAGAGGAAGCATGCAATAAACACTTCGAGGAACAGTACAAGTGTCCTGCTCACATTTTGTAAGAATGAACAAGACAGAAAAAAAGTTTCTGAAACAGATTATTGCAAGAGTTTTTGTCTTAGATATTCATAGCTGCCTAGTTTCATCTAGGTATCCCACCCCTTTCATTACAAAGATACACAATCTGGTCAGTGTGTCATAGCTCTTCCCCTTTAATGCTTCAGTAAGTTTCCCTATAGTTCAAGAACAGGTGTTATGCAAACAGACACAATTTTAGATTTCCTTTACACGCCGCCTTCCACTGCTCAGTATTCTTTCAGAGAAGAGTTCTTTTCTCTAACAACCACATTGAAATACCAACCTCAGTAACTCTACAATATTGTCAGTTGCTTTTAACTGTTTTATGTCGTTGTCTCTTATTGGAGCACATAACTTTCCCATAGTGTTGATGATATAGTTAGCTAGCCCAGGAATATCAACAGCATTATGTTCTGCCTGCTGTCTTATAAGATCCGTATCTAGAACTTCACAAATTTGATTGTGAATCCTGTTTGCTCCAGGAGTCAGGAAGGAAAGAAGTATCTAAATTAGAGGGGGGAAAAAAAGAAAAGCTTATCAATAAAAACTAAACTACTCAGTAAACACATTGAAATTTTAGTATTAATGTCAGGTGTATACAGCTGACAGATTATTACCACACATTTTAAGACTGAACATTGTCAAAGGTAGTGTGGAAAAAAGGACTGTTTAAAAAAAACCAACCCAGTACAGTTCTGCAAAAATGCTCAAAGTCAGTAAAACAAAAGTAAGTCAACAACTAGACTCCTTCAAAAGCTGGGAGGCTACCCTGTAAAACAAACATTTACTAACTTAAAATTCTGCAAGACTTACTATTGTGCCAGAATTGAAGCTTTGTATGCTCACCTGTGTGATAATCAAACAATGAAGTCTAAGCAGGCAGGTGCAGTCATGTTTATACTCCTGTACATGCCCTAAGCTCACAGTATGGTTCTGGAAACAGGCTAGTAGAGATGGGGAGCTTTGGGAGAAGAAATGACTTTCAGCTCATCACTGTGCAGTGAAAACTGAGTGAACATGCCCTGGTGTGTTTGTGGCCATATTCCTGGTTAATATAAATATACTAAAAAGAGACATCTATTTTCAGTTCTGAATAATCACTGCTTCATCTTATAAAAGGAAGAACTAGAAGATGTTGGGTTGGCTAAGTTAAGAAGACCCTTCAGTGAACTAAGGGACTCTTAGAGCTAAGCTGACAAAACAATATAGAGAAGGAAGAATATTACCTCCTTAATTTCCTCGAAGAGCTTGATAGCATGTTCGTATTCTGGGGGATCTTCATTCAGTTCCGATTCCAAATGGTCCCAAAACGCCTTGTGTACAATTTGTTTCACTGTGCCTGCAAAGCTGTGGAGTAAGTCAATTAGATAGAGAAAAAACTCCCAAACTAACTTTCCTCCTTGTAACTGTTTTAGAGGAGACTGATCATTTGCTGGGAAATACACCTCACCCCATATTATGCCCTACAACCACATCTTTCTTGGATCATCGGCTCCCAAAACATGGTCTAGACTGCTCCATTCATTTCTCTTCTCTTCCCAACACCAGTGCTGCTTTTTGCAAAACTCAGGCTCTTACCTGTTCTGTGGGTAGTCTTCATGTTTTATGCAAAAATTTGCATTTACAGCAATTTCATGAGCTAGAGTCCAGTTTGACAGATTTCTTGTAGCTGCCATCAGTTCATCAAATGTGATAACCTTGGGAGGGCTTGCTGCTGGAACAAACAAGATCAATTCAAGCCAAGTATCTATAGTTGATAAGTGCAATTGAAAATACTAAAACCTAGAAATTTCACTGCTTGGTAATTTGACTCTAGTACTCTAGAAGAAACAACCCAAGATTACCAAGTCTTTATATCTTCTTAAAACACTAACTCAGGAAACTCCCAGCTTATCAGGGGTGTGTGTGTTTGTGGGGAAATACCACACAAGGCTCAAAACATTTTGAGAAGCAATTTCACATTTCCACATCTGAACTAAGATATCTTTTTCCCTTTAAAACAGGATCTTGCATTCCACAGATTTCCTACTAACTGTTCTGTCAAAGCCACTCAACCAAAGGCATGGGCAGTAAGAGATACCAGATGTCCACTGTAATTCTGACCACATGATGGCTATACTGCCTGTTCAGAAGGTGCTGAAGTTACTGACTTGCAAACCCCCCTACTTATGGATCATCAGATCTGTCATCTGCTGTGGAATATAAGTTATACTCATCTTTTTACAAGTTAGTAGTAATGACAAAACAGAAACTCTACATTGGAAAACAAGAGCAAATTCCCGAAGTTTCTAAATCCCCAAAATCTATAATTTAATTTAGTATTTGGAAGACTGGTAACACAGAAAGAAAAAGAGCCAGCTGTCAACTGCAGCTCCACTAACAAGCTTGTTTTAATGTGCGACTTCATTCTCATGGGTGTAAGAAGTATGCACGGTCTGCAAATGCTTACAGACACAAACATGAACCACATCTTAGCCAAGGCTTTATTTATCATTACTCAAATTATCTTCCTTGTGCAAAAGTGCGTTTTCTGTTTGATTCTAATATTGATGACATAAAAATGTGAATTCAAGATTGATTACATGTAACTTGATATAGCATTACAAATCTGTAAGTTACAGAATTAATTTTTAAGCGCAGGGATCAAACAGAAGAAACCCACCCTTTGCACAAAGGCATATCTGGTAGAGTGAGAGGCTGCTACCAATGTCAAGGTTAGGAAGTCCATGGTGACACACTTTTCTTACGCTTTCTGGAGGGAAGGAGTGCACTGGGAGAGCCCCATGGATACAGCTGCTGCTGGTGTTCCACACACAAGGAGATGCACTGCTTCACAGCAGAGAGAAAGCCATGCCTCTCTCTTAATACTCTTAAACAGAGTCAGAATCCCAGGTTCTACCCACGACAGCAAAGAGAAACAAGGTAAGTTAGCCTTATTGGTCTATGCACAATGCAGGTAAGGCTGAAACAGGCTTACACGCTGGGGAACTGGGTTTGCTTGAAGAATCACTGTTAAAGCTCTGCCTTGAATATTCCGAGTCGCTGGAAGAAGCTGTGCTTTCTGAGAGGCGTGAAGAATCC
This sequence comes from Acanthornis magna, assembly GCA_036785705.1. Taxonomy (NCBI): domain Eukaryota; kingdom Metazoa; phylum Chordata; class Aves; order Passeriformes; family Acanthizidae; genus Acanthornis; species Acanthornis magna. The sequence continues at coordinate 1,052,282 of JAWUZG010000027.1, read as the reverse complement.
GAGTCACTGTTCTGGTCATCATTGAGAGGCATTCTGATTCCCTTTACCTGACACAGGAAACAAAACCTGGAAAGGCAAACACAGTTCCCATAAAACCAGCACTTAGCTTTTCTGTTTGTTTCTCAAAAGTCAGCTACTGATCATTTTATTGTGAATGAAGATCAAGTAGTTACCTCTCCTAAACAGGAGAGGCAAAGGAAAGGATCTGGCTTGACAAGCAGAATCATAGTTATTAACAAACTCTACCTGTTCTGTAAGAAAGCTTTGTACCTTCAGCTGTTTCATACTTTAATGATACCTTAATGCTGGAGACATTCCGATTGATTCTACTTTAAAAAAAATGAAAGACTACCCACAGAACACCTGAGATGGCTTGCTGCAAAAATTTTGGTAATTTTCAATGTCCGTAAAGGGATCTGATGATGTTACCATCCCCCACCTGACTTCACCAAGAAGTGGTGTTTAGCAATGAGTTTCCTTCCACAAGCAGGCTGCACCGAGTGTAACAACTGTGAAGCAAACACAGAAGCTGCAGGGGGAGAACAGGCAAGTAACTCAGAATATTACATTTCTGACAGGATGTAGCTGAAAGTCTTGCCTGCTGCTTTAGGTGGGTCTATGCTCCGAATCAGATCAGTGATGGCACAGACCCAAAAACCACTCCTCCTAGGGGTGAAGTGGATAGGTTTTCTGGTTTAAGTCGAATGACAACTCTGAGCCCCTAACATTCTATTTAGCATAGGCAACAACCACCACTGAGAAGTGTTGTGCTTCACAGTCTATGCAAAGAAACTGCCTCCCAGGCAGATAATCTGCAATTGCAGAAAATGTGGACAGCTGCACAGTGTGATACAGATGACTAACAACTGCATGACAGGAAGTGAAAAATATGTTCATAATAATATTAAAATGAGAAGCTGGAAGTCAGCTATAATTACTACCAAAGGAATTTGGCCCAGATACCAAAAGTAGCTGTCCATCTCCGATTATGGCCATGAAGCATTCTGTAGTGGACTTCTATGAAGAGACATAGCCAACAATGGTTTCCATCAGCAAATTTAACTAATATAACTTCATTTACAATTAAACCCCATCAACTTCAGTAGGCAGGGAATACCACACTTTGCAACTGCTGAACTTGGAAAAAAGCCACTTTTGGCAATAAAAGAATTATCTTTGTCTGTACTTATGTGGATCAGCATATTGTGGGGTCCTGGGATAGACAAAAGGTAGTGAAAATGAAGATTTCTTTATGCTGCCACCTAGTTACAGCTTAAATGTAACAGCTAGTTACATTTGGTTTTTTGGGTACCAACTCATCCTGAATAGGCCTTTACAACTTGATGAGCTACTACACTGATGAGCCTGTTAATTGAGATGATTAATATTTAAGAAATGTGTGTTTACTCTTCCTCCTCTCCCAAGAGGAAGGAGGATGCACTTGAACACCTTATTTATGTCAGACTTTTTGCTGGGGTTTTTGTGAAAAGGCTTGGTCACATTAGCAAGAACAGTTCATTACTTTACTGGAGAAGACAATAAGAGACACTTGACTACAATACAGAGGTCATGAATTCAAGACTTGCAGCATTACCTGTGATCCTTAACATCATGTTCTCTTACTAGAACAGCAATTTTATTTCTAACAAGCAACTGAAAACAAGCAAATATTTAAAACAGTATTGACTAAGCAAGACTAAGTTGCAAGAGAACCTAAAAAACCCATAACGCTGAGATCCTTTGGCTTGGAAATTGTATTTAAGTTACAATTAGAATTGAGTTATTAATGCTACAGAAGAGACAAACTATTTCTTCAATTAAATCTGTGTTACAAATCTCAAAGTTAGTGCTGACCAGAAACTAGTTGTGACAAACTAGTTGTAGGATGTAATTGAGGTTCTTCATGTTGAACTACTCACTTAATTACAGTAACACTGCACAGAGCCTGTAAAGTTTTTATTACCCTCCAACTATTTATTTTTAATCAATATAAGAACACTGTTTCCAGGCTTTAATCTTGTATAACACCCCTTTATTTACATACAAATAACTAACCTCCAAGAGATTAATGTTGCAGCACGTGGTCCATGGAAAGACTGGATTAACGCTGTTAGCAGTGTAGTGGCCCAAAGTCTTGCAAACCGCTTGCCTAGTATGAGCACTTCAAGGTGTGGCTACTGCTTCAGTCCAGGTGTTAAGAACATGGAAGAAGGTAAATGAACATTAAAAACCCCAATATGGTTGACTCTCCGCCCCTTGCGCACGCTCCTCTCTCCCTTTCGGTCGCTCCCGCCAACAAATATTCTCACACAGTTTACACATCATTGTTTCATGAACTTCCTCTTACCTCTATGTATGATAAAGTTAATAAATATTCAGGTTCACAAGGTGCTCCTGAGAAAAGCACTAAACCAGCCATGAAGGCAAGTCAGCACTGCCATTTTCCACCCCAATCTTGACTTCCAAGAAGATCAATGTATACAGGTTTCTAATTCTACCTTAACCACTTAAGTTCTTAAGCACTAGTCCCAGCAAAGGACTTTTTGGCAACAAATACTTGCATTTTGAAGAGGCCCATGACATTTTTATATATCAAGACCATACCTGTTCCCACACTATATGCATATATTCAGACAGCAGAGCTGTCAGTAGAGTGTTTCAGAAGGCTTAAAGTAAGAGGTTTCAACACTGCAACAGGAGATGACACACACACAAAAAACACTGCAATCTTTTGCCACACTAAATACACTTCCCAGTAGAATGCTTCAAACACAATGGGAAGGAAGAATGGGCATACTCTGCAGATTCAGAACGCTATTGCTAAATTCTAAGTTTAAAAGATAAACACATCAAACCAAACATACATGAATATACAAGCAGAATCTGCAGGTGCCATCTGAAACACTTAAGCAAAAGTACAGTCATTGAGCAGATGAAAGGGAAGTACAAACCAAAAAAGGCATTTCTAATTAGTTACAACAACAGACAACTGTGTCTTAGTCCTTGCTTTATAGCCCACACTGTAAGAGCTGATTTTCCTTGCACTTTTGTAGACAGCACAGAGGTTCTCATTAATAACTAATGGCCAAGTTCATACAGAACTTTAAATTAGTATAAGGGCCACATAAAAATTTTTCAGAAAGCCCTTTTGCCTTGCAAGATCTCTTTGTAACTCACCATCTTGGATAAACAATATCATCTTGTTATTCTTTTATTTGCTCATTATTTTTTACATATTAGGCTGTTGTTTTAACACACAGATTAATATCCTACCTGTTCTATTAAAGGGTCAACCTGGGGTTACAGCCTGCTTTACTCTGCTGCGTTAAAGACTGCCCATGTTTACATTTATATTAGGTTGGACACCATCACAGTGGGCTTCATCACACCATCTGCTTTCATTCAATCAGTGCTATACTGTAGGGTTTTTTAAGGATAAATTCTATGGGAGACCAAGCTAGAAATATCTTCCAAATGTACCAACCCCAAGATTCTAGCTAATTTAACAATGAAGAAAGAAATTCTCATGTTTCCGCTATTTACACAGTTGGGGATTATTTTTTTTAGTAAAAAGAAAATGAATACAAAACTGTAGATGCTTAAAGGCATCTTGCTTTTAATCAGTTACCACATCACCCAACTCAGTTCTTCATTTAGAACTTATCAAGACTGCAAGATCAGGTCAGTTTTAGAGGACACAAGCACACTTTTTATTCCTAAAGGTTTGCTTTAGAAGTTATTTTATGAAGACCCTGGGGGGAGGAGGGAAGAAGACAGTTTCACAGTTAGTTGGTTTATTCTTCAGATACCATCTTGAAGGAAAGGTTTTCCACAGCCCTGCTTTGTTCAATGGAAGTGTGCATGGGCACAGAGACTTATGAGTGCTCTGTCCAGTTTTACCACTATGAAGGGCTTAACTTTGTTTATTCTGCTGGGCTCACATTCTTACTATCTTCAAGCTGGCACCGACTGAATCTCATTTGGTCTCGAGTTTCCCTTTCACTGACTCCACCTCTGCCAGCACTCACGACACGAGAACAGAAAAGAGTCTTTGTTCAAAGAGTTACTTGCATTTCCTCCCGCTTCGTTTTTCACAGCTTACAGCCGATATTTCTCCCCTTTAGTTTTCCAGTTCCACAGCTCGTCCCTTTGAATAGACACTTCTCTTCGTGAAAGCTTAAAAAACTGTATCGGCGAGAGTGAGATGCGGCCGAGTGTCCCGAGCGCTGCCCGCGGGAGTGACCTCCGCCCGGCCAGGTCGGTGATGGGACGAGGGCCGCGGCCCCCGAGGGCAGCCCGGGGCCGCCCTGCTGCTCCCCTCCCCCGCGGGGGAGCGACACTGAGGGGAGCCGGCGGCTCCTCCTCTTCCTCCATCTGTTTCGCTGCCTGTCTCCTCCCCCAGCCCCATGTTTTTAACAGTTAGCAGAGGCAGGAGTTTGGCACTCGCCGACCAAAACAAACAGCGTTTCCAAGGACGGGCCCGGGGGGAGGGAGGCCGGGGGAGAAGCAAGGAGGGAACGCTCCCTGTCAGCCCCAGAGAAGGCGAGCCCGGCCACCCGCCCCTAAGGGCCCCGGCCCCCGTGCCCCGGGGAGGTGTCGGGGTGCCCCCGCTCTGCTGACCGGGGCTAAAGGGGGCAGCCCCGCGGCTGCGGCCGTCGGGGCGGATCGTCCCGGCGGACACTGAGGGATGGCGAAAGCCCAGGACACACGGGGCAAGGGGAGCACTACGGACCCAGCGCAGGAACTGCGAAACCCACCTGCTGCAGCGGGTGCCCCACCGGGACAGCAGAGCGACAGGCCAGTCCGCCACCTCCCTGCCACCCACACCGCACAGGAGGGTGGCAATCCCCGGGCCAGCGCTGACCCGGGCTCACCGCGCGGCTCATCGCCCGTGCGTGCCCGGACACCCCGCCGCGTGTCAGCTCCGCCACCCGCCCGGCGCTGCCCTGCCCTGCCCCGCTGTCCCCAGCCGGTCACTCACCGCTGCCCCTCGCCGTCCTACGCGGCGCTCGCCGGGGCCGCACACAGCCCCCCCGGATTTAAAGACCCAGCCCGGACTATTAGTGTCTTCCTCGGGCACGTCCATCTCTGCCGGCGGAGGGGGGAGGCGCGTCACCTTTTCCTGCCTGCCAGCGGCGAGTTATCCGAGGCGCTTGGGTGAGCCTCCGCTTATCCCCGTAGGAACTGCCCGCATCCCCTCATTCTGCCTGCGACCGGGCACTAAGCGTGGAGAAATATGAGGCGACACGGAGAGACGCTTCGGCGGACTCCCCCGCGCTAGCGATGGGCCGTGCCGGCGTGCGGGGGGTAGGCCGGGGGCCGGGCTGGGTGGTGTTTACGGAAGGGCCCCGTCCGTCCGGCATGGCCCCGCCCCCGGGCCGCCTCAGGGACGGGAACACCGACCCCGCGGAGCCGGGTCGTGAGGGGAAGTGCTTGTGCTCCGCAGGGAACGGGAACACCGACCCCGCGGAGCCGGGCCGTGAGGGGAAGTGCTTGTGCTCCGCAGGGAATGGGAACACCTCAGGACGTGTGTGCCCGCCGCTGTGCGCTGTGCTGCAAAGGGAGCTTTAAACATGCTTTCCTGCCCTGGTTTCCTTACTCTCGATCGGGGGGTAGTGAGGCGCCCCTCCACGCGCTATCTTGACCCCCACTGCCACCCCCGGCACCTCAGCTTCAGGGGAGCCCCGAGTTTAGTCACCACCTCGCTCACGGCTGCGGTGTCCGGAGGCCTGCTGAGCGCCCGCTGAGGAACGCAGCACGGGGCAGCGCAGCGCTGTCATTACAAATGCTTTGCTTATTGCTCTGTTGACCTCATGCACTGGGCAGCTTCACGCACCCACTGGGCCAGCAGTACCTGTCAGGGTCATCACTTCTTCCTGTCACACGAGCTACGTGCCACCAGTGCTTCACCCACCAGGAAGCACGGAGGGCAAAACACCGGCAGGCATGGGTGAGGCAGGAGCTCACTACCGCCTGCCTTGGCGGTCATGAAGACACAGCTCCCCATCCTGCAGGTAAGCTTTAGCACACGCAGTGAGACACACAAAATAGGTGCTGTATTCGGGTAGACCAAAACCCACGGTAGGTCCTGTTCACCTCTGCTATAAAATCAAGGGCTCGAAGCACGAACAGTTCGGCTACACAAGTGCCAAGTGCCCGGCTGGAGAGGGAGCGCTTGCTCGCAGCGAGGCAGAGCACCTGTCAGCCCTGCCGCTCTGAGCCTGGCCTTCAGAGACATTAAATGGGATTAAGTCCAACAGCCTAATCCGATAGCTGTATAAAGAAGACAATGTTTTAAATAACTGTGTTTGCACTACTTTGCCCCACTTTTTGCATGTCACATGGCAATGACAGTCTGAAAGAGGCTCAAAAGGGCTTTGGAGAAGACTGTGATGGTACACAGATGGACTGCCTTGGTACAGAATTATTATGACTTCCAAGAACATTATTTATTATCATTTTTTACATCCATTTTTGCTTAGATGCCATCTGAAATGCAGGGAAAACATGAGTTTTTGCTGTGATGGCTGCTGACAGCTTTTATTAATTAACCATCTAGAACTGTACAAAGAGTACTGGCAAAACCACGAGTATCAGGGTCCATTTTGTGTGCTGTCTGTGTGGACTAGCAATTGTGGAAACCTGTGCTGCTCAGTGGCCTGGCTTGCACTGGGAGGGAAAGAGGCTCCCTCAGCCTCACCAAGTAAATGAGCTTCTAAATACTGATATGAAAAATAACTTCAGGGGGAAAAGTATCTCAGGGATACCACCTAAATCACAGAGAAAGAGATGGGATTCCAGAAAGGGATGGCTTTCAAACTTTTTTTTAAGCCGTAGTAGTGCCCTTCTCTCACCAGCTATTTTGGAGCCCATTCTTAAGTGCATAGCTTGCTCTATCTGTCTGTCTGTCTGTCTGTCTGTCTTATCAGAGATGTACATCTGTATGTACAGCTGAGGCACCAAGGACATGCTTTGAGATTCTGGTGCAAAAACCAAGAATAAGTTATACACTGCAGTACTCAGCACTTAACCTTCTTTTTGGTTTCAATTCCTTCCTGATCCAGAGGCACTGAAGCTATAGGCCACTATATGGATCTTGAAGTAGATTACCTACTGGAGAGATTTTCTCCACAGAGAAATGCTGCTCATTTCTCATTTTCTAGGTGTCCTCAATGTCAGCCAGAAAAATAATTGTACAGCCTTTAAATTTGTTCTGCTCAATTAAGAAGATCAGTGTCCTTGTGGCGTATTTAGCACATGCATGTATGTCCTGGATTGGGCTGAGATAGAGTTAATTTTCTTCCTAGTTTTGGGTTTGTGCTGAAAACAGTGTTGCTTACAGAGGGATGCTGTAGTTACTGCTGACTGGTGCTTACACAGAGTCAAGGCCTTTTCTGCCTCTCACCCCACCTGAGCAGCCAGGAGGAAAGTGCACAAGTTGGGAGAGGACGCAGCCAGGACAGCTGACCCCAGTGACCCGAGGGATATTCCACACCATATGGTGTCATGGTCAGCAATAAAAGTGGGGGAAGGTTGGCAGAGGGGCACAGCTTGGGGACTAGCTGGCCATCAGTCAGTTGCTGGTAAGCAACTGTTTTCATTTGCATCACTTGTCCTTCTTGGGTTTTATTTCTCTTTGTTATTTTCATTTTAATTACTATTTAATATTATTTAAATTTATTTCAATTATTAAACTGATTTTATTTCAACCAACAACTTTTCTCACTTTTACTTTTCTGATTCTCTCCCTCATCCCACCGGGGACTTGGGGGGTGATAGAGAGCAGCTGTGTGGTGCTTAGTTCCTGGATGGAGTTAAACCACAACAAAGGTACACATTTGGAATTTTGACTAGTGTCTCAAGTTGACTTGAATTTTTGGCCTTTCACTACAGAAGCACTGTTAATGGAAATGAAGGACTAGTTTGTGCTCAGTCTTTGCAGCAAATTGGTTCATAACCTTCCTTACTGTCGCCAGTAAAACTGGCAAAGACAGTAAAGCCTACAATTAATGCACTGCTTTATCCAGCAAGGCAGCTATTGAGTGGATAAGATGTGCAGCTGCATTTGGCCCTGCAGGTCAGAAATGTTCCAATATGTGGCTAAGCCATGGTTACCGTGGGAGGAGAGGGAAAGGGCAAGGCATACTATAGTTTATGCCAGGGCCCATGACAACTAAGTTGAGAACGTAACTTAAAGTCACAAGATATTTTTCCCTAATCCTAATAACTGAGCCAGGCAGACTGGCTTTAGCGCTAACAGATGGATGTTAAGACTCTGGGTTGACTGAGATCATCAGGCCCAGATTTGATAATAGGCTCAAGGGCAAGACAAAAGACTACAAGGCAGGTGTAAGGATGCTTTCTCAGCTTGTTCTTCTGTGGAGTTTCCTATATTCCAAGGAGAAGTAAGTCCTGTGAGAGGCAAACAGGGTTGGTGCTTCTCCCCACTGAAGTATTTCTCTTCAAATTCACTCGGAGGCAAAGCAGAATGTTGACACTTCTGAGAGAAATTGGTGCACAGTATCTTCCCCAGCCACACGAGTCTGCAGTGTCTAGCAACTTTACCACCTCAGCAAATTCCTACTGCACACTCCCCTCAGCACTAGTAATTGGTCTTTCTGTGGAAAGGAAATAAAGAGTTTGAGCCACTGTGTGAAATACAACAAAAAGCTATTTGTGGAATGGTACTCTTGGTCATAAATAGCTTGAATTGGTTCCATGTGAGAAAAAGCTTTAGGTAGTACATTGCTAACATTTTCCTTGTCACTACCAAGTGAGAGAAGGAGAAATGGTATGACAGTTACCTATGCCACCTTACTCCCTGAAAGAGATTTACATCCCTTGATACTTAACATTGATGAGCCTCTTGATTATTCTCTCTGGTGAAGTTCATATGTCTCAGTTCTTCCAGTAAACTCTGAAATAAACAGCTTCAGAGCTAAAATCCTGGGTCTGAGGGTACTGCTACAAATCCTAGCCTTTCTAGACCCTTCCTAAATAGAAATCTGATATCCCCTTCTCATAAAGTATGAGACAACTAAGGCTGTGGCCAGATCTTCACTGTGGAAGCTGCTATTTTAGCTTTCCCAGGGTGCTTTGTTTGCTGCTGAAGATTTCTACTCTCATAGTATTGAGGAAGACAGATTATTTGGAGGGTTCCTCATCTGTTTCAGTGAAAGCCCCCTCATATCAGCTTCAGCCTCCTCTGGGATGTATTTAAGACAACCTCCTGACCCCATGCAAGCTCTCTGTTACTTGTTAGGGTCAGGGCACTAAGCTCTGTTGTGGTGCCCATAAGCTACAGTCACTCCAACATCCCCTCCAGCTACTGACTTTTGGTCTCAGGTCTGTGCATTTGACAGAATTGTGCTGTCAAAATGCCTGAGACAATTCACTATAAATTTTCCTCTTATCACCCATTCTGGTAGTTACTCACTAGAACACCGTGTATAGACCAAACAGTTCCATTCATCCTAACCCTTGGCAGAGGTGGAGCTGTATTTTCTGGGCTGACATCAGGAGCTGTGATCCTGCTGGCTTTAAGATTTCTACATAATACTCAGTTTCTACATAATACTCAGCTTAAAATTTATTTTTTATATATATGTATATACATATATGTAAAAGAGGAATATACTGTAATCAAAGGAAAGACCAGGAAGAGAAAACGTCTTCCAAGACAAAACTTGATTTAATTTCTTGCTGCAATTAGAGAAACAGATCCACTCAGCGCCTCAAGCTCCTGCGGCACAGGCAAAGGCCTGCTTAGCCTTTCTTTTCCCTCCTGCGCCGGGACTCGCTCCGTGGGGAAGATGAAGGCAGCGGGCCGGTGCCGGCACGGGGAGGCAAAGGAGCATGCTCGGAGCGAAAGGCTCCGCGGGCGGACTCGGTGCTGAGCTCCGCTCCCTCCGTCCCGGACAAAGCCGTCCGTGACCTGACAGGGCTTGCGTGGGGCCAGGAGCGCCCCTGCCAGCCCGAGCAGCAGCTGCTGGGCCCCCAGGGACCAGCTCGAGGCCAAGTCTCTAATTTACAGGCACTAGAAACGGGGTGGGGACAGGCATTGCGGATGGAGAAAACAACTTTTTCTCCACGCCTTTCTCTCAAGTCATTCCGGAGCTTGCTGCAGTCGTTCCAGCCAAAATCACTATCAAGCAGAACAGAAGTTGCGCGAGGCAGAATCCCGCTGCGTTCTGCCACCAAAACTACGCGCGGGGCTAAAAGCTGGCAGAAGGACCGGGCTGGGCTGGGGGACGCCCGGGGCCGGAGGCTGCTCGGGCAGAGAGCGCTCCCCGCTCCGAGACCCCCGGCGCCGGGCCGGCTCTGTCATCGCGGGGCTGGCTCGGGGCTGTCCCTCCGCCTCGCCCGCCGCCTCCCCGTCCCGTAGCTGCCCTGGGCACGGGACCGAGCCCTGCGCGCCACGTCCGCCCCCGGCAGGACCGGAGCCCATCCCCGTGTGCGTGGCGGCTCCCCGGGGCGGGGGCCGGGGCGGGGCGGGGAGCGTGGCGCGGCCCGGGCCGGCGCCTCCGCCTTCCCTCCATCCTCCCTCCCTCTCTCCCTCGCCCACTCCCGCTGCTCCCGCTCTGCGCACGACGGCGGCGGCGGCGTCCCGCCATGTCGGCCGCCAAGCACCGGGGCGCTAAGGGGGGCAGCCCGCCCACCGCCGCCAACGAGAAGGGCGCGCAGCCCGGCGGCGCCGAGGAGCCGCCGGCCAAGAAGCAGGCGGCGGCGGGGCACGGCCGGGGCGGCAGGGCCGGCGGGGGGGGCCGCTCCGGCGCCGGCCCCCGCCGCGGCTGGGCGCTGCTGCTGGGCGCCGCGGTGGTGCTGGGCGCCGCGCTGCCCGCCGGCTGGTACGTGCTGCAGCTGCAGGAGGAGGTCGGGCGGAGCGCCCGGGAGGTGGAGGCCTCCGGCCGGCAGCGGCAGGAGCTGGCCGCCACCCTGGACACCGTGGTGCAGAAGGTAGCGCGGCGCCGGGGGCGGGCTGGGCACCGTCGGGGCGCTCGGTGCTGCCGGCGGGGCGGGGGGCGGCAGCCGCCCGAGCAGGAGGGCGGCCGGGGCCGTTCGCCCCCTAAATAAGGAGATGCGGCTGTCGGGTGGCCTGGCTTGCGGGAAAGCGAACGTGTCCCGTTGCCTTTCCCCTCCTCTTCCTTGCTCCCTCAAAGATGCTTCCATGGCATTAGGGGGCTGGCTGAAGTCAGGGCCGCGGCATTGCCCGTGCTGCAAACGTGGCCCCAGAGCAGCGAGAAATCCCTGCCAGGCAGCGCAGAGCGGAGCGGGGCGGGACGGGGCGGGACGGGACCCCGCGGCGGTGCCGCAGCCCCCAGCTCGCTGTTCAGGGCCTGTGCCTGAAGCCATTTTATGGAATGCAGCCCGCACGCTGCAGTACGCCTTGCCAGCGGTGCGGACCTGCCCTTCCGAAGGAGCCTGCTGCCCGTAGCTCTGTATCTTCAGGCCTGCGAATCCCTTTCCGAGCGGGGCGGACGAGCTGCTCGTCGCTGCCTGTCGAGCGGGCAGGCGAGCACGCCGAGGGACACGGGGTGGCAGCGCTGTCAGAATGGGGCACAATCCTGCCTCAGCGTCCCCACTCTCTAGAGAACAAAACCCATGTCAGCTTCACCGAGCAGCAGAGCCTGTGCCAGAAACACTGCTGCCGTACTCTGCCTCCCACGCTCCTGCCCCGGTCTGTGGCCAAGGGAGTGAGACTCACAGTGTCCAAGGCAGCCCAGGGCCATGGAAGAGCTGTGAAGTTGTTGGCACAGGATGTGGCTCAAGTGAAGTGAAATAAATGCTACTTTCTCTCATTTTTTTCACTCAGGCCCATATTAGCCTCCCAGCTATACTTTCACAGATAGCACTGACCCCTTGGATATGTCCTAGGGTGCCTGGAACCTTTAAAAATGGCATCAGTGATTGCGTATCATCAACATACAATTAAGCTCATTTCCCGGGAGTAGGTAAATTGGTTGGAAGACAGTATGCAAAGTTATGACTGAGTCAGATCAAAGAAAAGGAAATTCTTGTCCCAGCTTGACTGTTTTCTGCATGGCAGACCATTCAGATTCCCTGTGCTCCCTGCGAGCTTGGGCCTGGGCTGGCACTGGGGGGACTGGCACTGGCAGAGATCTTCTGGCTGTTCTGTGCTGCTTCCAGAAACACAGTGGCCTGCACATGTGGCGATTATATCGCCAGTCTTGGTGCATCCTGTCCCGTACAACAAAAAGGAAAAGGAAAATTCACATCAGCAGGGGAGAGGAGCTGTAAAATTCAGGGCTGTAGTGCTGTTTCTGAAACCAGTTTTAAATCCTGGGTGTTTTACTCACTGATGACAGAACAGTGATTTGAACCAGCAAAGGTTGTGTTTTACTGGTTTTTAATGCATTTTTGTAGACTGTAAGAAGGAAGGAATTGCAATGGCAAGACATAAAACTACAATACAGGAGTGTAGAACTCGGATGTACGTGCAATGTATAAGCCCTTCCAGTCAAAGGAATGGGTACAATTTGCTGCCTCCCATCCCATGTCATTGCAGAAAATCAGTCACAAGTATCTGTTTCATATTGTAGGAGAGGAGTATATAACAGAAGTTTATAAATAGTTGGTTTCAAAGACAACTGAAACTTACTTGCCTGTGTATAGCAGATGGCTGCTGTTAGACTACAGTAGTGCAAGAATGAAAGGTGGGGGAAAGAACAGTTTCGATGTAACCCTTGAAAGCCTTGGTTGCTGTGCTTTGGTGACACAGGAATGTACCTGAGGGAGCGGAGAGCAGGCTGTGTGTCATTGCCTTACAAAGGTGTAGGATCCTGTGTTGTACTTGCACAGTGCTGTCAGCACAGGCTGCTGTGTGGCTTTGCCCTTCAGTCTTTGACTGCAGAGAGCTCCTGTCAGGAGTAAGCATTATATAAACTCATCTGCTTTACACATCGAGGAGAAAGGAAATGATGTGAAAGTTCGGTCTTTAACACAGCACCATTCTCAGAGAGGCCAAGGTCAGTTGGTGTTTAAACACAAGATAGTGTGAGCAGTTAGAGAAAACAGTAATAGTTAGCTGAAGATACGTTTTTATGTACTATTTGCAATGTTAAATCTTTCAAGGGCTATGGCTTCAAATCTTACCAGCCATGTATGCCAAAAAGGCAAACTCACATGTTGGTCCACACACAATCAACTGCTTTGAAGTTGTGAGTTTTTTCCCCACTTGTGCCAAGGGTATTGCTTTGAGCCCTGGTGGCTCTTGGTTAGGACAGATCAGATTAGAAGCTGATATAATTTGAAGACCCCAGACCATTTTATTATATCAGAACTCTCTGATCTTCAAGTGGCCGGCCCAGATGGAGAATAACTTCAACTTACACCCTGAGTGTTGCCTGAATGCAGTGGAGGAGCAAGTATAAAATACTTCCACTGTGTGAGATGGGATCCATCTCTGTCAGTCATGCAGTAGCAGAGACACAGCCCTCTGGAGAGTTCTGGCTATTTCTGATTTCCTAGACTAAAAAGATAGTTACTTGCAAATACGAATTTGGTGATTTGGTTGAAATGTGTCACTGTAATAGGAGGGGGAGGAGAACTTTCCTGTGTTATCCTGTTAGATTTCTGACCTCTATTTATAGTGATGCAGAAAAAGCTCTCTGCTCTCTGTGGAAAGAATCAGAATGAACGACAGCTAAGATGTAATGAAAATGAGGTTGGTAAGTCAGTCTAATGACTGGTGCCCAGCTGCAGTGTATTGTTAGTATTACCTTCTCCCCCTTTCCCCTTAGCTCAATTCTAATTTCCTATGGGAGCACTAAAGAATACAAGTGTAGGGAACGTAAAGTCATTAGAAACCTTTTTGCTGGAGAGGGGAAAAAAATTTACCTTTATGGGTATTCTTCAGACTGCAGGGATCTGTCGGAGCAAGGGCAAGTCTCATGGCCAAACTCTACCATCCTTACACAGTGTAAACTTTCATGAAAACTACAGAGGATTTGGTCAGGGATTTGCAAAAATACATAGAAATAACATAATTTCTAACTGGGACACCTATTAGGTCTTTTGAAAATAATTTCTAGGTTTGGAGTCAGAAAGGGAACTGCTGCAGCCTGCTTCAGTTGAAAAAAAAAAAAAAGCTCTGAGTAGTTCTTTCTAAAACCATATAAAATATACTTCTTTCTATTTATAAAATAAAACCACCCCTCCAGCTGTGTATCTAATCAGTAAACATGGCAGCCCATGTGGCATGGCTGATTAATATACCCCTCAGACACAGGGAGTAGTGTGAGGCAAGGCAACATGCATTACTCAGCACTTGCCATCCTGCCAAAGCCTTGAGGTATTTTCTGTGTGATGGATTCCTCTTGCAGCCAGTGGGAGTTCTTACACTGCTTTGCAAAGTTTAAGAAAGTACAACCCACACATACACAAAAAGATTTCTCCACAGTCTTACGACTGATGCTCTGCTTGGCCTCAACATTAAGTAATGCGTTCTTCCGTGGCCTGGCTCTTACCTTTAAATGTGGTGGCCTCCCACCCCTGGACCGTTTCCCTCTGGCTGCTGCTAAAACCAATTGTAAAGATAGTTTTTGTAACTGGGAAGTTTAATAGCGTACCTGATGCAGTGGTAGGAACTTTCTGTTAACCTGAGCTAAATGCAAGGCAGGCCCTTGGCAGCTGCTGTGCCTTTGTTCTCTGTGTTCATGTGTGCTCACTGTGAGCGTGTGGGGGTATGCAGGATTGGGAAAAACAAGCTGCTAACTATTTGGAACATGAAAGACTTTATGTTTTTTCTAATCTTAACAAATAGTTAACAAAAAAAATCTCTTGTGTTTCTACTGTTGTCTAGGAGCAGCAAAATGTCATGATTACTACTCCCATTTCTCAGCCCATCCCAGCTCCCCTTTCCCCCTGATTTTTCCTGTTGCTCTTTCTTGTCTACTGCGAAACTTCTTTTTCATGGTTAGGAATTGGTCTTTTGTATTCTTGCCTGATAAAATCTAATCCCAGCTTTTCCGAATTCAGAAGTTGATGCCAGATATTCTTTTGGTTTGGTTTTTTTTTTGCCCCCTCCCTCTTCTCCTTTTTATGGACTTGTGGTCTTTAGAACCAGGAATCATATAGGGGAGGGATGGTTCAGGGGTCTGCATGCAGACTCTGGAGACCTGGGGTGCTTTTTTGCTGCCTTGGATTTGTTAGATCATTGGTGGCAGGTCAGTGAGGCCAAGGACCCTCAACAGAGCTGTAAGGCTCTAGATTCTGGGTTCTTTGTGCCTCCTGTATCTGTATGCCACAGGGTCACTTCAGGTGTGGGCATGAAGGATTGCAAGGTAACGAGGGCTGTAAGGATCTTGGAGAAAAAGGATGAAATTACTGATATTAACCATGTGTATTTCTGGCCTAGGTACGTTCTCTTCAAACCACGTTTGGAGAATTTGAATCCATGATGAAAATTGTTCAGCAGAAGCAGGAGGTCAGCGAGAAGGCTGTTAAACAAGGGGAGAGTGAAATAAACCGGATCAGTGAAGTGCTTCAGAAGCTGCAAAATGAAATTTTGAAAGACTTGTCTGACGGCATTCACATGGTGAAGGATGCAAGGGAACGAGACTTCACATCTCTGGAAAACACAGTGGAAGAGAGACTAACAGAGCTAACCAAGTCTATAAATGATAACATTGCTGTATTCACTGAAGTCCAGCAAAGGAGCCAAGATGAAATCAACAATATGAAAGCAAAGGTTGGTTCCCTAGAGCAGGCAGATGTGTATAAACATGAAATTAAGGTGCTAAAAGATGCTTTTGATGAGATGCAAGCATCCATGAAAATGAAAGAAAAGGACATAGAGACCTTGAAGAGTACAATAGACTCCATGGAGTCTGATGTGTACACTGAAGTGAAAGAGTTAGTCAACCTCAAACAAGAACATGAGAAGTTCAAAGAGGCTGCAGACACCGAACACCTTTCATTAAAAGCTTTACAAGAGAAAGTTCTGAGAGCTGAGGATTCTATTATGCAGCTCCCTAGTGACATTAAAAGACTTGATGAAGATTTACTGCAGGTTAAAGCCAACCTCAACAAATGGCAAGATGATGAACTCTTCAGGAAAGCATTAGAAACTTTTGGGAAGAACAGTAAAGGACTGGAGTCTCGATTGAGGCACATTGAAGACAGCCTGGAGTCTCTAACGTCTGTTGCTGCTCAAAACAGTGAAAAGTTGGAATCTTTCCTTTCTAAGGAGGCAGAATATGAGAATAAGCTCAATATTCTAGAACAAAGCATTGCCACTCTTCAGGGACTCTCAAATACAGATGTAAGTTCAGTCACAGATGTTCTGAGAAATCTTGGTGAAGCACAGACTTCGCTGTACAATGACATGGAAAACTTGAGGAGAAGCATCAGTGACTTGCCGTCCTCTGGTGCTCTCCAGGACATCCAGAAGCAAATTAGTACTTTGTTGGATCAAGGACATCTTCAGGCAGGTCAAGCACATTCTCAAGGCTACCTTGAAAAATTTTCTTCTATGGAAGGCTCTGTAGATGAACTGAGATCTTCTGTTAGCCAGGTTGATTCCGATCTGAAAATGATAAGAACTGCAGTGGATAGTTTAGTTGCCTATTCAGTGAAAATTGAAAATAACGAGAACAGTTTGGAGTCTGTGAAGAGCTCAATAGATGACCTGAGGAATGATCTGGAAAGGTTGTTTGTGAAAGTAGAAAAAATACACGAAAAAGTTTAGGCAGCGGTGCTCCTTGGGCAGATAATGGGTTAAGGAGAATAGCTTTTGTATGCCCCGTTTTTTACTCTTTTTAAAAGCAATTTGATACCTCCAAAGAGAATAAGAATACTTTAATAATAGAGACAGTTCTGCTTATTTCCTTTATTTCTTTTCTGTGTAGTGCTTTTGGAGTTTTTGTTGTTTGTTTTTTTCTTTCCCCCTATATTTTGTTTTAAGAAAACATGAGTTTAGTTGGGGGTTGAGTTTCTTAAGGGCTCATCTCCCCGAAGTTGTACCACTGTTAAGTGTAGTGGTGTAACTAAGGCACTACAGCCTCGTTAGCATGGGCACATATTTAATGGCACGAAGGTGTTTCACACTGACACTCGACACCACACAGAACGGCTACAGCTGTTCTGGGACCCAAAGCATAGCTGTACCCACTGAGGATCTTGCTGGTGTGTTTTGGTTTAGGAAACCAATGAGCAAAACGCTATCTCAGACTGTTTACTGTGGTGAACTTCAGAGTGGAGCAGGTGTGGAGCACCTCCGGTGTTTCTGCAGTTTGGGACTCAGACGTGTGGTCAGTTTACCGAGGGTCAGCTGAGCTGTGGTGTATTTCTGTGAGAGTTTAATCTGTACCAAGGAGGTAAGGAGGTCTGAGGTAAGCAGCACTGCCTGGGGCTAAGGACTAAGAGGTGTTCCACCATGTGGCTGGGGAGATTCATTCTTTGTGATCACAGCCTTCTTTGCCAGCATCTTCAGCTGCTGGTGCACAAGGTCAGTGCTTAGAAGGGACATCTGAAGGATGGCATTAATTTCAGGAGGGTACAGTAGTAATATTTTTGTCATATTTTTAGAGATATTGTCATGTTTACATGATTAGGCTGTCTTTCTTGGAAAGATCTAATTTGGTCTTTGATATGGGATTTTCCTGTAAAAATTACCACAAATTTGAGGAAAGGACCAAAATTGCACCTGTTGTGTTCCATATATAAACAAGCACGCTAACAACAACAGTAATACACTCCAAAACACACAAGAGGGAAAATCACCATGAAATCAGCAGAATTGCTTCTATATACATTTCCAAGTTTTCACACAGCTGACAGTGACCTGAACTCTTGTTATGTATTCAGGACTTGGTGCCTGATTCTTGTCGCTATTTCTGTCACCGGGTGTCTGGCTGGGGCATGGGTAGCAAAGGATCCTTCCAGGAGACCCACTCTAGGAGAGTGAGGAAAAAGTGTCATAATTCTGTAGATGCTCTTTTAAAAACCACTTGCTCATGGAGCTTCTTTGGTTTCTGTCTTTTTGGAAAGGATTTCTAATACCCCTCCTTTTCAAGTTTACTTTTTGAACTTTATCCAAATAATTGGTAAAGAAGTCTGCACACAGATACCTTGGAAATACGCCATGGGCATCGTGCCCACCTCAGCCTGCACTAGACAGATCCTCGACTGTGTTAGATGAAAAATTCCTAGAAACAGCATCTCCCAGAAATGGGAACAGCACAGGTGAAAAGGAGTTCTAGGTATTAAGATACTGAACCATATCTAGTAGTGTTCCCACTGTAAGCAGGAAAGAATTGCTGACAAAAAGGGAGCCATGGCATTAAGGTAACTGTTGTCACTGTTGGAACTGCACTGTTCTTTGTTGACTTCTCAAGTTCTTGAACAATGTTGTTTAGGTTACTGTGAAATGAACTGTATGGCTTACTTGCAGTATTTTTAATACATAATAAACATTTGGAATATTCTTTGCACCTTTTTTTTTGATTGCCGCTTTCTTATTACGTTTCCCAGGATGTTTCCAGTGGGGTACAGGGTAGGGGTTGGGGAATCCCCAGATGTGCTGCAGCTCTGTACTTGTTCCCAGCTTCCACACGGGAATGTGGAGGCACTCCAAGCCAACTCTTGGAACCAGGGCTTGAGTCTCACCAATGTGTTGCTGTTGAGCAGTGAGACGGTGATGGTGAGGTGTGAAATACCTGCTGTGTCATGAATGAGTCTGTGCCAGACACTGCCAGCAAGGCCTCAGTAAGACCTCAATGCCCAAAGCTTGTAGAGCAGAAGTAATGTGCAGAAAGGACCTGTGTAATATTTCCAAAGTGGCTGCTCCTTTTGCTTGGCTTGGAATGCTGGACTGTAAGGGCCATCAACTGATACCATGCTCGTGATGGATGTCTGCCTTTCAAAAGTTTGGAAAAGGGTGATTTCTGGAGTACAGGCATCATCGCATCCTGGCAATTCTTGAGGCCAAAGTCACAGAAATAGGTAATAACTCTTCAATTAAACTATGTATGCTTGACAAAGCAGGTGAGCAGCCAGATCCCTTCTATTCAGATATTTGATAGAACCTGTTGGCAGCGAGCTGGCTGAGAGCAAGCCGTGACTTTCTAGTAGCTGCATGATGCTGGAACTGAGGCTGTAAAGCCAGCAGTGCAGCTGCGCTGGAGTTGCTCTCAAGGATTAAACGAAGAATTACTAATTACACTTCCAGTAAGTGAATTTTTATGGCAAGCTATTGAAATTATTTATTTCACTAAATAAGAATAATAATTCTCTGTAAATAATAACGTGTCTGGAGGCAGGCACAGAGACAAGGATCCCGTGGCAGCTTTTATGTCTGGTTTGACATTTTCTTCCAATACAAACATTTCCTAATTTCCTCATAAATGCTCACAGAGCACATACAGATATAATGCTGCTCTTTACCACCATTCTTCAACTTTGTAATAAAGCAGTGGAGAAGGTCTCAAGCAAGACACAGACTGCATTGCCAGTGTTCCTTTATACTACTAGTAGTTCATCAGTAATGTGCTGTCACCGTGACAAATTCCAACATAAATTGTCCACCTGATTGATGAGATATTGATCGAGCCTGTTCATTAACACTTGCCTTCATTTCCAGCTATAAATAGAGAAACCATTACACTGAGGCACTGTGGACTTGATCATTCTTGAAAGGGCTTACCCAAATAGCTATGCTGGCAAATATGATGGAGATAAATCTTGGGCTGCTGCAGGGACTTCTCCCAGCGGGAATTCAACCACTGCCTCGAGTGAAATTACCGAGAAGGGCATCTGGTGCTCTAAATGTGTGTGTTGGAAGTTCCATTAAAGCATGGATTAGTGATTTGTTACTACCTTTTTTTACATAACTCGGCTGGTACCATAAACAAATCTGCAGAGAAGTGAAATGATTACGGGGAAAAGTCTGTCTGAGATGTACAAACACCCCAGCAGCTTAAAAACATCCCAGTGGGGACCCTCTGCTTGGCTGGGCACTGCCAAGGGTGGTCCCTGTCCAGTTTGGAGCACTGCAGGAAAGGCGCGGCTGGGCTGGAGCGACTCTCCAGGAGAAAAATGGCCATGATCGGAGGCGAGGTGTTGCAGGAGAAGGCACTGAACAAATGCGCCTGTTAGACACAGAAAAAGCAGAGGGGACACGGGAGGGGAAGGAGGAACGGAGGGCAGGACCAGCCCTGTGCGCTCCGGGGCTGCGGCCGGGGCGGGCCGGGGGCGGCGGGCGCCCTCCGGTGGCGGCGGCGCGGCAGCGGCGGCCCGGGCTCTGTCCGTCCGTCCGTCTGTCCATCCGTCTGTCCGTCCCTCTGTCCGTCTATCCATCCCTGTGTCCGTCCCTCTGTCCGTCTGTCTGTCTGTCCATCCGTCTGTCCGTCCGTCTGTCCGTCCGTCCGTCTGTCCGTCTGTCTGTCCGTCCCTCTGTCCGTCTGTCCATCCCTGTGTCCGTCCCTCTGTCCGTCTGTCTGTCTGTCCATCCGTCTGTCCGTCCGTCTGTCCGTCCGTCTGTCCCTCTGTCCATCCGTCTGTCCGTCCGTCCCTCTGTCCGTCTGTCTGTCTGTCCGTCCGTCTGTCCCTCTGTCCATCCGTCTGTCCGTCCGTCCCTCTGTCTGTCCGCCCCTCTGTCCGCCCGTGCCTCTGTCCCCCCGTCCGTCTCTCTGTCCGTCCCTCTATCCGCCCGTCCGTCTCTCCGTCCCTCTGTCCGTCCGTCCGTCCATGCCGCCGGCATGCCCTCCCGGGGCAGGGGCAGGGGCAGGGGCAGGGGCAGGGAACGCGCCCGGCCCGGCGCACGCCGCTGGCAGGGACCCGGGCCCGGTGCCCCCCGCCTCCCGTCCGCAGCTCCCGCCGCGGCACGGCAGCGTGCCCTGCTGAATGCCCTCCCGCACTGCCACCGCCCCGAAAAATCCTTCAGCCGCTGCTGCGCTGATTCTAGAAGCGGCTGGCACTTATTCTGCCCAGTTTCGCCATTTTGCTAATAACTGGTCCCGAGCTCATTTGTCGTGTCATCACCTGCATGGTTTATATGTTTGTGGAGGGGGAAGCTGTGGCTCCTTTGTGTTTCATATCAGCTGCATGTGATACTCAGCACTGTGAGATACTTTCCCTGTTGCTCCTCTGAATGTGCATTACTGCTACCCTGGCCTTCCTGCATGCGTTTGAGTCTTTGTCCTCCTCCACCAGCCAAGAGCAGACATTCACCAAAGTCAGAGATGCTGGTTCAGAATATTTACATTCGGGACTTCTTGAACACTTATTTGTAAATGCTGGCATGAGGTCAAACAGCAAACAGTGTGATTCCTTTGCCAAGAACCCACTTAGTCTAACACCGACCAGGGATGCTCAGAGGTCAATTCTGCCTTGGACACCAAAGCAAAAAAAGTATTTTCTGCTTGCTCACATTACAAAACCTCTCCAGAGTCTCCAGTATACAATCCATTGCAAGCTCCCAATATAATACAATTTCTCCAGAGACAATGCTTGCTCATGCACTCGGAAAGTGAAAGAACTTGGAAATCTCTTTATGTGAGCAGAGCTCGATAATTCCTGCATTTATAATGCAAATACTAAACCCCAGAGCTATTCAGAGTTAATACAGCATCACAGTTGTAGCTTGCTAGACCTCAGACAAAGAGATCCCTGAACTCTGCTTTTTTTTGCTTACAGAGCAGGTGTTCCCTTGGCTGCCACGGATTTGCAAATAGTACATCTCAAAATCTTTTCCAAGATGAGGCTACTAGATGCTGTGCTTAGTATCAAGGGGACAAATCTTTTTGCAAGTGATTCCAATTTCACTGAGAGGAATAAAAGTCAAAGAAGCAATTTCTTATTTTACTGCATATCCTGTTTAGAAAACAACAAAAATGTTTTGAGGAAACACTTATTACACAATTAACTCCTGTGCCTCACCCTGGTGTTCATCCACAACTCTAGAGGAAGAAGCCAGTTCAAATAAGAGCGGCTTTGTTCCACTCAGAAAGACTTTGCTTTGGCACTCTCTAGATGTAAATATGTCAGATTCCAGTGGATAATCCTTTCCTGTCAATACTGCTTAGGTTGGGGTTGGGATGGGAGTTATGAGTAAGGATGGAAAACATAACAAGTGGAGAAAGAATCAGGGTTACATTGAAACTTTCAATTTTTTTTACTGCTCTGACTTTCAAAGTTCTGATAATTTTTTCTTTTTCCCTCCTTTCTCCCTTTTCACCAAACTTCTCAACTGTAGATACATAGCAAGGGGACACAGAATATTATATTTTAATTGATTTACAGTAAAAATTTGAAGTCACAAGCAAACCCAAGCCTTAAGATGAGAGATACTGAAGAGCTACTTGTTTATAGAGACATGAATTAAACAAAGGAATTGCCATCCTTGTCAAGGGCAGGTAAAACCAAAACTTTGCAGTTCCCAGAGTGTGTTTGATAGTTCACACTTTGGTGTCACTCAGGCTGAAAAAACCTTACTGACAAGTAGCTTCCTGCCCTGGAAACTCAAAATGCTCTTGCAAGGGAGTGAGATCCAACGTGCAAGGTGTGCTGTGAGCCAGAGGGCTGGGAAAGGCAGCAGACCACCACTGATCTGTGCAGCCTGGGAAACTTCCCTTGGACAGCCCCTGCCGAGGGCGCAAAGTCTGTAAATCCAAACAGTCTGTAAATCCAAACAGTGTGGTCAAAAGAAAATTTCTACCTAGATGGGAAACTTAAAAATTACACAGTGACAAGGGTCCTGATCCAGATCCTGCTCAAGTCAGTAGCAGCACTCCCCTTTTCTTTCCTGGAACAAAATCAAGGCCAAAGCACTTTACCCAGACCCGTACAGAAAATGTATAATATACCTAACAATGATTTCCAACACCTCAAGCTCAAAAAATCCTCTCATTTCCTATGAGTGCATCAGAGTTGCTTAGCAGAATACTAATAGCTAACAAATCTTCCCATACTGAGCGAGGCTTTCCTTTTTCAAGATCCCTTCTCAGGGTCTGGACACAGCAGCATAAGAACAGTATCAGAGGAGGCAGTACTGGCTAATATAGTTTATGGATTAAACAAATATGGTTTGCAGTGTTGGGGAAGCAGGCTGGGTCTCAGGGCATGTTTATTGGCTACTTCTGTTCAAAATATTAACAATGTAGATAGCCCAATGGTGATCATTAGGCTCTTCAGGAGGGACAGCCCTCTCCATGCTGTTGTTTCCAGCTGCCTGGAGTTTCAGCTACCTGGTACATGTTCAGCTGATGCCTTCAGAGATCCCATCACAGCCCTCGGAGCCAGAAACAAAAGGGACATTGATTGATCAGAATGTGTGCCCCGAGAAAATGACGCTGTTGTTATTCCTACATCATGTGTGTAATGCCAGTGCCCAGAGGTACAAACAGGTGCTGGATGAGACTTACTGAGGCACCTGTCCACTGGAATGCTCTGGGCACCAAACCACTCTGCCAAGGGTGTATGTTTTAGGATTAAATGTAGGCTTCAAGCACTACATTCTGATAATTTTTGCCTCATCCCCATACCAGATTTCTAACATCATACATTCATGTCTGAAGATGGTATTGGTCTTAGCACATCTATTAAGGATTCCACATTCTTAGGGTGGTTTCTAAGAGGGGAAAAAAACCTCTCGGTTCTGTCTAATGTGTTTAGCATTTAAAAATAAGATATGCAAGAAAAAGAGCAGCTTTTCCATTCAGAAAGGAGATATTTGTATTGCTAAAAATAGCTCTACTAAGCTTCTGTAACCTTGAGATTGATGGAAGGATAATTAAGGTTTGCCAGAGTCTGAATCCTTACATATAATTAACTGAGGTGATAATAACCTCTTAGAGCCATGCAAAATACCTCTGTAGTTGAATGCATTCAGTGATCAAACTGCATTACAGCATCCCAAAAGAATGTCACGGCCTTCCAGTGACTGCAGTTTGGGGACACTACTGGAAAAAGCCCTGTGCCTCCTCCCTAAATCACTGTGGTTTTAAAGCCACAGCAGCTGTAGAGACAGCAGGATGGCTCCCCATGGCCTCCTTTGGGTTCAGAGGAACCTCCTTTGACTAAATCAGGCTGGGAGACACTGCAGACCTTTCAGAGTGTATTACCACACAAGCACATTTGGGTTATCCGGTGACAACACGGGGAAAAGCTTCGCTGTGGAGCTGTAGAAGTGAGGGTGCAGGCTCCAGTTGTCCTTTGTGTCACTGCTCCTTCAATCCTTGCACAGTCAGACACCAGAGCACCTTCCCAAGGGAGCTGAGCAACCAAAGAACGAAGAGGGACAGAGGTGAGGTGTGCTAAAGCAGTGAGGCACACAGCAGAGATAGTCACCAGGCCACGTGGCTGGTGGCAACCATGGCACCTGTGACATTTTGATAATGTTAACTTTCAGGTGTTTCTGCATCCTCCTGTCTTTTGTAGAATCACATCTTTCATGTGATATGATCCAAGGCCTATGGACATAGATAGATCCTTCTCTGATGATTTCCATGGTCATTGTGTGGCACAGGGAGGGGGCAAGGTGAAGAAGTACCAAATAGAATAGATACCTACTGCTTTCCAGCCTCCAGCCCCATGATGTATTTCCCAGTGTTTTGGGGAGCTTTATTAGTTAATAAATCTTTCCAAGGCAATGAATCTTCTATTCCTTCTCTCCATTCTTTTCGCATGGGTAAGGAATACTTATAATGAAGTTGGCAGTAGATAGTGGTGTTATTTGTTAAATATAACCCTTAAAAATAGCTTTTGGTTCAGGTCAAGGAGTAAGATCAAGGACTTTAAGCATTGCAACTAAGTGCTCCAGAAGTGCTGGTAGCTCCACAAACATGACAGAAACACGTGTTTGAACTGCCTAGAATTAGTGCATTTTCACCAAAGCCCACAGGAACCACCAAGGGTAGGGTGAGGGGCTGCATTCTCACCTGGTTGGGCAGATCACTACTCACATGTAATGCTGCTCTTGTCGGGGATGGTCTGCAAGTACTTCTGGCAGAGAACTGTGTGTCTCAGGTGACATCTGAGGGACCTGCCCCTTGCAGCACATGAGCTGACTCTCTGCTCATCACGGCTCAAGAGCCAGGTCTGCCCCAAACCAAACCGCTGAATCTATCCAAGAGCCCTACTACTTTGTCCTTTGTTCAGATCCTGATTTGCTTTCGCTTCCCTTCACAAAGCTCTTCAGTTTCCTTAGGTTTAATATTTCACATTCATTAGAACTGATATAATTTACTACTTTACGCATAAAATTAATTCAGTAACAGAGCTTCTGTTTCAAATGGTTGCACAGAGCTAAATCCCTGTTTAAGAAAATATTTGAACTATAAAAAGAAGCATATCTATTAAAGAGTTTTTGGAGTGCTGTTTATTGTTCCTTTCAATTTCTTTCATGTCACTTTAACAAAAAGTTCTCCTCCTCCTGAAGAGCAGTGAAATAAATCTAAGTTCTTACAGACTTCACAGCGCAACCCACATTCAGGACTAGGTTTGCTTTCTTGTCAAAAAAGAACTGACAAAAGATCTGCTGTAGCAAGTGAAGTTCAGTGTTTGCATTTTTGCCTGAACTATTAAGAGGCAGCCCTGATTTCAACATTTCCTGGACAGAATCTGGAGATAGATTTGTATTGGGATGATGGCTGAGAAACCAGCACTTGATTCCTCCAGAATGCTACAAAGAAATGTCCATCAGCACGTGAATCCTGCTCACCTCAGTGCTGCTGCCTGCAAGAGAAGAGAGTTTCGGAGGGTGCACCTGTACTGTACCTTGAGCTCCAACTCCCATTGTACCTAAAGCCTTTTGGCAAAAGCCTGTGCTTGGGAGTGGGGTTAAGCTCAGATTTGGGCAGAGGAACCCAGAGGAGCTTCTTTCCTTCCCTCTCTCCCAATCTGCATCCAGAAATCAGAAGCAGGGATTTACTAGAGGTTTATACAGGCAAAGAGAGGCTTGGGGGCTCAGGCTAGCAGCTAACTCTCCCAGCAGCACATCAAAACTCCTAGCCAAAGTGCTGACTCCCAATTCAGAGAGCTTGGGTCCCTCTGAAGTTTGTACTGAGTAAAGATAAACACATTTTGAAGTGCTTTGTTAATACCACAGGGACAGGCTTGACACAGGGACCTGGTTTGAGAGAGCAGCTCTTCGCTACAAATGAAAAAATCTAGTCACTGGGTGATTTATTAGTCTCTCTTCAATAATACTTTTGTTTTAAGAGGGCTTCAGTTACCCTCTGCTGACTGGAATTTTTCATTTATGTTGGAGAAGTATTGCTCCTTGACTTGAAAAATTACTTCCAGTGAGCAATAAATGCTGTGAGCCTCATCCTGTGGCTTTGGGCATGACAGCTCACCACCGGTCACTCTGCCACGGGATCCTTGCCATTCTTTCTCTGTTTTCCTTTTCTTGCCTTATGCTTTACACATGTTTGTAATTAACTCTTTTTTTTTTTTTTCTTTTTTCTTTTTTTTAGGTTGCCTTGTTACATCTCCCTCTGTTCCAGGCTGTCAGCTATGGGTTTCCCTGTATTTAAATCCCAGACATTCCTCATCAATGTGCTTGCTGAAATGCTTTTACCGCTGGAAGAAATCCTTTTCTCACATTGTTTCCAGTACATGTGGCAGAGTGAGTCCTTGCAGTTAAAGAAAATTCCCTCTGGGGAAAGATCCTAAGTGCAGTGAAAGGCTCAAGACCACCAATTAACCTGCTTTCAAAAATAACAGCAACATTTTAGGTGTAGCTGAAATTCTTCTTGTACATTTTGATTTTATTTGCACATTTCTGACAACAAAACCTCTGTCTGGCTGTATTTTTGAGTCTCCTTTGCAGTTATCAAGGAAAAGGTTGGGTGTTTTGGCAGATCTCTAATGTAGGTTCTGTCAGTAAGTTTATTTAAAACAACTGTTTTCTTTAATGAGTCCTGGTCTTGTGGAAATTCTTAATATTGCTCTGCTTTATAATAACCCTTGGTAGGGATCTGTGGGGTTTGTTCTTGCGCTGCCTTCTCCTGCTCCTTTCAATAGCAGCATTTGGCAAAAACAAATGCTGCATTTCAAGGCAGCTCAACTCCATTCACTCTTTTCAAAATCGAAATGAAACCATTTTAAAGCAGGGTTTTTACTCATCAAAGAAACCCTCGCATACTTACAAACAGGAAGAACACAGCACATTGCTGCGATGCTGTTTGTGTGTGAGGATGTTAAATGTCTGTGAGTGAGCAGCTGTGTGGGACACCTTCCCAGGGCCCGTGGGTACAGCAGGGCACAGAGCTTCACCCCTGCCTGCTCACCCTGCTGCAGCAGGGCTATGGCACCCTCAGGACAAGGTGTATTGCTGAAGCCCCGAGTTCTGCAGCTTGGCTTGTTGAGATCAGAGCTCTCTCTCATCACTCTGGCAGTGCAAATGTACTTTAAAGGTAAAACAATTCCATAGTAAGTCAAGAACTATTGCTGAAGATGTTGGGTGGAACAGGTCTGGCAGTGCTTGTCTTCGGGCTAAACATGTTGATGAACTGCCTCTTGCTTCCCAAATGCCACAGTGTTCTCAAAGTGGGGCAGAATTTTCTATTTGCTGCCCTAGCGATACACAGGGAAGCCACCTTCTGTTGACCAAGCTTTCTGTATAAACATGTACAAGTCTTCCCAAGTACAGTTACCTTTCTAGCTGATTGGCCTGTAGAGATTTGGACAGCTCTTCAATACTTTGATAATATCGTCTGACAATGCCTGAAATTCTCCTTATTTTTCTTTACATTCCCTTATATCCTTATATAGGATAATGAGAGTTGTGCCTGGGGATCCTTCCACAGCATCCAGCTCAGCTACTGCAATAGCAATGAGCACTACTCACTCCTGTGGGAGCAGCCTTGTCTCTTGCTTCATGCAAGATTTAGGCTTCAGCTTTCTGCTGAGCCTTCTTCAAAGGCGGCCAGGAAGAGCAAGGTTGCCAAACTTCACTGCAACCCTAATGGGATTCAGTCATCCAATTCCTCCCAGCAGCTGTGAAATCCCACTCTCAGCGCCGTATCTTGTTCTTTGCATAATGCTCACACCCCCCTGCTGCAGCCTGGCTAGTCAGTCCCAAGGCAGCAACTTGTCTTTGGTTGTCTTAAAGGGCTGCAATTGAGGTTGATGTGCCCAAAGGAAACACAGGAAACACATCAGATTAAAGAAGGAAATCAAGAGAAAATCAGATAACACCCATCCTCATTACCCTGAAAGAAATGAGACATAGAGAACAGAAGGAAATGAGATGTAGAGAACAGAAGGAGCAGCCACCAACTAAATAGGTCAGGTTGCCAGCATGAGGCTATTTAGACAGATAGCAGGAATGGTGATCAGATATGCAAAGCTTTTGAGATGTAGATTTAAATTCCCCTGGTCAATGGCTCCAGATGTTCTCTAGTGTAGCAGGGCAGAATTTTTTCCACAGTAATCCTGCTTTCTCCTCCAACTTTTACTGACCATAAACTTTCCATGAGTGCCCTTAACATGAAGCACAGAAGTCTTCAAACTAACACCTGTTGCATCTATGTTTATAAGCTGTGGGACCGATCAGTTCTACAGGGGATTCAAGAATAAAACATATTTAGTAGCCACAAAGGTTTTCTATTAATTTTATGTTTCTTTTCCTTTCAAAACTTGGGACTATATAGCATATATGTGCCACCAGCTGCTGTTCTTGTTTGACATAAACCTCTCTTTGTTTTGCTCCTTTAAACTCAGTGCCAGATTCTGCTCATTCTTGTGCGCTTGTATATCCAAAATAACTCCCTGGGCACTACTGGTGCAATTCCAGGTGCTCTCTAGGGTAACTGAAAACAGGAGCTGGCCTTTGTCAACTCAAATTTACCCTCCATGGAACTTCACTGAGGGTGAAGGATCTGCCAGGAGGGTATTTTGGCCTCACTGCCCCATGACAGTGCTTCCAGCAGGCAGCAGAGTGCTGTCCAGCCAAACGTGGAGAGTGCAGCAGGTCACATACCTCTCCTAAAGCTAAACTGGGTCAGCAGAGGCATGACAGCCCACACCAGCTACAGAGGGGCCCGTGTTATTTACGTGAAGCAAGAAAAACATGTGCAAACGCATCCATCCAAACCTGTAACTGGAACTGACAGAGGCGAGGGGAGTTCCCCGCTCCGCTCTCTCATCAGATATCCTCGATAATAACCCCTGACAGAGAAAGCCTCTTCCTGGGCAGCTGCGGATTTGATTTTGGTCTTTGTCCAGCCCAAGCAGCTCAGATCTCTAAAGGGGTGGATTTTCTATACAATAGGGGTGGGATGCACCGAAGCGTGAGCAGGAGGCGGAACACCAGGTGTCTATGAATGAGCTAAGCAGGAGTCTGAAATGCCTCTGTAGCCCTGCCCTGCCCCTTGTTCTGCCCTTGGACTGCAACACGGAGCAGCACAATGGAGCAGTATTAGCCCCGGTGCAGCTGCGAGAGGTCAGGCCCTGCACTTTTGTACCGGCATCTTTAATTTAGGCTCCTCAGGGACTCATTTTTTAAACCGAGGAGAGGGCTAATGCTCGAGCTATCAGGGGAAATTACATCAGTTGGTGAGAGGACAGGCTTTTAGGAAAGGCAGCTTGTACTTTAACCTCTTCTGCCACACCCTCGGTGTGATGCTTAGGTAGCCTTTTCTGCCTCGGTCTCTCTTGAGCAGCCTATATAAAGTCAACAGTCCAGATCTGTTCACCGATTCTGCCACCGATCTTTGGGAATGCAAAACTTAAAAACCTTAAAAGGGAACTGCTTTTGGTGTCACTCAGTACAAAGTTAAGTCCGGAGACACAGAGTCTGACAGTAAAAGAGGCAAGGGGAGATGTGTGCTTTTGCTAACTGCATCATGGGGAGAGTTCAGATAATCCTCATTCTGGTCTGCACTCCTGACTGCTAAATATTACACCCTTTAGTTTGGCTCTGATGCTCCACAATGCTGCCTGCTACCTGCACTCTGTTATTTTGTACCTAGTTTTATTGACATGGCCCATGTTATTAACCACAAGCTATCTCTGCAGGGAAAATCAGGTTATCCAGCCAGCCCACAAGGAAGAGAAGGGATGCCTCATTACATATAACAGGACCCCTCTGTCTCCAGTCTTTGGGCAATTAACAAGCAGCATTAATGAACTTCTGGGGGGACAGCCCTTCCTGGCTGGAATGGTGGTGGTTGTGATAGTGGCAGGAGGGAGATGCTGGTGAGGGCAGCATGGCAATCATTAGTATCAGGAATGGGATATGCACTGGGGAAAAGCATTCCCTCAAAGGAGCAGGTACAGGATGTGGGCACTGAACACCTGGTTGCCTTCTGTTTGGGACTATGCAAATCTGAAGTACATGTAAAAAATCAGAGGAACAGCACCTGCAGAAAAAGTACAGTGGGTTAGGAAAGGAAACAGGCTATGAAAGTTGTCATCCACCACCTGTGCTGAAAAGCAAAAATAAAAATTTTTGCCACTTATATAAATTAGTATTATTCCTACCAAAGTGGAATTACACTGGCATAAAAACAAAGAAAAGTGAGGTCTCATAAAGAACTATGGTCTCGGGATTAAATCCATCACTAGTGTAAACAAATGCATTCCACAGACCTCAAAGGATCATGCCTGCTTGTACACACGGTGAATTTGGTTTATTTTCCCCAGAGGCCTTTTTCCATTTTAAGTATAGTGTGCATGCAGATGGCCAGAGCTGCAATGGGGTGTCCAGCTTTGTACAAAAACAAGCAGCTTGACTTCAGCTTGAAACACAGTGCTGTGCTCTGCTGTGACTGTATTTTTAAAGTTATAGGGGAACAGTATTTCAACTCCTTGTGAACTTTGACTTTCAGATCCTCAAGCATCATGATAAATATAAAAGGAATTTTAATATTGATGGCTAGTGTTGACAGGATTCCTATTTTAGCTGTTCAAGCAATGTGAGCTTGCAAATGTCCATACAGACAGGTATGTAGATATTATTGTTTATATATATTCATATATGCATGCTGCTGTTTGGTATATCATGGACACACATGTACAAATGCATAGAGTTATTAATAATTGTAATAATCCCTCGAAAATTAGATTCTGTCATGTGTTTTGCCTGAATTTATCTATGTTCCCTCAGGATCAATCTAGCCTTCTTTTCAGGAGTGCTGAATGGCCACTGCTCCTGAACATTGGCAGCCATGCATAATCACCTGCTCTGAAAACCTCACTGAGCTCTCACAAGCCTGCTTATGATGGGTCCTGGTCTGTTGGTGCTTCTCTTCAAATAAAAATATTCCCAAAATATTCCAATGTCCTCAACAAGATCTGCCGTATCACACTGGAGGATGAGTCCAACAGCCATACCACTGGCAGCTGCTGTTTTTGAAACGGAGCTGTGCAAAGCTTCACCTCAGGTCCCTTTCATCTCTGCCTGTCATGCTAAGAAATGTATTTTTGAAAACGTATCTCTGTCATTAGGAATGCTGAGCCCTTCTGCTGCTTTTCCAAACAGCGGCACCTCAGGCATCTCTGGCTGCGCTGCAAGTTTGCAGGCAGGAAAACAGAATGGCCACAGAGCACCTGCTTTTTTAATTACAGAAGCATCAGTTGGTACAGAAGAAGGTGGCCTTTTATTCCTCCTGGGGCTCTTTTCACTTGAGCAACCCCCGTGAAGGGCAGAGATACCTTTGGTCCCTGCCATTCCTGGAGGTAGAAGGGAGATAATGTTGCTGTGGCACTGCAAAAAGTCAGTGATGAACGCAAGCCTCAGTGTCCTGCTTTTTGGCCAGAAAATGAGTAGGGATCATTGGCTGAGAACTAATGATACCTACAACTAATGAATGCAGCAATTAAAGGAGGACATGACAGCCGAGAGGAGAATTACACCACGAGCCTTTCTCAGGCCTAATCACCACAGACACAAAGGTTTTGCTCCTCCATTCAAACCTGCTTAAATCTGTTTCACACAGATGCAGCCTGATGGTCTGGTCCCAGGAGCAGTACTTTTGGCCTTTCCATGAGTCAGATTTGTGGGTTCAAAAAACCCTGTGACCAGGACAATGCCAGCAGCTTCGGCTCCTGAGACAGATGCCTCTTTGCTCCTGAGGACCTTGTTGGGAGCCAGGTTTTACAAGGGACATACCAGGCAATCCCTTTGCCTGGAAGTCTCTTTGTAATGGGGTGAGCTTGAGCAACCAAGCTGCTACAGGCCTCCCTCCATCATGAGAAGAGTCAAGGCAAGGGAACCCTCCTTGAGTAGCAACCCTGAAGGTAGAGCAGCAACAATTTATGTCATATGAAAGAGTTTCCCTGATCATTTATCACTGGCAAAGGGCAATTTTACACCAATAGTCTTTCATGGCACCAGGAATCAGCCTCTGTCTTTATTTGTGGTCATACACCTTTCATAGCTGTTCAAACCTGATTTATTAATTCACATAGGTTTGTTTTGTTGTGGTTTTTCTTTTTTTTCAGGAGAAAAAAAGTAAATTCTGCTAAAAAAGGTATTACACAATCTTGCCTACCACTGATTCCTGATACCCTTTCCCAGTGAAAAAAACTGTCAAAGAAAGACCTGTCTCTAACTCTGCGCCTGTACCACTCCTAATACATCCCAGTCCTGGTTTTCACAGCTCAAGACATCTGCTCCCCCACACAAAAACCATATAAGCATTAAGGTTTTGTCAGTCTTCTCCTGACAGCTCTGAGTGCAACACATCTAATACTGTCTTCAGCCACACTCTGGCCAGCTTCAGTGATGTCAATCCCAATTTGCATCCAGGTTTACAGACCGAAAATCATATTTACCACTTAGAAGACTGTAAAGTAGCTGGAAAATGTTGCTGTGAGGCACTGCTGATGTTTGTTTTGCAGGCAGGTTTTTTCCACAGATGCTCAACCACTTGGTGGTGCTACAGAAAGAGTCTGCTTTACTTTCTAAAGCAAAGCAGGTTTCTTTTTCATCAGCAGTAACCAGAGATCACATTAGATAAAGCTGTGGCAAGAAGCACCTTTCTTCCTTTCTCTTTTCTCATTTGAGTATCGTCATTGCAATGGTCAGGTTGAAATCTTAGAAATCTAGCTATTGTATTTCTCCACAGAATGTGTGTGTAAAGTTACAACCACAGCCAATTCATTTCTCTCTGTTGGACATTTGATCTACATATTTTCAATAGAGCTGAAAATTAGAGGAGAGATGGGGTCTTGGGAGAATTCACCCTTTTAAAAATGAACATGCCCCACACTACGCTTGCTTTTCTTGATGATCCAGCTCCAATTTTTCATTTTCTCTGCCACTCTCACTGGCACAAATCAAGCAGGTTGCATGTTGAAGAGCTCATGCCGCAGTGACACAGAGCATGTGTGTCACTTGGTGCAAAACCAGTGAGATCTGGGCAGTGACACCCTTTCATCTCCTTGCAAAACCTCAGACTCACTTGTAGGTGCCAGCTGGTACACAGGGAGGAAAGGTGAAACCCTACTTTTTTATCAAGCCGGGGCAGAAAGGTGATGAAAATCCTGATGGAGAAAAGTTATTGAGCTTCGTGTCTAGGTCCTAAGGGAGGAAATATCCTCAGCAAGCCTTCTGCATCTGCCCCAACAAGTGAGAGTGGGCTGGGGACTGAGGGAAGGGCAAGAAGGATGAGACAGAAGACTTCAGACAGTATCATGATGAGGGGGATGCATATGGAGGGAGAAGATTAGTAATTTCCAGCTGTTTTGCAGCAGCTGGTTTATTCTAGGCTGTGTAATTGGTATCATCTTCATAAGCTTTGGTGCTGGCAAAGGCTCCTGTGCATGGAGCCCTCATGGAGATTAGCACAAGCTGAGGTAAAGTGAGAAGGATTTGGTCTTGCTAAAGCAATGGTAAGTATGCAGAGGTCATGTTGCTCCTCTTATTAAATTTGAGTACTTTTTTTCATCTTGGTAACAGACCTTCAAACATGCTCTTAGAAAATAACTGTCCTGTTCCATTAAAAATAAATCTGTTTCTTTCTTATAACACAATTAGTGTCAGCAAAGCATTCTGCAGATCCCAAAAGATTTATTTCTGCATAATTCTTGGGAGGCAGGAAAAAGTATTCTAGCTCTTTAGGGGAGATAAGGAGACACAAGTTTAAAAGTGTTTTTAGGCCCTGGGCCAGATTTTCTGATTGGCCATAGATCATGGAGGAGATGGAGGCATCTCCTGAAACCTCTGTGGACTCGCTGGGGAGGGTGGCTCTTTCCAAAAGCTAACATTGCCCAAAATGTTGTGCACTCTGCATTGCCACAGGCAAGCATTAATGTGGTGCCTTGCTTCTCCCTGCGGCGTCACGACTGTATCTTAAGATCTGTGTTGTCTTTTTGGGGTTGTTGAACTGTGACTGTCTGTGGTTTCAGTGCAGGCTGGAGAAGCCCGGGGATGGTTCTCACGTGGACCAGTTAGCATCAGCTCCAAGGAAAATGACCTGTCCACATAGTAAAAACATGTTTTCCCACCTTTAAAGGCCTGACACTCACCCTGCTGTGGGCCCAGCAATGAGGACAGTGCTGGAGTCAGAGGGGCTGTCACTGTCCTCTTGGATGACAGTGCACAAGGGACTGGCATCCTCTGCTCCCCTGTGCCCACTATGGGGATTTTAGAAATTTGCAATTCCTTTTATTCTGCATGAGAAGCACAAAGGAAATACAGAGAGTCACAAAACCTTCCCCGCTCACGATTCCCTAGCCAGCAAAATGAAATTTTCATGCATAATGAGGCTTTGATCAAGTTTGTCACTTAGCCAATTTGCTATTGATTTAAAGAGTCCTCTTTGCTAGCAAACAGGCATAAAGGATGGGATTTTAAAAAGATCTAATAGAAAATTATATTTGGTTCTTGGGTATCTATACATAAACAGATTCATTTTCCATTTAACTGCTCTTTGTAGTTTGCTGCCTGAGAATTCTGGGTATGTCTTTTCTCTGTGAAAGTCATGCTGGATTGTTGGTACACATCCTAAAGCCATAATATTCTGTTTACATCTTTCTAATCACTTGCCATAAAATTATTATATTGCCATTAACATTTTTTATTATTTGACCTCATTTTTTTACAAGGCATAGAAAACACTATTTTCTAAAGCCAGGAAGTGGTTGCAGACAAATGAAAAGTAAACAAAATAAAGCTAAAGGAAGCTGGCAGTCTCTGTGCTGAATCTATTTTCTAATTTAGTATTGTTTTGACTTTGACAAATTAATGATCAGTGAAGGAAAAATACAGCCAGTCTTACAGCTATGAAGCTATGTTGAATTCCAGTATTTCAGTGAGAATTTAAAGGGAGGTGGGGAGGAGGAAATGATTTCTGTGTCAGGTTGTATCCCTAGCATGAAGCCTGTGACAAGGGCGTGGAGTTGTCCACCATTCCCTAAAACACCTCCAGGAGGGGAAAGCACTGCCTTTCAAGAAGGCACAATTCAGGCCTTGCTCCCATTTGTGGAGGGCAGGGAGGCTACCAGCCAGCCTGCAGCACCTGAGGGCAAAGAGGGAATAGAGAGCCATGTTGTCATCTATTCCCTACAGACAAGTCTCCCAACAGGCGTCAGGTGGCACACAGTGCCATTTGCCCACTCGATTTGAACTGCATACTCACACTGCCAAGGGAAGTGATGCAGGTTATCAGTCAAATATAACAAATTCTGTTCTGTCTGATGGCGTACCTTGTATATCTATCATAGCATGGTAATGCCATGGGGTCCATTTTTGGTATCTGGGCAGGATTTGCTGTCATTATCCCTGACATCTGCCAGTCAGTGACAGTTTTGGGGAAAGGCTTGTTCAGGTAAGTGAATCCAAAGGTATGAACATCCACTAACTCACCGGTATCACATGCAATGGAACTTTTAGCAAAACATCTTGCACTTAATCTTCTTTACTCTTAAAGTTATGTATATTTAAGGGGAAAAAAGATATTACATCTATTGTCTTTTTTACTTCCTATATTACTGGAGTAGGTTTACCATCTTATTTCCAAGAAAACTGGTTAGGCATGAAATAGCGACATGCAAAGAGTGATACAATCTAGACACAGATCCACAGACCTCAACATCAAACCAACAATCCTGTGTGAAACATACTTTTGGTTTTCTTCATCACAGGTGTTGGTGCAATGAACGTCACACAAAAACCACAGCTAAGGCTAATACCTCTCTCCTTGTAGGATCTACCCAGTGGCTGTGCTATCTGCATTCGATCGGACTGGGCAGGAAATCCCAGAGTCCTGGAGGGATGGATCTGCCCCATCTCATCCGTGACTCATGCAGGATGAAGGGGTCACAATGGCAAAAGTTCACACTTCCCCATTACGCTCCCACACAAACACGTCTGAGGGGAGGCCCTGTGGTTCACGGCTCCCCAGCAAGATGACACTGCTCCGTCACCACCCCGGCTGCATTTCGCTTCCCCCTCTCTGTCCCAGCCCCAAACCAACCCATGGCTGCACAGCTCCACCCTTTTCCGCCATAGCCTGCAGGCACCACCGAACACCACCCGTGTTTACAGGATAAGGGCCTGTGGTTTCACCACCAAAACCCAACAGAAGACACCTTGTGTGCCTGCACCGTTGCACCGGTGGAGTTGGGGCTGGGGATGACCGCTGGTGGTGATGCTCTGGAGGAGATGGATGTGTGTAAGCTGTGCTGAAAGCAGCTGTTCCAGCTGTGGGAGTTGGGGCTGGGGATGACCACTGGTGGTGATGCTCTGGAGGAGATGGATGTGTGTAAGCTGTGCTGAAAGCAGCTGTTCCAGCTGTGGGAGTTGGGGCTGGGGATGACCACTGGTGGTGATGCTCTGGAGGAGATGGATGTGTGTAAGCTGTGCTGAGAGCAGCTGTTCCAGCTGTGGGAGCTGGAGCTGGGCAAAACGGGCTGGGTGCACACCTGGCTGCTTGCACACAGACTAATGGTGGAGAGCAATGCTGTCAGTCTCTCAAAATAAGGGCAAAAATCCAGAAATGGCAGAAGGGACGGAACTGATGGCAAAGAAGGGAAGTGATGAGGAGAGCACACTGCTGAGTGACTCAGTCATGTTCTAAATGTCTTTTTTTGCAGTTTGCATTGTTGGAATGTGCAATCCACTGACCGTGACCCAACGCAATTCTCCGCTCCTGGTGGAACAACTTGTATGTGAATTTTAATCCTGAAAGGATTAATGTGGGGAGGAGGAAGGGAGCTGGTAGTTTGGATTGTATTGCTAATGCATTTAATACAATTAATATATAAATAAAACAGGAAACACGCCATCACAGAGTTTTACTGAAAGAACATCTAAACTGAATGAGAAATAGGAAAGCAACAGAAGAAGGAATTGAGTGTGCTCAATCCTTCTGGAAACCCTGCAACAGAAGAAACATTGAGCCTGAACCACTAAATTTCAGTTTTGTCTCCTGTGCAATTCTGGTTGTTTCTCCTCATTTCTCTGGTTTTCAGGGCTCCAGTTTAGCAATAACATTGGGGAGTTTTGAGGAATTGTTGACTGTGCACATGTAAATGAATTTTCAGATTTAGAGATATAAATTGAGCAGGTGACTTCTATCCTCTGTGCTATGGATATCCCAATAAAACACATCAAGCAGAAGAAGAAATGAACAGTATTACAGGTAAAAATTATAACACATTAATTGTCTAAATTCTCAGTGTAAGCCACAGAAGCAAAAGCTTGAGGCTTGGAAATTGAATTTTAAAAGATATTTTATGGACATACAGCTCCTCTCCAATTCAAAGTCCTATAGTCTCATGAAGAACCCCAGTCTCAATTGCTCTCCAAAAAGGCATTACAAGTATTTCTCCGTTTCTTCACTGCTCATAAAGGTCTATGATGGGTTCAGGATCCAGACTCAGAGGACTTAATTTCACTTAAGTCTTTATTTTTCCTATTGCATGGACATCTCTAGGGTCCTAGAAGCAGCCAAAGAACAAGAGGAGACACATGAATTTAGATGGAAGTTATAACCTCTGAATCTGGGCCCTGTCAGTGTTCATTACTTGGCTGAAATATTGTTTTAATACTGAACTGACATCTCTGGATGCAAACAAGACACACCTCAAAAGACCACTACTTGTCAAGGCAAAGTTTTTTTATATGGCTCACTACAGAGAAAATCAGCATTACAGTCTTAATCCTGAACTTTCTTGACTCCTGCAATTTTCACAAAGCATGCAATTACAAGGATTGGATGTGATCTGCCAGGGCAGATAATATACAGATACCTGCCACAGCAACCAGATGGGTGCCAGCTGTCTCTGCCAGCAATGCTTTCTAAAGCATAATCCTTATCCTTGAGTGGAACACATTAACATGCTTTCACTTCAGACCAAAAAGCTGTCTCTCAGCAGGTACTTAACAGAGAAGAGACAGTTCCATTGGGAGAATGTCCTCCAGTTTCACCTGCAAGTATCTTCCGAATTATTTGAAAGTCATCTTTAGATTTGCAGTCTGGACAGTGCTGAGCACTTTAGCTCAGTCCAGCGAGAACCTACACTTAGCTTAGTCATCAAAGATGAGCAGTCAAAGCATAGCAATTGAGTTAAAGAGCTGTGGTTATGTTTTTCTCCACGTACAGACTATAGAGCTCAGCAGAGAGGACTGAAACCTATGGGAGCAGTGTATTAGTATCCAAGAACACATCCATTGCATCCAGGAATCCCTTTAGTAGTCACTTCTCCCCTTTCCTCTATCTTACACCATAGGGAACAGTCAAGGAATGTATTCCAGCTCTTCTACACACCCCTGGAAGCTGATCTCTGTAAGGGTGCTAACAACACTGTTAAACAATTCACAAACACTGGAGAATGAGCAAAATGTCTGAGTACAGATGATACCATCTCACCAAGTTAAGCTGCAATATGCATAATCCTTGCACAGAGAGTACCTGGCCTCAGTTTGTATATTAAATATTTTAGCAAGTATCTTTGAAATACTGTTTTGTTTTGTTTTTATTTAGCTCAATACATGGAATGAAATAACATCAGCTCTATGAAACTCATGTCTCATTACAGAAGCTGTCAATTTTTTAAGGAGATCCGAATATTTGACTGAGTCATATTAAGCCAGTGGGCTTTTTTATCCTGAGTGTCTCTATGCCAGATTAAAAAAAAGTTGTTCTGTTTTGAAAGTTCATGGCAAAATTAATCCTAAAATGCACTGAATTTTAATTTTTTACTGCTAGCATGTTGCAATCTTGTAAGATTATTTTCCAACCCACACTGACTTCAGGAAGGTAAGCCTGCTGAAATCAATGGCCTTTTGTTGTTATTGTGATAATCTGTATAGTTTAGATTTGGTACAACATATCCTCCAATACTGTTTTGCAAATTAGAGCCTAATCCTATTTCCTTTGAAGCTGGCTAGCAGAAGTCTGATGGTTTCAATGGGAGGATAATTCCTTTTTGTGAATAAGGAAAAGCAGTTATGTAAAATAATACTGTCAGAAATGAAGAATTCCCTAGTGGTGTCTATAAACTCAAAGAGCTAAATTCTCACCAAATGTTTATCTCAGAAACAATGAAACACTACATGTTTTACACAGACTTGCTAAAACCTGAAAGGAAATATCTCTGTATGTTGGTGATATATTCAAACATATGTATACTTCTATATCATTCTTTTCAATTATCATTGCTATTACATATGAGCACAGAAAGTTTCTTTTGTCCAGTTTTAGTTTACATATTTGATTTGCTCAATGCCCACTGGCTTTGCATTTAAGAGCATGGAAATTTAAAAGGAAAAGTGGTATTTCTAATGCCACATAGTACCTGTGCTTATTCCATTACCAAAATGGCAGTTTTAATTTTGGAGTTTCTGGTATTTTATTATGCTTTCTATCTCTCCAATCACAATATATAGCAATGATTTATGACATACTTCCTTGAAACTGATGATTTCCATGAAAATGATGATGTATGCTTCCAAGCAGCTAGAAGGGAACACTCTTGGGGATATTAACAATGCTCATGAGTACACCATAATGAAACCTATTTTCATCACGGGCATTCATGCTTTTCTGCTATTCAAGAGGCATAAAGGACCTGAATATAGGCTGTACTGAGTTTCAGCCTGAAGGGAGCTTCCAGACTGTCTGACAGCCATAGCTGGACACTTCCCTGCTGCCTCTGGGTGGCCTGAGCCAGTCCTGAGCTGCTCCTGCAGCCCAGTGAGCTGGCACAGGTCAGAGCAGGACTCGGCTGCTCTCCTCTTCGGTGGGACTAGGGCTTGCACTGGACATGCAAAACCACCAGGCAGTTGTTACTGTCACCGTGACAGACTGCTCTACCCCTGGCACTCAGCAAGACTGAGACTCTGATTTAATCTATTTAAGTGAAGTTGCGCAGAGGTGAACACACGCCAGGACAATTTTTCACTTCTGGCAGTCAAGGGCACCCTTCATGTGTCACCAGCTCCTCTCCTAGGTCCCTCCTGCCTCTCAGTGCTGCTGCATTCCCATCCCTGTGCCAGTCCTTACTTGAAGCAGCTCTGTCCTGCATTCCTTCACATTGACGTCTCTTGAGGCATCCCCTCAAGTGTGAGAAGAGCTACATAAGTGGGTTTCGAACTGGGGGCATGGCAGGCATCCAGGGCAGTAGCAGATGTCCTTCTGTCCCTCTCCTGCACGTTCAGGTAGCCCAGGTATGGCTTTATTCTGTGCCAGCTGGGGGGAATGCAGTAGCACTTCAGAGTTTTTGTTGTTTTAAAGTAAAACAGCAAGCTATAAAATCATCTTACAAAAAGAAGGCCACAGAACTTTTGTCCTTTCCACATTTAAAATAAAAGAAGGCGCTACTGGAGAAAAAGGTGCATTTTTGGGGGCTTTTTTCAGTATAGTAACAAAGCAAAGCTTCCCTTACCTTTTCTGCTTTGGAATAGCCACTTTGTGGTGCACTCTGTGAAACAGATGTCAAATTTCATGCTCCCAGGCTTATGCCAATATCAGACTTCCAAAGATCAAGAAGCCAGCACAGGACATGTTTGTGACTGCTGCAGGATTCTTCTGTCTTCTTCAACCCTTGTGGCACAGTGTTGGCTCCTGCCAGGAACAGGGTACTGCACTAGGCAGGCTTGCCTTGGACCAGCTGGACACTTCTGCTGATCCTAAAATGAAGGTGTAGTGATGGTAATTACAGAGGAACTTCTGTTTTCAAGTTCAGGTCAGAGAAGCTAAGGCTGCAACCTCAGGGCAGAGTGTTCATGATCTCAGGAAGAAACCTGGCAGAAGTCCAGCTTTACACACAGGCCCAGTGAGTTAGAGGAACCAAATGAGAATCCTCACCAAAGCTGGTGCCGGGGTATCATCCCATCACCTTGACATTCCAGAGTGAGTTACCTCTGACAGACCTGAGCCTTCGCAGGAGCCAGCCAGTAAAACTGTCTGAGCACAGGGATCAGCTTCTGTTCGAACACTCCCTCAGCGAACCAGAGGGATTGGGGCTATCGACTCCTGAAATTCTGTGCCTTGGCATTGCTGTGACCACAGAGCGGAACCCAAGATTTCAAAAGGTCTGTTACCCTTGCAGAGTAGACAATCCCAGCTGTAACCTACACCTTAAGAACAGTCAGTAGGGAAGAGACACCGAACCAGGGCTCTCACTTGAAAGCCTTTGTGTTGGTCCAGAAAACCTGCCATACTGGAGAATGCCAAAACAATTCCACCCCATGTAAATTTCCCATTTCTGCTACAAGAGACCATCTGCCTTCTCTGGCCATGCACTTGGGGATGGCTTCTTTTCTAAAGAGAACATCTGATTCGCCTTAACCTTGGCAACAATTTGTATGTCTGTATCGGTTTAAGTTTTCAAGCCGCCTTCGTGAAAGAAACAACCCTTTAAAAGGAAGAAAGGGTAAAACCGACGCAGTCTTTGTATTTCAAAGATCCCGAACGCAGACCCGAGGTGTTCCTCAGCTCTTGGCGCAGATCAGCTAAAGTCAACCACAGCAGGACTGGGCTCAGGAAGGTTTCTCACCAACAAAAACCTCCTGGAGCAGGCAAAAACAGCGCCTGCCCATGCCAAGGACAGGCGGCACCTGGGTGTGCCCGGGTTTTTCTGCCAATTCCACCAACATGGAAACCCCACAGGAAACCCTCGCCCGCTTGGCGAACGGGGAAAATTAGACGTTTTCTGGAAAAACTTTCCAGACCTAAACGTGGTGCAGGCTCGCTCGAGCCCCTGCCCGCCATCCCCGCAGGTGCACAGGGCAGAGGCGCGGGGCCGGGGCCGGAGCTCGGCCTCGCCTCAGCGCGGCCCCGCGGGGAGCAGGGGCTCGGCCGGGGGGCTCGGCCCCGCTGAGCGCCTTCCGGCGGCCCGGGAGAGCCGCCGCGGAACCCCCCGGCCCCGGCGCACAAAGGAGGCCCACGGCAGCGCTCCCCTCAGCTCAACTCGCGGGGCGGGGCGGGGCGGGGCGGGCGGAGGGCCGCCTCACGCCGGTGCCGCCGGCGGGGCGGGCGGCGGGGAAGGGGCGGAGAGCGGGGGCGCCGCCACCGCCCCCCGGCCCGGCCCGCCCCGCCCGCCGCGCCCCGTGGTGCCGGCGCGGGCGCGGGGCCGAGGCAGAGGCGGCGAGGCCGGCGGGGCGCTCACAGTGCGCCCGCCGCCGCCGGGCATGGAGGGCGCCGAGGCGGCCGGCCCCGGCAGCAGCAGCAGCCCCAGCCCCGCGCAGCCCCGCTGCTCCTCCTGCGGCCCCGGCCCGCCCGGCGGCGGCGACGCGGCGGCAGCGGCGGCCATGGAGGAGCCGGTCGGGGCGGCTCCGTCCCCGGAGGTAACGGCGGCGAGGAAGCAGCAGGGGGTGAAACGGCATCACCACAAGCACAACCTGAAGCATCGCTACGAGCTGCAGGAGACCTTGGGCAAAGGCACCTATGGCAAAGTCAAGCGGGCCATCGAGAGGTTCTCTGGCAGAGTGGTAAGGCAGGCGGAGCGGCTTGTCTCTGCCTCTTTATTTTGTATGTATAGGTATATAAAAGATCAGATTGCAGGGCTGATTTCGGAGTGGAGCCGGCCGGGTGCATCCCCTGGTTTTGGCGAGGCTGGTGCCTGCTCAGCATCCCACCCGTGCCTGCGCTCCGGGGCTTTGTTCAGAGTGCCAGCCCTGGAGAGAGACTTTGGTCTGGGAGCAGTGGTGGAGGTGCTGTAGTAGCACCTTGTTGCATTATGAAGGGATGCGTTATTGTTGGAAAAATAGGGTGGCTTATTGGTTTTGTTCTGGTTTTTTTTTTTTACATGCGGGTCCACTGCGAATAGTTTTTCCCCCAGTGGAAATTCACGTTTTGGCGAAACCTGTCACATCCCCTGGCTAACCAACGCTGGCTCACAAAGCACTGTCAGAAGGGCAAACGTTTGCTTCTCTGGTTAAAAATGCCGTGATTCAGTCATACTTTTGTGACCTGAACTTTGCTGACACCTAAAAAAACTGCAGGGACTGCAACCCACCCCATTGGTTTTTACGATCCGTTTCAGCGCTCAGCGGTGCCGGCTGGCTCGGGACTTCAAGCAGCCCGGGGCTTGTCCAGCAATAACTCAGCTTCAGCATTTCCTCCCTGCTGCAGCGCTCCAGCCGGGCGCAGAAATGCGATTGAAGCAATGTACACATTAGTCAGAATTATTGTCAGTTCCCCTTCCCAGAAATACGTAACTATCCACAGAGGGCAGGCAAATGAGAGGCAGGCGTTGTTGTGTTAAAGATTGCTCGGAGAAATAGGTGGTTTTCTACAGAGGTCTTTACCCTGAAGTAGACGAATCGAGTTTTCACTAGACTTCGTCTAAAAGCAAGGCATTTCCCTGGTGACGTTACATTTATCTTTCCCTTTCGGTTGCTGGGGAGCTCAACGCGCACCCAGAGGCAGAAGGATCTGTAAAACAGAAAATGAAATTTCAGATGCTATGACTTTAATAAGGAACACTTACTTTGCAACTGAATATCTTTGTGTCGACAGTGAAAATGAGAGTTTCAGCCAAGTTGTAGAGTCATATCATATATGCTTGCAGTTTATTAGCTCATTTGGAGGCTGGCTAAAGAGAAACCAGAGATGGACATCTCTGCACATGCTCACTCTAAATCCGTGATTTTTAAAGTTTGCTGTCTTGGCTGTTTTACAACTTCTGGCTAACAAAAGCTTCAGGGCTATATTATATGCTAACTGTTCTTTTTTAAGTAGATTATTTTTGAGTTGCATTATAAAGTGTAGTAAATAAGCAAATAAATTGAAAACATCTTTTTTCAAGGAGTTGGGAAATTAACAAAAAAAAGGTGACAGTAATGTACCATGAGATTTGGCTTTGGAAAGAGCCCTCACAGAGGAAAGGATGTACTGT
The DNA here is from genome assembly GCA_036785705.1 of Acanthornis magna. Lineage (NCBI taxonomy): Eukaryota > Metazoa > Chordata > Aves > Passeriformes > Acanthizidae > Acanthornis > Acanthornis magna. Next base: position 1,008,026 of record JAWUZG010000027.1, on the reverse strand, counting down.
AGACGTGTGTCTCATCTAACTTAACAACACACTAGGTCTTCCCATATTTTGCTCACTGTCAAGCTCTTCAGCTGCACAGCTAAAGGATACTTTGATGATATGGTCTGAGCTGAATTTTTATGGCTAATGCCATCTTGAAATGGAGAGAGTGAGAATCAGAATATCCATGCAAACTTAAATGCAATAAAAATGTAACATTTGCTGTATCAGCTGGTATGTAGCAGCTAAACAAGTCCTTACCAGGGTGTGAGTGGAGTTTTTAGTGGAGTAATGCAAGCCTTGGCGTGTGGCACTTTGTAATTATTAACTAGTCTGCAGGCGAGTTCTGGTGTGTCTATTTGAACTGTAACATCTGTGAGTGTGTGTAAAATATCCACAGTTTGTCTGCTTGCAGAATAAAAGCTAGTTGTCAGGAATCCAGACAGATCTCAGTGAATGGAAAACGCTTCTTGTTTTCTGACAGTTCCCTTGTCTGGCTGTTACAGTGAACACTGATTGCTTTCTGTGGGCGAGATAAGAGAACCGACAGGATGACTGATCAGAGAGGGGCAGTTTTCTTTCATTTTTTCCACCTCTCTTTCTCTTCCCTTTCCTCGGTTCTTTTTAGTGAGAAGTGTTTGCGTTGTCCATGAGCAGGTTGGACCAGATGCTGCCGTGTCCAGCAGGGGATGCCCAGAGCAGGGGATGTGGCCAGCACTGTCTGTTGCACCACATCCAATGGCAATCCTATGCAGCCGGCAGCGAGAGTCCTAAGGTTGCTCTAGTCCTGTTTACTTCCTATTCTGCTACTGGTTTAGCTGATAATCTCTTTCTTTACTCAGTGGTAAACAGGTATTTGAAGCTGTATGGCAACAGATTGCAAAGCTAGACCCTTGTGTTCCCATTCATCAGTCTTGTTCAAGCAATTCTCCTGTTTGGCCTTTCCATTTCTCTTGTCTGTCAGGAATTTCTTTAGCTGTATGATGATGTTTAATAAAGAGATTTCTGTATTAGCCAGGCTTTTAATGTGAAGCACAAACTGGATTTGTCGTCATCTGTATAAACAGGGCTCAGAAATGAAATAAACTGGCAGGTTTGGGTAAATAACGTAAAACTAAGGTGAGAAGACAGTTCAACGCAAAGTACAGATGTGCTTTAATCCTGTGCCATTGGAAATCAATAGCAGGATTTCTGTTGACTTGAATGAAAGTAGTATTTGGCACGGTTTAGCAGCTTACAGGTTTATTCAAATTGTTATTCCTCTTAACTTTAACTTTATTGTCTTTCCTTGTAACGCAGTGGAACGTGATCATAAAGTTTCCTGCCATAAAGCTCCGGGGTAGATTGTATGATACATTTGGTTTGTTTTTGGAGACAACCTACATGAATTTGTGCATTAGTTACCACAGTGACTACAGACAGTATTGCATGTTGCGTGGAGCAGTTCAAATATTGCCCAGTATATGATGTATGAGGTGCCTAATTTTTCCAGCAAGGTTTCTTCATTAATACTGTCTCAGTATACACAGTTGTAACTTATGACATATTAAATTAAGGCACCTGTTAGCAAGTGTAAGGATGAAGAGATGATATCTCAAGCCTGTGAAGTAACACTCATGTTGATGTTTCTGTGGGTGCTTTTTCCACTTGTCATCTTGCACATGTTAAACCAAAGAACAGAACTTTTGTTCATGTTATGTATTCAGTGTTTGTTAGCCAAGAAATCCACAGTTACACTTACTTCAGCCTTACTTAGGCTGACCACCTCTGGCTGATTCTGTGCATGGTGCATGAAGATGGTAAATGCTGCTGGATTATCCTTTGAGTAAATGATTCCACTGGATTAAATACTCATTAGAATGCAAATTTAAATTGCAGATAGGCGTTTTCTGTTTGCTGTTTGCAAAAGCCGGGAAGTTTATCTCCCTTTCTCTCCTTAGGTTGCGCTTGGGAGGCAATGGGGAGTAGCTGCAGGAGCCTGCCTCCCCTCCATCTTCATCTCCCTGTTTCTGCCTGAGCCACGACATCTTTTCTTCCTCCTCACCAGCAGGTGGAGGAAGTACTATTCTCCTCCAGCCATTCCTCCAGAAAGTTAATTCTTTTGGGAATTGATGACAAGCAGCAGCCCAACATGAAGAACAGGCACGTGGTGCATATTTGGACAGGCACATTATTTGTGGTGGCTGCCATGTGTTATTTATCTCTTTTGCACAGTAAGTGCAGGTAGAGGGATGTTGCCAAATGAAATTGGTTTCTGACTCAAAATCTTGTATAAAGCCCTCAAACTTTAAAGCAGAGAATCTTTTTATTTACAAGTGCAGTGAAAATCTTTGCTTTGAAACAGCTCTGCTTCTTGTTGGGTTTGAAGGGTTGCACAGGTCTTTGCAACCTGGAACAGCAAGAGATTACATGAAAGGAGGACCTTTGCTTTGCTGATTGTATTTTTCCATATTTTGACAAAACCAAAAAATGAATACCAGCAATGACAATCATGTCAGTAATTAAGGTCTTGTTGGACACACAGCTATTTGTTTTTTTGCAGTGTGGTTTTTAAGGGCTCCTTATAACAGGATGAAAGTGTGCTCGTGGGTCAGTGAGGGCAGTGAAAACCAGGTGGAATGTTTGTCCCAGCTCTCTCACCTGTGCTGCTGATATCACAGAAAATGCCGGTATCCATTTGATGCACATGAATTCTTTTATCTTTAATGATATATTTCCACTTTTTTCCCTGAGAACTACTTCTTCAGTTAACACTTGGGTCACTGCTTCATATTGATTTTTCTCTTGATTGCTCAGTGTGCATCTTCTGCAGGATAGTGTCCAAATCTGACACAGAACTGTTTATTTCTTTTGAGGTTCTTTGTTGCTCTTATTAAGTATCTTCCTTTGTTGCAGACACAGGTATCTGTATCTACACCGATGTGAAGTGCCTGCACAGTACTTTGCCCGGCAGGTTCCCGATTCGTCAGTGTGGCTTCCACAGCTCTGATAATACACTTGAACTGTGGTAACAATAGTTTGTATTGCTACCCATCTTACACAGGAGAAAGGAAAAGCTTGCCAATTAAAGCCAGAATCATCAGAAGTTTCAGCTAGGTTGAGTGCACAACCTAATATCTGATTTTTCCAGACACGTTGAGCATCAAGGTCCTATGGATGACAGCCTCCTCCTGCAGAGCTCAGCCTGCCCTGCCTCCTGGGTGCTCTCTTTACCAGGGCTTTTGTCCCTGTGTGACATCCAGCGTCGGTCTCCATTCCTGGCCCTTGTGCCCTCCGCTGCCTTGCGCTTTGTTGTGCGTGCCAGCGCGGTGACCCGCGCAGGGCGTGCGGCTCCGCTCGCTGCTCCCGAGCTGGCTCTGCCAGCAGGGTCTGTGCAGCTTGTGGTGTCTGCTGCCCGCACCTCTCCTGCCGTGCTGCACTCACGTGGGGCCAGAGGCTCCTCAGGGCAAAAGGGACTCTTGCAAAATGTGTCACATAAATCTTACGCGTGTATGTATGTGTGTATTTATTTATTTATTTAAGATGTTCAAACTGAGTTCCTTTAGGGACCTGTAATGGGACTAAATCTGGACAGTGTTTTCATGGTGCTGAAGGCATGTTAGCGAAACTCGGGTCATCCTCTGCATGCATGGAAATTCTAGATCTGGAATGAATAGAAGTTGGAAAGAGTATATGGGCTTGAAAATAGTTTTGCTGTTAATTTGTTATTTGTTCCACCCTTAACTATTAGATGTGTTCCGAGATTGTGGTTTAAAAAAAGAAAAAAAAAAAAGGCAGCAAACGGAAAAAAACCCCACTGGAATTAATCTAACGTAATTCACAGTGAATATTGTAGGCTTATTACCACAGGAGTTACTACCTGGTTGTATCAAATTGCTACAGTCTTCATATAACATTTGGATAATTGAAATGCCAAAGAAGACCTTAATATTAAGGGCTGCAGACAGAAATAACTGATTACAGCATGAAGGTCATCAGGAGAAAGGCACTAAAACAGAATACTGGTTTTCTGCCCTGAGAATTTTTGTTGGAGAAGCAGATTTATTCAGGGGAGTATGGTTCAGTGGTATGAAAGTCTGAATTAATGACTAGCCAGTAAGGGGTCATCTGATCATGTTAGTTTGTCAAATCTTTTACCAAATTAAAGAACAGCATGTTCTTTGAGCTTTGAGTGAACATCAAGATATTCTTTCAATGATGTTGCACATTCCTACAGGTGAAGAAATGAAAAGTCTCCGAGGGACTGTTGCCTTTTTTTTTTCCCCTCCTGCGCTGAATTGAACAATTTTGGGCAGATAATTAACTTTCCTTTGTCTCAGTGTATTCGTTTCTGAAGGGTTAATATAGGAAAGTTAGACTACTGAGCAGGGCACATTTTGGCTTGATACATACCTCGTGTGATTCCCTCTACATGTAAAATTCACAACAGAATTTGAGCCAATGTTTTTAATGCAGCTTTCAGCTAAAAACACTATAAAATGCCTAAGCGTTTTTACAAATGGTTTCACAGCACCATATGCTAGAGAACACAAGAGAATGGAAATTGCTTGTACAAAGTCTTTCATTAGATATTGCTAAAATGTACTGCGTTTTTTAGTGGCATGTGTTCTAAAAATTATTATTATTTTTTTAGGAACCACAGTGTGGATTTGCCATGTGGAGACAATTATTGTGGATATTGTAGTTCGGGGTCATACATGTTGAATAAAACCGTGTGGAATGTACAGTTCTTGTGAACAATTGTTTATTCTTTACAGAACTGTAATTGCAGTTAGTCTGTGTTTTGTCTGGTAAATAAGTAACTAGAGTGTCTTTGCCTTGCTGGAGTGAGGAGTTGGGAGGAGGCTTGCTGTGGCCACACCAGTGCCAAGGAAGAATGACGAATGTGTGGGTTGAAAACCAGCTCGGGGTATATCAGCCTTGAACACCAGCAGGTGAATGTACAGCCATGGTTATCCAAATGTAGAGCATATGGGACATGTTTCCAAAACCTGCATACCAGGGATTCAGAAACTGGTCAGTGACCTTTGGTTTGTCCTGAGCATCTGCCTGGTTCTAGTCTCTGCCTCCTGTGCCGTGCTTATGTGCTCTCTGTCTACATGAATGAGAGTGAGTGCTGATGCCAAAGCACCTCCTCTTACTGTTCTCCTTATTGTTGACTTGTATGTTTTCCTGATAAAAAGTTGGACCAAACAGTGTTTTCTGCCGCAGCTCTCAATGATCCCCTGAAGCCAGAGGTGCAGGTTTGCGTCTGAGCTTGGGGTGGGAGAGGAGCTCACAGCATGGATAGCAAAGGCCAGTGGTGGCCACAGCCTCAGCAGCTCCTGGCCTGGGTAAGGCTGGAGGCTGCAGCCAGTGCCCAGCTCGGGTGTTCTGTGTTGGAGGCTTGCATGCCATCAGTGACAGGCACATTGGCATGGGAATTTCTGACCTACAGAGAACGTTCTTCTTGCCTCCTCCATTAGTCAGGATTTGCCCCTAAATTGCCCAGGCATGCACCAGACACTTTATAGAAAAACCTCTTGTCATTAGCACTGATGGGTCGATGTATTTAGGATGGTTGGTATGTCAGAGGAAATGTCTCAGATGAAAAGGTCTCCAACTAAATATGTAAATGGTATTTGTCAGCGTTGCCCTCAAATATCTTCCAGCAGATGTGAGTGCCATGTGTGTCCATTTAATAAACTAAACTCAAAATAATTTCCACTTTGGTAGATATATGGGGAATAGCTGGGGAGGGTGGGGAGTGAACTACAAAGCAAGGTAAAAACTACATATGTGTGTTGTTATGTTTGATGACCAATTCATTAAAGCCATAAGTGTATCCAGGCTTTCAATAGTGTTCTCCTGCTGTTGCTTCCCGTACTCCCTGGCTACAAAATCGGTCTCTATGGCTCTCATTTGTCTTACCCACATGAAAGACTTTGAGCATCTGCAAGTTATGATTTGAGAAGTATCTGCTTTTAAACAGAATATATTTATCACCGTGTCTTCACAGGCAGCATAGTACATTGTATAAATTAGGGGATCCTAGACCTTTGAACACTTGGAGGCTGGGTTAGGTACTCCGTGTGCATACTGTGTCTGGCCATACCCATCAAACATCCTGGACTCACACCAAAAATGCCAGATGTTCAGTAGACGTGGAGGCCCTCCTGTAACCTTTGCTGTGTGTTGCAAAGAGTGGAGGGGGCAAGGTTGTGGCCATCCCTTGGTCCTCCATTGTTCTTGTACTCTTATTTGAGCTCAGTAATTTCTGTATTTTGAACTATAGACCGTGGGCCAACCCTCAGTTCAGTCTGTTAAACTGTTGCGTGGTATGAGCTCATTGTGTCCCTTAGCTCTCCAAAGATGGATGGGACTTGCTTAGCCCTGATGGTTTATGAGCCATCAGTCCTTAAAGCTGCCACTGGTCCATGATGTGATGAAGTCCTGGGTCTTCCACAAGTATGGACTTTTCCAGGCTCTGTCCTTACCAATGTAGGAGATAATAAAATACTTTAGTGGGTGGTTCCTTTCACTTGAAAAAAACCCAGTTGCAGAGCAGTTATGGGACAAGGGGTTGTCATAACTGGCATGTGTGAAACCATCCTGGCTAGTTGTAGTTGAATGCAAAAATTACAAAAGAAATGCGGGTCTTGTTTTTTCTAAGTGTTAAGAAGACAGCTGAGGTTGCTGAGTTTAACATGCACCTAATGTAACTGTTAATTTCTGGATTCCTCCTCAGCCTTCCCTTCTCACTGTCACCATTTCCCACTTCACCTGGCCACACGTTCAGCATGGTGCCTGGGAGCCCTTGCTGTCGGGTCCTGGGGATGCCAGCCTGGTGAATGGGAGGCTCTGCTGCAGCCTGTGTGGGGCTGGCTGCCTCTGGGATGAAGCATCAGTGCTTGGCAGGCTGTGCTTCCCCTGTTGCCTCACCTTCCTGGGGAACGCTGGCCTGCGGTGATCCCAGAGCCCCTGGGGCGCAGCAGCGCATGTGGGACGACTTAAGGCTGGAGCAGTGTCTTTGTTCTGAGGTCTGGTGGCTTGAGGGACTTGCAATTTTCCTAATGTCTGGCTGGGCCCTGGAGCTGAGTCAGCGTGTTTGGCCTTGAGCAGCACAGCCTCAGAATAATGACACTAGTTAAGGGACATTAGGCTTAAAAAATAAAAAAAATATATTGCTCCTGTGCAAGGGCACCAACTTCAAGGACTAAATTTAGCTATTCCTGGGTAGATCAGAAAAATTGGGGTCCTGCTGTTGATGGAGATCTCAAAGCCTTCATATCATGTTTCCTGTACACAATAAGGCATTTGATCTCTGCTGCAATTTCTAATCTCTATTAAATGCCTGATGGTGAAAGATATCTCCCTTTATTTGAGGTACAAGTGTTATTTTAAAAATGAGTGTGAATATTTTTTTAATCACAAAAGATAGCAATGAGGGTTGGGTAGAAATACCTTTTTGAGCTGTGTGGTAACTAAACAAATGTTCCTTTTTGTTAAACAGGGCTTTGTTGTTGACACAAAAAGGTTAAGTCCTTTGCACACAAGTCTGACAGGGGAAGACAGCAAAGCATTTGTTAAAGAAACAGCTTCCAAGGCACGTGTTCAGAGCTGTCACTTATTTGCATGTTTTTGCCACTCGGCACAAATCAAATATTATGGCTTCCCCGGCAGAGTGCAGCTCAGGAAGGAGGAGCGAAGGTGGCTGGAGATGCCTGGGGACACCTGGTGCAGCGGATTCAGCAGAGCAGAGCTGTGGGCTGTTGTTTTGGCATGAGGAAATAAAATAACCTCTGGGAGGAGAAGAGAGGAAAGAGCAACCTTCCCATCTGGTGCATGCTCTGAGGCCATGTGGCCTGGAACCTGGAAAATTCCTGTAAATACCTGCTGGAGGCAATGCAGGCTTAGCTGGCCTGTGTAGGGATGTAATTTCACATTGCCCTCTTGGGAAGATACATTTTTAATCAGGAGTATACATGAGGAATTGCATCCTTCATGCTACTTCCTTTGTCATGTTTTTATTCCCTTCAGGGTACAGAAATGAGGTGAAATAATTAAATGGTGACCTGTGGGTTTAAGCTCCGACTCCTGTAGGAGCCAATTGTTACAGCCATGCTTTGGGCATCCAGGAGGTGAGTGGTTTCCCTGAGGTTCATCCAGGAAGACCTCAGAGAGAGCTGAGGTCAGCCACACCTGCGGCACTGTGCTGAGCGTTCCTTGAGTGGGGATAACCATCTTAGGAAAATTGCCCTTAAAATGAATGTCCCCTTCCATGGCTGTAGTCACTCTTTGAAGGGGTGGTGCCAGTTTTTCAAAAGGCCTCCATGTCTCGTGCCTTGGGGACAGCTCGCCGCTGTTGAGCACCACTTGGTACAACTCAGTCACGGTTGTGTCAGCACAGCCTGGGAGGAGTGAGGGCCTTTGGCTGCACTATGGAGTGCATTTGCATCTGGTCCAGAGACTTGCCATCCTTTCCAATTACGGTTTTTTTCTGTGTACAGTTTGAGTGTTTTCTACCAGGCTCTCTGTTTCAGTAAAACAAAGTGTTCTCCCATTCTGTCTGGCATTTTGTGATGTAAACGTGGTCTTAAGGGAACCTGTGAAAGGCCTCGTTGTGGGTTATGCATTGCTCACAAGGAATTCGTCAGGGAGAAGGATTTCATGCTGTACTTCAACCTCCTTCCAGCCTTTCTTGGATGAAAGGAAAACTGTGCGACTGTGAATGTAACTGGTTAACATTATTGGATGTCATTACTCACTCATTCCGAGCATAAAACAAAAAAATTGCATCCCCTGTGATGTCCATGGGTAAAACGCTGCTCTCAGTTACATTAACACTTGTAAGCTGAAGAGTAGAGCTCAGCCCTTTGTTTCAATTGAAATATTTGTTTAACACAGGCAAGGACTAAACAATACACTTGAAAGCGACTTGTGTTATTGTCTGTAGAGCAGAGCTTCTATTTTATGAACTGGCTGATCATAAAGACAGCATAAATCATGTAAAGCATTCTCATTTGCTTTTTCTTTTTTTTTTCTTTTTTTGCAGATGGGGCTTGTAGAGTAGAGTTGCAGTCAAATGTCTGCTCCAGGATATTTTAGTTGAACTGTGCGAGTCCATTAAACAAATGTAATGGATTTTTGGAAAGAAGCTCTGCGTGTTTCAAACCAAATGTTTTACATAGAGAACATCTGGGTAGTTCTCGGTGTTTGTATGTAGAGCACATCAGACAGCAGCCATAGTGAGTTCAGCTGGGAGGTTGCCTGGGATGTAGTGGTAGGATATGACAGTTCAGTTGTTATGGGGAATAATTCCTATGAAGTATTGCCATAAACTGAATGTTTGGCAAAACCAGCTATATCTTTGTTTTACTGCACACCCAAGTTATTCTTGTTATCTGCCCAGCAAAACTCTAAATGCTGTTTTAACACCCAGTAAAAGCTGGCACCTCAGAGATGTATTAAAGCATGCCGGAGGAAGGGAAAGGAAGCTTGCTCTGTGTTCAGGGAAGCACTATGGATTCCTGCCATGGGCAATGCAGTGCGAGTGAGCGATGAATGCAATATGTGCGAATGGTTTGTGGGCTTGGGTTGGAAACGATCAATGTTCCACTGGTGTTGTGTGGTGTTGCTTTGAGCAATGTGAAAATGCAGAACTGGTGGAATGTATGTAATTAGCCTGACATTAGAGTTTATTGGGGCTACTGGAAGAACTTTAACCTGTGTAAATTAATAAGTCTGCTTTTGCTTCACAGCATTGGAAATAATGTATTTCCAGGAAATGTAGGAAATGTTGAAAAATGTCTTATTTGGGAGTTGGTTCTTAAATTATTTCTGCAGTTTAACTGAGGAATGCGTGGTTCAAATGAGATTAAAGTTGTAATTTCCAGAGTAGCAATGCAGCTTCCCCTTTCAGGATTGTTTAACTAAAAAGTTAAACAAAGTGGGTTAGGCAGTCTCTTGGTCCAGTCCCTTGTGGACAGCAATTCACATTATGCAGCACTGCTTTAATAGTCCTGCTCGGTCTGACATGATTTGTGGTATTTGCTGAGATGAGTTTCTGGAGCGAGCAGCGAGAGAGGGAATTGCTGCTCACTCTGAGGAAGGGGCTATGTCCAAGTCTGTGCGAAGGTCACTGGCAGGGTGAAGTGGGAAGCCTGGGCTGCTGTTGTTACACTACCTAACAGCTTAGCTTCTGGCAAGGGGATCCCAGAAACATGAGTTCTAACTCTCCCTTGTTCAACTGACTCCAGCCAAAACATGTGCCAAAAAAGGTGTTTGTGCGTGTTGAAGAACGGGGCAGCAGTCCTAGAGCTCGCAGGGTCTGGGGGAGTTCTTAGGCAAAAGCTTTCCATCCTGAAAAATGATTGCTTTGCTGTTTCTCCCCTCTAAAGTTAAGCCTCCTCATAACTACTTTGTAGAACTGCCTGCAGTTGTGAACTCCTCTTCTTGCAGGGAAAGCTGGAATTATGCGTTTAGGGCTGCAGAATTGCTGGATCGCCAGCCACTTAATTGTAGGAAAGTGTAATTCATTCCTCACCCTCTCACATCCATTCCAACCCCAACTGGCTGCAGGGAGCAAGAGTGTTCCTGTTCCTGTGTTACTCTCTCCACTGAGCCGTTAGGGTGGCCCTGGTAATTTACTTTCAATAAATAGAAGGGAACAACAGGAGGTTCCTCTACCTTCAGGGGTATAAATATTTCTCAGAAATCAGAGACGGATGGGGAAGAAATCTTAGCAAACTCCTTTCCAGTGCTGTAGTAATTCCACCACATTCCGTCATAAATTCTAAGACAGTCCCTTCCCAGAAGGGACCATTAAATAGGTAATATCCAGGCAGAACAATGTGATACTGAAGCAGTGCATTAACAAAAACAAATTTAATATTGCAAAGCGATCTGCAAGCCCTGGAGCAAAATAATCTGGGTGAGGCTTTGATACATGATTGCCAATCTTTTTGTTTTCCAAGAGTATTTTTCCAGATAGGATGTGGGTTTATGGTTTGCTGGATTCCCACCAGGAAGTGGTGTTTATATTTTGATCCCACCTTAGATCAGTTTAGAAAAGTAGACTAGATACAGGTGCTTCTGATAGTTCTGTGTCATTAACTCTTCCAACTGTGCTGTTTAAACACATCCCTGCACTCTCCATCATATAATTTCTGTGGCCCACCACCATCTTTGCATAACGAATCCTTGCTCATTGATGTTAATCCAAAAGACTAAAGTCTATAAACGCAGCTTTAAAAATCTCTCCACGCTTCAAAATTCCATTCCATTAATTAGGAATTTGAGGTGGTCAAATAGTATGGTGTTGGGTTTTAATGAGTGTGTGGTGCATGAAAGTACAGACATTTCTTTTAAAAAAGACTCTTCCCAAGTTTTTCTTGTGCTATTGTTATTCTCATTGTGAAATAGCACTTCCTTTTTTTTTTCTCTGAAAGACTGCAGAACCGGAGAGCAAAATCAAAAGATCCACACAATACCAGCTGACTTCACATTTGTGGTGGAAGAGGCTTTGTAAAGATGTGCAAAGCTCTCAGTGGTTCTGAGGTTTCGCTGAGTTCACAGAAGCTTCAGTGAAAAAGAGAGAATAAGCCGAGTTACATTTATTTATCCACAACTTTCTCAAGCAGAACGTACCAATGAATGAAAATGTGCTGTGAGGTGGCTTCTTGGGAAAAAAACTGGTTCTAAGAGTTCAAACAATGTCTAACCCTCTTCCTTGTCTAATGTGAATTACAGCCTTTCACTGATGTAGTATCTTTCGCCGAAACCTGTAAAATCACTTTAGAGACTCTGGTAACTGCTGAGGTTACCATTATTTAGCAGCACATTGTAATAGTTTGCAGCAGTTGCTTAGAGGGTGTGAATAACCCCATTTCCAATTTAAATTATTGGAGGAATTACAGGAGACTGAGTAATTTTCAAACTGGAACTAGATCCAGGCACCAGGGCTTTATACCTGTCTTCTTGAGAAAGTCATAAAGGGTTTTTTATAACGACATAGCCAAGATCTTGGTTTTTTGTTTCATCCCCAATTTGATGCCTTGAACAGTGTGCACTCCTACTTTGGAGGATTACTTCAGTGTGGTTCACTGCTTATTCACAATGAAAAAACAACATTGAATTAAAGTCCCTCTCTGCTGCCTCAGGTTAGCATTTTGCATTACATCAGCAGCTGTGGTAGCTGTGAGATCAAGCTTCAAAATTACTGTGAAATCTATCTTCCAGTTTTTGGAGAGTGGATCTGTAATACCCATGTAACATTGAGAACAGTAAACTTGGGGCTTGTGAATTCTTTCACTCCTCTTTATCCTGCCTTGCCAGTAATTTAATTAGTGCTAAACAGTCTGCACACAGACTTGCAGAAGTTAAAAGACTGACTGACACAGGATTTGCTTTCAGTGACTTTTCCTCTTTTGCACATGTGCTGGATGGAGCTGTGCTGTGTTTGGAAGTTGATCAATAATGATTGCACAATTCTAACCTCATTTAAACTATGATATAAACAGACATGATAGAAACGGATGCTACCAGTTTTTTTCCTACTTAAAAGTGAAGTCAGCTTTTTTTCCCCTGCTTTTTCCCCCCCTCTTTTTTTCCCCCTTTTTGGTTTCAACAAAATTGTAACCTGAAAGAAAAGCAATTAGACTTTGTGAAATCCCAACTCAGTGTAGCATTTGGCTTTAGTAAATGTGGAAGCCAAAAATAAACATCTGCTTGGCAACTTCACTAGAAGTTAACTGTAAATGCAGTTTTCATCTTTTCAGTGAATGTGGCATTCAGTGCTGGTTAACATCTATTAAGGGGAATGATCCATAGTTGAGGCTGTAAAGCATTTTTTTTCTTTTTAATTACAGTTCCGAACCTCTCCATTGCCTCAGGGAAATCCCGTACCCCAGTTTCTTTCCAGATATAATTTCTTATGTGCCAAAGCATGAACTTTTCTTGAAAGTTTGAAGGTAGTTGGATGGGATATTTGTGAGTTATTAGATTTTGGAAGGGAGATGGTCTTCTGTCAATCTGTGCATGGTATGGAGGATATGGAGTTACATTTAGAAGTGTATTAGAAAAAATGTGAGCAGTCCCACTCTTTTCTCCAGGAAGGTGACATCTGCACATGACAGGGACTCTGCCAGAATGCCAGACCAGCCTCGGGCTCCAGTCCTGACAGGCCACAGCTGCAAACGTCTTTAATAACCTGGTCGTGTCAGATCTCTGCTTTTCAACAAATGCTTTGCAGCCTTGGCTCCTAGCAGAGCAAATTTGTTTTACTGTGGATCAGGGAGGATTGAAGTGGATGCAGATTTGTGGTAGCTTGCTATTGGGACAGTGGGGAGGGGTGAGAAGGGGTGACTTGAGGCAGCACTATGGGAAACACTTCATTATTGCTAGGGGTGGTGGTTGTTTGTAGGATCTTTCTTCTAGAACTGAACAGTGCTATGACTTGGAACTTCAGTAATGTAGTATAAAAAACTTCTGGGAAGGGAGAAGTTTTTTAGTATTTTTGACGTGTGACTCGAGGCAAGGATTCTCAGCATTAAATGAAGAAAGATCTGCCAGGGAAATTAGTCAGAGAATGCATGGTGTAAATATGCCAGGCTTTTTATACATAGCTCAGGGTAGGGGGTACCAGACAATGAAGGGATGCAAGTTTCCCAGTAAGGCAGTAGTTTCTCAGGAAATGTGCTCACAAATCCTGATAACAAGCACCGTATGCGGGGGTGAGGAAAGAAGTGGAGGAAGGGTGTTGTATGTTCCTCCTGGCACCCACTTTATAAATGTACAGTATAAATGTGTTCATCTGGTACCTTCTACTGCTCATTAAAACTTGACTCCACAGACATCTTTCTCTGTGAGTAGAGGGGGAACTGGAGAGAATGTATAATCCTCTTGCTGAGTGTTCGTGAATAGTTAATTCCTCTTCTCCACTTGGTGAATCATCATTTATGATATGATAGCAGCAGCTATGTCCAGCAGAACCAGAAAAGGAAAATTAAACCTGAGGCAATCGTACCTTCATTCTCCAAGAGACAGTGGCACATTGTGCCTCAGCTTATGCAAATAGAATTTTGATCTAACATTTATCACATTGGGACTTCCAGTGCCTTGGCACAAGACTGAGTTTATCTACGAGTAGTGACATCAGCTTTGGTTTTTAGAAATATAATCTGTTTTGTCTGGTACATTGTGAAGAGGGGAATAAAACAGGGAGATGTAAATGTTTGCTATATGCTGTTACCACACAGAGTGAGGCAGCTGTAAAAAATACCTTTACCTCATACAAGCAAATGAACCTGAGAGGTGCATTGTGGCACATGCATCCTTGCCCTTTATGTGTGCAGCTGCTGGCTTGCAACAGCAATCACAGTGTTTTGTCCTTGGTAGCATCCGTGACATGAACAAACATGTGATGGAACAAAGTAATGAGCAGAAGCTGAGATTTAAATCAGCAGAGGCTCACTTGGGTGCAGATGGCCCTGGTTACTGCTTTGAGCAACTCCCCTGATAACTGCTTAGTTTGCCAACATATCGAACAATAGAGTTGGGCTGCTGATAAATAATTAATAAGGATTTTGTTGAATGCTTGTCTCCCAGGCAGTATCACCATGGAGATGATCTGGCTTTTAGGATGTGAAAACTAACAATCTCCGAAACAATGGCATTGTGTCAACCTTACTCTTTCCCTGAAAGGGAGAGCTCTCAGAGATGTGTTAGCAGATTGCACAACGCCAGGCACTCATTTTGCTTACACTCGCAGTGGCCTTTTGTCCAACTTTTCAGTGACTGCATGAAATGTTTTCTATGACCGTGCAGAAGCTTGTTCTTAGAACTGCACATCCTGCATGATGCTTTTTAGTGCTGCATCTGGCCTGGGGTTGAAGTCTCAAAATAGCTTTTTTTCAGCAAATGGACACAGCAGAGATATAATCATGTTGGAGCAGGCTTACAAAAAGAAATCCTCATGAGAGTACCTTTGCAGAACCCTTTGGATGCTTCACTTCCCCATTGGAATATCTGTCCATGGCTCCTTCTTCCACCTGGAAGGTCCAGAGGCCAGATAGACAGTTACTCAGCCCGTCCCCTGCCTTTCCTTTTTCTTCTTTGTGCAACCTCTGGAAGTGCCATTTCAATGGCACTGCATTATCAGCATCCCCCTCCTTATCATTTGATTGCAGCCACCTCAGGGACCACACACTTTCATAGCTTTGTTTCTTTTCCTCTTGGGTTGGTGATGTCTGGGCCAAGAGCCATAGGCAGAGACTCCCCTGGAAAAAACATAATATGGTGCCAGACTTTATTCTTTCTTACTCAGCTCTGTGGAGCTGGAGAAAGAACAATGTACCTTTTCTCTTCCCACCCCCAAACATCCTCCGCTCTCCCTTTCTCTTCCTCCCCTGGTTGATCAACCTATTCTTTCTTTACCTCCACACCCCGTTGGCACTTGGCACATTGCGCTTCCCACCTTCGAGTCTCAAAGAAAGGAAGCAGAGCTGTGAAACCGGCTGGGCTCACCCACTTCCCATTGCTGGGTGGGGATGGACTCAGTTCACAGCTTTCAGAGAGGGGAGCTTTATGTGTATTTAACCTTCCCCTCCCTCTTCACTCAAAGAAAATAATTCTTAATAATTTTCTTTAAGCTTCTCTTCTGACATATCGCTCAGTGGCAACAAGCTGGTTTCCCTTTCTCAGGGAACTTCTCTCTCTGTCCTGATGATGGTTTTTTGATTCTCCACCATAGTATTGCAAGAGCCCATTGGAATTTGTTCGAGCATGGGTGGTATGTACAAGTGCTGGAACCAGCTTAAAAGTCACAGCCTCCCTTGGTGGAAAAAAGCAGTTCATATCTCACTATGGTCCTAAAAATAGCGTTGGTAGATAATAGAGAGTGGAAGATTGTTTTCAATGGGTCTGAATGTACTGTATGCAGAAGTTGCTGGGGAAGGGTCAGTGGTTTGTGGCATTTAAGTAGTCAGGCTCAGCTACAGCACTCATCGACTTAAAAATCTGGGACTCTCTGCACTTTGGCCAGTTCAACCTTTGTTTATATTCACACGACTCAGCTGGAAATGAGGCAAACTGAGGTTCATTAGATTAAAACAAACACATGAACCAACTTCCTGAAATCAAGTGAAACAGATTTTCACTTTGATGAAAATACAGCTTTTTTTTTTTTTTTTTGCTCATGCCATGAATGATGATGCCAGCAGTGACTCAGCAGACATGAAGATTTGATATGGAAATGGGCACCTACTGCCTGCCATGCCCTTTGCCAGATGTTTAGACTCAGAGATATTTCTCTGTACACAGTGGTCTTGATCAGGCTCTGTAAAAATAAATTCTACCCATTTTGCTCTGCTAAGCAGCCGAGAAGCTTGAAAAGGCAGGAATGACATTTCTCTCACAGATAGGACTGAATGTACAGAAACCTTTGCAACTATCATACTTTTGAAGTATTTATAGTCCAATTCCAGTTATTTGTATGAAACAAAAGCAAAGAAGCATGAAGTGTGTTGGAAAATACTTTATAATCTCTCTACACCAGTTCAGAGAGTGAGTATAAATCCTCTTTCCAGCAAATGGAAACCAGTAATTTATTGCAGCCTTGAAGAAAGCAATTTATTTCTCTATGCTTCCTGCCCAGCACACTCTGGAAGCTGACTCACGAAGGGATGGGAAGCCAAAAGCTGTGCTCCTCTTTCCTCTCTGCTTCTGGAAGGCAGAGCAGCAGTGAAGCTGGAGCTGTGCTCTTGCAGAGCAGTTCGGAAGTGCCTGGCAATAACAGAGGCTCACAGCCCCTGCTGTCTCTGCCCTGTGCCATGGATTTTGGAGAGGATATTTTCTTTACCTGCTTCTGAGCAGAGGCTGGTACCAGAACTGGCACTGCAGATGGCGGTGGTTTCATCCCATCTCTGCTGGTCTTTCTCCTCCTCTGACCCCATGTGTGGGACCAGTCAGAGCTGCAGAAGATACTGGGGATGTTACTGGTGCGTACAGTCAGTATTGATCCCCAGAGGGAAACATCACATGGCCTAGTTCAGAGCATTGACCTTGGTGCTCATGCCTGTATTTAACTTTGCATGTGTGAGCTGTCCCACAAAAGTCAATGGCCTGCTCACATGTGTGAAGTTAGGCATGTGCTAAAGTGTTTTGCCAGATTGGATACTGTGTCTGTAGGGGCTCTGGGTGAACTTGAACCTGTTTTGTTGGGGTGAGAGGCTTTAGATTTCATTATTAGGAATCTGATACCTTACTCTCTCTGAGAGCAAGGTCTTGAAGTTATCTGAAATTCTCATTAAGACTAGAAGCTAGGAAAAAGACAGATTCCTCCACTAGTAATGTTACTAAAAATACTATAATTAAATTATCTAAGTCTTAAACCCAGTAAAATATGATGAGAAAGTGTGGTAGAGGTATAAGTACAGCATTTTGAGAGTACCAAAGGGACTAACAGCATTTTCTCTGCAGATATTGAGCTGGAATCTTTGGAGTAGTTAATGTAGCTGATGTAAAAAAGCATGTTGCTTTTTCTGTACTCTTGATTCATAGGCTGTGACCCTTAATAAATCTTGATGTTGCACACAGTGAAGCCGCTGCTTTCAGAGAAAGCAAGAGCAGGCTAGAAAGAAAGAAAAGGACCTTAAGAATGAACAAACAAGTTCTTTCATAAGGTATTTCTCAATTGACATTATTTCCTATTATGCTGAAGCTATTCAGGTTCATCATGCAGCAGTCCTGTAAGTGGGGTTTAGAAAAATGGAGCTAGCTCTGCCTGGGGTTAAAAGCGTAAGCACACTTTGAAAATGTATTTTTTGGAATATATTTCTGAAAGAAATGCATTAAATGAAAGAAGTTACGTTATTGATATTTTAGAATACCTGGAAGAGAGGCTTGTTTTATGGTCTGATACCATTACATACAGCTAGGGGTCTTATTTTGCTCAGAGATATGAAAACAATGAAACATGTAATAAATACCTAGAATGCAATTGTGATTTATAATGTTTCCATGAAATACTGAATAAAACCCAAGTGGGCTACTTTCTAGTTTGTGTTGGTTTTTCCACATCAGTAGACTTGAGCCTAAGTATTCTTGCTGACATGGTGTGAGCAGACTGGTGCAGGTGAAAGACTTGACTGGCAGAAATCCCTTTCTCAGAAGGGAAGAACTGTAACAAATGCTGTCCTGCTCCATTAATCCTGCTTTGGGGTGCCACCTCTGCCAGTGACAGTCTGCTGACACCGATCACTCACTGTTTGGCCTTTCAGAGCAGGTCACCAGCAAGGCTGAGCACTCCTGGCAGCCTTTGAAATGTGGAGGCTGTCCACTTGGGGATTGTGCACGCCACCAGGCAGATGGTATGGGGTGAAGAGTGTTTGTTGAGATGCCTTTGAAACTTTCACTTTCCTGAGGCCCTTTCTGAGGAGAAAAATAGCAGTTGAACATGGGGAAAGGTATGAGAAATCATCCTTTAATAACCAGATGGTTTGCTGAAGAAGGCACTTCTGTGGTGTGTTGCAGAGTTTGGGAGGGAGAGGCAGGCAGCAATTTCTGAGATGCTACTGTCCTTGTTTCCTTTAGGAGTCACATCAGCTTTCTGTTTCGATTTCCTCATCTTCTAAAAGCAGATAAATTGTGCTGTTTCACCACTGACCCATCAAGGTTGAACTAATAAATGGCTGCAGCTTACATGCTGTGCAAATAGCCAGTGATACTGCTTTGTTAGTACACGTGAGTGAACCTCACTTACATATGAGCGCTTGTAACGTGCAAGGGGCAGTGCCTCCTGCACAGTGCTCTCACTGTTTGTCAGGATTGCAGGGGATGCTCTGACCGTGGGCAGGTGGAGCTTAGAGCTCAGAGCTGCCCTGGCTCCCCTGACACCACTGGAGTAAAGATATTTCACACCTGCTGGTTGTCTTTCCTTGTTTCCAAGGGCCACTGTGATCTGAATGAGCTGAGTGAGGGAGGAGAAAGTCTCGAATGTTAAAGCCCTAGAGATTCAGGGTTCAGCATGTATTCTTTCCTTATATTGGGATGAGATGTTGCAGCCTGGACATCATTGACAAAATCCTAAGTACTTTGGTTGGGCTGTTGAATTCTACCCCTGCAACTGGGAGGTGATGCTTTCAGGAGAGCTTAAGTACCATCTTTGAAATTCAGGTAAACTTTTAGGAATGGCCTTTAAAAATTGAGGTACCTTAACCACTTTCCAGCATGGGTTGTGAAACTGTAAATTCTCTGGTCCTGTTAAAAAATATGTTCCCAGGCAGCACATCTGTTGCATTAGAATATTAATCCAAACATATATTTACAAAGTGTCGCCTCACTTTTGATCACATTTGTCTTTTTGTATCTAAAAAGATATGTTTTCTCATGTACAGTTACTCCACAGGGGCCAGTTGCAGTAATTATGGGTAGATGTGCAGAAGTCCTGTCTGTGAAGCACATAGCCAAGTTAGCAGGAGATTGGCATGTCCTCTGGGCTGCTGTTATTGCTTTACCAGTCGCGAATGGGGAAGAATTTGCTCCCCGTTGTATATTTGACAATGAAACCCTTCTTAAATTCTTCCTCAGAGCCAAGTACAAGGCTGTCTTTTAATAAAAAAATGTGTTTTTACCCATGTCTATATTTATTTCTCGCAGGAATGCACATACTGCTCCAAGAGCCACCCACATCCTTCTGTATACAGGGTGTATTTGCCTTCGCAGTCAGTCCCAGTGCAAACGTGGGAAGGGGGAAAAAATCCAATGTCATCTTTAGAGTTGGTTGCCTTTTCTGTCTCTAGAGTTACTTGGAGATTATCTTGGTCACCCATTCAATTAAGATCTGTTGTATTACCTTTTCTAGAAATACGTGCCATGTAAATAAGACTATAGTTATGTTATTACTTTTAAAATCTCTATTCCAAATGCTTGGGTCAAGAGGAAGAAAAGAATTGTTTTGGTTTTAACATGCAAATCGTTTTGTCCCTTGACTTCTGCTTTTTGTTCTGCTCTCCCAAAGTAGAGGAGCACTTGAGCATGAGCTTAATTTTAAGCACGTGCAGCAGTCTTTGGGAATTCAAGGGGATGGGGCATGTGCTTAATGCTTTTTTGAACAATGTTGCTTTTCAGAGTTGAAGGCTTTGTAGGAAACCTGATCCTTTAAACGGGCTCCTGTTTATGTACATTTCAATTTTATAATATTGTAAGTTTTTCTCTTCTTTCTTCAATATCCTCAATGCTACATCATATAATGAAAACAATACTAGTCATGCCACTTGCAATTACGGAAGTAGGCAGTGATTTTTTTTTCTAGAGTAACGGGGGAAATAATGTAAATCATAGATTTACAAATGTTTTCCCAGGAGAAGTCCGCAGTAGTTGGCTGCAAAGAATGTCACAAGTTTGGTTTACCCATAAAAGGGTGGTCATCTCAGCAGGTCAGTGATGTTTTTCAAAGACATATTGTTGATTTTAAGCTAGCTGATAATTTATTCCCTGAACTCTAGCTTAAAACAATAATGCAGGGTAAATATTGAGTATAATAAAGGCTGTGCTGCCATTCAATATGCACAATGCCCTCACCTTCCCTCTCCCACCAGCTTCTCTGCATTGTTGCCTCCTGCATTTCTCATAGCGCATGAGATGACCTCCGCGATTATTTATGGGGCTGTTCAGATAAGCCCTTTTTTCACAGGCAGCACACATACGCACACTCACCAGGACTGTTATAATTTGAATTTATATTGCAAGTTCAGCTATCACTTCCTCTGTTCCCACCCTGCCTTTTGGAAAGCTATCCAGTCACATGATATGCTTGTAAAGGAGCTTGCTGATTGAGGAAGGATGCAGGAAGGATATGGTTTTGCAGTGATTGCATAAGTGTTGTGTAGGACCTGAAGTCTTGGGTTTATATGAGGACGAGTTTAGATGTGAATTTCAAAGATTTATTTCTTACGATTTTTAAAAAGTCATAATTCTCGAACAGTTTGCCTGCTTCAGAGAACCATGGACTAACCTGTGTTAATGGGATCCTTTATGTATTAACATGGATATCAGTACATAAATCGGCACCCTGAATTCCCTGCCTCTGTTCCATCAGAGATCTCAGCCTTATTTCAGAGAAATTGTCTCCAAAGCTTCTGTTTGAAATGGTCAGATGCAATCATGTCTTAGCAAATGTACTTCCCATCAAAATCTCTTGGGGAGTTTTGCCATTTGCATAAGGAGAGTGCTTAGGCTAGCACAGAGGTCTTTCCAAAGGTTCCTGAGGTTCCCCCTCAGTGAAGTCCTAAGACCTGAAGAGCCCAATACTTCATGTCACCCATTACTGTAATGAGAGTGTATTTATTGCTCTACAATGAGGGAGCTGGAGCATGGAGGTTTGTATTTTAAAGGTTTGTTTTGGTCATTCCACGTTCTGCCAACATCTAACATCTGTATTTATTTTTTGAACTCTTCTTAGTGGATTAGATGCATCTGTTCAGTTCCAAGAATAATGCTTGATTTCCTGAATTTATAGGTTGCAATAAAATCCATTCGTAAGGACAAAATTAAGGATGAACAAGATATGGTTCACATCAGACGGGAGATTGAGATCATGTCATCCCTCAGCCACCCTCATATCATCACCATATATGAAGGTTAGTGAATGTGATTTTCCTCCCTGACTGCTCTGTTACGTTCTTGCAGACCTGATGTTCATGTTTCTTGAGATCGTGCACCAAACCAACCCCTACTCCTTGTGTAGCCCATCCCTTACCAACGAGACTGCCTTGAGCACTGCCTTCCCTCTGAGCTACCAGTGTTTCACAGATGCATAATCCTTTGCTTGGAAGAGCTTCTTCTTGTGTGAGTTCACTGTGTCGATGGCAGGTGGGAAATGATTGCATGTGTCACCTCATGTCCTTGCTCCCTCTGGACAGTTCCGTTTCATTTCACCCTCACTCATGTGCCTGATGTCTATTTCTGTTCCCAGTCCCTAAATCAGTCCTTGTTTGCTTTATTTTCCCTGAACTGCGCAGGACTGATCTTGTCTGCTCTAGGACTTTGGTCATCCCTTACCTGCCAGTTAGAGTTGCAAGTTCTGTCATTGCAGCTTTTCCCCCTCAATCCCAGCATCCGCTTCCTGTCCACCTCTGCACACTTCCCTGTCAGTCTGGTGGCTTATCATTC
The DNA here is from genome assembly GCA_036785705.1 of Acanthornis magna. Taxonomy (NCBI): domain Eukaryota; kingdom Metazoa; phylum Chordata; class Aves; order Passeriformes; family Acanthizidae; genus Acanthornis; species Acanthornis magna. Next base: position 985,898 of record JAWUZG010000027.1, on the reverse strand, counting down.
CTGTGTCCTTACCCTGTCTTCCCCCTCTACCTCCTTTCTTCCTGGGACACAGCTAGGAAGCCTGCAAATTCCTGCCTCCCAGAGCTGCTCCCTGGTCTTACAGCAAGGAGCAGGAAGCCAGGGGCATTCCTTCCTTCCTTCCTTCCTTCCTTCCTTCCTTCCTTCCTTCCTTCCTTCCTTCCTTCCTTCCTTCCTTCCTTCCTTCCTTCCTTCCTTCCTTCCTTCCTTCCTTCCTTCCTTCCTTCCTTCCTTCCTTCCTTCCTTCCTTCCTTCCTCCCTCCCTCCCTCCCTCCCTCCCTCCCTCCCTCCCTCCCTTTATTCTGTGCAGAACAGGAAGCCTGAGTTTAGCTGTACACATTTACATAGCCATGAGGTAAATGCGCAAGGTGATGAGATGTGTATGGCAGCTCTGCTCTGAGAGTTGATACCACTGATTAAAACAAGGGCTCTCTTGGCGTCCTGTTACAGTATCACATATTGAGTTATTCAAAAGCATGTTCTTGTACTTGAAAAGAGATGAGTATCTGTCTTTTTATTGAATAAACTCATAAAAGGATCTGGGAACAGAAAAGGGGAGGGATGCTGTGTCAGCATGTGGGTTGCAAATGGAACAAAAGTTACTTCAAATGTGCACAGGAACTCAGGAAGAAAAAATATTAAGCATGCTGTGGTCCTCTGACCAATTGCCCTTCTCATCCTTACTTTAAATAATTTTTACTGAGTTAAAACATTCGTGAAAGTTAAAAAGATTACAGCATTTTTAGGAAGCAGACACTGAAGTCCTGTGGGAGCAAAACTTCCCTCTCTGGCCCTGCGGAGGGAGGAGCAGTGCTTCTGCAGCAAAGCCAGCTGAGCTCCATGATGGAGAGGTCACCCTTTCTGAGGAGGACGAGCACCCTGGGTCAGGTGCTGGTGTGTTTTCCAAGCAGTCAGGGTCAGTATTTAGTGTGCAGCAGCAGTTGCTGTAACTTGGATACTGTGGCCCTTGGAAGATGAGTGGTGGTGCAGCTGAACCCACAGGAGCTCTGTGCTGCCCAGAGCTGAGCGTGTGAGCTCAGGGGCCCTCGAGTGTGTGCTTCACTTGAAGCTGAAGAGTACTTGTAGTGAAGTTAAGGGACTACATTTGGGACTGAAGTATTTGTATCCTCTTGAAGTTGAATTTGAAGCACATGGCTATTCCTATTGAGTGATGCATAAAGAGTGATAAGATTGCATCCCCTGACACAAAATGTTGAAGTCAGTAAATCCTAAGAGACGGGCTTAATCTCACCGAAATTTAGCGATGCAACATTTTTGCAGTTGGTGTATGCTACAAGTCTAGTGTCCCTCTCTAGTCGAGAGAGATCAGCAGCCTCACAGGGTGGTTGGCTCCCTCCTGGGAGATGTTTTTTCAGACAGGTGGGATAGATGACATATTGGAGGCTCCTGTTGGAGTCTAGCTGACTAACTTAGATCAGATGCTTAACTTTTAAACTGAGGCCACCCTAGAGATATTTCACTCCTCTCTCACAAATTTTTACTGTAGGTTTTCAGGCTGCCACTGCATATCTGACAGCTCTCTCAGTAGGTGCCAGGTTGTACAGATACACCTAGCATGGGCAATGCTGGGTGTCCCTGTGATGTATTTGAAAGCTCTTTGTATTGCATTTACAAACATGTGTTTTCCTGAAGTAAGAGCCTTGTTTATGTATCCTTTTGACCTTCCTGCTAAAAGCAATTAACCTTTGAATTTGTCTACTCAATGTAAACACAAGCTTATCTTTTTTTTATTGATACCAAGCAAATTCAGATGCATGGAAACAAAGCTTTCCAGTTTCGAGGTACTTTTTTGTAACCTAATCAAAAGGCATGTACCTTGCCCATTACTGCCGGCGCAGATGTACAGTTGTGACTCTAAAGAAATTCCATCCTCTCAGCAGGGCTGTAATTGGCAATCTGTCGAGTGTGGCTGTGAGGGAAGTGCTCCTTTAAGTGACTTTAAACTCTTTGAAAGGGACTGGATAGACGAAGTTGGCTTTGCTGGCAGTGTTCTGATTTCAGCACATAAATTTTAATTTATAGAATAATGCCTCTGTCCATTCATCTGTCTGTGTCTCCCCTGTCCCTCGCCCTTCCTCTGCCCTATTTCTTTCTTGCCTTGAGAACTTCAGGATTTTATAATAAAGCCTTTGAGAGCTAACATATTTTTCCAGGGGTAGCCTGAGTGCAAAATCTACCTCATCTGGCAATACTTTATAGAAGTTAAACCAGGGAAAGAACATTCTGCAAACATTTAAACATGTGTTGGGCCAATCATGAGGGTGAAGTTATGCTTGGTACATTTAGGAGTGAGCTCTAGAGTCTTTGTAGTGTGAAATACAGTTGTCTACGTGACTGTTTCTGTGCTGAAAGAGTTGTCCTTGGTCAGCATAACCTTACAGAAAAGTCTGCCCATTTGTGAAATGCATTTAAAAATGAACAGACTATTAGCTAACATGTTTGTAAAAATAGTTTACTGAAGATCTTCCCTGAAGAATGAATAAATATTAGGATCAAAATTTGGTGCCGGTGGAACATGATGGCATTAACGTAAACGAGTAACTGAAGGAAAGTGTGTGCTGAAGTGCTTTGCTGAATTGGGGCCAGGATGCTTATAACAATGCTGGACCCTTTGCATTAACAAGACACAAAATATGAATCTCCCAAGTAAGATGCGCTTCTTATTTTTTTTCATTTTTGATGCTCTTAACAAAAAGCACAGAGATTCTCCGTCATGTGAGTGGAGAATGAATGAAGCCTCCAACAGTGGCTTGAGCTAGGTTGCATGCTTTGCTTAATCAGGAAACTGCTTTAGCTCTACTGTACTTTCAGACCCCAAAGGCAGTGGGAGATGATCTGACAGTGTGTAACAGCAGTGGCACAGCATTCCAGGATCCTCCTTGCACTTGCACTTGCCAAATACATGTTCAGTCTCACATTTTGTGCCAGACTTCGTGCAACAAAACACAAACACGCTCGGTGATTCAGACACACATAGGCCTGTCTCCAGCGTGGGGAGTTGTGTCAGTCAAGCCACCGTGTCCTCAGCAAAAGCAGCAGCATTGTCAGAAATCCGTGTGGCAGCTGTTGAGGTGTGTGGACATGAGGCATTGCTGAGGAAGTGCATCCCTGCAGCAGCACCGGCTCAGACCAGTGCACCCCAGGGTGGGGCAGGCAGCCAGGGGCCAGGGTGGCAGAACAGTCACCAATCTCAGGCTGTGACAGTGCAGAGCAGCCCCAGCCTCTGTCCCAGCCTCTGTCCCAGCCTCTGCTATCTCCTGGTTTTCAGACATAATCAAAACAAACTTTGGTGCCTAATGACCCCACCCATTATGTGTGCAAAACACCTGAAAAAGCCACAAGCCCCTTAAAACATCACGTGGATGACTGGCCTTTAATCAAGAATGTTGGAAGCTGAAAAGCTGGAATGATTCTTTTTTTTGGCCAAGAGAGAGTACTTCAGCAGTGATACTGTTTAACCACATTTCTAATTGATTTCCTCTAATTATGTAGGCTTTTGACCTTTGAGTGCTTTATTCTCATTGTTTTCGGTTGATAACATCCAAGAACAAAAAGAAATATTTCAAGTGTCTGGAGATAGTATTGAAACAAGAATAAACAAACTTAACTCTTTAGTTACCATACCCCAGCTTTATGAATTTCCTGTCATTCGGGGTGATTGCCTAAACAGCACTTCATCAGACATGACATAAACTCAAATGTGTGAGATCACTGGCCGGTCCAGTTTAAATGTCAAACGGATTGCCAGCAGCGATGAAATTTATTTCCATCTTCCCATTTACACAGTCCTACCATAGAAATGTGAATATTTGCTTGTCTGAAGTTTCTCAATAGTTTTAATCATAGTTTAAATAAAGGGGAGTTAGCACTTGTATTTTTTTCTGAAACAAAGACAATTAGTGTAAGGTTATTGTGGCTAAATTAGTGATTGTCATTTTTCCTGCCTTTTAAAGAGCAAACCATCACAATCTGCATATCCTCCTTCTCACTCTGAGAAACAGCCTCATCAAGGATAATGTTTCTCATTCTGATTTAATGTCCTCACTGGGGAGTAAATTATAGCATGCTGTCTAATTCAAAAAGATTATTGCAGGATCCTAACTACATTCCTTTAATTTAAAAAGAGGTGCAATTTGGCTGAATAAGGCCATAATTCAGGAAAACAATTTAACACAAGCTTAGCATTAAAACACATACTTTATATCTTGATATCTTCAATTATAATTGAGCATATGCATAAATTTATGTGTATGCATACAAGTGGTTTTCTCATTGGACCTGGGATATTTTCATGTCTGCTGTATGCTCTGTTAAAAACAGTAATAAAATACTACTACTACTGCTAAAAAAACCAACTAAATAAAAATTATGCCAAGAGGCTGTAAAGCAGTCAAGAACACAAAAGCTGAATCAGGCTGAATTTCTAAGGTAAAAGACAGTTTTCAGTACTCACATGTCTTTTTGAAGAATAATTCAAGCCTTATTACACAAGTGAGGTAATTGGGTCATACATGAATTTTCTGAATGAAAAGGTTATTCTAGTCTGCATCTCCAAAATTAAAAACAAACTCGCTTGTTCTTTTGATTTGGCTGACCTTTAATAAAAGAGCATTTTGTAGCAGTGGAAAGGTACTTCTGTCTGCGGCTGTTAGGAGAGTAATAAAAATACCGCTGAATGGAAAGACACCAGATGGAAGGAATGTCAACATACTGGAACTAATTTAGGAGATTGCTCTGATAGAGAGCAAAGGCATGAGGAGAATTCAAATGGTTCCAGTGCGAAGAGATTGGCCACCCCTCTTAAACTAACAAACGAAAATCCTTACCCCAGGGTTACATGTAAACCAAATGGAATCAGCCCACAAGGAGGTAGTCCTTTGAGGGGGGAAATCCACCCCCCTCAGCATCAGCACTCACTCTGACTTTAGTATTCTATGAGCTTGGAGGAAGGGCAAAAGCTGCCTGCTTTTTTTTTATTTTGGTAGTAATTAAGTCCAAAGTGAACTGCCCTAACAGAGAGATATACAATGTACCAGTAAATCTTTCTGACTGATCTTTGCAATCTGGCCTTCCAACAATTTTAGGGTGAAGTCCATCTTAGCGTTGAAGAAGTGTAGTCAGGATGTTCATTTGGTGTCAGATCTGTCCCGTGAGTTTCAGAGGAGGTGACTTTGGTGTAGCTAGGGGGAAGAATTTGGCAGTGGGGTTGAAAAGAAGAGTGCTGATGAGCAAGAGGTCAACCAGCGCTATTTGGAGAATGGAAAGCTGTAGATAGAAGCTGAGTTCATAATTTCACAGCCTCTAAATATAAATAAGTGGAGAGATTATAGCCAAGAATTACTGCTGTAGTAGAACAACCTGTGAAAGAGGGACAGATTGTTCATGTTATAAAATGTACTTTGTCTCAGATACATCTTTGATAGTGAGAAGTGAAAGTGTTTTCCAGTCTCACATGTATGATCTTCAAGGAACTTTGAAGTCAGCAGATTTGGTTTCAATTATCAACCTAGAAGTATAGAACTTCTTTTTGTGTCACTTTTAGAAGAGAAACAAACAAACACATTGGAGTTAAGGGGGGGAGTTAAAAGAAAAGTTGTAAGAAATATTTCTTTGACCACTGCATCTTAAGCACTCTGCTGCTTGAGTTGCCTGGGCTTTTGGGCTGAGCAGACCATGCCCAAGCAAGCTTGTAGCCCACTGGAAATGCTGTTTCTCCATGTTGCTGTGGCCAATGTTCTAGTACTTTGCTGGTCTCCTGGGGATACAATCATGTTGTTCCTCACACCTTGAGGTTCATGCTGTTCCTGCTGCTGGTTCCTGATGTCTCTCACACTGCTGTCCCTGCTTTCCCTCCCCTGTGGCCCCATGAAGTGTAGCCATCTCAGAAGTCAGTCCTTCAGCTGGCAGGCTCTGTGTGCTAAGGAGTACCAGTGATTTGCAGCCACTGCTCTGCAGCAACACTGGACCACTATGGCTGAGATAGTGCAGCTGCTCTCCCACCACATCAAGGTCCTGTTGCAGCTCTCAGTGTAGCTCAGTCTGCAGAGTGGTGAAAATAAGCACAGTGGTACAGAAATTAAATGACACACAGTGGTAGGAAGCATTTCTCCTGCTGCTGTTGCCTCTGATGGGTGGAGCTCATGCCTCGTATCTAAGCAACCTCCATCTCTTGATTTTTGATTGATTGGCTATCTCTCCTGCAATCCACGTCTGGGTGTTGACACTGACAGTTCTCCCCTTACCTTATTTGCCCAGCCATTTGCAGAGTCCTGATGGTTTGAAAGAAGCCAAAGCAGCCCCACCTCGCTCATCCATGGCCTCCTTGCCTTGACCTCACGCGGGGTTGAGGAGCAGCCTTGTACGACATGGCTGTCCCAGGAGCAGCAAGCTTTGGGAGGTTCCTGGGGTGCAGCATTCTGCCAAAGCCATGCTTCTCTGTCGGCAGTAGGTGCAGCCAGGGTTCAGGCACACTTCTAGGTGGGGGTGAGTTTCAGAATGAATATGCAGTAGGATGGCAGGTAATAAATCATCTGCAGCAAAAACAAAGAGTGAACCAAGCAGTCCCAGCAACTATATGGAGGCAACCCGTCCGTCATCAGCCCCCAGGTTACAGCCCAGGTGCTAACAGGGCAGTATATTTATTACCTCATTATTATTTGCAGTAAGTCAATCCGGCCTTTAATTAATGCCCTCCTCTCTTCCCCCAGCCATTGGCTACGAGGCTTTCTTGGGCATATGTTTATAAAACTGCATGCTGTGCGCAGAAGGGAAGTTCAGAAGTGCCTGTGTGAAACCTGCCTGACATCCTAAATGCTACTGTGAAAATTCATGGTGTACTTGGCTGATGGTCTGAGACTTGCCAGAGTACCACCTTGTCATATGCCTGATAGTCTTGACCACGGAATTCCTCTTTAAGGTTGTGTAGACGTAAATCCCACTGCCTTTCAGCTTCCTCTGCCTTCAGCTGCAGCTCTCATTTTAGTTTTTTTGTCTGCTGTTCAGTTCCCTCTCTGCAGGAAGTAGCTGTGTGCCCACTCATGAGGTTCAGCTGGTACCGTGGAGGTGCTCTGAAGGGAAGTGACGCAGTTGTAAAAAATACCTCCCTATTCACCTCTGCTCCTGGGTGGAGAAGCAAATTGCTGTTTAATTCTGTAATTGTTCAGCTATGGTGATGGTGAGGAGCCTCTGTAATGTCATCTGAGTTCAAGGATAGTTTCCCTCTCACAGCACTCCCTTATGAAGAAGAATGTGCCAGTAAACCAAAAGCCAAATATGAGTTACTGGAATGATTCTGTTCTCATTGATTCTAGTGTGGCTTTGAGACAAAAATTTGAAATTTGGAACAGGGATTTACACTTTCCTAAATTCAGTCTGAAGGTATTATTTCAGTTTCCTAGAGGGTGTAAGAGAAAATTTGAAATGGAAAGTGCCATTGAATGCACATTCCTCCAAACCAAATGCTTTCCACCTCATTTCTGTAGAAATGTTGGAAAATATATCTGGATCAGGACTTGTATTGATATGGCAATTTGAGTAAAAAAAAAATTAGATTTTAGAATTTAAAACTTCAGAACAGCAAGGATGATTTGAGAAAACTCTTATGACTGAGTGATGAAGACAAAACTTTAATAAAAACACAGCCTGGAAGAATGCTGTATTGTGGCAGGGGTGTTATTGCTGTGACTGTCATCAGCAGCACTGAACACCTGGTAGGACATCAGCTTTTGGGGCAGGGAGAGCCAAGGGCAGATGTGCCTCTGTGCCGAGGGTGGTCCTGAGTTGGAGCTGCTTGGGATGTGCATTCCCATGAGAGTGCACTGAGATAATTTGTGCCGTGTGGCAGCTTCACCTGCATGTGCGTGATACAGTAACCCTAACTCATGGAATCAGCTGGAGTTCTGGGGGAATTTTGTTGTTGTGTTGTTTATGTGTTTGTTTTAAACCAGATCTCTTACATGAGTGTTCTCACTGATTTGTCTCAGCTCACTGAAACTGTTTCTTTTTGCCTTCTTAAACAAGCCTGTACCTAAGAAACCTTTCCGAGCTTAGAGAAATGAATGTGTGCATTACTGTTTTATTGGTAACACACCACAGCACTTCCCTGTATGACATGGGGCATGTTCTGTTTTTCCCAGACAGTATCAGTCTGTCATTCTTGGAGAGGATACTGTATGTATAATCCATCCAGAGACGGCTTTTCCAGTTTCCGAAGTTTATTGCTAATGAGGATGCACATAGGATGTAATCGCTGGCAGGAGCCTCTGCTTCGGGGTACAGTGAGGCCAGCAGACAAGTAAGCAGCCAATTTTATCTGGCTGTTTGCTCTCCCTTTTATCAGAGCTCTTTGGCTGGGGTTCAGGGGTGTTAGAGTGAACTGCAGAGGCTTTGGCTTGTAGATTTGAGTGACAAGGTGTGAGAGGACATGAGACAAAGCCTAAGAGGAGCAAATATCTGTGCGTTGAGAGAGGCAGCTTCACATTTCACTGCAAAAGCTGAAGCTTAATTCTGTTCTGTTTTTTTTTAAAAGTCACTAAAGACTGCTGGCTGAGCTTTGCTACAGAGGAAGGCAGCATTACAGTAGGGCTGGTCAAAACTAGCATCTATTTGTAATAAACGCTTTAACCTCATTAATTTGTGTATGCCTTGCTGCCAGTGTGACCAGTGCTGCCACAGATAAAAAGGAAAATCACCATGTTTTCATATAGCAGTGGTTATTTATAGCAGGTGCAGGAAGTTTCCAGTGGGTTGCAGTGGATTTTTGGTGACAAAAGGGAAGAACTATTGAGCAGCCAGGACATTACAGCAATTCCAGACTATTAACAGCCTGCTTTGCTAGATTAAATATGAGTTATCTTCCACTCACAGTGAAGTCCTTGACAGCATGTGACAGAGTACTCCTACCCCCAAAGACGAGTCAGGCTGTGACGTGTATCAGATGGATTTTCCTTGCTCTGCTTACGCTGGAGCTGTGCATTGCTGTGGGCTCTGCACAAGCGACAGGGGATTACAGCACAGTCTGTGGCACGCAGTGGGACATGCTGGAGGCAGGAGATAAGGAAGCTTGAGGATGAGTTTGGTGCATGGATGGGGTACAGAGTCTCACTGACAAGAGCTGTACAGCTCTGGAGACATTGCAGCCACAGCAGGCTCAGGCGTCCATGCCCACCGTGCTGTCACGCAGAGTTGGGATGGAGGAGGGCACATCCATCAGTTCACTTGTGGGATTTTGATGGTAGATGAAAGCCAGCCAACAGTCACTGTAAACCAAAGGGCAATCCTGGATCAGTCTTTGAAGACAAGGATTTATTATGGCTTCTATTAACCTGTTCCAAATGATGTGAGGGCTCCTGTTTGCTCCTGTCCTCTGGCCTCAAGCAGGCTATGGGTAAGAGGAAGTCCCTGCTGGAGCAGGAGCTGCTATTCAGGTGCTACTGGCACAAGTGTGCACCTCACCTCACTAGGATAAGTCGACTGTGCCACTCTGTGACACCATATTATTTGAGACAAAGCTTCCTTCGTGTAGCCGTATGAACATGAGGATAACCTCAACTTCCTTCTCTTGGTCTGAGATGTTGTAATCTTCCTTTGGTAAAAAGTAGCTTTGGAAGTTGCTTTTTGCGCTGGGATTGATACTACATCTTTCTGGGCTGCACTGGTGGTCTAGGATGTGTTCAGGCATTCTGAGTCTTCTTCACTCTCTGAAGTCTCAGTTTTCAAATATATTGAATCAACTGTGGTGTTTTTTCTCTTCTTTTATTCTGTGCAGTGTTTGAAAATAAAGATAAGATTGTGATCATCATGGAGTATGCAAGTAAAGGAGAGTTGTATGATTACATCAGCGAGAGGCGGCGACTGAGTGAGAGAGAGACGAGACACTTCTTCCGACAAATAGTGTCTGCTGTGCATTACTGCCACAAGGTGAGCAGAGGATTTCAGAGTAGAAAATGCTGTTTCAAGGCTTACTGGCGTATATTTCAAAGCATGTCTGAGGAAACAGCATTCATTATTAAGTATCAGAGCACATGATTTTATCAGTGCAACAGGAGATCTTCATTAAAAGTGCTACACTGAACTTCTAAAAAAGACTAATGATGTTTTTCTGTGTTATGGCAGATACCAGCCACACCCTTATTTTAGCCCTACATTGCATTTTTGCCCTTGAAATACTTCTCCTGGCATTAAAAAAACAAAAATTACAATGTCAACTAGAGAAGGCATCCCATATAACCTCTACAACATTAATATTAATGCATTCAAACAAATGTTAGTTTGCAATTTGAATATGCTAGTAAACAACTTCAGAATAGGAGATAGAATATATGAAAGAAAAAGCCAAGAGAAAGCTATGAGGTTCATGTATGAGCTTTAGCATGTACTCATTCTGGATAGGTAAAAGTAACTTTACAAAAAGTAGTGCAAAAGATACCATTTGCTAATGACCTTATCCATCATGGTACCCCCTTGGAATTACAGATTAAGCAATTAAACCCAAGGTAGCTGACTGGCTGTCATCATGGACCTTTATCCCTGATTATGAAACAGCTGCATAGAGCCAAGACTTGTATGAGGCTAAAGGCAATGAGCAGCTAACACAATTTTTATTTGAATTCTTAAAACACTTACATCTCTACTTGAATTCTGATAAACAAGGTGTTTTTTTCAAAGTCCTCACTGCGTAGTGCTGAAAAGCCGCAGTGCCGTTCCTGATGCAGTTCATTTTCCCAAGTTTCTTTAAAGAAGGCTCTGACCTAGACCCAGCCTGTTTGCTTCCATCCCTGACATTTACAGTCCTTCGGGATTATAACTCCCCCAATCCACGTGGCTGCTCACTGGAGGAATGAGGGCTTTGGTAGGGGCTCACGTCATTGACAGATACTGCTTTCTGCTGCTTGGGAAGAATGTACTGCTTCACGCAGTGGGGGCAGGATCCAGGATGAAATTAAGTTCCGAAAAGACACTCCCCAGCCCTCCACCCCCCACCCCCTGCTGTTTTAGAGTCTCTGTGGGAGGACAGATTCCAGTCATTCTTCCCTTAACCACACACCAAGTGACTAATACAGCGCCTGTCACTAGTCACTGGGCCATGAGTGTTATGACAGTGAAATCAGCCCTGAAATGTAGATGCAAAGACCACCCTGCCAGCTCACCTTTAATTTCCCCAATATTTTCTCATGTTCTTCCTCATTTTTTTCTTCCTTGTTTCAGAACGGCGTTGTCCACAGGGACCTAAAATTGGAAAACATTCTTCTTGATGACAATTTTAATATTAAGGTAGGATCCTTTTTCTCAGCTTCTCAGAATGGATTTGCATGTTCTGTAACATTTTTACCCAAGGTATTAGAAGAGCCAGTGTTATGGTAACAGCTACTAAGCAACAACATCTGGCAAGAGGCTCAGAGGTTTGGAGTTTGGGGGAAGACACCACTGATTCCCAGTAAAACACACTAAATGAAGCTTTGCATACTTTGGGGGAGAACGCCCTGTCCTGCCACACAAAGTCCACAGTTCCCAATGCAGTATCTGTCCACTGGTAGAAAACAGCAGAGCCTTTCGTGCAGTCAGGCTTATTGTACAAATGATATTATTGCTGGCTGCTTCTGGGGCTAGGAAAAAACTGTTCTGGTCTACAGGGTTCAAGTGCCTCCTACAGAACACTCTGAATGTTCTTTTGATCATGACTGGAAAATAAGCAAATTGAGTTTCAAAATAAACCTAGTAAAGCACATGTGCTTCATTAGGAAATGGCCTTGGAACTTCAGACACAAACGTATACTTTGGATAGTGATGTCAGTGATGTCATTTCCATGCCATTTCTCCCCAGTGAAAGCACGGGAATGACCTTTTTTCCTGTCTTTTTATTCTATTGTTTATAGCTGTAGCACAAAGTTAAATAATGCAGAGATTTAATTTCCAGTGTAATTTCCTATATATATCCTATATATATTCCTATATCAAATAAGTGTAATTTCCAATTGGCTGAACCTGTTTCACTTTCAACTTTGTTCCTCCTTGGATAGCTTTGGTAGGGCTGGATGTGCTCATCTATGGGCAAACAAGCAGAGGGAGGAACACCAAAGAATTTCTGCTGACGCTTGAGCATCCTTATTTAAAACAGTAATCAAGGAGCTACTTGCGTAGCCCAGAATCTAAATAGCCTGGGTCTTCCTTTTGTCTCCCCTGAAAGCCCCGGGGCTGCAGGCAATGCCTTCTGTGCTTCACACTGGAGAGATTGTCTTCATTTCAAGCTGATGTGCAATGGAAATGGAAAGTAACATGTGGTAGCTGCCATCTGTGTAACGCTGATGACAGAAGCTAACTTGGATCAACTAGTGGATTAAAGGCACATAAATATGTGGTTTCCAAAATTAGTCTTTTACAGAAGGCCCATCCAATGCAATATTTGGATGTTTTGCTGTTAGCATCCAGCGTTGGAGCAGACCTCCCCACTCCTGTTCCTACAGGGACACTGTCTGCAGCAGCCAGAGCTGTTCTCAGCAGTGCTGAAAACAAAAAGTAGCCTTTCTAGGACATTGTATACGAGTCAGGCTTCCGCAGGCAGGATGACCTTTCTTTCCACATTGCACGCCAAACTATCTTCCCAGCTAATCAGAGAATTCTTGAGAGAAAAGAGGAATCTTTGGAATTTGCTAGCTGTGGTGGGCTGGATCTCTGCACTGTGGTCCTCATATGCAAAACCAATCACTTCCTCAAGCCTCTGGGGAGCTGAGCTTTGTCACAAGGCTCCGCTCCCACCCCTCTCGCCTTTATGGGAGTTGTTCTCCTGCAGACAGAGCAGAAGGATGGGGCAAGGACAGGTACCTTGTGTTCAATCCATCCTCGGAGCTCACCCGGGGGCTTCAGAACCGCAGATGCATTTCAGCTGCCATAGCGAGTGGCACTGCTGTGGAAGAAATTCAGGGAGCTGTACCTCTCCACATACCTTCCAGTCATTTGTGCGTCTTTTTCTTGAAGGTTTCCCTTTCCTGACTTGCATTGTGTTTAAGCTGCTGTAGGTATTTTTCATATTTCCAGCCTTTCCTAGGCTACTTCTCTTCGATGTTGAGGCCTCTGAGCAGTTAGGCCATGTTGTGAGAGAGTGGCTTCTTTGCTGTCCCCTGGTAACTCCTTCTGCAAAGTGTCTCATGAAACTGAAAAACAAACTGAATTCAGGAGGGTGTTGGTATTTTGTACATCTTACAGTCAATGGTATTTGGATTGCTTCAGGAGGTGCCTTTTGGTATGGTTTTCTTTTTCTCTGTGTTCTCCTTTTCTCTTTTTTTAAACCTTGTGACTTAGGTCAGCTTTGAATACTTGATGTTAAGCACACAGCCACTGTTCCCTGATGCTGAAGCGTTGAATATGTTGCTGTGGTTTCTGTGTTACTTGCACAGAATTTTACTTCCCACTTTCCCTTTGTTTCACTAAACAGTAACCGTTGGCAAGGAAACGCATATGGAACTGTAAATTATTTATTAGGAGTAAATTTATCAGGTCCTCATTCTGTGAGTATTTACATGTGGTTTATCCAGGCAGAAAAAAAATGCAGTTTGGGGTTTGGTATTGACTGATGGCTTCAGATACTCAGGGGAGGGCATTTTCTAGAAATGGAGTGATAGTCTTATCTGTACTTTCCTAGTATTTATATTTCATTCAGTGGATTACAAACACAAAATTGGCGGTTTGATTTTAAGAATGAGAAAATTAAAGGAATCTCTTTGTTCTTGGGTGCAATGTGCAATTAAATACATGTTTCTGATGAAGCCAGTGATCTATGCATTATGATTTACAAAAACATGTCATAATAATATGAAGAAAAAATAAGATGTTGTAAAAATAGATCCCTGTATAGCAGCTTAAGCAATACTTTTAAAACAGGAAATAAAGAGGACAAGTAATCCATTAGAAATTATTATCCGACCTAAAAGGGCCCCTGGCCATTTTACTTGCTAGTACACTAACTTGGAAACCATTCTTAAGCTTTAGATAATTGAAGGAAGGTCATAAAGGAGTGTATGGAGACATATGAAGGGGTTTTTTATTTTTAAGAGTTGTGATGGTGAGTAAAAGTCTCTGGAAGCAAAGCCATGTGTTAGAGCACAGCAACAAGGAAACACCAGTGTCTGGAGGCAACAAAAAAATCAGACTTTTTGAGGAGTTCTGCATGTCCACAGGCCCAGAGATGGAGGGCAATGAGGGGAAGAAAGTGATCCGATCTGTGGTGTATTTTTAGGTTTTTCATGGACTTGTTGTATGCAGTACTATTTCCTGCAGACTTTCACTGAAAACCACTAAATGCAGCAAACAGAAATGAATCAAATGACTTTTAAACACTTGTGAGACTGAACACACATACCTGACATGCACAGCTGGAGATGGGCAGGGTCAGGCAGGCAGGAAGGCTAAGGCTGCTCTAAAGCATTGAAAAACTGCCCTGAGTTGGAGAGTTAGGAAGAGATTCACAGTGGCTTTAGGCATTTGCCTTTGGCCGTCTTCAGGAAAGCCTTTTGGTGGTGCCTGCCTCTCTCCGTTGGTTCTGCAAGGACTGAGCATGCTGGTGTTTGCTTCACTGTAGCTGTGCATTTACTGGGAGAGACAGCAGCAGGGCAAATATGGAGCTGCTGCTGCCTCCATTTGCCCATAGCTCCTGCACTTTGGTCTGATGAGGATCACATGCCCCTGAGAGAACTGCAGTTCCCTCCATCACCTAAATCTTCAAAACTGCGTGCAGGGACCTGGGGAGCCACTGCTGCCTCCTGGGGCAGCCAGGAAATGGATGCCTCTTGCTGGGCTGTCCAAATCCTGTGTTCCTGCCCCATGCCACAGGCTGCCCCCAGGGACACCTCTGCCACACAGCCTGGCACCATGGAAGGGCCTCCTTGTTCCCAGTGGGATCAGAACAGTTCCTGGGCTGGGAATTGCAGCTAAAAGAGATGTCTGGCAGAGGCTGACGTAAACTGTATGATCGACCCCAAAGTGATAGAAGAATAGAACAATGCAAGTATAACAGTAACATAATCCTACTGACTGCACATTCTCTGGGCTGGTAAGGGGACACCAATCAGACTACCACTGAAACCCCATGAGGGTTTCGAATATACAGAGTAAGTGCATGGAATTGGGATTTACTTTGCTGGAAGTCTCACCAACTGCACATACATTTCATTTGCTTTAAGAGACCTAATTTTTTCTCTAGCTGCAGTACAGAGAGACAGATTCTTAAGTGGGATAAAGCTGACAATTTCCATGAGTGTGAACTTTGTGGAATTTATATTCCACACTTCAACAATAAATTACATCTGGTTTATCATAGCTAACAGTAAATATGAAACATACACTCCTGAAGCAAGGGGAATAAAAGTCCACTTTTCTACTCCTCCCAATTTAGGAAGTTTTTTTGACTTGATGCCTTAGTTCCATTTAAGTGCCAAGAACATGAAGTAATGTTGGCTTCTATTAATCTTGTTTTGGGGGGCATGACAGTTTTAATGGGAAAAGCTGATAAACATCAGTCTGTGAGTATGGGAGTGGACTGTAACATAAATACTCTTTTCCTGAATGGTCAAAATGAAAACATGAATGCCCAAGTCTGAGAGTTTCTTAGAGTGAACAATGGTATGTGTATCCCTATATATATATATTCATGGACATCCACATGCATTTTATACATTCCATGGTGTTAAGGGAATGTATTTTCATAAGGAATCACACTGTGCAGTGTTTGTCCTTGTCTTAGCTGCATCCTGAACTAAAATAAAACTCAGTGACCAGCACGAATTTTTAACACTGAAATGATCCCATTCTTCCCCTGATTGACAGGGCACACTTCATAAGGCTTAAAACCAACTTCCTGCAAGCCAGGCAGGGTGACTTGATAAGAAAGTGGAATTTAAGGCAATTAAGTGCAATCTGAGCCATGAGAATATGTTTGCAGACTGCAATTGTACACCAGCTGTTTTCAATGACATTCCAACCATACAATGAAGATTTTACAAACCGCATTTATTTAAGGGTTGAATTTTCTGGTGTGGGTTGATAATACACTGTCTGAGGGACTGAGTGAATTTAATCTGTGAATGAATGTGGTGAGATGAATTAAAATTAATGAACAGAAATCAGCTGCTCTTTGAGCAGGATGAGTCCAAATTGTCAGTGAAACACCTACACAAGCAGAACATCAAAACAGGGGAGTGTGAAGCATGAAATCTCATATCTGACTTGTGACTTTAAAAATTGTGTAAAAATAGTATTTTGAAAACGTTTGTATTTCTAATATGAAAGTATCTAACAACTACAACTTTTTATCTATTTAAATCTGTTTATGAAATGCATATATGTTCCAGTTTTGGTCTCAACTGTATCATTTTTTGGTGTAGCTGTAGAAGTTTAGATAGTAGAGACGAAGACTTTACCTCTCCCAAAGTTCGCTAAACATTGCAATTCAACAGGTATTAGAGACATTGATGGTACACATTTTAGAAAGCCAAGAGTGAATGATGGTGCTGGCAAATCCTTTTCCATTCACTTTGTTTTCTTGATTTTTCTCATGAAAATTCCTGGGATTTAATTTCTTTCTGGTAGAAATGACATGAACAAGGTGAAGAAAACGCAGAGAAAACTCCTGTCTCTTATAGCTGTAATACCTTTTTCATGCCTGTGCTTTATATCTTTTATGTAGGCATCATGTTGATTGTGGGCAGTAATACAAGTATCTGCTGGAAGCAGAAGCATTTGGGTTTTAAACAAGATAAAAATGAGATGTGTTGCCTTGTGCCAGAGAAACAAAGAAAATGCAGAGGTTGTGGGAGTATTTAGTGTTGCTATCCTCAGCCTTTGTTTTGTAAGAACAAGAACAGAGAATTGAAGTAAACAAAACATTTGGACCCGATCCTGCAATTCCTACGTGGGCAAAATTCCCAACAGTCCCAAGGGAAGTTTTGTTTGTGTTGGGAAAGCTGGATTTGGGCCCATTGTTTCCAGTTAGGAACCAGACTTGTGTTTATTATCTCGTGATAGACATCTCGTGGGCTTCACAGCTCAGATTCCTCAGCCCCATGTCCCCGAGTCTGGAAGAGTGAACGGCTGCCTCACTTTGCCCCTCGTTCAAGCATAGCTACATTCCAGATGATTTAAAAAACCACTTTCTTCTGTAATGCTTAGCTTCCTGCAGCACTCCTGCCTCCCTCATGTTGAATTTAAAGGTCTTGGCTGTTGGCTTGCATGTGTGTGATAAGAAGGGTGGTACTTCGTGCTTGCTTTCCTCTGGTATTAATGATTATACAAGATGAAGAGCAGTCAGTGGCCAGCAGGCTTCCCAGTGTGAGATTGTCTTTGCAAACATATGCAATTCATCCAGGATAAAATTAGCAGCTGATGGTTGTGCAGTCAATCTGGTGGCCTGTCTGTGAATGGAACCACACCATCCTTGTTCCTAATCGGGAGGATTTAACCTGGGAGCCCTTCTCTGAGGGATCTTTAGAGAGAAATGTAAAATCCACATCAAGTTCCTCGCCCTATGGCAGAGACAAATACAGCTAAGTCTTTCCTGATAAAGGATTTGTCGTTGCTTTAACATTACAAATGCTTTGTGCAATTCTATTTGCAGATTGCTGATTTTGGACTCTCCAACCTTTATCATAAAGACAAGTTTCTGCAGACCTTTTGTGGAAGCCCACTGTATGCTTCCCCTGAAATAGTTAATGGACGGCCTTACAGAGGCCCAGAGGTAAGAAGGGTCACTTTTTCCATGGTGGTATGGGGATGTCTTTGATGACAATGTTCATGAGGGCTAGTCTTAATGCAAATGCTACTGTACATGTGAGTTCACTTGGGTCTGTCCCTTATTTGAAGTTCTTTAGCTGCCGTCACTAGCTTTAGTTGACATTGCCTGGGGTGGTTAGTGAGATGTTAGATACCAATTTGCCCAGCAATAGGTGCAGTTGGACATGGTGCTGCTCTTGTGGTGCTGATGGCAGGGAGAAGGGCAGGGATCAGCTTTCCTGGGCTTCACACGTGTTGTGTCTGTATTTCAGGTTGACAGCTGGGCCCTTGGTGTATTGCTTTACACTCTGGTTTATGGAACGATGCCCTTTGATGGCTTCGATCACAAAAATCTCATCAGGCAGATCAGCAGTGGAGAATATCGTGAGCCAACACAGACCTCAGGTATGAAAAAAGAGCAAGGACCATGGTCTGAGCTTACAGCAGCTCAGAATGGAGTGTTTTGTTCAGCCCCTTCCAACGTGTTACAGCGTCATATTAGAATGATGTGCACCAAGAAAAAATCTCATTCTCCTACTGAGTTCATCTGCTATAAATTCCCATCTGGGTACAGCATTTACTGAAAGCCCTTTTGAAATTAAAGTTTTGTAGCAGATCGATTTTGTTGCCTTGGGGAAGCTGTAAGAGGCTCTTTTAAGTAGATCTGTGACAGTGGAAGGTCTGTTAGCTATTGCAAGTGGAATTGTTCAGACAAGCTGTAAGCTGATACAACATTCTGGTACAGATCAGTCTCTGACTACACTGTGGTCTGTCACAAGCAGAGAGAAGGTGAACGGTCAGAGCAGCACAGGCTCTTATTAAAGAAGGCAGGCCGAAATCTGAATTAATGCCACTGTGTCTGCATCAGCTTCTAGGATAGCATATTAAGCAGTCACCTGACAGAAAAGCATCAGCTAAGCCTGGCTCACTGATTATAATGACTCCTTCCAGCCTAAAATATCTATGCATATATTACATTTAAATGAATATTTATCTTGTATCAGTTGTTTGCCATCCCTTTCAATTTTCTGTCTTCTTGCTCTCTGAAAATAAATTCTTCTTCTCGCTCTAAAATACAGCTTTAAAATACACAGAAGACTACATCGTTTATGGAAAAAGTAAATACAGAAGCAATAATGTGTAGATCATTTAAAATATCCCAATTCAATTTTGTGTGCCTCTAAGTTTTGTCATTAGAATCAATAGGTTGGTGAGTTCCTTCAGTAATATGGAACTATTCACTAATACAGTGCAAACATTAATTAATTTGATAGCCCGGTATACATTTTCCAGAGTGAATCATATTCTTCTGACAAAAAGTTGTACTCAGAGGCATTTTCCATCATTGACTGATGATCAAAGCCTTGTTCCCTTTCACTTCTTCTGTTGTGTGGAGCATTATTTTTGCTCATTTGATTGGCTTCGCACTTCCAGTTTAAACTGCCAAACCTAAGAATGCCCATGTTCTAAAAATGTTCTATGCCATTCTTCATCTGCAGATGCTCGTGGTCTTATCAGATGGATGCTGATGGTGAACCCCGAACGCCGAGCAACCATTGAAGACATTGCCAACCACTGGTGGGTTAACTGGGGCTACAACAGCAGTGTCTGTGACTGTGATGCCATGAGGGACTCCGAGTCCCCGCTGCTGGCAAGGTTCATTGATTGGCATCACCGTTCCACTGGCCTCCAACCAGAGACTGATACCAAAATCAAGTGCCTTTCTAAGCCCAAAGGTCCCGAAGTCACACTAGAGAGACAAAGGTCTCTGAAAAAATCGAAAAAGGAAAATGATATTGCACAGTCCATCCAGGAAGGAGGAGCTGAAAACGCAACCAAACCGACCTCCAAGAGACCCAAAGGCATCCTGAAGAAAAGGAGCAACAGTGAACATCGCTCTCACAGTGCAGGTTTCATTGAAGGAGTTGTCAGCCCAGTGTTACCCTCTGCTTTTAAGCTGGAGCAAGAGTTGTGTAGGACTGGCGTGGCCATTAAAAGTGTTGTAGAGGGAGAGGTAGCTGGCAAATATGGCACTAAGCAGTCTTCACTAATGCCAAAAAAAGGAATCTTAAAGAAGACTCAGCAGAGGGAGTCTGGCTATTACTCCTCTCCAGAAAGAAGTGAATCTTCTGAACTCTTGGACAATAATGATGAGACAGTAAAGAGTGACACTTCTCCAGGGGTCACAGAGACATCCAGAAATGGGTCTTACAGCCATTCCTGCCGGCGTAAGGGCATCTTGAAACACAACAGCAAGTATTCTACCAACAGCACTGAACCTGCTTTAATCAGCCCTGACACACCCACGCTGGAGGCCATGGAAGAAATGGTCTTGCCTGGCGATGCATTACCTCGCAGTTACAGTCGCCCCTCCAGCGTGATTAGTGATGACAGTATTTTGTCCAGTGACTCATTTGATCTGCTGGATTTGCAAGAGAACAGGCCAAACAGGCAGAGAATACGGAGCTGTGTCTCTGCTGAAAATTTCCTCCAGATTCAAGACTTCGAAGGACTTCAGAACCGCCCACGGCCACAATATCTAAAGCGTTACCGCAACCGTCTGGGGGACAGCAGTTTTTCTCTTCTCACAGACATGGATGATGTGACTCAGGTCTACAAGAAAGCCCTAGAGATCTGCAACAAGCTCAACTAGCAGAGGGAAGATGGAAAAGGGAGGGAAGGGAGTTATTCTGTGTACCTTTATGATGGAGTAAGCCAGGTCACTGATTTGCTGACAACGGTAGGTTTTGATTCAGAGGAGCTGGCTGTACCTACTTAGCTGAACTCCTGGTAAAGCAGCCCCAAAGCCATCTCACACTTCTCTAATTTTGTGTCCTCAAAATATTACCTACCTGACCAGAGAAAAACCTTTGGTCTTTGTATCTGTGATGAAAGCACATCAGGAGCTAGCAGACAAAAGCATCAAGATTTGATGGCTCAAAGTCAAAGCTAGACAGAATTAAAACTGGAAGTGAGGGACACACGTTTTGAGAAGTTTGTAATAAATATTAGATAAGCTTTATCAAGAGATGAGCTGAATTCCTCAAGTCAAATTTGGATACCTCTTAGAACAAGAGGTTTTATTTCCCCCTGAAGGAATTTATCTTGGTACAGTGATTGCACAGTGGGAATCTTCGGCTTGTGTTATGCAGGAGGCCAGGCTAGGTGGTCACCAGGGTCCCTTCCACCAGGGTGACCTGAGAGGTTCTGAACATGTTCTAAGATAATTTGAGAGTCTCGCCCCAGAAAAACCTCGTGAGGTGTTTGTGGACAAGCGATGGAGCAGGCATTCATATCTGGACCTCCCACAGTGTCCAGAGCCATTGCTCTTCAGTGAGCAGAAAGCTCTAAAATTGTTTCCAACTACTGCTCCTACCAGCAAAAACAGAGCCCCAGAAATGATAATGGGAACTGGAAGGAATGGGTGTCATCAGCAGCTAAAGGACCTTTTTAGGCTTTTCAACCCATATGTTCAATCTGTGACTCTTTCAAAATGGCCAGCCAGATGAATGTCCAGACAGAGATGGATCAGACAAAGAGTCTCAAGGGTTAGCTGACCCTCCAGTCTAGAGTTCAGTCACTGTCAGCAAATGGTGCCACCTTGCTGCTAGCTTATAGTATTTGGGGGTGACAGTAGTTTGCGACCAGAATGTTAGGTAAGGAAAAGGTTGTAGAATGTAGGAAACTGTTAGAGGTCAGAAAGTTAGTGGAAAGATGCCTTTCTCCAAATGAAAATGTTTCTAGGTTGGTGGTTAACAGAGCAGAAAGAATTGAGTGATGAAATGATAAAGGTAGATTTAATAACAGAGTTAGCATAAAATTGTGGGCCTGCCTCTATCTAGTGTAGCTGGTACTGAGTGTGCAATGATAGCAGTTTGAAAAAAAAGGAGATGTGTTTGTGTTCTCAGACATACCCAGCTATCCAGACCAAAGGCTTCAACTCCCATAAAGGTACCACATGGGTCTACTGGATTACCTGAATGTAAACCTATGTCAGAAAGGCACTGTGTGTTTGACAGGCCTGGGCAAACTGGAATCTTCAGGCCCATTTCAGTCTCATTTCCATGAGCACATAGCCCCTGGCTTTCTGGGAGGTGCACTGGTGTGATTAAATCACAGGTTTCAGCCTATGATGTCAAATGAGCCACAGCTGCAAAACTTGTATCTACAAATACCCAGAGCAGAGGGGCATGGGGCAACGTTTGGTCTCCTCCTGCCCTGGAACTGGAACTGAAAGCAGAGTTTGACCCACTGTGTCCCAAATCCTAGAGATGGTGCAGAAACCTAACGGAGTACCTCTGGGGATTCCTTGGGAATCGGGGATAAGTCCATATATTGTTGGCACCTGGGACAGGGAGCTATTTCACTTGCAGATTCCTCTCATTCAGTGTATCATGGTACTTAAATCTGCTGGTTCCTCCTAAAAATCAAGTGGGCTGCCTTGCATAAAGATGAACCGGCTTGAGTTTCCTAAATCAGTTAATCTGCCTCTGTGGAGAACCTTTACTTATTACTTATTTACTTACACTGGACCAAATCTGTCTCTGAAAAACATCAATACCATGAAATCTCTGAGAGTCGTGCTCTCAGGCGGTCAAGTGAAATCCAGCTCGCTGTCATTTGCTCAGGAAGGGCAACTGCAGGTCACTTCTCTCCAGATGTGTACCTCTCTGTATGATACTCAGACATCTCATCTTCTCTCACAAGCCCTGCATGTGCTCTTTGCCCCCATCCCAAGCCAGCACCCCATTTTGCAGTGTGTTGAATTAACAGGTTTGCTGTGGTGCATTTTAAAACAACCTGCCGTAGTCTCCATGGCCTTTCTGAAACAAGGGTGGATGTGCCCTGCAGCCACAGCTTTTAACCCTTGCCCTGGGGTGAGAGAGCTGCATCCTCAGCTGCCCTGAGTCTGTGCTGTCAGCATCACTCCTTCCCTGCACATCTGGCACTAAACCTCGGGTGGATTTCTAGAGGTTTCAGGATGAAGGGAGCTCAGCTGGCCGTGGCAGTGAAGTCAGGAGCACCCCAAATGTTCCTATCTTTGAGGCTTTTGCCCAGGCCTGCTTCCTTGTGTACAAATGTGAATGAGTGAGTGACTGCTTGCTGCCAAACTGGAAATGTTATGTAGGGATTTACTGGCATGTTACTGGCATGTTACATGTTTACTGGCATGTTATCATTCCTAGAAGAGAAGAAAAAAAAAAACTTGACTGCACATTGTTACTATTAGTGTTGTGATTCTTATTTAATTTTTTTTGTAATACAAAGTCAACTTTTTTATTTGAATTTGTCTTTTTTTTTTATTTATTGGTCTGAAAGCCATTTCAAAGTTATAATAATATATTTGGTGTAATTTAATTGGTGCAACATTATTTTACAGCTCCGGCCAAAATTGTTTGGTGTTATTTTTTGGGTTTTTTTGTTTTTTTCTCCCAGTCCTTGGTTGGTTTGAGCTCTACGAGGCACACAGGGAAAAACGCTGGATAATCACCCGAAGTGTTTGTATTTTTAATCTGATACTGTTTTTTATTAAATAAAATGAAATTAATGTAACTGTGAAGAGTCTCTCTCTCCCTCTTTTCTTTTCCACTGTACATCAGCATGAGCCAATGCCAAATGGTAATGAACTTGTCATGCAGAAATACAGCAGCATCTCAGCACTTTGTACCAAGTTGTTTATGCAAACCTTCTTGGCTCATTTGTGCATTTGAATATCATGTGGGTGGCCACAGAGACTCCCTTGCTGTGAAGCACTTGGCACTGCAAAGCACCCAGAGAAAATTTCGGTGCAGAACAGCTGACTGGGGTTTTCTGCTGCAGGTAAATGAGCTTTGTGGGCCAGGTGTGCTGTAGGTGAGGCAGAGCTGCCTGAGCAGACACAGCACAGCTCATCCCTAGCTCAGACAGATGGCCATAGTCCTTTCTCCTCCCCATCTGGAAGATGGACAGTTTATTACAATGTTATTGGTAAAATTTAGGGGGATTGAGCAGTAATGTGATCAAAAAAGACTGATGGCCATTCACTGCTGTCAAGTGTGTGTTACCTTCTGTCAGATGGCTTGAACAGACAGCATAATTGGCTGGTAAGAAGGAAAAAGAGCAGTCAGTTTTCATTTTTTTTGGAGTCCCCATGATCACCAGAAGGCTTTAGATTGTTTTTCTTGGAAAACAGGTGGGCATCATAAGGGAAGCTGGGTGTTAGGTATGCTGTGAGTGCTGGAGACTTTTTAAAATAAAGGAGAAGGTTGGCAGTGTCTTCGTGTTGGCTCTGAGCAAGACACCATCAAGCTTCACCCTTGATGCAGCCAGCCAAGGTACCTGTGGTTATATCCTGCTTTTTTAAATTGCAGGCAGTTTGGATTAGAATCCAAGGTTTGGATATTATGAAGGAAAAAAAAAAAAAAAAAGGCTTTAATTGTTCTAATTCATTTTCTCTCTCTTGAGCTTTTAAAAACACAAAGCCATGGCTGTGGTTGCTAGATTACGACCACTTAAAAACCAGTGGGAATAAAGGGAAGAAGGCAACGATGCAGAAGGGTAAGCAGGCGTTCATACATTACAAAAGGAATGATTATCTGCTGCGTGCTAATTGAGTCAGGAATTATGAGGTGTATATTCAAAGTCAGCACGCCTGTTCTTGCACCTGAGGTGAATAAGGTCTAATTGTGCTGGTGGTGGAAAATACACTGCAAGTCTCTTTGGTAATAGCAATTATGAAACAACTTCTTTTTTTTTTTTTTTTTTTTTTTTTTAAACATGCTAGTTAAAATGTGAGGCTGAGGGCAAACTATTTGTTTCATTTTAAACATAATGACTTTTAGAAAGTTCGGGGTGGCTGGGCATGCTGCACATTTGGGGAGCAATTATGTACATGTTTGTACAGCTCTGAGAGTGCACAGCTCTGGGGTGGGGTGGGAGCTCAGAGTCTTAATTGTGCTGTTTATTACAGAAGATAAGTGCAGAGCAGTGTGCCTTAGCTGAAGTTACACAGTAAATCTGTAGGCAGACCTGGTCTTTAATGTTTGCTGCACGGGCATTCCAGTGTTTCTCAGGAATTGTTGTGTTTTTAT
Organism: Acanthornis magna; assembly: GCA_036785705.1. Taxonomy (NCBI): domain Eukaryota; kingdom Metazoa; phylum Chordata; class Aves; order Passeriformes; family Acanthizidae; genus Acanthornis; species Acanthornis magna. The sequence continues at coordinate 961,032 of JAWUZG010000027.1, read as the reverse complement.
GGTTGGGGCAAGACAGGAGCAAGGCAGCAAGACAGGAGCATTTTTACTTGCTGCAGGCCAATGAATTTGCAGATAAATTTGTTATTGACTCCATAAGCATGTGCAGTAAAACTGCAGCACCAGAGCCTCAGTTATAGCTACAGGGTAAGTCCTAAGCAGCCTAATGAAGGGAGACCTCTGATACTCATGTAAATTCAGTATATATAAGGAGCTTATGAGTTTAGTTCAACATTTATCTCAGTGATTCACAGCTCACTGTAATGAGCTGCTTCTGGAGGCAAATCTGCAGGAATGGTTTTGTTGAGCCAACAGAAACTCTGATGTTTCCTAGCATCAGCCCAGGGTCTCTGGTACCTGTCCCAGGGTTGCTAATTCCAGCCTTTCAGCTGAAGGTTCTACCACAGAAGAGAACAAGCCCTGTTTCCCTTGCACTATTGGCACTTAGAATTCAACTGGAGCTTTCTTTTATTGTCTGGTGGAGCTGTCTTTTCCTCCTTGCCAAACCCAGACATCTTTCTCATAAAAGACTGAGTAATTTGGCTGGAGAAGCAACTTTTTTGGATAGACGATCTGAGCATTTTGTTTCTGGCTATCTCTCTGTATTCCTTACTCCCCACCCCATATTTCCTGGAATTTCATCAGTGCAGGAAACCCTTTGATTTGCGTGTCATCTGGCCATACAGAGCCGTGAACTTTTAAGGAAATTATATTTATTTGCACTGACACTTAATTGTTCCTTGGAAAAGCATTTTGCAATACAGTTTTATGAATCAGAAGACTCCTCGTCCCAACTCAAGTGCTGGGCTTAGAGTTCACACTGAGCATTGCACCAGGCCCAGGGCCACGAAGGAGTTAAAGAGGTGATGGCTATCAAAATCAGGAAATCAGCTGTGGTGGTGTGCATTTCTGGGTCAGGACATCACCCTCCTCCTTCATTCAGCAAAGTGTGAGCTCAGGTTTTTTTGACACTGAGCACCTCTGAAAATCCATGCCCACAATGAGCACTGAAGCCTTTGCTGTCAGAGACCACGAGGGAATGTTGGTGTTGACCTGCCCTGACATTTTCTTTTTTCCCCTTTCCCCTTTCACTTTATCCTATTTATTTAACACAACTAAAGTGTGTCTCTGTCTCACGTAGTTCGAGTCCTGCTTGCTGTCCTGTTTGGTTTTGCTCCACAGGCTCCATAAATCCTGTCAGGAGGGCTGAGCTTTGCTCACAAGGTCCTTGTGCAGGACATTGGCTGTGGCATTGCTCTGCCTCGGAGGCTGTTGGGATCCATCTTTGCAGGGCTGGCTCTGCTCCTTTGCAGCTTTCCTTCCAGGATGCAGAAACCATGGATGGGACCCTGAGCTGATAGCAGGGAGCTGTGTGAAAGAAGAGAGCTGGGGAACAACTACAGCACAGGGAAAACAAGTTAGACTAACCCAGTATAAATCCCTGAAAGCTGGGGTGAGATTATACCCTTCCCAGCAGGAATCCACTTAGAAAACTGTGCTCCTTTCATAGGCTGGGGAGATGCTGTTGCATTTAGAAATACGAGGAAGGAATAATTGTAGAAGAACACTCTGAAAAGCTGTGGAGGAAGGAGAATTTTTCTTGTGGCTCTGCTGTACAGAATTTATTAAGAAACCCTTCCAAATTTCAGCCTCAGAGATAATAGGACAAGACATACTTTAAATAGAACCAAAGGGAAAACAAATTCATAACAGATGTTAGGAAATATGTAAATATATGTTTGTATTTACATACAAAGCCCTAGACCTCGCCTGCCAGGCGAGATTGCTAGGACCAGAGCGTGTGTCATCATCCCAGCTGCACTGGGAATTGTCAGAAATATGTCTTTAAATGTTCCTCAAACTCTGTTGTTCTCTTTAGCTGCACGTCCCACAGCTTGACAGTTTAATCAGAAGATTCCTTGAGACAAGGGATCTGCTGCCTGAGAAGAGATCTTTGCTCAATTCCCATACAGCTCAGTGCCACAAGGAATGTTCAGTTAGCTCCAGCCCTTAGAAACCCCAAGGTAGTTCAGCCCTTTGCACTCCCAGGAAAAAATTGTGTCAGAGTGGAAAGAGGCAATGGGTAACAGTCAAATATTACATCCCCAGATGGTGCAGACTGATGTTGGCCTGACCTGGACAAGCATCCAGCCTTAAAAACCAAATTCCTGTCATTGTGAAACTGGTGTTGGGTTGAGTGGGAATGGCTTCCAGCCCCACATGCTCACCATTTGATTTCTCCATGTGAGGAATTCTGTATTTTCAAAAGTAGTGTTAGAAATACCTGTTTCTGAGAAGCCCATTTCAGCTGCCTACACCTGAATTTTTGCTCACAAGGATAAGGCTTGCTGGACCTCAGGCTGAACATTTCAAAATGGAGACACTCCAAGCCAGTCACTCTGAAATCCTGAGCCTTTCCTTAGCTGGCTGGGGTCTTTCAAAACACTGACACATCAGGGCATTGTAAAATTTTGGGGAAATTGAACAATTCTTCAGCTGAACAGGAATTTTATCATTACTGGTGATTTTTTAGGAAATCAAAATGTTTTTAATTTCTCGGGAGTATGTGACTGTGAGTACTCCATAAAAGCCAGGAAGCTTCAGGCCCTTAGAAAAACAAGACACTTGCAGAGCTTTCAACAGCCCAGAGCTTGAGTGTTACAGTTCAATAAATCTGTCCTTTCCTAAGGGAAATGATGCTTTGGTCAAGTTTCTAATGTGGTGTTAGCCCAGCGTATCCCACCAGAGCAGTCTGGATGGGCACGGAAATGATCCTCTTTTGACATTAACAGAGAAGACAAAAACCCAGATATCAGCACATGAACAATGTCACCTGGTCTATGAAGAAATAACTGCAGTTGCTTTTTACTAGAGCCAAAATGCTGTTTACTGAAGGGTTCTGAATTATTATCCTGATCTAGCCATGACTTAGGTGGGTAAATCTGGAACAAACAAAACTATTGATAATTACAGACAGAGCAGGGGTAACATTTCATCTTGGTGAGAGAACAGAGGCTCAGTCTTCTCTCGCACTGGATGTAAGTGAATACATTAATTTCCTCCTGCTGTTCCGTTCTGAAACGGGAGCAGGTTTGCTGGAGCCTCCCTCCTTCCCTTTCCCATGGCAAGGGCAAGCAGTTGGGTTTGCTCCCAAGAGCTGCACGTTTGTCCCTTGTCACCACGTGCAGAGCGGGACCCTTCGAGGACAAAGGGAGCCCTGGGACAAAGACAACTTCAGCGTGAGAGAAGGATCAGAGCCCCCAATGTGCTTTAATGGGGCTGCCCGGGACAGCTTTTGTCAGAGTTCTGCCATGCGAACAAAGGAAGATTTGCATATTTTCCCCTCTGACATCAGCACGCTCCCCAGCACCTGCAAAAGCATCCCTAAAAATACTTCAGAAAATACATGTGTTGTGAGTGGACCTGATCGCTTCAAAGAGCAGAAAACCTTTTCTGTCAACACACTGACTGAACCTTAATTAAAACTGCACTGCTCCACCCCAAAGTTACCTGGCTTTTCCTCTGGCAAACCAGGAATTATTGAGACAGGAATTCCTGCATTAGTTTATGTGCCTTCCCCCTTGAACATTTTCTTCTGAAGAAACCGTGGTCAAAAGCTGAAGAAAGGTCTTTCAGTCGTAGAAACGACGCTAAAGTCACTTTGAGAAATGGAATAAAATCTGCATCGCTTGTGACCAGCCAAAGCTTGTCCACACTGCCTGCATGAACATTCCATGTCTATGGCAAATCCCAGAGATGCTGTGAGGCCATACCAATGAATTCCCTGCTAGAAAGGAGGTGTGTGGGAAGCACCAGAAGGTTCTGGATTCATTTAGTCCCCTGCCCTGGAATATGCACTCCTTGCCTCAAACAAACCCTCGGCTGACTGGATTTTGAGAGGACGGCAGAAAGCCTGCAAAGCTCGAAGGGGAGATTTGAATTTTCAGCACTAAAGCATCCATACTCTCCTTTGCATTCATGGGAATAAAAAGCCTTTGTTCAGATCAAGCCAAGAAGAAATAAACTGTTGTTGGAAGGTCATTTCAGCTTGCTTCGAGGGGTGAGGAAGAGCTAGAAAAAATAACCAAATGTGGTCTTCTTACCAGTGATTACAAATATTGTCTTTCATCAGAACGGGCAAGATCTTGTTAGAAATATGTATTTTTGTGTTGGACTAATTCATTGTAGGTTCAGGCTAGAGGTTTTATAAAAGTTGTAGCTACCACAGTTCCTGAGTGTTCCGCGTGAGGCACCCTGGGGAGGTTTGATTTTAGATTTCCTACAAGGACACAGCAAATGCTCAATGTGCCTTGCAGATTTTGGTGGTTGCTTCCTTGACTGGTGCTTGTCAGCATTCAGGAAATTGGGAGTCCAGCTCGCTATTAGCATAGGAAAGATCTCCATTAATCTGTTCTGTATTGATATTTGGAGGCTTGGCTTGGATTTCATTCTCCACCACAAAGTAACTCTACCCCCAGGTTGGTGAGCAACCATGTTAAGTCCATCTTCCAGCAAAGCACCACCACTTTTATTAAGCATATTTTTGCTACAACTAATGAATTTATTTTAAAGTGAGGGTAGGGAGTGGGCCCATGTGGCATTTCAAATATAACTCTGCCAGGATTTCATGTAGTTTAGTATTTTTTAATGAAATTTTCCCCCTTATCTCTCTCATATGAACTCTGATTCACTAAATTACTCCTATAAATGACTTTCACATGTTTAAAGGTAGGCCTGCCGATTCCTTGCTGACTCAGGGCCATGACTTTCTGTCTGACAGTGAAATGCTACCCAGGAAAATCCCCAAAGGTCAGTTTTCAGTATTATTTTTTGACATGAACTCAAGGAGGCTGGCAAAAATGCTTCAGTAGTGGTTTTCCTGAAAAAACTGAGCAATATTATATATCTGTCTTTCAGCAAATATGAAGCTTTGGTACAAACCACAGCTTGCCTGGCTATGTCCTGTTTTCTTCTTCTGTTTTGAGTATTTATTTCTGCAGATAAATGGCTTGCAGTAGTCCATCACACAAATGGTCATTAACAAATCAAAGCTGGGATATTCAAAAACATTCAGCTTAAGCCTAGCTCTGCTCTTGTTCAAGTTACTGGCAAAACCCCCAGTGATATTTTTTTAAAAACTTTTCTACAGATAGTCCCTCATAAGTCCATCTTATGCCCAGAAGAGTTTTTCCGCATTTGTGGTAGGATCATTATAAGAGTTACTGAATAAAGAATGAACACTTTGGCGAGATAATAATGATAACCCTGATCTTCTTTTATATAAATATGGATTCAGAAGGAATTAAATCAGCAAGCTTAGTGATTGAGAGGAAAACTGAGGAGGTTGTTCCAGTACATCCAGGGTCACTGTCATATTTAACTTTGTAGCCCATAAAATCTACCTTGCTGTAGTGGACAGGTCATCCTTGTCTACATCTAAAATATCTGCCTTCATGTGCTGATTTTTCTTTCCCAAATGACATAGGCAGGCTCTTTAGGCTATGGCTTAAACTTCGTTAAAAACCCAACAAAAATAATAAAGCTGACCTTTAACCTGCTTGATTTCATTTTAAGTGTCAGAGTAAAGTAAACTCTCTTTGAAGGGAAGAAGAGGCAAAGTCAGAGCTCAAAGATGGATATCGTGAGGAGTCTCTCCTCACCTCTTTCCGTGCTGGGTTTCCCTGACATCCCATGGGCCATGGAGCACTTCCCAGCACAGGCACACATGGGCACACCAGCAGCACCTCCCCTGCCAGCCCACACTCGCTCCGAGAGTGCCATCACCCCACGAAACTGATGCCAGAGTGATTTTTGCCTTTTTTCTTTTATATATTTGCAGCCTTCCCAGTACTTTTCCCTGCCCTGTTCCCCAGCTAGAGAGACCAAAGCCATTGCAGAGCTCCAAGCCCCAAAAGGCACAAGGCTCCTCTCCTGTCTTGGTTCTTCCTGGGAACCAAAGTTGAGAAAAAAATATTCAAAACACATTTTTATAAACAAGTCCAACTAATACCAAGGGTGGGGGCTCCAGAGAAGGGGCTTGACCTGGGAGGAATTGCATCACCACTTATCCTCCTAATTAGTGCTTTCTCTCAATTCTGCTAATTTCCTCAAACCTCTCAAACTGTATTCACCCATGTGGGGTTGGGCTCGTGTGGATATTCTTCCATAACTACCCCTGGAGCTCAAATGAAAATCCACTTTTGTATTACCTCCTATAATAAAATTATCTCAAGCTTCATTTCCAGACTAAAAAAGACAACAAAACCTCTAGAATCCCTGTTGTGTTTCCCCCCCCAAATATCCTCTGCAGCACACACACCTTGAGCTGACTGACTTTGGGGATGCCCCTGGGGTGTTTTTGTACCCCACTACCAGCACTGCTGTTTTTTCCCCTGGGACCATGGCCTGGTGCTTCTCATTGCTATTCAAGGCTGCCTGGACCGTGTGTTTTCCTCCAGTTTGTTCCAGCTAGTTTGGTTTGTGGATTTGCACAGACACAGCAGAGACTGATTGCTGACTGCACACCCACCCATGGTTGGTTCTCACCTGAGACAAGGTTTGTTCACACCTTCCCCTGGGCCAGGCAATTTGCTTTAAAGCAGAACACCCAGCTCAGGCAGGGAGGAGAGGCTGGGGGGATCAGAATGTTTGGTGTCCATGGTGGGAATCCTCGTTAGGCTGAACAAAATGTCTCTTGTTGGCTGAGCAAGAAGGGAGAGTCACCCTGGGCTGCCCCAGACCTGCACCGAGCTCACAGCTCTGCCCCATCAGCTCAGCTGCAGCCAGGGCTGCTCCTGGCTGCCCCTCCAGCTTTTACCCTGTGCACAAAAACAAGTCATGTTATGGCATTATTTGCATTTTAAAATAATGAATGAAGCAATCAAAGTGCAGGCTGCATCTCCTGCGGTGTTTGATCGCTCCTTGTGGCAGTTGTGAAGTCCTGGTGGGAGCACAGCACGGACACAGCATGAACAAAAATGTCATTTTTGTGTGCATTTATTCACAGCACAGCCCTCAGCTGGCACAGCTCTGAGCTCTGGTGTCATTATTACTCATGGCTGATGCCTCGTGGTGGCCTTCTGTTCCACTTTCACCATGACTGAGGGGAGTGGTATTGGGCAGAACTTGCAAAAGAAGTATCATCGTCAGCAAAAGAAATGAAAATAATTTCAAAGGATTTTGGCTTCTGTCAGTGAGCAAAATCTGCAGTTCAGGGCATTTTGACCTATTGGTGTAATAAAAGCAGCTCCCTCTCTTTTTATTTCTATTTGCTTGGGCTTGGATCTTCCTCTCAGCTTTTCCACACTTGAATTACTTATGAACTTACTGTGAGCTAAACCAAAGGAAATGGAGACCTACATAACACAATTACTGTCTCAGTGATTTTGGGTACAGGCACATTCCCATAGGAGAAGTTGCGAAAACACTATAAGATGCTGAAAAAAAAAAGGAGAGATTTTTTTTTCCCCCAACCTCCCTTCAATTTATAATTAGAACATTTAATTTAAATTTCAAACTATCAAAAACTTCAAGTGGCCACACTGATCAGTCGTTCTGCAGCTATATTTAGAGGAGAATTTTTGCCTAAGAGGCCTGAAGAACAAAGACATCTGCCCTCAGGAAGAATATTAATATTGAAGGAGGCCTACACTTGAGCATGCTTCTGTCCCTGCTTCAGGGGATTTTCTTCCAGCAGGGATTTTCCTGCTTCACTTGCTAATTTCCCTGAAGGCATTTTGACAAGAAGGATGCCTCTTTACACTTTTTGTCATAGCTATGGTATTTGAGGGAGACAAGTGAAAATCTACAAATCTGTGCACATACAAGGAAGGAAGGAGCTGTTAGTATGTGCTTAAGGGCAAAAAAAAAGGATTGTCTTCTAATCTGCTCATTTTGCTAAACAGAAGTTGTACAGATTTACCAGATATTACTTGCATCTGTTTAAATTACAGCTTATCTTTGAAAAAATAACCAGCCTTGGTACAAGCATTCCAGTGGATGAAGAACCAATCACATTCCTTATGAAATTGTTTCAGTCAATTATTCCTAATACATGAAGCTGAGATTTTCAGAGTCACCTTGAGAGCTGAGCAAACCAAGAACTGAAGGCAGTTCATTTTAAAAATCTCCATATGGAGGAATTTCTTCAGCATTTTGATAGTGTACCTCTAGAGCCTATCTGAAATTAAAATGTTATTAAGTCCCTGAAGTCTTTTGATCTCAAGGAGAAATTTTAAAATGGTTGGAAAATATGAATACTCAATTCGTGTTTGCTGTGTGTGCTTAATACCCTGTCTCTTTCTTCCCAAAGGACATATAAATATATATATATGTTAAGAAAAATAATATATATATGTGTGTGATATATATAGAAGATATTACACATGTAAATATACATAAATAATGAATGAGTAAATAGATACTGCCTGTGTCCAGAACCAATAGGTGCAAAACAATGCTCTGGTTAAGCTTCCATCCCATCCTGTGGGATGCATGTGATGGGAAATGCTTCTCTGTCATTTACACAGATCTGAAAAATGTGGTTTTGGTGTCCTGTAGCAAATGCCCAGGGAGTGAGTGCTGGGACATTGGAACACTTGTTTCACTAGTGCCAAACAAAGAAACAAAAAAACCCAAACCCAAACAGTCCTGGAGAATATTTTCTAATTGTTTTGAAAAAAAAGAGTAATTTTTTTCCATATCAGTTAACACATTGTTGTGACAGTTAAATTTATTTTCCAGAAGTGTTCTACTGTTGCAAGTCTACCCATAGAATGTGCACAAAATTCTTAATTAATCTCTTACAGCAATTAGCTTTGAAAATGCTCTACAGGGTTTGAATTCTGTGAATATTAACTGATACAAAAATTCAAAGGAATCCCTAAATTATTTGACAGTGGACGAAGTTTGTGTCACAGAAAAGTAAAAAATTGACCTAGACTAGAAACCATCCCTGACCTACTGTCTGATTTTCTGATGCCTCTTCCTCCTGGTATCAGTGATGGCGTGTGAAAAATAACCACAAAATATGTGCCTTCATCATACCAAACAGACACGTAAGTAGGAGAAGGGGACTGGATTTCAAGAAAGCAAGCTGGATTTATGGAGGAAGATTAAAAAAGCTAATTATGTTTAACTTGGCTGACAGACAGCTAAAAAGGGGATATGATAACTGCCTGCAAATATTTGAAAGATGCATAATACACCAAGGAAAGAGGGAAATAGTTCGAGACAAAGTCTGGTAAAGCAAAGTTTAGGCTGGGTAGAATGCTAACAACGAGACCTGTCAGACTGCAGAAAAATTTCCCCAGGGAATTAGTCAACACCTCATTAAAAAAAATACCTTTGACAACATGCACTGAGGGGGACTGCAGAGAATAATCCTTCAGTGAGGGAGTCAAGGAGCAGGGAGCTTCACAGGCCACATTCTGCTCTGCTATTGCTGCTCTTGTCAATGGCACGTGATTTTAAAGGTTTTCCCAAGAATGTTTTTGGGGCACGAGACTTTTATTTCCTCCCTGACAAACAGTAGGTGGAGGGAAATTACTCTTTTGATGGAAAATCTGCAGCATCAGGGGAAAGTCGCTGTATTTGGAGCAGGAGCAGTGGATGGAACACACCAAAATGGTGCTGTGCCAACCTCCCCTGTCCCCAGGAAAGTTTCAGTGCAGCTGACAGGAGTGCTCTCGTTTAAGTGCCAGGAAATTGGAGACAATCTGGGCTTTGGATCATGTGTGTAACTCCTGTTCCACACAAGCTCTGTGCTGGCCTTGCACTTGAGCAGCTCTCCTGTGCCAAAAGCCAACCTGCCCCGAGTCAGTTTTTTCCCCTAAATCAGCTAATTTGATTTTGTCAACCCAGCTCCAGAGCACATTATTTTTTTGCAACCTAGACCTGCCTTCACTCTTAGGGCTTGCATTTCTATGCCAGAATTCCCAGCCTATATTTTTCCCCAGGACTGCCTCCCCTGCATGATCCACCACAACTGAGCAACTGTGAATGTACTTAGCATCAGCCTCATGGAAGCCAGTGGGAACAGCTGATCCCTTGAAATGAGGAGGGAACCAGTGTCTCACTGCACTTTTATGCCGATGGAACTCCTCTGCCTCATGCTAGGATAAACTGGAGCTAGGCAGCAGTGAATCAGACCTAATATGTTTAGTGCTTTCATGCTGAATTTATGAGGCACCCAGTGACATTTGCCTTGTGTATAATGGTAGCACTCCCAGCAGGACGATCCAATCATTCACGAGGAATTCTGCCGCAGTGTTGGAGTTTATTTAATGCCTAATGCTCCCAACAACCTCCAGCATTGATTTTAATCTGGTTTCTGCTCAGTTATGGAGCAGATCTGTGTGGAGCAGAGGAGATCAGCCCCATCCCTGTGCATGTGCGTGGCAGAGATCAGCAGGACGATCCAATCATTCACGATGAATTCTGGTGCGGTGTTGGAGTTTATTTAATGACTAATGTTCCCAGCAACCTCCAGCATTGATTTTAATCTGGTTTCTGCTCAGTTATGGAGCAGATCTGTGGAGCAGCAGAGATCATCCCTGTGGATGTGCGTGGCAGAGATCAGCAGGACAGGGCTGCACTGTTCCTCTGACAGGCAGGGGAAGCAGAGCTGATTCACACCCCAGAACAATTCCTCTCACCAAGACACTCAGGAATGCATCAAAGGAAACCGGTCTGTTTCTGCAGGCTTCCTCTGAGCAATGGGCTTACTGTAAATCAAAGACTGAAAAAATAGCGCTTTTTAAAAACCCCTTGACAAATGGAGCAGGAAAACCTGTGAAAATTTGGAGGCAGCGGAATGGATTTTCAAGAAGTGCACGCCAAGGTGTTAATTTTGCAGTACGTACTTGGAGTGGCACATTTTTCTGCTTCTAACATTGTATTCCCTCCAGGAGGGAGACTGAGGCCAAAAAAAGTTTGCCACCTCCAGGAGATAGACTGTCCTTTGAAAAGAACCAAGAATAGAGAAAAAAAGAGGAAAGAGGACTTTCATCCAAGTTGGTTTCTCAAATTCTAAGGAAAAGGTTTCAAATCAGTGAATGAGCTTTTTATAACCAAAATCTCCTTCTGGGGTCCTTCCAGCTTGGTTCATGTTGCCTTCAAGTCATTTTAACAGCAAATATTTCCTGAGCAGGAAGGGCAAATTGTTCTGCTAGTGGAATTTAGTCACAAGGTTTTAGGGAAATAATATTAATATTCACAGCTGCCGTGTCAGTGCCACAGAGAAGAAGCAGATTCACGAGGATGGCTGGTTTGTATCCTGTCCAGCCTTCATCCAAGACTGGCAAGCTCGTTTTGCTAATTTTCCCCTGGAGAGATCACTACTTTATCCCCTCAACGATTTCTTGAGCTACTTGCTTAAAAGATGTATTTACATGGCATGTTTTTGTGATGGATTGTTCTTATGAGTCGTTGCCAGGCAGCGTCTTAAATATTACATTAAGAAAAAGGATGAAAAATTCTTTCCCAGTAAGTTAAAGTTACATCAAGGAGTTTCTCACACTTCCCAGTCCTCCTGTGACCACATGTGACAGCAACAGACCCATCCAAATTGTTTGCCTTGGGCTGTCAGGGGAGCAAGTGACCGTGGGCTTTTCTGAAAGGAGCTTATAGCATCCTTTGGAACGTCATGGGGCAACAGCCAAGGCTTGTGTGCTCTCCAAACAAAAACACAGATCCTGCTTGCTGGCTTGGGGGAAAAGCAACCACTCTGCACCTCCTGCAGCCATAGGAGCAGGACAGCCTCGCAGGGATCCTCTTATTTGCAGCGTGGTGTCCTTGCTTTGCTCAGGAAATGACCCTCAGAGTGCCACTCCAGGCAGGTCTGTGTGCCCTGGCCAAGGATGCTCTGGGCAGGGACACGAGCCCTGAGCCCAGCGTGGGGTGCTCAGTGCCACCGTGAGCTCCCCTGGGCAGGAATCCCCACTGTGTCCTGGGCTTTGCCATGGGGAAGGAGGGTCATCTGGGAGGGAGACAGGGCAGGGAGAGGATTTACTCATGGTAAGAGGCTCACGGAATTAGGGGGAGTCAGCCTCTGACTGTGCACTGCTGGTTTCTGGGGTAACTCCGATGCAGTTCATGGTACAGAACATTTTTGGGTACCCCTGGGCTCGGAGGGCTGGATGTCACCCCTGGCAGTGGCCTGTCCTGCCAGCCTGGCAGATATTGCTGATTCTCAGTCACTCATCAGTGTGTGATCAGAGCAGGGCAGCGCTGCCGAGGAGCAGCACAATTATCAGGGAACACGTCTGGTTATTTTACAGACCCAGTTAACAAGAAGGGGGGTGGGGGGGAAATTCCTACATTGTGCAAAGGACTCTTTCCTTTCCCCCCCTCCATTGTTTGGACCTTTGCCACTGTTTAAATTTAAGCAGATTTGCTATCCCAACATCTGCAGTTTGATTATTTGACTATTGCCTGGCTCTGGGTCAAACCACAGCAGAATACACTAGTCTGTGATTTACAGCCCGGGCTGTGACTATAATGGTTTTATTTTAGTTGGACCCCTATTTACAAGCTCATTTGTATTAGTGCACGGTGTTGTAATAACAATGGCAGAATTATTAGGTCTCGCAGAAACAATCGCACACAGTAAATGCTTAAGTGCTCCAGCAGCCCAGAGATGTCTGCAGCACAGAGGTTGCCATTTTAATGGCAGAAAAGGACTGGAGAGGGGGAAGGAGCCGAGGAGAAACGTGGCTGTTATTCATTCTTTTCTAAGTAAATAGAAAGGACGTGTGTTTCCTGGATTAGCCACTGAAAACAAATGCTGAGAGGGGAAGGAGCTGGTGTTTCCCTCGCAGGGTTAAGTGAGGTATTCTGCAGGCTCCAGTCCCTGCCGCTCTGCTGCTGTCCCCGAGGGGAGCAGGGAAAGGAGCAGCTTGTCCACCCTGTGGCAAGGCTGTCCGAGGAGTTGCACCTCCTGCCTCACCCCTGGCTGAAAACTCAATATTAAAAAGTGATGATTCTCTAGTATCAGGGAGGAAAAAAAGCATCCTTAAAATCAGATAGAAAAAAAAATCAAGGAGTAGGACCGAGAGTTATTATCAGTCATTGTGAAGAATGTGAGACAGGGGAACAGCCTTGTCCCAACTTGCAGGGCTGAAGTCCTTTCTCTGCTGTGACTCCCTCAACCATCACCTGAGTCACACACGAAGAGCAGATGAGCTGAATCATCCTCTCTGCTGAGTATGGAAAAAGCGTAGGCCGAAAAAGCCCTTCATATGGATGCTTCAGATAAATTACTCAAGATGCCTGAGATTAAATCAGATTTAAGATCTCCTCTTTAAGATGATGGTTACAAAATTGTGTGTCCTTGAGGCCTGTCCTGTGCTTAGCTGCCCTTCCTCTTACAGATGTTGTTTGGTATTGCTGTCCAGCTCTGCTCAAGGGTAAAACCCTTCCAAACTATGAGAAAAAGTAGTATATTTTTTTTCTCTGTCTGACCTCAATCTGTGTACCTCTGTTCAAAAGCTGCTGGTTTCCTGGGTATTTTGGTCTTTTAGAAAAGAACCTTCTGACTAGAATTCTGTATGGTGAGAGTTTTTAGGGGTTTCTGCAGTCCCTTTGTACTAATTGATTCCCAGTGCATTAGCATCACCAAAGCTAGATTAATCTTCTTTTCATTTCAGTGCTGAGATCAATGTCTCTGTCAACATAGTTTATTAAACCTGGTGCAGTTTTACCACTTGCCTTTACCTCCCCTAGGATGGCTTTTCTCTTAAGTATGTCCTGAGAAAAGATCCCACTTTAAAACTCTCTCTGGCCAAGCAGAATTGCTCTCCTGTGGGGCACGACCTGGTGCCAAAATTCCTCCTGCTTCATGACAGGTGCCAAATTTCCCAGCAGCTGGCATGCCATCCTGTAGCTTTAGGAATCAAGCTGTGTCTTTTTGGCAGGGAAAAATTAGGATGGACCCCTCTGCTAAAGGGAGTGGGAGATGGATTCACACATAGGCTGTGCTGCCTGGGCTCTTCCCATGGATGGAACACAACAGCTCTGCAGCACAAAACTTTCTTTTTGATGGAGTCAAATATCTTCCTTGCATTTTTCAGGAGCTGTTGAAAAACCAGGCTGAGAAGTAATTCCTGTGTAATTACCCAGCCTGATAAAAGAGACTGCAGAGAAGGGATTTATAGATGGTCTCGCCTGAGCTCGTTTGTGTCATACCACAATAGTCTGGGAAAAGCCATTTTTCTGCTTGTTTTTGTGGACGGCACAGACAGCAAAAGGTCCAGCCCTGCCCTTGACACTGAGCCTGCTGAGGCTGGTGCTAAATTGCCACCAATTCCAGTGGCAGATGCACACGATCTCTTTCAGACTGGGTTTGCACTGTTTTCTCTTGGTTTAAAGGATCAGTCCTTGCAAACCTTCTGTGCATCGATTGCTTCCACTGATTCCAAGGATGTGTTTGAGTGGATGGAGATTATTTCCTCATATGTGGCCAGCAAGATTAGAGCCAAAGATGCACAAATCTTGCCTAAGAGGACTGAAGCAGAGCTTAGCTTACTCATCTGCTCCTGCCACGTGCAGTGAACCTGATGGGAGCTCTGCTCTGGCTTCAGTGTGGTGAGAAATACTTCACAGCACAGCACTTCCCAAAAAAACCTGGGAACCCTACATCTGCAGGGAAAATCAAACAAACAGGTTGGAGAAATTAATTGTGGAGTTCCCATACACAGCTCTGCATCTAGAGTACAAACAAATAGATGTGACAAGCCGGGCTGTTTGGAAAAGAAAAGAACAGTGCAAACCAGAGAAAAGTCCATCTGCATTTGTGATATTTTAATCACTTACTCTTTCATTAAACAAAATACTTAAGTAGATCTTATGCTTCAATGAAGTTGAAGGGACTTGAGTATATGCTTTAAGTTGTGTAAGTGCTTAAAGTGCTGCCAAGCAAGGATGCAAGTCCTCCAAGTGCTTGGGCTGAGAGTAACTGAAGTGTTTTGCTGAATCAGATCCATGGTGTCACAGAGACTCAAAGTGAGCTCCGAGGTTTCAGCTGAGATGAAGGATAAAGCCAAACAGCATAACAGGAAACTCTCGGGATTTTCCAGGGTCTAGTGAATAATTAGATTAAATGCACGATCCCATTTTGGGATTATGAGTGGGTTTGGGGTTTTTTAGACCATCAAAAAGAGAAGGAGCCTTCCTTTGCAGACATATACAAAATGTATCAGGTGACTTTTCCTATGCTTGCACTTTCCTAGTATGTGGCATTTCAAAATTAAACAAATGTCAGTGACAGTGCAGTTTAGTTCTAAGTAATAAAAAATGTCCAGTTCGTGAAAACAATTTCTTCTCCTGTGTTCATCTAGATAGCATTAAATTATTTCCCAAGTTTTCCCTGGGAAATGAAATGGATTGTAAAAGTAGTGCAAGTAGAACATAACACTGCCATAGCAATTTCATCTAAGCTGTGATAACCAGACTTTTCAGGAAACAATTCTTAATTATATAATTTATGGCACACAAGCATATTTATTTTAATATAAATACTTAATTTACAGATTTTAATTTTTTCCCCTACCTCTGAGCTGTGTTAGCCACATCTATTGCCTGCAGAAATGCATTAAGCAAAGCAGATTGAACAGTTTTGTCCCACTGCTTCATGTCTTTATTCCCCTTAAAATTCTGTCCAGCCATGCCCTTCAGCACTACTGAATTTCAAGGAGGTGATAACTGCTTTGAAATTGATGGAAAGAGCCATAAAGGAGACTAAAGACATAAAAAGTGTCTGTTACCTTCATGCTGACTTTGTCTGCAACTGCTGTGTGATTCCTTTCCGTTGTTTGAATTTATTCAGTCATCCCAGAACGAGTCCTGAAATTGTACACTCTGTAGAGCAAGATTTAATTGGTCTTAACAAAGACATTGCACCTCTAGGAAAAGCCAGACTACCTCTTACACTTACCTACACTAATCTGAGGCTTCATTCACCCTTTTTGCTGCCGTTCTGTAACCTCCCCACCCCAGGGCCCTTGGGGCAGGAATGTCTGCCAGCCCCTCTCAGCTGGGCTCAGGTGGTCCCAAGTGTGGGTGACCTGCCAGGAGCTGAGCCTGGATGGCCCAGGCTGACTGCAGAGGCATTGGGGTCTCATGCAGTTTTCCCCTTGCTGGGCTATCTCAGCAGTGCCCATCACCTCCCTCCCTGCCAGGAGCTGAGCCTGGAGGACCCAGGCTGACTGCAGAGACTTTGGGGTGTCTGCACCAAGCACAGTTTTCCCCTCACTAGGCTATCTCAGCAGTGCCCATCACCTCCCATCCTGCCAGGAGCTGCCTGGGGGCAGTGCCCCCAGACCCTCATGTTCCCTGATGCCTGGAATTGGGATCACAGACCAGTGCTTTAGCAAAAACGAAAGCAACCCCAACTTGTAAAAGCAGCTTCTTTTACAGGATGTTGTTGGCTTCCTCTGCCTTTCATGCTCCCTGTATATCAGGCTTTAAAGTGGGTTAGCAGTAACAGAATTTGTGTGGTGCTTGGTTGCTGCTGACTGCTGCTCCAAAGGGGACAAAACCTGGGCATTGACTTCCCATATACATCTTTAAAGGCTGACTAATATTACTTAAAAAAAAAAATACCATTATATCACAATGGATAGCACCCTGCCACGTCAGCTTTAAAATCTAGTGCTTGCAGACCAGTCAAGATCCAGACATCCTGCCAGTGATAGGGTCCTCAGTAAAAAGGAAATTAGCAGCTGGAGGATAAAGATGCCAAGGAAAAATGACCCAAACAGACCTTTCAAAAGCACTTGAGAAAATCTCATTGAGGTTGCTCAATTAAATATGGATATTGTTTAGAATGTATGGGCGGAGGCAGCAACAGGCGAGGAGCAGCTGTGCCTGCTGAATCCCATCCCTTTGTTTGAGCAACAGCACAAATCCCCACACACGTGGGATCTTTCTCATTATCTCTGCCCCCACCCCACACACTTATCTTTATTTATGGTATTTCCAACAGCATCTCAGGCTGTAACCTTGATTTATAATCCTGGAAATGCTGCTGCCCTGTTTTGTGAGCTAGGTGGGTTGCATGCCTGAGCTGTAATGCTGCTGGGAAGAACAGCAGATGTTTAGCTGTTTTCATTTCCACTCCTCAGTGGACAATCAGCGAGGTCTGATCACTTCTCTTGCTTGCTGTGGGGTGGCCCAGAAATCCAAGTGTGGGGTCTGGCCAGAGAATTGCACACTGCTGGATCAGCAGAATACCTCCATCAGCATTTGCATTGCAATGACAATGGAGAGCTCAGAAACTGAGGCATTGTTCAGAGCTTTTCTTGTACTTCTGATTGTGTTCAGAGCTTTTCTTGTACTTCTGATTGCCCTAGGTCTGTTGCCAAACTCTTTTTGGGTTGTTTTGCATATGTGACACTGTCCTCTTTTGGGACTTCCCACAGGATGTCAGGCACCTTTCTTATCTCTTTTCAGGAACTGAAAGTACACAGCACAGACGGATGAGAAACGTTTTCCCCCTAGTAAATATTTTCACCAAAACAGAAACACCTTTATATAACTGAGTTTCCCGTAAACTGTTAATGAGAAACCTCCTGCTTTTCAGAGGAAAACAAACAGGCAAGCAAAACCCTCAACCCACCCTTGTGCTCAGCAAGTTCCTCCAGGTAGGAATCTAGCCATGTCTGCAAAAATTGTGTTGTGTAATGCCAAGGAAATGCAAGAAACCAACAAATACTCTCATTCATCCCTCAGCCAAGCTTTCTTCCCACTCTTTTCCACTTGATTTGAACTAATTCCCATCTAGTGACTGCAGGGGAGTTTCTCTCTGGGGAGATCATGGACTGCAGGGTCTGTGTCACCCAAGCAGTGTCACTATTAGCACCTGTGCAAATCAGCTCCGCTTGTCTCGTTACTCTTGATTGATCAGCTGCACTGGAGCCTCACTGGATTGTAAACCAGTCGAGTCAATCCAATATCAAACTGAATCGTGATGAATGAGTGTGGGTTGATCTAAAATTACCCAAGAAGTGTGGCTCCTTGAAAGGGTGTTAACTCCACCGATGTCGAGGGAGTTACTCCTGTTTTGTGCCACTATAAACAAGAGCAGAGCTGAGCTGTGACTCATTGCCCATTTCTCTTTTGCTGCTTCTATTTTCAGAGCAGATCTCCTGGCTTTGCTGCTAGCTGAGCTTGCAGAGATGCTTTTGGAGCTCCTTGCTGCTGAAACAAGGCTAGACTTTGTTCTCTGTGGGAGGGCAGAGAGAGTCAGGATGTTATGACCTGGGAAAGGCTCAAAACCAAAGGCACACAGAGTGTTTTTGGTAGTATTATAAAGTACAGGTGCCCCAAAGCCTAGGTTTTATCTCAGCTGTTAGCAAGCATTTGAGGGAGTCGTTCCGTGGCCATACTGGGCTCCAAAAAAAAAAAAAAAGTGTTTGTCCCGAGACACTAAAATAGAGGTTCCAGGAAAAAATGTTTATGATACTACTTGGACCTGGACAAAGATGCCTGAGGGGAATAGTCGCTTTGAACCCCTGAAGTCTCTTCATGAGCACTGCCATATAATCAGAAGGACTTTTTCATAGGGACAGCTATTTTTAAATTCATTTTTCTGACACAGGCATGTACAGGCAGGATGCTTCTGTTTTCTAAGGCAGGCGATGTAGCAATCTGTCAGCTGAGAAACATCTGAAAAAGGGTGGTTTTCCTCAAAAGGAAAATGGCTAAAGAAAGCATGTGGCTTTCAGGAGAGAAATACTTTTTTATTTTTATTAAAGAATCCAGTCCCCAAAACATTTTTAGTCTGACATTTAGAATTTGAACTATACCATGTGCTCCAGCATTGCAGCTATTAAAATCACTTGTTTGCACCTACCAGCCAGAAAGTCATTCTGTGGCCAAGGTGCTGTGTCCACATCTTCCTTTTCCACCCAAGCTGTCCTTAGCTGTCTGGTCTTGGCTTTCATAAACCACTCATCGCTTTCACCAGGCCCCAAAACAAGATGTGGTAGGAGCCATCACAAATTAGGAGCTCCTCTTTGCAGGGATGGACACCATGACCACAGCACTAAGGAGAGTCATGTCTTCCATGCTCACATTGCTTTTGGGCACAGTTTGTTCCGAAATTTGCCATGCTGGCAAAGATCTGCAAAATAGGATGGAACTCTCCCCTGCGCAGCAGCCAGAATGGGGTGCGTGCTTCACCACAGTCTCCTCTGAGCTTTATTTTGACAATGCAGGAATGTAGAACCATTCTGCTGGTCCTCTGAAAATGAGTGAGTTCCAGCCTCAGAACTTAACTGGTGTCACATTGTTATGAATCACTACTTAAATATTTTCAGTGCTCCTTGGAAGAAATGGAAAACTCAAGCTAAAGCAGAAGAGCTAAATAGGAATTTAGTCTTTACCTCAGGAGCCATAAAATGACTCCAGTTAGAGCCCTGTAAGTCTTGACATAGAATATTCTGCCTGAAGTCGCCTCTTTGTTTCTTTCAGGCTACATTTTCCTTAATTTGCCATCAGGCTGAGCTGGGCTGATTTGCGTTTCTGTGCTGCAGCCCAGCAATCAAACAAAATAACACAGCACGCTGGCAAACACGAACAGAGCCTGCGGACTGCGAGTTCCTCTGGCGTGTGTGCAGGCAGCTGTGGCCATCCTGGCTCGGAAGGAATTGGAAGAAATCCTCCTGCCACGAGGATGGGTTGTGCTGCCGTTGTGCCCAGGCGTTTTCTGTGCAAACCTGTTGACCTTGGTGGAGTTACTCCATCCACAGGGCAGGAATTCCGAAAACAGGACTTGGGCTGTGTCAGTGGCTGTGCCACATCCATTGGATTCGGGAGGAGCAGGGATGCTGTCGGCTTAAAATAACAGTCAGTTTTCAACTTTTATTAGAAGGGTAGGACTTAAAGAGGAAAATGGATGGAGAGAAACATAGGTTAAAGGAATTTGAGAGAAACAACACTGTGTTTTCTCAGAACTACAGGAACACAACACATCTCCAGAAGAATGTAGGCTGAAGTCAAATTGCAGGACTTGTATCTTTTTCCTTAGGAAAAATGCTGCGGTGAAAAAAGTTAATGATTTTTAAATAATGCTCCATTTTGCAGAGAACAATTTTCCAAGCAGCCTTTGCCTCCAAAGCAATTGCTGACCATTTAATGACAGAGTAAGTATCAGATACTGGAAGAAAGTGCATGTGGTAAGGGCCATATAATCACAAAGTAAATTCACCGGTATTTTTGCCTTAAAAACCAGCACACGTGTCAAATGATATTTTTGGGTCTCCTGTGTGTAATTACCGAGCATCATGCACTTTGGGAATACATAATGACCATGTATGCTCCTTGCACCAGGAGGATACAATTACTCCTTCAGCATCCCTTGGATGCCTTTCTGAAGGGCCAAATGTGACCTCAAATACAGGACCCTTAGTGACCAGGATTTTGGGGACTTTATCTCATAAATAGCCAAGTCAGCATCGTGCCCTGTCATGGTTTGCTTGAGAATGCTTTGGGAGAGGTGAAGGCCTGAGACAAATGAAAGAACAAATGCGAATTCTGTTGCAAAGGAGCTGCAGGCTGGTTTGGGTGCTTGAGTTTATCACAAATATATTTCATCTGCCTGTGTCTTCCTCCTGCCATTGCATTTCTGAACTTAATAATGCTGTGCCCACCATCAAAAGGGGCTAGAAAACTTAAAAATAGGTGCAGGAAGAAGAAGGACACTGTGGCTGGGAAACATGCCTGACATGCAGACACTTCAGGCATCAATAGGAAGTTCAAAGGGGTGCTTGGAGAAAACACTGACTACAAAGTCAGCTGCAGGCACAAAAAATGGGTGCTTGGTGCTGTGGGTGTGATAGCCAGTGTCGGTATTTCACAAGAAAAATAAAACCAGAACTACAGCCAGACGTGATATCACACCAAATTTACGGAGAATGCACAGAATGATTTACTGGAATAAAGGATTTTGCCAGAAAACTGCCAGTTCTATAAAGCTATTTTCTACTGACTGCGAATCTCTGAAGACCTGTTAAATCCCCTTGGTGAGGAAGAAGAATCCCTTTTATCTGTAAGAGACAGAACTAGCTGATTTTCATCTGATATCTTTCAGTCCTGGGAGTGTTCACTGCAGACTTTTTTTCAGCCAAGTTCCCAAAGCACTGAGTGAAAATATTCTCTTTTTCTTTTGGGTTCCCACTTCGAGATGTTTTTCTCCCTATGGTCAGCAGTTGATGAGTGGTCACTTTGTGTTTCTGAGGAAAGGAAGAATATCCCTTGAACAGGTGAATGGGACTATAAAACCAAGTCACTCACACTCTGCTATCCCTTCCTGGGGCTCTGGAATATCTGAGGCATGTCCTGGCGCCCTCTTTATCATTGTCTCACCAACTACTCGGTGCCTGAGTTTGAGAAACCTTTATTAGTCAGAGCTGGGCTGTATTGTTGGAGGTAGATAAGGGCTCCAGGTCACTGCAATTCAATGTATGCCTGGCTTGCTTAATCTGAAGCCCATTATATAAGGGAACAATAATCTTGATTTTCTCCGTCCTCACATTCGTGCTCTGCAGTCTGGGGATCTCAAAGCAAATGCTAATTAGCTAAGCTCTCAAGTTAAATTTAAAGCACACTATAAGATTTGGAGAGAAAGGTTAAATTTTGCTTCCACAATTGCACTTCCAATAGTTCTAGCCAAATCCTGCCTGTTCATGTTTTAAAAGTCTTCCATATAAATATCACAAACACTAATTATTTTGCCATCAATTGCCAGTGGAAAGCATCTGAGAGCTGTTTCAGTGTGGAGCATTTTGCCACACATCTAAGTAGGTGATTTAGCAAACCTCAGGCTAATGTCAAAGGTCCAGATGGCTCAAACACTTTCAAGGCTACTGCACTTTGCACTGCCTGACGTCTGTTGTGCCTCAGCTGCAGAGATTTGCTCAGGATAATGCCTGAAAGTATTTCCTTTGATGTTAGATAGCATTAAGTGTGTAAATGAAAAGAGAGAAAAAAAAAGAATAAAAGCCAACCCTGAACCTAGAATCCAATCTTCCTGAAATATTCAAGATAATAGTCTGTTTTCACAGTCTGTCTACAAGAGACTGTTAATATCACATTAGTTCCTTATGCTGATTAGCACTCCAGCACCAACACACATTTCATAATGATTTCAAAATTGTGCAGAACCTAGGGCATAGTTTCCAGCCTGTGCTGGGGCGAATCTCCTTGTGTTATTTTCCTTTTCAGAGCCTTGAGCCAAGCCTGGTGTGAGCAGGAGCAAACTGAAGCCTACAGCCTTTATTTGTGAAGAACCAAAACCAGCGGTGGCACAGGGAATACCTGGAGGCAGCGCGGGGTTAACGAGGGTGACAAATGGCCCTTGTCAATCTGCAGCTCCTCTCATTCGGCCTCACATCACATGGCAATGACCCCAGGAGGGCCCTGGCAGTGGGAGTTAGCCCTCCATGGATATTTCAGCTCTCGTGGGCAGGGACAGGCGGGTGGTGCTGGTGTGATAATCCTGGGCACACCTGGATGCTGAGGAATTGGGAATTTGGAATTCTGCATCTGCCTGCACCATGCTGGGCAGGAACAGTGCTGGATGGGAACCACGGATCGGGGAGAACAGAGAGACAGAGTTAGGAAAGGCTGTGGGTGTTCAGGAGAGCCTCGAGAAGTTGTTTTGGCAGGGCAGAGGCAGCAGAGCCTGGAGAGCACAGCCAGGTCTGCACTCCTGGGGAGCAGGAGGGAGCATCGCACGAAGGACAGCCCTTTGCAGCTCTTTTTGCCAGCTTTTGTTGTTTTTTACTTCCTCTTCTCAAAATAGCTACTTGTTATAACAAGCTCCTTGCCAGGATGTCGCAACTGAGATGTTTGCTCTCAATCCTGGCTGTGGTTACTGCAGCACGACCGCGCTGGGGAAATCAACCCCCCCAGACAAGTGGCAGAAAATACAATCCTGGCTGCGCTGAAAATAACAAACTTTGACTCACTTCCTCTTCAGAAACTCCTCAGCATGCACCATTATGCAATTCTCCAGTCTCCTGGTACCAAGAGAGAATGAATACCCATTTAATCCCTGAGGAGAGAACTTCTAGGGGGAAATTTTCCCTGCACAGATCCTTCAGTTCTGGTGGTGTTAAAGTGATGAAACACCAAGGAATGCTCTGCTGCTATCACCAACCATTCTGAGTGTGTGTGTTTGCATGTGATCCACATCTCTCCTTGCTGCTTATTTCACAGAGGACATGAGGCTCTTGGCATTTTAGCCAGAGCACCTCAAATCCATGTCTGAGACTCCAGAGGTGCAACCTTTCAGCTTTTTGGGGTATTGCAGTCTCTAGGAATTATCCCAACTCTCTGTCATCAAACCAGAACCTGACATTAAAAAACAATTCGCCTCAGTGAAAAACATACATTTCTTGGGTGACTGCTGGGAAGTAAGCAGGAAAAAAGAGATGGAAAATTGCTTGTATATGAAATATGCATGAAGAACATTTTCATGAGCCCAGACTTCAGTCTTGCTGGGTTCAACATCTGTCATTAAGCCCTTCAGAATTCTGAGCTGCAGCAATAAATCCTTTTAAATTTTTTTGTTGTTGTTAATGACATCAAGGCAGCATGGCAACTATTTAGGCAAAACTGTTCTGAATGGACACATGCCCTTTTGGTGACTGGTAGTTGCAAGAAAAATATTCAATAGATTAAGGGCAAAAGTGCAAAAGCAAAAATATCTTCTTAGTCATTGATGGGAATAAAGTTTTGCTAAATAAATGATCAGGGTGAAAAGAATTCCCATGAATTCAGGTGCTGGCTCAGCAGCTCAATCCATAACAGGAAAACTCAGGCACATGCACATGGCCAGTGCTGTATCCAGGGAAAGCCATGGGAGCCACAGCACACTTTTTACCCAAATCACCCCCATTTTATCTGCAATTTCCCACTGAAAACAGCAAAATGCGGGACCTACCCCAAGCATGAATAAGTGCAGCAACACATCAACAACGTATCGTGAGGATGAACACACAATGTTCACCTCTAAATTCAGTGCATTGTACTGTGACATCTTCTGGTGATATCTTTGTGGAGTTTTAGCAGAGCAGAAATATCTTTAATAGGGACAGAGGACTGTCCTTTTGGAAAAAAACCCTATTTTCATTGCCACCCAGAAAGATGCCCCAAATCCACCAGCTCACAGGGATCCACTGTTAACTCCTAATAAAACACCTAATTCTTTTGAAATCTGGACTTCTGTGTCTTATTAGTGCCCCCATCACAGACAAGACCCTATTGCCCCAAGCTCCGTTCACATACACCTCAAATCCTCCCAGGATTTATAATTTAAATAAGCATATCAGAGATGTTAATCTAAGAGTTTTTTTGCGGGTTTTATTTCAGATTCCAGTAAAAGAGATAAAGAGCTGAGATCTGGACTCTTTTGTTCTGTAGTCAGGTGTTTCTTCTGAAACTGGGATAGGGTTAGGAAGAACACCTCTGGCTGACCCTGGGCATGAATGATGCCTTAGGATTTTAGCTTCTGTATTTTCCATGTATCTGTAATCCTGTAACTTTTAGTGTATAACTCTGGACTCCATACAGGTGCTGAGCTGCTGTTCTCTCATTTTTAGACAAAACCTCTCTAAGCCCCAAACTCAAGAACACCTCACTGTCTCAGGCCCCGAGATATGGAAACAACAGTGAATTAATTGGGGGGAGCAAACTTGGAGTAATTAACTTCATTACCTGAAGCTGTAATTGGAGGATTAACCCAAGATATGCAAATGGACAGAACTTATAAAGTATGAAAAACCTATGTCCATTTTGGGTGTACCCCCGGGTGGCTGTGACTGCCCTAAAAGCACCTGAAGGCCCTTCAATAAATTTAACTGCTTTTTATTCCCTTAACTTTGTCTAGCCTCTGTTTTAGGTAAGCTTTTCCAGGCATCATCAGTATCCTCTCTCAGATCATGCTATCTCTGCTGCAGGATGAATTCTCCTTTGGGGGTCAGGCACAGCTGGCACTGATGAGGCAGCAAGGTGGGCAGTGAGGAGGGCAGTGAGGTGGGCAGTGGGCAGTGAGATGGGCAGTGAGGTGGGCAGTGAGGCGGGCAGTGAGATGGGCAGGGAGGAGGGCAGGGAGGTGGGCAGGGAGGAGGGTGGTGAGGTTGGCAGCCTCTCCCCTGTGACTGCTCCAAGGTGCTGTGGTTTGGCTGCAGCCAAGCTGAGCACTGCTGTGGAGATGTGCCCGTGCAGGCAGGAACTTACCAAATGCCTGCCCTGCTGCAGAGCCCGGGCTGCTGGAGGCACAGGGCTGAAGGCACAGGGTGCTGGAGGCACAGGGCTGAAGGCACAGGGTGCTGGAGGCACAGGGCTGGAGGCACAGGGTGCTGGGGGCACAGGGTGCTGGAGGCACAGGGTGCTGGAGGCACAGGGTGCTGGAGGCAAGGGCTGAAGGCACAGGGTGCTGGGGGCACAGGGTGCTGGAGGCACAGGGGGCTGGAGGCACAGGGCTGGAGGCACAGGGGGCTGGAGGCACAGGGCTGGAGGCACAGGGGGCTGGAGGCACAGGGCTGGGGGCACAGGGCTGCAGGAAGCCCAGGGTGCTGGAGGCACATGCTCGGTGGGCAGAAGCTCTCCCCAAGCTGGAGGCAGCCGTGGCCTGCCTGGCTGTGCCTGCCTGGCTGTGTCTGGGTGGCTGTGCCTGCCTGGCTGTGCCTGCCTGGCTGTGTCTGGGTGGCTGTGCCTGCCTGGCTGTGCCTGCCTGGCTGTGCCGGGCTGGCTGTGCCTGGCTGTGCCGGGCAGCCCACGTGCGCTCAGCCTGCAGGGAAGGGCCAAGAAGGAGGTGAACATGCAATGTGGTCCTCCTGCCTGGGCCTGCCTGGCGTGACACACCCAGCTCCTGCCCAAAAACACTGCCTTCCTTCTCCTGGAAAGGGAAAACAACCGCAGCTGGCTTTGCCTTTGGAGAACTTGCTTCCTGCGCTCGTTCCCGTGGAGAAAACACCGTGAACGTTTCTGGGGCTGCCCAGAGATGGGCACAGCTCAAGGCACAGGGACTGCCTGAGCTGCAGTGCTGCCCATCCTTCACCCCACTCTTTCCCAGACCCAGGTGATCCAGGCAGGGTCCCACTGAGATGCTCTCCAAGGTTCAGCCAACACCCACAGCTGGGACCCTCCTTCAGGCTGCTGAGGATCTGCTCCATTTCTGGTGCTGTCGCCTTTTTCAGCCTGGAAATGAAACTTGAGATAATTTTAGTACAGGAGGTCATAGAAAAGTGGGTCTTTCTTGGAGCTCCAGGGGCAGTTCTGGAAGAGTATCCACAAAAGCCCAGCCCCGCAGTGGTGAATACAGTTTAATAGGTTTGAGGAAATTAGCAGAATTGATAAAAAGCACCAGTTTGGAGGACAAGTGGTGATGCAAATCCCCCCAGGTCAAGCCCCTTCTCTGGAGCCCCCACCCTTGGTATTAGTTGGACTTGTTGGTGAAAATGTGTCTTGAAGATTTTGCTCTCAGCCTCAGTTCCCAGGAAGAACCAAGACAGGAGAGGAGCCTTGTGCCTTTTGGGGCCTGGAGCTCTGCAATGGCTTTGGTTTCTCTAGCTGGGGAACAGGGCAGGGAAAAGCACTGGGAAGGCTACAAATGTATAAAAGAAAAAAAGGCAAAAATCACTCTGGCATCAGTGCCATCTCACACTTGCAAGGGGAATGTGCCACTGAAGGGGCAGTTTGATGGCATGGCCACTGCCCAGCTGGAAGGATGCCCTGAAGGGAGGACAGCTCAGTGTCTTCAGTAGTGATGCTGAAGGTTGGTAGAGATGGTGTTTGGTTGATCTAAGGAAGACACAAATCTGGGAAATCTGTGGTGCATCAGGGTGAGAGCAGAATTTAAAATTATCTCATCCCCTTAGGAAAACTGACTGGAGACAGCAGGATGAAATTCAGTAGAGACACACGCAGGATGTTGTACTTAGGCTTGGCCATGCCATTCCTTAAATCTTTCATCTTGAAAGAGTGAAAAGGTGTCCTGTTCTGCTAAGCCCTGAGAAAACTTCAGCAGGATTTTCATGCTCAGTTTCATGATCAGCTGGAAGACCAGATCTCTGCAGAGTTTCTTTATGACTCAGTATAAAACAGCCTTTGTAAACCAAGAGACAATAGCGGTATAAAAATCCATCATCATTCCCCTCTGGCACAAATATTTCTGCTGGCTTGGTTGGCAGCATAAGCTTCGGGGGCTGCAGGCTGAGAGCACCAGTATTAAACTTTGAATTTCTCCTGGAAGGTGTTGACTACAAAGTGTGTTGGAGACACCCTTGGAGTGGGAGAAACCACGGAGATGTGGTTGTGCTGGGGAATTTGTGGGGAATATGCCTTACTTTGGTGCTGTTTCAAGTCAATAGCATTACTACTCCACTAACATCAAGGGAGTTAGCCTTGTATGGAGCTGGAAATAACGCAGTGCTTAATTAGATGATTTTGATAAGAAGAACCTAGGGTGAAGTGTAGCTAGAAAAGATTAATTGCAGCTTCATTTTCCAAGGTAATTCCGTGTAGGATTGCCTCTGGTCACAGCACAGTTTCGCTGTAATGGTGCTGCGCATTGTTAAAAGTCAGCAGTCATTTATTTTGTGCTGAACAGACTACATTATGAAGGAGATAATCCAGTTTGCTGTCATTTTGGCAGCTTGCTAATGACACAGGGCAGCACAATATTGCACGGGTTCAGAATTCAGCTGCTAAGCTTCAAGATTTATGCTTTGCACATACTGTCATTCTTCAGAAATAGTTTTTGCTTTATCCCAAAACTCTGCTTTAAATTTATTCTCACTTTCTGGCTAGTGTCTAAAGGGCAAGCAAATGACATTTTTCTTCATGCCTGTTAAATGATCTAGTACCGGGTGAGGGCAGGGGGAAAACGCTGGCTATTAACATGGCCAGAGCCTTTGCAAGAGGCAGACAGAATGGAAAAGAGAACAGATTTGAGCTGACTCATTCAGGAGAGGTCTTAACAAATCATCCATTGCTCTAAATCTGTGTCCTTCGTCTAGAAGGAAAGAGAGTCCAGTGGTGTGGATATCAGCCCAGGAGCTGTGTGGGGCTAAGAGCTGCCTGGAGCATGTTGCTCCCTCCTCCCCTCCCTGCCACACTCCATCCCTGTCCTGATTTCCATGGAATGAGAAGTCAGCCCCGTGGCCCAGCCAGGAGCCAGGCAGGCTTTGATTTTCAGGAAGAAAAAGGGAAAATCTGCTGAAAAGGGACAGCTCACTGTCATTTCCACCACACATTATCAAGATTGCTCTTCACTGTATTGAACTCTCCTCGGCCAATTTCGCCACAGGTTTGGTTTTTCAGAGTGTTTCATGCTCAGGAGTAGTTTCAGGCTCACAGACCATAACGAACCCTTATGGAAATCCTGCTGAGTCTGTTTGGTGACCTGTTGGGTTTCAGATTTGCTTTGGTTGGTTGGTTTGACTCCGTTCATTGTTCATTTGGGGGTCCCCAAGGAGCGGAGGGCCGTGGGTTCTTCTGCTCACTTCTATTCACAAAGGGTGGGAACTCAGGCACCCCCTGAGAGCGCAGGCTTTGTAAGGGCAGGTAGGCAGAGAGATCAGGCTGTGGAGAGCATTCAGAGTGGGCACAAAAAGCTTGACCTTCATGTCCTGAAGCCAAGGGAGTCTGAAGAGTGAATCAAAGAGGACAGGAGGAACTGACAGTGGGCGATTGATGGGCGAAGAATGTAATCTCAGCAACTGCGTTTTGAAGGGAGGCCTTCAGGGAAAAAAAAAGACAAAAAAAAAGAAGAAAGAATATCAGATCAAGCATTAAAGTTTTATCAAAAAAAGGTTGACCTTTACTGATGTTAACTGCTATGAATAATATCAGTTTGTACCAACAGAGGAATTGAGCCTGAATTTATTTTTCTTGTAGACTTCCCTACTGGATTAATTCACTGGTGAATGAGACAAAAGTAGGAGGAAGCTGCATGCTGATACTGCTAACAGCAAAATTCACCTCTCAGGCCAGACTTTCATACAAAATAGCCGTGATCTCATACTTTTGTGCTTTATGAAAAAGACTGAAATAAAGTCAAAACTGCTGTGTGCTGCACTGAATGGTATTTACAGCAGTGGGAGACATCCCAGGACCTTCATTCCATCGCCCTTTACCCCACCCAGTAAAACACAGCCAGTGGAAAAGGTTTAATGTTGGCCAAGATCTGGGCTAGGACTTGCTGGACATGGGTGTGTTGGGATGCTGACTGCGGTGGGGTTTGCGTGTGGGGTGAGGAGGAGAAGCTGAACTGCTCAAGGCCAGGTGGGATGGGGCTCTAAACAACCTGGGCAGGTGCCCCTGCCTGTGCCAGGGGGGTGGAACTGGATGATCTTTAAGGTCCCTTCCAACCCAGACCATTCTATGATTCTGCAATGATTCTGTGGTTACAAGGAAAAATCTTGGGGGGCATCCTGAAATGGAGTCAGGGTCTCAGCTCAGGACAGGCACTCAACAAGTTAAATCCTCTCCTTTCAAATGCGGCAGTCAGACTGCAGGAAGACACAAACTGGTGGTCTCAGAATGAAGAGAGGGAGAGAGAGGAAAAAGGAAGGCTATTTTTAATAGTTGGAAGGCTCTGACATACAAAGGGTCACCCTGGACAAGACAGAGACAGCAGCATTTCTGAATGGCTCAGGAGCAGGGAAGGAAGGAAAGCGAAGAGCTGAAGCTGACTCATTCCAAGGACCTCAGTGAGGAGGATGGGGTATTCAGCATTTCCCATGAAGAAGTACCCTTAAAAACAAACCCTACTTTTCAAAGAAAAAAAAAAAAGTAAAAGAAAAAAAACCCAGAAGCCTTTCACGAGATTTTGAATAATTTATAAATGTCTTTTGCCTTTTACTCATCCTTAGAAAATTCCTTAAGAAATCAGCGGATCACTATTGTAGGCGGGAGCTTTCATCAGCGTATTGAGTGAGCAACAATGCTCATGTCAATCTCGTGCCTTTGGATCGGGGACAGCACCTTGTGTGTCATCGTTTGCACAATGCCTCAGGACTCTGCTGCTGATGCTTGTGGAAAGTACAAAGCAGTCCCCGGAAGGCACTGTGCCCCATATGACTTTTTTTCCACTCTTTATCAGCTGGTGATAGAGATAAATGTTTGTTTTCTCCGAATGTTTTTGGTTCCAGATTGATATAAGGTGTGAGTGAGAAGTATCTCCATCAACACTCTTAGATTTACTCTTAGATCCACAACTCTTTGAGTTAATGCGCTGAGAGTGTAACCATTCTGGATTCAATTTCTATAACCCCTGTTTTACAGAACTGTTTTGGTTTTCGTTTGGTTTGCTGTTGCTATTTTTTTTTGTTTGGGTTTTTTTAGATCTGTCTCTCTGGAGAAAGCTAATTAACAGTATGACACCGTGGTTTGACATGTCCATATCTTTTTGAAAGATATATGCAGAATAAGGAAAGATCATCTTCATCCTTCACCCATTAAGACAAAAGAGCCCCTGTTGCTTCATGAAATTTCACATGTATGGGCATCTTTTCCTTGCTCTTGCTGTCTTCTCAGTCTCCTCTGCCATCTCCATCTGGAAAGACCTTAAAACTCTCTGTACTCTGTAGGAAATGAGGCTCAAAGCATTTCCTCTCCTTCTTCACATTACCCTTTCCCCTGCCTTGTACACCAGCGTGCTCTTGGTCCTCTACTGCTATTCAAGAGAGAAAGGAGTGCATTTCAGGTGAGTATTCATATGCAGGACAAGATCCACCACTTTCTGTGGGAAAAACCCTGCAAGAGAGAATGCAGTGAGTCTCTGAGGTTTCCCTGCTGTGGTTTTCCTGGGCGGTGTTTCTGATGACAGGTGAGAGGTATATTGGGGAATTTTGAAGCTGCAACCATTTCTCCCTCTTGCAGCTCCTCTTCCTCACTAGGATGTGGTGAAATTCATCCTAACCAAGCCAAGCACAGGAGCAGCTCTTGTTTCTGGTGCCTGTTTTTGCTGGACAGCAGAGCTGTGCACAGCACCTCGAGCCCTGCTCTGTATCACATTTACAGGGCAGCTTTATCTTGCTCATCCTGCTGCTCCTAGATAAGTAATTCCACTCTCCCCTGAGTGCTAAGCCCTTGCAAATATTTATGCACACCTCTCCTCATACCATCACTCAGCCAGTGCCTTCAAACCTTCTTCTGAAGCCCTTCACATTTCTGGTAATTGCTGTTACTCTTTTCCTCCACTCTTCAGGCAACAGCCTGACCACTATATACATTTAAATTTCTTATAGCCCTACCCCCTAGGCTACCCCTTTCTCCATAGACCTTATAGACTTTTCTCCATAGACTTTCTCCGTAGCACCTTATCTTCCCTCATTACAACTTAATGCATGGCGGAGAGGCAGCGAGGAAATAATTTCACACACAGGGGCATAGCATGAGACTGTGAATTCACAGATAGAAATTGAGCACCACAGGACTCAAATCCCCCAGATGTGCAGTTTGGGAACACCTGCAGCTGTTCTGGTCACTGAGGAGGAGGGATGTCACCA
The DNA here is from genome assembly GCA_036785705.1 of Acanthornis magna. NCBI lineage: Eukaryota > Metazoa > Chordata > Aves > Passeriformes > Acanthizidae > Acanthornis > Acanthornis magna. Next base: position 929,518 of record JAWUZG010000027.1, on the reverse strand, counting down.
TCACAGCCACAACAGTTGTTCCCAAACTGCACATCTGGGGGATTTAAGTCCTGTGGTGCTCAGTTTCTACCTGTGAATCCACAGTCCCCTGTGTGTGAAATTATTTCCTCCCTGCCTCTCCGCCATGCGTTAAGTTGTAATGAGGGAAAATAAGGTGCTCACTGTTCTGGTTCATGTAATTATGTATTTGGAACTTTAATTAGAATGCCACGAAATCAATGAAGACAAATGAATCTAGCTCTAAGACATTATTTAATCACCTAGGTGTATTTTCAAATTAAGACAGAGCTCTTGATAGCAGAGCCACTTCAAGCAACCCACATTGGTAATATTATTTACTAAGGGACTATGCATACACCACCACCTGCATCCATCAAAACTAAGGGTGCTCTAGATCATCCAGGGCCAAAATTAATGCAAACAACCAGGAAAAATATAAAGAACAAAGAAAATAACATGCCAGTCCTGGGGCTTTTCTCTCTAATCATTGGAAGGGCCTTAGGGTAGGCACATCAATTATTTTCTTTGTTCCTCCTTCTGTACACTGTTTACATTACAATTTGGAATAATTATTTAAGAAGCCCTGAGTTGTGTTGGATGTGGGTGGTGGATTCATGGCCTGGAGACTGTGGTGGTGTTGTATATTACTGTTTAATTCTCAGAGGGCTGAGCTTACTGTACTCCATCTGCAATTAATTCATCACTTTGCATGTGTGCTTTTATATAGTGTACATATTATGTATAATATAGCCATTCAGCAATGCAATTCTGTTTTCTCCTCTTATTGCTGTGGACAGCAAATGTCTGCCTGGCCTGCTCCATTTGTGATCACCTAAAACATGACAGAGGGAGCTTTTTGCCATGTGGTTGAGCCAACAGAAATGTCAATTTTCTTCTCGTGGTTATTGTTCTCAAGCTGCAGTGGCATAACTACAAACAGATAGCAAGACATTGCAGGTACACAGCAAGATCTGCAGCAGGTTTTACAGATTTACTTGGGTATTCAGGCTGTTCATCCTACTTTTCCTCTGCTAAGGATTTGGTTCAAAAACTATCATCCAGAATCTGTGATATTTCTTCTTAATGAACGTGATAGGAGAGACATTGAACACATTGAGTCAATAAAATTGTGCTGGGATAACTAAAAGAAAGATATGATCCATATTAGCTGCAGGCTAACCATTGGCACATCATCCAAGAAAGCTGAAATAGTTGCATTCTTCTAAGATTCAAGTATGCTTTGAGGTGAAAATACCATTTAGCAAGCACATATATCAACAATTCATTTTGTAGCCCTTTTCCTCAGTATCACAGGCTGTAGGCCAAATTCAAGGCTGACGTCTGCTCCCTGCCTCCTCTGGGCTTTCACCCGAGCTAACATTTGGTGTCTCCCACTTCAGCCAGAACCAAACTCCTGCAGTGAAACACATGCCAAATATTGAGGGCAGCACTGGAATATATGTCGGCGGTGAAACTGCTGCTAAGGAAACTCCGTGCTCTGAGTGTCACTGGACACTCATCAGGAGGAGAAACTAATCATTGAATTGGTAATTCTCTCCTGAGCTGGCAGGACAGTCCATTTGGTAAAGTGATCCTGAGGCAGCGCAGCAGGCAATGATCAGCTGATGCCACTTTAGGGAGCAGTATTGGCTTTAGGTTGGGTTTAGTCCCACCTGTCAGGAATGCTCCGAGCTCTACAGCAAATAGAGCAAACAGCAGTTTTTCAGTGTTGTCTGGTGAATGAGGAAACTCTGGGGAAAGCAACTTGTCTGTCCTTCCTCAGCCCTTGTGCTGGTCTAGCTCAGCATCACTCTGATACTGAGTGGGTGTGTGCAGGAGAGCAGAGCTGACCCCCTCCCCCGAGAGCAGAGCTGATCCCTCTCCCCTGAGATCAGAAATGAACCCCATCCCTGAGATCAGAGCTGATCCCCCTCCCTGAGATCAGAAATTACCCCCATCCCTGAGATCAGAGCTGATCCCCTCCCCTGAGAGCAGAGCTGATCCCCTCCCCTGAGATCAGAAATAACCCCATCCCTGAGATCAGAAATGAACCCCTCCCCTGAGACCAGAAATGAACCCCATCCCTGAGATCAGAGCTGACCCCCATCCCTGAGATCAGAGCTGACCCCCATCCCTGAGATCAGAGCTGATCCTCTCCCCTGAGAGCAGAGCTGATCCTCTCCCCTGAGAGCAGAGCTGATCCCCCTCCCCTGAGAGCAGAAATGAACCCCATCCCTGAGATCAGAGCTGACCCCCCCCCTGAGATCAGAGCTGATCCCTCTCCTCTGAGATCAGAGCTGAACCCCATCCCTGAGATCAGAGCTGATCCCCTCCCCTGAGCCCCTCAGAGCCACAGAACACAGGGGTACACCTCTGGTAGCCAAACCAGGCTCCCTTGGGGCCCCTCCTGCCTTGCAGGCACAGGGCTGATGACCTGTCCTGGGGCAGGCTGTGCAGGGTGAAGATCCCATCCTGCCTGGCTCTGGGGGGCCCTGCAGGAGTTTCTGGGGGCAGGCAGGGAGGGAGGAGACAGCAGACTGTGTCATAGCACTAAAGAAAGAGGAGAGAAAGCTCTGCCACTTTAGTTTTATCTTCATCCTCCCTGCAAAGCAGATGGCTCTGAATCATACTTGTTCCAGAAACTAGACAGAAAACCTATTGCTAGAGAATCATGTCTCTTATATGAGCTCTCTGATGTAGGAAAGCAAGAAGCCTCCGAGACATGAGCTGTAAACATTTTCTGTGGTAGTGCTATGGCAATAACATGGCTTTTAAATTCAGAGGTACAGAGTCAAGCCCTCAATGATGGGATAAAAAAGTCACGTGGCAGCACAATACTTCTGAGAGGAATTGTTTGGCCATTTCTGCTGTGTAAGCAGAGTATCCAATGCAGACATGGATAAAATTGTACTAAAGTGTGAAAGGCAAATCTTCTTATATATGAATAACTGGATAAACACAGCCCTCACTGAAAATTTCTGTGGAAATGGATCATTATGTCCATGGCTATACCTGAGAGGCACAAAAGGGTATCACAGAGGATAAATAGAGTTGTTACATGTCAGGGGTCTGACTTCCATTACTTTTGTAAGACGTAGTTGTGTAAGTTTCTGCTTATATCCTAATTTATGAGGATGTGGGTCAAAGCCATTTGCTATAGCTCAGAGTAAAGCCAGGAGATACATTCTTTACCTATTATGACTAATATGACATCTGTAAGGAGTTAAATAAAGAGCATCTCTCCTCCACAGGTTTTTTAAGTACCCATCTACTACTGAAAAGTGAAATAAATTCCAAGTTAAAGGGCCATTACAACACTAAAACCAACAAAGGGAGGACAACCTCACACATGTTCCTGAAACCTAATGAGCTTCCAGAAGAGCTGTAATGTCTGAGCCAGAGTACATGGAAGAAGTCAAAGAGAAATGGAAATTGTGTTCTTGATTCTTTACTCAATTATATGAGCTGGAAAGATGAAGTTTCTGTCTGATTCCATGATTAAGGAGTAGATGATGCAGTGTGTTCTTTTAAACAAAAACGTTGCTGACCAATTGATCAGCAGAGCTATGGTAAAACCCTAAAACCTCAGTCAGAAAGCAGAAGCACTCTGTGAGAAAGGTATTGTATCATAAGATTATGAAATCTGCTCACCCAGGTTCAGCTCCAGGTTCTGCCTCTGGCCTCTCCTGTCATCTTAAATAATCAAGAATAAGAGGATTCAAAAGAGGGATCATTATTTTATGTCTTACTGTCAAAGCCCTAAGCCTGGCTTTTTGCAAGTTCCTGAAACTCCAGATGAGCATGAATATTTTTCAGCTGGGCAGAACATTTGAAAATTGGGACCAAAGTAGTTTCATTCTGAAAAATTAGAAAGCACTTATTACTTTCCTTTGCACATCACAGACCTACTTCAAGGATTAATCAGTGGTGTGCTTTAAATGTTGGGCTGGAAAATAATTCACACAATGAATGGCAGGTTTATTCTTCTGCTGGTGCCCAGTCTTTTTCTCCTCACACACAAAGAATTTTAGTTTAAATTGCGGATTATTAGCCATTTTGATGTTTTAAGGAGTGGTCCAAGCAATTACAGGATTATACCAACACACGATGTCCTAGGAACATTTTAAGAAATGCAATGAGATTCGAACAAGAACTTGGCCCTGATGCAAAACAAATAGTGAGATAAAACATCAAAATTGAGCCACTGGCTGTGGCTTGTGTCGAGTAGGGTATTTACTGTCTTGTGACCCAGGCAAAATGCAAGCACCTGGTGCATATGTGGGGCTGAATTTTGGAGCAAATGGCTGCATTTAAACCACCTGGCTGCTGGCTGGGGTTAAACCACCACAGCATGCAACTTCTCTTGGGTGATTGACTTCTCTAAAAGAAGCATTATTTTGAAATTCTGTGCTGCCAAAAATGCTCAGCACTTTTGTCATCCATAGCAGCAGTGATGCTAAACTCACAGTATGTGTTTGAGAAATCTGACATAGAATTCTAAAGGATTTTTCCTTTTTCTTACTTCTCCAGATTTTCCTCTGACATTTCCAGCTCTCTTCTCTTCCCCATTCCTCTGAGTTTTTTCCTCAGGGGACAGTATGTCACAATGATTTCTTTAGCTATGATGCTGTTAGCTCTGCTTCTGAATTCTGAATTTGCTCAGAAGTTTCTGATTTTAAAGGCTGTAAAAATTTTCCTTCTGGCTGACAATACCCACTACATGATATCACAGGAATAAAACTTGCAGCGGGAGACATGGGAAGGACAGACCTCTTACGGCATCAGTGAGAGCTGGACACAGGCTCAAATCCTTGCTGCAGTACAGCTCTCAGGAGATGTCAGGACCCACATAGTCCATTTGTGTCCATTTTGGAGACAGGCTGTGAAAATCTGGTATTCCCAAACTGGGTAGAAATGCAGAGCCAGGTGTGGTTAATTTGTGAAAAGTCCTTATTAGCAACTTTCATGTTTTTACGGCTGCAACATGGAAACCCACGGAAAAACATTCAATCCTGCAGAAGATCCTAAATCTTTTCCTGCTGACAGAGATGAACAGGTACAGATTATCCCTACCCCTAATGCTGAGTGATTTCACCAACCTAGTGGGAAAGATCCTTCTCTTAATTACACAGGAACAAGTAGGGAATTGCTGTAGTGACGTGAACGGAGTTATTTTGGATAGACACCAACACAGGAGAGAACACAATCTGGCGCCTCGAACGCTGCCAACAAAAGCTCAGTTGTATTATCCCATGATTTGACTGTGGCAGGCAGTCTCCCCGAGCTGCTGTCTGACCCAGCTCCCACGGAAGTCAACGTGAGCCTTTGCACTGATTAAAATGCTTTTCAGGAGACCCTCTCGGCAGCTGGATCAGATTTCGGATCAAGGGCTTTGATTGAAGCTCGCATCCTCGACGGCGCTGGCCCAAAAGTCATTTTATCTCAAGAGTGGCCCAGCTCTGGCTGGGGCTGTGGGATCAGGAAACCTCCCGAAGGTATGGAATATTCCCTGGTGGTGAACAGGGCTGTGGGAGACACAGCAGTGCTCTGTCCATCAGCCCAACCCGCACTCTCAGTGGAAGAAAGGATCCACACAGGATCCTGGGGAATGCCAGGCATTATTTAACTCTGTGTTAGCATACCGGTGCTCATTACCTCACGGTGCTCTCATCGTGTTACAACACGGACGAGGACACGTCCCAAACCCCAGAGATTTATCTTCTCTAAAGGAATGTTTCCAAGACTTTAGCCCGGTAAACACTGGAGTTTAGCTGGGATTTAGAAGGAATGTATTTTCCTATTTGATTTGCAGGGTTTTTGTTTCCTGCCTCGCTATAGATTTCCGGAATTTTGGGTGATCGGGTTTCGTTTAAATAATTCAAACTCCTGAGGAAAAAAATCAAGAACATTTAATTTTTCATGCAGAAAATATCTCAGATGACACAGTTTTGGACCTATGTGCCAGTGAGACCAAACCGCTAAAAAAAAATAGCTTCTGCAGGATCCATCCAATCACTGAGGTTTGTGCCCAGCAAAGTTTGCTTTAAATATTCACTTTTAGGGCATCTGGGCTTTGCAGTTTGTTTTCCTCTTCCATCCTAATGTGAGTTTTTGCACATTGAGAAAAGCTATTATTTTTCCTGTGGAACTTTGGACCAAGGATGGGGATGTGGTAGAAAGATTAAATAAGTGTGTGAAAATGAGTATCTATTAAAAATCAGAAGGGAAACAAAAATAGAGTCTCTCTAGAGCTGACCTTTCTGCCAGATTCCTCTGTACATCTTGGATTATGGAAAGACTGATGATCTGTCTGACTGACCACTGAAACATATTTTTCTTCCTTACTGCATTTGACCTGAAGAACAGTTTATGAATTGCTGACAATGTTCCCTCCACTAAGCAGGTCACACACTTATAAAACACAGGCTTGTCTCTATCCAATCCTCCTCCTTCCCCAACAAGATTCAATGTCCCTGTCCTAATTTGGACAGGTTTTCTGTAGAATTTGTAAAATCACGTTGTAGTTTGGAGAATGCAGTTCCCTGATACCAAAGAGATCACATTGAGGTAATTAATCTTCTCCCTTTCCTCATGAAAATCCAAGTCCACGAGTTGCACATTTAGAAAGAAAAAAATGGTCCAGACCACTCCAGATTACCTATAGAGCTGACTAAATTAAAAAAAACAAAGGACTCGTGCTGTTGTTATATAAGTGGAGTACAAAATATTCGTAATTAATGGTGAACTAGTCCAAAACTTACCATAATTGCCATGTTCTTATTAAAGATGACACGTGGCCAAAAGCACAAACATTTGGCAGCCAGTTTGGTGCCGCACTAAGACAAGCACAGAGCACGCAGGTCCGATGAGATTTCATATGATTGTGCTTTTAAACTGGGAGCGTTCTGCACCCTAGTTGTAGTCAGAAGATCCAGGGCCTGAGATTACCATAATTTTGTAGAGTAAAATCTTGGGCAAAGTTGTATTTAATCTGATAGGCCCATTACTGAAATCCTTGCATGGGGAAATGACTCACTGACGTCACTGGAGTTTTGCTTGAGTACGAATTTCAGAATAAGGCCTGGAGGGATTATCTGTGCTCTTCTCTACTTACTCATTAAGTAAATCCCATATAGAATCTAATGAATGTAAAATGGCCTAAATGGAAATATGGGTCTTACATAAAAAGGATTTACTGGGTTTATTGCAGGTATCTTAAATTAAGTTACTTTTCACTTTGTTTTTTTCCCTCAGAAGAGGACACTACAGAAGAACAGGAACAAGAACACCTGTAATCCAGATGTCACAGAAAATCTCTCAAGAACTGTTGTTTTTCAACATTTTTTCTATATGTGGAGAGCTCAAGACAACTTCCAAAGGAAGTGCAGACCTCCTGAGTTCCTGTCAGTTGAAAGAGTTCTCTTCATTATTTTTCATGCACCTTTTGAAAGTGTCTTGCCCACCTTGGCTTAAACTCAGCGCTGTAAGAGGCTGACTTCTTCCAAAGAGGCAACAACTGCAACTCCTTGGGTTGGTCCCCATAAGCGAAGACACAAATATTTGAGGAGAGAGCATTTGGATCCCGTGCAGTCACCAGCCAGCTCTGGGGCCTTGTGTGCCACCTTCTTGCTCCATGACTGTCCATTAGGAATTGTCCTGCTGCAAAAGGGCCAAGATCCAGCCCTGACTCCTATCCTACCTTCCCAATTGATCTCAAATTGAAGAACGTGGGCAAGAGAAGGAGAACTCACTGCTGGGGAGGGAAACTCTGCTGCTTTCCCTCTCAGCACTACCAATAACCTTGCAATTCTCTAGCAGCCAGAGGAGAGTAACTTTTCTAATTTCCCAGGCATGATGGTTTTTTTCAGAGACAGTTTCCAGCCATCCTGAAGGAGGTAGGGAAAGTGTGAAGTCAAAAGAATACTTTATATTCTGGACCGTGGCATGTGCCCACACTAGACTATATCTGGAGCTCTTGATTCCATGAGGGATTCTGGCCCCACCGATCCTGGAAAATGGTCTTGTAGTTCCCCAGGTCAGGTTTCTAAAATCCTTCTGGGCTGGCAGATGCTTTAGCATTCCTCCTGACAGGGCTCAGCACCGCTGGCATTGCCTGTCCCCTGACAGCAGTGCCATTCTACCTTGACAAGACTTTTCTTTTCCTGCAAACAAATAAACAGCACCTGCAGCAGTCAGTGGCATCTGTAGCAGCATTAATTCCCTGCCTGGACTGGACAGAGAGAGATGGATAACGCTCAAACCTTCCAAAATTAGCGCTTTGATTAATTACACTGGCGTTCAGCTAAAACGGACATTAATGGGTGTTACACCAAGCCTGTAGAGTACTGCACTTTACTGGTGAACACTCTTTAGTATCTCTCATCTTGTTTGGGACAATCCCTTTCCTCAGCTTCTCAAACAAACCCGTAAATGGGAGACTAACCTGAAATGTTACCCCACTCAGTGGCAAAGTAGATTTTCATATTCTTCCCCAACACTAGGGCTCTGGTTTTGAAGGCAGAGAACTTAGCTAACCTCGCTGTGTCCCAGCAAGTACAGAGACTCTGTTTGTTGTGCCATGAAAATGAACAACACATTTTCAATGTTAAATAAACATTTATCCAAAGGTTCAGCGTGACTGCTTAAAACTTAAGTAAATCAATCACTGGAGGTTAACCTTTACTTGTGACACTATTTTTTCTTTCGTAAGCACTGTAACTATCAGATCTCACAGTTACATGGTTTTTCAACATGCCACTGTCAGGAGAAATACTTAGTGGGGAAATCTGGCACAGCAAATGCTTTTCCACCCAAAGCTCTGCGGAGCTCAGTAAGTTTATGGGTTGTTCTGCTGTATCTTAAGGACATTAAAGATACAATTTCAGCTACAATCCATGTGGAAAAATACCATGAATGTGAAACTATTGAGAGTTTAGAAGCAGTTAATGTTCCCTGGCACATGCATATCAGCACAGTCCAATTGCACAGTTACAAGCAAGCTTTCTGTCTAAATTGGCTCCGTGGAACAGATCCCAACATGCCATACCGAGGTGTTTGCATTACAAAGGCTTATTGTGATGGAGTTTAGCCAAAGGAGAGGAGAGTAAGAAGGCACAAGAAAACATTTTCAAGGAATTGAGGCTGTGGCAAACAGTGGCTGCTCTCTGCTCTGACAGAGCAAATATTTTTGTGCCTGCAAAGCTTGGTAAGTTGGGCAAGCAGAAAGGTTACCCAGCTTAACTCAAGACCAAAATAGAAATCTGAGAAGAGCAAGGTGTCCTGCTCACGGCAAGGCAGTGTTTTTATTCAAGAGTTAATTCCCTCTGCCAGGCAGTACAGATGGCTGTTCCGCTCTGCCTGCACATCTGGCACAGGTGACAGCACTGCACAGATTCAGGGCAGGAAAAACACAGGGACTGAGAACAGAAGTGGAGTTCTTTCAGTGACGGGAGGCTATTTTTAGAGCAGGGTGGGTGATACAGCGGAGCTGGACAAGGTAGGATCCTTTCCACCACAAATGGCTGAGCCAGCTAATGCTTGTTCCAGAGGGACTCCTAAAGGATCTTCTCACTTCCCTGGAAATTCCTTTTTTTTCCTCCTAGAGCACTTTTAGTTTGGATGAGAACCAACTGTGACAGGAGTGGGACTGTGGGGAACATACCTTGTGTGTCCTGCCTACCTTTCGGAGGTTATTTCCTATGACTAAATATCTCAGCTTTCCTTCGTTCTGCAGAGATTTTTCAGTGACAGACAGACAAAATCTCAGCAGTGTTTAAGCCATGTACAGCCATGGGATCTGCTTTTTGTGTCTCTGCTGAACTGGGCTGTGTCAGCACCCTGTAATTGGTGGGTTTCCACACAATCCATGTCTCCTCACAGCTTTATCTGGAAGTTTATTTCCTTCATGTCTGCAGGCCCTTTGATTTTGGCAAAGATCAGCTTTTTTGACGGAGTGAAAACAGAGTAAAACCTTTCAAATCCTTAGAAATTCCAACCTGCTCCTGGAACACGTGCAAGAGGATACATGAAGCATGTACAACCTGAAACTCAGGTGACACTAGGGGTGAAAATGGAAGCCAGAAAACCCTGTGAGATTAATTTCCTCAAGCTGAATGAAGAAAAAAGGCACCCTTTGCAGGAAGGTTCAGCGTGAGCACCTAACTTAGCTGCTTGGCATCTCATTCCCCCCTGACCTGACCTCATACATTCAAAATCCTCAGTGTCTGGTGGTCTGCCAGGACTGGGAGGCATCTGCTTCCTGCTCAAGTGAGGCTCCCAAAATGGAAAATGGGGCAGTGTTTTGCTTTCTACCTGCAACACCAGCTCCTCCACCCTCCGTGGGGTGTCCAGTGAAACCCCCAGACCCCAAACCTGACCGACCTCGCTCAGATTGCAGCTGGGGTGGTAGGAAGTTTGGGTGACAGAGCTTCAGGCTGTAAATACATTGCTGAGAAAGCATGCAGGTGGGTAAGATACTGGTTTCTCCTGCAGCTTGTACTGGGACGTGGAGTTGGCAGCCCCACAACCATTGCTGCCCACTCAAGGCCGTGATGGAAAATCCCCAAATTCTGCCACAGCACTTTCCCTTTTCCCCATTTGTAGGCAATATCCACCAAACCCATGCTGCTGCAAAACCACTCTGGCTGTGGTAATCTTCTGGTTAGAGAGCTGAGTGATTCCCTCCGTTTTTTGAGGTAAACCACTAACCCAAGGCAGTTGTGTGCAGTGTCACTGGTTTAGCCTCACCCTGGACAAGCTTTATCCAGCAATCACAGAGGTGTTAATACACATTGTCCTTCCACTAGAAATGGCAACATGGGCTGTGGTGGGTGACAGAGGAGTGCCTGTCACCACTCCCTGCTTGCTCTGTGGGCACAGACACAGCCCTTCAATTGTGCCCTGAACGGACAAACCCAGCAGAGATTTTCCTTTGAAAATAGCCACTGCAAGAAAGGGATTGGCCTTGAAGGTAATGCTCTTCTTCAGTCAAAAAAAGAATATTTGAGAGCCATCCCTTTGGAAGGAAAATGGCAAACAAATGACTGTTTACTCCAGCCATGCAGCAAAGTCCTGTTTGGAGCAATTTGCCCCTGAGGCAGAATATATAAAAGATACACCCCAGTCACAACCAGCTGCAGCTTGCTGGGGAAAAATCATTCCAGCAGGGCTGGATCCCTGCTGCAGTGACTCACTAACAATGTTTATCCTTCATTAGGATGCAGGTTTGGTGCATTCATTGCCTAACTATTATGTCACTAATTAGAGACCCTTAACTGCCTAGGACAGGAGATGTTCACAACAGCTTGGTGGGGTGGGGGAGTGACAAACAGATCAGAGGCTGGACGTGACCTAGCTTTAGAAAGGCAGGAGAGCTGGAAGAATCAGGAACAAAAACTTCTTGTCTGGGGGTCTCTTCCCCAGCTGCCTCAAAAAGAAACATTTTTCTAGCTCGGATTTGGGCTGCAGAGGCAATGCTTTGCCACACTTGGCTTATTCTGCACTTATTGCTAATGTGGGGAGAGAAACAGAGGTGGGAGAACAACTGCATCCTTTTAAAATCATGTAATTGTCATAAAGAAAGAAACAAATGGAACTAACACCCTCCATGGGCAGGGTGACTCTGCTGAATGAGTAGGGCATGGCAAAAGAACAAGTTACCTGGAGGAAAATCTGCTCCTTGACATTACAGCATTTTATTAATCTGTTGTAAACCCGTGTGGTCTGAGCCCTCAGAAGACGTGAGGTCTCCCAGCATGCTTCTGGATCAGTTAAATGTCCAGCACAGTGTGTGTTCTCTGCTTCTTGCTCACTCCAAAATGAGTGTGGACCTCGTCATTCTAATAAAATGGCTAAAAAACACCACCATGGCACACAGGAGGATGGAATTGGGACTTGTCATGGGTAACATTTGATAAGAGTTGTCTCAGATGCCAACATGTCTCTCTTTCAGCCAAGGCATTTCATACTGATACTCATCTCCAAAGCACTTAGAAATGAAAATCATTTTATAAGCAGGAACTAGTTAATGTTTAGCCCACTGATTTTGCTTTTTCCTTATTTAGTGTACCACTCTGGTTCACATGGTTTGCAGTGGAAGCAGCTGTGCCCTCCTTTCCCTAAGCTCTTGGCATTCACTGGAAACATTTTCCAGCTGTGAGATGAAAGGTGAAAGGTTTAAAATTATAGAGTGGACAGTAGACCTCTGAAACACTTTTTTCACAGTGAATCTGACATACTCCCTGCTAAATACCACAGGTTAGAATAAAACCTTTGAGTATAACAGCCTGGCAAGTTATTTTGGAAAATTTAAAAATGGGTCACGTGGGAATCTGAAATGTTTTGGCTGTGCTGCCTGGCAATGGGCAATGTCCACTTTTGTTCAGAGGGTCTGAAATTTCTGACTCAAACCCAGTTATATGCTGCCCTAGGACCCAGCGAAGGAAGCACTGGGCAGCAGCCATTGTCCAATCCTCTGGGTGACCTTTCTGTCACCATTATTTACTAAGTGATGTGGCAGCTGTGTTGAATCATCCTGTCCTTTCATCCATGTATTGTCCTTCCACGAGTGCTTCTTTCTTGGAATTGGAATAAACTCATTACACCTTCATCAAGGAAACTGTCCTTCTTCCCCCTCATCCTCCCCCTCCTTGCCCCATTTGGTGGTTTTCCCTCTCTCTGGCTCCTCTTGCCTCAGCTGCTCAGATCGAGAATGGCAATATTTTCATCACAGCTAAACACACCCCACCTACTCATTGCCACAACTTGCCTTTAAACTCGCTGGAGCAAAAACCCATTCCAAGAGGTAAAATATTACTGTGGGCTCCAATGAGCCTTGGAACAGTGCATCGCTCTATGAAATTGTGTAGGACAAATATTTTCTGCAGCTGAATTCATTAGGCTTCAAGGTAAAAGGCTGGAGGTGGGCCTTGGAAAGCACAGGTCGAGGTTCCACAGCTCATTGTGACTTTGTGCTTCTCCACTGGGCTCATCACACCATCTCCCAATGGTCCAGGGTGCTTCAGATCCCGAGGTGTTCAAAATCCAAACTCAGATTTTCCTGCAGTTCAAGGTATCTCAATCCAATGGCCAAATGGAGAAAGAGCTCAGCAGTGCTGTTTCTGTTGCTTGGTCCCAAGCCCAGCGTGTGGCTCAGAGATAGATCTGTGTGAATTTGCTGCTGGTGTGAAAACCTCAGCTCCAGTCAGCAGCAATCCTTCACTCTGGGAGGCATGTGAGTCCTTCTCTCTGCTGCTCAAGTCTGGTTCAGGGCCTCTTCACTCCTAGCAGGGTGTAAAAAATCAGCTAGAAGGGCTATGGAAGGCTCTCCACTGTAGGGAAAATGAAAGAAACTTTCTCTGAGTTTCTCTTCAGAGTGGAATAAGAAACAAGCACAGAGAGATATGGTGGCTTGTTGAAGTCTTCCTGAGTGGTCAAAAGAAGATGATAAACCAAGTTTAGATTTCTTGACTCTCATGCAATTGCCTTTCCATGTGACCTTATTATCTTCACTGACTATATTACTTTTTTTTTTTTTAAACAACTTTCATGTTTAAAAGATATGCAAATTGGATCTTGGTTATTTACACTGAAAAAAAAAAAACCAAAACCAAACCATAAAAGAGGCTAGATATGATAGTGAAGTGGCAATGAAGTCAAAACTAAATGCATGGTTCAAGCCATCATATTAAGATGCAAAATATAAGTGATTTGTTCAGAAAGAAAAAGGAAGGTGACTAGCACATTCTAAATTATCAGAGGTTGAAAACAAGAAGCATGAATTCTTTAACATGATTTTCTCGTGAGGCTGCAAAGGGGAATTTTGACATAATTAGATCAGTACAAATGAGCCCCAACAAAAGTGGTTTGCTTCTTCATGCAGTTTGTTATTACGCCATCCTGAGAAATTGAGTGGTAAATTCAGTCAGTCTTTGAACCAAATCTTGCACCTGAGCTTGAAGAAGAAATGCATAATTTCATTTAAACGATAATAACTTTTGCTGCAGAGATTACTAACAGGGCCAGTCAAATATGATAACTCAGGACACAGAAGGATCCAGGTATATTTGGGCTAATGAAGCAATATTACTATTATGAAGTAATATTAATATTACTGAGCTTGAGGTCTGCACCCAAGATAAATAAAAATAAAAATAAAAATAATAAAAATAAAAATATATTTCACTTTCCCCTCATGTATTAAGGCATTAGTGAGGACCAACTCACAAGCAAACAACTGGAACAAATCAAACCTGCTGTAAAAGGATTTTGTTGCTCTAATAAAATCAACACACATATGAAGTATTTTGCAAACATCTTTGCATAACACTTAATATATGGTAAACCCCAGAGATCTTTGCTATCTGGGTTACAGTGTGGGTCCCTTCAGAGGAAAAACAAGATCTCAGCTGCAAACGAGTGACAGGCAGCCTGCAGCTCTAAATCCCAGCTCTGGGGAGCAGACACGACAGATTCCTTTCTCCTGTGAAATTCCCCTGCAGGAGATGCTTGGGTTCCTGTGCTCATCTGCTCCATCCTCCAGCTCTTCCTTTCCCCAGAGGGAGGGAAGCTGAGGAGCTTCCAGCGAGGATGAAAATCCTCTTTGGAATTACAAGGAGAAAAGGGAAGGACTCTTCCTGGGCAGTCTGATGTGTTCAAAATGCCTTTTTTGTAGGTATGGTCTTGTGTCCTCCTCCAGTGAATAGGTAAACGAGAAGGTTCAACATGCTCTAGCAACACAAAGAGCCCAGCTTAAATCCCAAACTTTGTGCAATCTTTCCTTCCACCCCCACTACAAAAAACCCCAAAACAACAGTGGGCAACAGCTTCTGCTGCAGTTAGTTACACCTCAGTGCAGCAGAACTCTGGCCACCAGTGGCTTATATTTTATTTAGCAGGTGAGAAGAAAGTGTGGAGAACTTAGGGCAAGCCACAGCAACCATGAGCTGGAAGCTGCTGGGGAAGCAGGAGGAATTCAACAGGGAATTTCTCCTGCCAACATTTCCAAGACATTTCTTCCTGATTTGGTCTCATTGCTGCACACAGATATAGGGTTGGCTGTAGGGTTTGTCTGACCCCAAACAGCTTTTTTCTTTACTCTTCCACTTTCTTTAACCTTTCATTAACTGGAAAGGTCAGAAAAACACCTTTGGCATAGTCTACTGCAAGAAGGAAGATATCCTTGATTATTGTCCTGGCATTGTTGAGGTATGGGAGGACACCTGGAGGAGGATTGTGCCTCACAGCTTAGTGTACAATGGCTAAGAAATAATAGTGGATGCAAAAAAAGATAGAGAAAAAATTACAGGACCCAACCATCTTTCCAAACTGGTAGTTAAAGATCAAGCAACACAGAATCAAAGGGAATTTGAAGTGCCCTGCCCAAGAACCAGGAATATAAGCCTGACCAGTGATACAAAAATAGCATCTCCCTATAAAATGAAAAATCTGTGCTAAGCCACAAAGCTTCAAAGCTTCATTTGGTTTTTCTGTAAAAGTATCATCCTACTCTGCCAGACACATTCCTGTTCCCGTCCTTTCAAATGGGAAAAGAGAGGGAGAAAACTGCTCAAACGTGATGAAACAGACTCATTAGAAAATTACAGAACCTGGAGCAATTACCGATATAGATGTGGAAATGGTTTCTTAGAAGGGAGATTTGTAGTGCTTCTTCCAAATGACTGACACCTGTCAGAGTCCTAAAATTATCACCTCTGAAAAATGTTATCTCCTAGCACTCAAGGGAGAATTGTTTTATATCTTAAATTAAAAAGAGGAGAATCTGTGGGTATTTGTGAGCAAGGAACCTGTGCTCCCCAAGCGTGCCCTGCTGGAGGGAAGAGGACAGTTTGCCACCTCCCTGCTGTATCCCCTAGTTCCTTAATTTTTAACATGTCTATTTGTGTGGGTTTCACTCTGAAAGGTGCATTAAAACCGAAATATTTTTAGGTGTTCCTGCTGGCTCTGTCTGTAGGACTTTGGCCCTGGGCCTCTCTTCACTACTCTTCTTCCTCTTTATACCTCAGCACCAGCCTTATGGATCAGACTAATAGAAACATAATGGCTATAAAATACACTGGATTGTCTGAAGAGACCTTGGTATACTGAAATTTTGCATTAAAAATATGCTTTCACAGCTGTAAATTTTTTTTATGTTACTTATTTTTACAAAATCTATAACAGGTACTTAAAAACACCCAGAAAGTCAACAACAATATTTTGTTTCTGTGATTCAGCATTTGGAAAGGCAACAGAAAACACTGAGCCAGTGGCAGCTGAGGGTTTGCCTTTTCCCCACCCATTTTCACCCCCTGAGCTCTCTCCCCACACACTTCATTACCAAATCACCTCTAAATCCACTGGAACAGAATCGCTGATGCTGTGTTTGCTCACAGACCTCAAACTCTCTAAGCATCTCTGGAGTTCTCTGAATGTCTCTGTTGAAAGCTTTTTAAAAGTGTGTGAGATTAGATCTACCTCTTGATTCCTGCTGTGCAACAGAAGCATCTGGGCTTTGAGTTTGATGGAATTATGGCAATAAGAAAAGCACAAGTGAAATTAATGACTGATCAATGGTCTACCTAAAGGAATATATTTATTCCTTACGACCTTCATGCAAAACTGTGATATAAGTATTTATTTTTTTCACGGTAAGATCAGTTGATAGTTCAAACAAACCAAAATTAGACCTCACTGAAAGGCATACTCAAGCTCCTCACACCCGTGAATATTTTTTTTTTCTGAATCTAAAAGCTACTGTAGTCCTTCTACCAACAATCTTCCTTGAGGCTTTTTTCAAGTGCATTTGAGAGTGGAATGGAAAAGGATGGACCAAGAGGAAAAGTTAATTACACACCAAGAGAGGGGAGAGAGGGAGAAGATAACCATCCATTAGTACAGCTTATGCAATTTCCAGATGTTTGTTAATGAAAAAAACATAGAGGGGATGAAAATAAGAGGAAAACTTAAATAAAAATACTAGCAAACAAAATTCACATTTGTCTGAAGTTTGCTGCAGCTCAGAAATCCTTTGTGTGAACCTGGACTGATTTATGCTTTCACATCAAAACCACTCCAGCCAGGGGATTTTGCATGGTTAGGTTGTGAGACCAGATGATTCTCACTCCTTCCAGGGTTTATTCAATTCCCAGAACACAAAGGAAAAGCCAGAGGGTGCAAGCCTGCATGAGCTGACATAAAAGAGAAAACAACAAATCTCTGCGAAGAACAAGGGCCAAGTTTTGCATAGCTCCAGTTGTGAACTAGGAATTTCCACATATTCTTTCCACACTAGCGATTCCTTTGAAACTGCACCCTCTTCCCCTTCCATCCCAGAGAGCCCAGAGCTACAAATGTCTTGACTCCTCTTGAACTACATAACTTGGCCCTCTCTCCTCATCCTCAGTGCTGCATGAGAGTTCCCAGATTTGGGATGGAGGAAGAGCCCTGGCCCATGCCCCGAGTCACTCAGGGCAGAGGGATCGTGCAGCTGCACAGCTCCCTCCATGCTCAGCATGGCTGGCTTGGCTATTTTTAAATCACAGTATGCCATTTCCTCATGCCTTTCATTCTTCTATCTCTCCATTGCTTAGAAATGTTATTCCCGTTTGTTTAAATGTCTGGAATCCCAAGCAGTCACGATTTCCTTTCTCGTCTCTGTTGACTGCAGACTATTTCTTGATCACACTTACCCTTTTCGACACACGGAATTTACGCTTCCCGTAAGAAACATGTAGGACCCTCTGACACTGCTTCATCTGCCTCTGAGTTCTTTGAAACTGTGTCCAGGGAGTGCCAAACCTGCCTGAGAATCCCACAGATGCTCTTCCCCAATGCTGCTTGGCATGCATTTCCCTCATTTTAATTGTTCATTACAGCTTCAAGTCTATGCAGGGAGTTACGAAGTTGAAGGCACTGTGATGCCTTCATAATTTCTGGTCTTTTATTCTTCATGTGTCTGTAACTTGCTGTAGTTCTGTGCTTCTTACAAAGTGCTAAAAACCTCTGTTCCAGCACCTTGAGCCAAAACAAATCCCTCTGAATAGAAAATCCAAGGACACATTTGATGTCCTTGGGCCCTAAAATATGTAAACAACTGTGAGATGGCAGGATTGGGGCTGGGGTGGTTAACATCATCACCTAAGGGTGGGATTGGAGAATGAAGGGCCAATGTGCTATTGGGACAGAAATTATAAAAGGTGAAGAGCTCGTGACCCCAGGTCCATTTTGGGTGAAGTCCCCGAGGGGAACTTTTGCTTTCCTGAATGTACCTTCAAGGCCTTGAAGGCCTTGAATAAATTTGTCCACTTTTTATGTTTCTAATTTGTCTTGGCCTCTGTTTCAGGTAGTCTGCTTTTAGGCATCACTACATCCTTGCACTTCTCTGATGTTTCAGGAGTCTGTTTCTCTCTTTCTTGGAAGAGACATAGAGGTTTTACTCAAAAAAAGTCGTCCATTTGGTTATGAAATTGACTGACAGCGAAAATAAGAAAGCCACAAGTACCCCTCTGCAAGTAAAAATCGTCAAATAATTCTGAAATACGGTCTGTTCTGGGCAGCCACGATTATTTCTCCTTGGGATTTGTATTTGTGTAGCTCATTTTGCAGTGATTTCTGGGAAATAACACAACTAGCACACTACCTGGAGGTTTGCAAAGTGACAGACACAAGCTACTGCTGTTTGTGGGATGGAAATGGCCAGAAAAAAGGAGGATGTGTCTTCTAGTGCTTGCAAACGTCAAGGACCAGAGGTCTGAACCTTGCTGCTGCTGCCATTGCCACTGCTGCTTTCCGAACCTGTGAGGAAACTTCTTCTTGTGATTTACTCCTACTCAGAAATCACCATTATTTACAATTCTCTCTCTCAAAGACTGACATGGCTCCTGTCTCAATTTGGTCATATGAGTCTCTGTGTTACCAAACGGAGATTTTTCTCCCCAGCTCCTGGAAATGGCCAATTCTCTTTTTGTCTCCAGCAGTTGTTGCACTGCCCAGTGCTCAGCTGGTGCAGCATAACTCTTCCCCAGAAAACGGGGTTGAACCACAGTGCCATGAAGGATGTCACACCACGAGACACTATTTCCTCTGTAAAGCACTCAGATCTCACCTGCCTAAGGCTCATTCGTGTTTTTCTGCGTTTATTTAATTTATATATATTGTGTATATACCATTACTGATATAATGGTATATATACAACACACCTGAGTTGTTTTTGTGCTGCAGACTGACCGAAAACACATCCTGTTGTGATTTGGATTTCTGTGATCTTCTGGGATTTTTGATTAACTAATGTGCTCTCAGGGAGACAACTCTGAGGACAGGATTTTGATTTTTTTTTCCTAAACACTCACACCCCCCCAGCCACCACCACCAATAACAAAAATACCACCAATACCCTTGAAGAGAAAACCAGAACCAATTTCAGGCTATAGCTCTGTAGGAATGGGTGAATTTCCTACTCCTTGGAAGATTTCTCATCGCACAAGGCCTGTGCCCCTGGGAGAGCACATCCTGCAGAGAATCCTGGCGTGGTAATCACAAATCACTTCTCATTCCTGGGGGACTCAGGAATGGTTCAGATTAAGGACTAGTCCAAAGTTATGAAAGGTTTGTCATATTTAAATAAGAGATCTGTTGAAAAGGCTGAGAAAGGGAAGGATACTGTGAGCTTCATTTTTGATGTCAAACTGCTGAGCATCTCCTGGGTTGGTCCTATTAGCAAAATTTTGCAAGTCAATTAGGCTTAAGATGCCATCTTAATCTTTGTTTGCTGTGGGGCTTCTCCCAGGCTGCCAAAGGAGGCAAAAAGCAGCACATGATGAAACAAAACTGTCAAATTCTCACCTCCTTGACAGCCACTCAGATGTGAAACAAGTTGGCACTTATCTCAACTCAGAGCAGCCTATAGACTGTTGGAAGAATTTGACAATTTCTATACCTCAGACTACTTTCAGGCACACTCTCTGCTGGCTCCTGTGCAGCTGTCAAATCTGCAGGGTTCCTGGCTTGAATCTCACTAAGGACGTCTCTTTCCAACTGGGAAATTACCTCAGATTGTGCAATGTTGCCAGGAGGTTTAGAAATTTACAGCTAAACCTGAAATTAAGCTTATTTTACTGCATGCTTTCCCAGCTTGTGCTGTATCTTCGAAACAAGTTTGTGCAATGCAGGCTTATTTGTTTTTTTGTGGGGTTTGGGCTCGGAGAAAACAAGAAGACAGTTTGTGGAAGCTGGCAGGGTAACAGAAAACAGGAATCCTACCCATCGTTTCATCTTTTTCTGTGTTGTACAAAGTCAAGTGCTTCAGTACAAGTTCACCCTGATCCTCTAGCTGCCATTTGAGAATGGAGAGGAAAGCTAATATGCTGGTTAATTCATTAAAGTCGGTCTCTGAATTAGAAAGATGTGCTGACTTCCACATCTCAGGGTCTGCATAGTCCTGAGAGAAATGCCTGAGCAGGTTTCAGGTTGTGACATTGGATTTGTGCTTTTGGAGTGTCTAACATCATGAGGAGTCATTCTGCAATGTTTTCCCTCATTTTAGATTTTAAAAAGTTATGTAATTATGCAAAATCTTACTCATTTAAGAGCAGTTATTTTCAAAGCAGCGACACTTATCGCTGAAAGAACACGAGAAGAGCAGAAATGACATGGCATTTCTTTGATCAGATGTTCTCAAAGCAATCTTTATCTCTTGTAGAAGGCTGACTGATGAATAATCCCAGCAGCACATTGCTGTACACTAATCTCTTTTCAGGATATTAAGAAAACTATGCCATCTCATCACTTATTCCCTGGAATAATCTTTAGAATCACTTCTAAGTAGTTATTACTCCAGTTATTCCATGCAAAATTGCTGTTGATTCTGAGCTTGTAGAAAACACCACTTTTAAAAGACATTCTATGTAGTAAAATACATCTGCCATTGCAAGGCCAGGTTCATTCTTTTAACACTAACATTTTTAGGTTAAAGACTACATGTTTGCAAAGCCCAGCGCTTTTTTTCAGTGCTGTTGTAGCTTATTAGTATCTTGCTCATTAAGAGTGACCAGCATTAGTACTTAAGGAAAAAAAAAATTGTAGAAGAACTCAGATGGCTGAATGTCCCAGAATGTCCCATCAGAAATTAAATTCTGTCATTCTCAGCTTCCTTCACGTTTTCTAAATCAACAAATATGCCCTTGCACTAATAACTCCTCCTTGAATGTGGTGCCAGCACTGCTCTCAGACAGGTCAAGCCCAGCTGATGACTTTCAGCAATTGTGCAATAGTTTTGAGCTCTCCTTTTCCCTCTCTCAGCTACAAGGAAGGATGTGATTGCTTCCCAGCAGAATTAATGGGTTTGGGTACCCCAAGGCAGAAACCTCACAGGTATTGTGCACAGCTGGGAAGCACTGAGCTCCCTGCAGGATTCCCAGCCCGGGCACAAAACAGAATTTCAACTCCAGCAAGGGAATGATCTCCAGGCAGCGAGGGCTGACACCCTGGTGGGCTGAGTGTACCTCCGAGAGCAGCACACACGGCTTAGGATCGCTTTCCTTCAGTATCCTCATTCAACCCTGCGTGTCTTTTGTGAGCTCTCCCCGTTCACTGGGTGTTCCGAGGGGCCTCTTTCTTACTCCCATTCATCTCTCTTTTGTGTCTTGTCTGACAAATGCTTCTGCTGTGCTTCGCCAGCACTGATTTCAGTCCCTGAAGATCATGCTGCTCCATTGCCCCCTTCTCCATTCCCACTCTCCCTGCTGCCAGCCTGCTCAACCACTGAGCTCTCACCTGTGTTTTTGCCAACTTAATGGTTCCCTACAGGCTGAATAGATGGGCATTTCTTCCTTGCTGCGTTCCTTCTCCTTCTTGAGTTTCAGAAATGCACATAACTTTAAGCCACTCTCCAATTACAGCTGAATTATTCCCGATGGCAATTAAGGTGAAGCATTACTTGGGAAGACTTTGCTAGTGTTTCGAATTAACAGCAGCACTCGATACAGTTGTCAGTATTTTTCCATTAGCAGCGCTAACCTCCCCACCCTCCCTGCAAACCATTAAATTGATCTGATTCCCACGGGATGGGAAGAGTCCAGGTGCAGTTTCTCCCAGCGAAGCTGAACTAAAACATTTGCAAGGCCAGGCTCGCCCCGCTTCGTTTATTGATCCCTTTCATTCGCTGCATTACAACCCAAAACCTCTCCCTTCCCCTTTTAATCGCCTTTAATCAGCTCTGGATCGTGTTTCAGCAGGGCTTTAATGGATTCTTGGGGACAGTTACGGATCGCTTTACCCTTACGACTCGGCGGCAGTGCAATCAGTCCACTGGCTCAAAATCCATCTGATTTTCTGGAATTCTTCTGAAGAGAGGAAGCTGACAGTGACAGGGAAATCTGCTCACACACAGGGACTGTGCCCCTGGTTCCTCACTCCTGTCTCCCTGTGCCCACCAGGACACGCAGCGAGAGAGCAGCAAATCTCATCCATAGGCTCCCAAAAACGCCTGGTTATCCACGAGTGCACAGCTTATTTCCAAGGCTAAAAGGAATGGAGTCACACTGTCCAGTGCAGCACTATTTGTACAGCCCCGAGCTCTCATTCCCTACTGGCAGAGGATAAGGATAATGTTTGGGCAACTTAATTCTCTGAGATACCATCAAGGTCCATATGATCTGTCATGGCCTGAGTAATGCTGGCACCAAGCTAAGCCCCAGCTGAATGACAAGGTCATTTTTGCTCAGCTCATGCATATCTTTTGAGGATAACTTCA
This sequence comes from Acanthornis magna, assembly GCA_036785705.1. Classification (NCBI taxonomy): domain Eukaryota; kingdom Metazoa; phylum Chordata; class Aves; order Passeriformes; family Acanthizidae; genus Acanthornis; species Acanthornis magna. Next base: position 906,771 of record JAWUZG010000027.1, on the reverse strand, counting down.
TGTATGGTTCTTGCTTGTAATTATTAGCCGGCCTTTTTTTTTTTTTTTTTTTGAGGTTTTTCAATAGATTTTAAAGCACATGAACATTAACATACTGCACAATTGTAATTGTTTTTAGATTAAATCTGTTGAGATAAAGGAAGGTATGCAAAGTTCTTCTCCATTGATCTGCTTGTGGAGAAGGATATGTTAAAATGTCCAAGTTTATATACCTGATTCAACAGTCCCACCAGCCCAAATATTACAAAAAACTCCACCTTTTCCCCCCAGGTCTTTTCTTCATATTACAGCAGATCTCTCGATGACTGACAGCATTTTGGCACACAAATCTGAAGTTCAGTTGCGAAGCACATCGCTGCCACGTTCACAAGGAAAACAATCCAACACAGGGCCCTTCCATGCAAAGCACCTTTTGTTCTCCCCAGAAGTCTATGATCTGACCTCATAGCTCAGTTCAGAAGCCATGGACAAAGATCCATAAGACTTTGCACAAACAGACCAAGGCACAGAGCAAAGAACCCATAATAAACTGGGGAAATGAAAAGAGCTGATTGTCTTCCTCAGGAAAAATGGAAATTGTTATGTGCTCCACAGCCCAAACCACTTTGAGAGAAACCATTCTCTGCAGATGTCCTGGTGGTTTATTCTGCAGGAATTAATCTCCACATCGCAAATATTTTCGCTACCAGTAAACATCAAGGAGAATCTCTGGATAGGAAAATTACTGCTGTGTATGGCTGCAGAGCCTCTCAGTGCCCTGGCAATCTGCAGATCCAGAATTCCACCACAAATGTGTCCTTCTGCCTTGTCTTGGGCTTCCTGAGTGAAGGTAACAAGTGCATAAAAGATAGGAGAACCAATGGCATTGTGGTGTTTAATTTGAAGTCTGTTTTGTGTCCTGTCAGCTCTCAGCCATGGAATGCTGCTCTACTGCACTGAGGGCCTGATGTTGAATTCACAGCTGGTGAAAGACGTGCAATTCTGCTGCAAATTGTTCTAAAAAAGAACTTCTAGAGGTGGAAATACAAATAAATTCATTAGATTGAGTTCTAGGCTTTCTCTTGAAGGCTGTATGAGCACTGAGAGAAGTCACACTTAAGTTTAAAACTAAAATTTGATAGGGAGTATTTTCAATCGTCTTTAATTTACTTTTTCCAAATACTCAGACAATAGCTGACCCTGCTTCGTGCAGGAGGTTCCTGCTCAGAGACCTCCTGAAGTCCTCTCCAACTTGAATCCTCCTGTGATCCTGCAATTAAGAATTACTGGGAGCTCTTAAATCCAGCTTAATTAGTTCGAATAAGCATCATGTCTGCTTTAAAAGCATCCAGGTCTGTCCTGCTCCAAAGTGCACCAATAGATTCTCAGCAATGAATTCTCAGCTGTGGCAGCTGCTGACATAAGGAGGCACGGAAAGAGGCAGCACTGCTCCTTTTGCTGCATTTGAAGATGATCCTAAACATTCAGATATTTCATCCTCCTCTGCAGAGCCTGCCCAAGCCCTCCTGGTGGCAACACGAAATTCCTCTTGGCACCCATTTTCCCTTTCATTTACGAGGGGAATTTACACAATCCTCGCTGATGGCACTGCCGAACGCTCCCTGTGGACCTAGGGCACAAACTGCGACTCACATTCCCTGACAGGGAGAAAAGCAGAAGAGGTGAAAACAAATCAAGAAAGAAGAAATGCCCTTCATGAAATTGCCTGTGTTCCTGAATCTGATACCTGGCTCTTAGGTTAGGGACTGACACAAGTTTCAAAGACAGAAAATATTAGGAGATATAAGCTACTGATTCAAGAACAGCCCCCAGCTCCTTGCCAAGGATTTTAGTGTCCCGTTCAGAACCTTTCTACTATCAACATCAAGAAAGACAGGGCTCTGAGCAATCTGATCAAGCTGAAGATGTCCCTGCTCATTGCAGGGTGCAGTTGGGCTACATGACTTTTAAAGATCCCTTTCAACCCTGACAAGTCTATGAAATACAGCTCTCCAGTTATTAAAATACACGCCCTGAGAGATCATCCTCCTCCTGGTTACAAAGCAGTGAATTTCATAGGTCTCAGAGCACCTGAAGGAGCCGAGGAAGCAGACCTTCAGCTCTTCATGGCTGCACAGGTGAGCTGGGGCTCTCCTCCCATCCTGTCAGACTCTCCCAGACAGGGCACCCAACTCGGCAGGGCTGCAGCTCACAGCTGAGCATCTGGCCCACACTGGCTTAACTTTATCAGCTGGTTGGATCTGGCTAATATTAGAGCCTAATGAAACTCATCTGTTTTGGAAATAAAGGTGAGCCAACAGTTAAATCTGCCATCAGTAAAATAATAATAATATTTTTAAAAAAAGGTTAGGGGAAGACTGAGAATGATTAATGCTGGGCCCAAACTAATCAGAAAACAAATACTCCTCAAAGCTACCATCCAGAAGAAGAGTTCAGAGCCAACATTTTGATGCATGATGATGTAGGAATAACTCTGACCGAGAAATGTAACCCTGGAATCAATTTTATCCAATAGCGCAAACAATAAAAATCACAAGCCAAAGTCTACCCTGGATGGACACATGGGAGTCCCCTGGTTTCAGTCCTAGCCACACACATGCATCTGAGGGGACATTTTGGAACCTCAGGTCTTTAATCCACAACCCTTTCTAAGCTCAGTTATTTCATGCACTAAGGATGAAGTTGAGCAGCTGTAACCGAAAACAGAATTTGGCCCATTTATCGTAAGTGCTGTGTCTGAAGTGGGTTTTCTCCTACTAAAAACGTTAACTTTTTAGGGTTATGAAAAGTTATAAGTGGCGTATCATAAAAACCTTCCAGTCTGCAATATAAAATACACCCTGGAAAACTACTTAAATGTACAGAATCCATCTTCCCGAGTCAGGAAATGATCCTTTGTAGAAAAAGAATGAGGAAAGGCCCTTTCACTTTCTTTGACTCTGGACTGGACTGATATCTACTCTAGGTTTTCCACTTTCAAGCCCTTCACTACCCTTCTATCCAACATGTACTGTCTCTGAAAACATCTGACCCTTTGCTCAAACCTCATTTTACTGCATCTGTTTCTCCCCTCTTCGCTTTGGCTAGCAACACTAGGAGGACAGATAAATAACCAACGATGTCAGAAACCTGCATCATAAATCACTGGGAAATTGAGGCAATTTGAACAGTCTCGCTGAGCTCTGATATGCATTAACTCCACGTGCAGCTCCGGGGAAGGCTGCGTGCAATTGCAGCTCATTAACCTGAGGTGCATCCCACATCCCACAGTGAGCTCTGCACAGCCTGACCCAGCACTGCTGACCTTCAGGGAGTGCTCTCCAGAGTTCATGGCTCGCACGCCCGCTGCTTAAATCCACCTGGAAAACCAAGCCGATTGTGTTTTTCTTAAGGATTCCATGCCAGCGTTTGGAAAGCATAAATTATCGCAAAAAAATTGTTAGCAAAACAAACAGAGGATTTCCAGGGGACCACAGAAATGTGGGTCTTTGCACAGGTCCTGTGCTTGCTTGGGGTCGTTGAGAAATTCTGGTTTTTATGAGCTGAGCTTTCCAAAGGCATGAGGAGCAGCCAGGGCAAGCATTGCAATCAAAAGCCGATGGAAACGAGGTGTCAAACCGCCCGTTCTGCTCCCTAGAATTTTCCTGAGGGTTTATAACACTAAGGAGACCCAAATCCCTGTCTGCTGGGGCTGGGAGTGCACTCTCTTCAGGGGTCAGCTCCTGGTCAGGGTCTGGGGGGGCTTTTCCAGCCTGTGGTGCTCATGGGGAGCTCCCAGTCACATTCAGCCAAACCAGGCACTGTGATCCTGCCAGAGCTTCCACCACGAGCTCTGGAGGAGTGTCCCAGAAGGATTCACCACCACAATCTTTAAAAGACCTAATGACAGAGCAATAAAGTGCCCAACCTCTGAGAACATCTGTCCGGGCAACAGCTGACTCTCATCCTCGCATCCTACATCTTGGCCATGAGCAGACTCGTAGACTTCAAGAAAATCCCACTGGGGCTGTGGGAAAATCTGCGTTTGTTTCAGCCCAGTGGCATTTTAAAAAGGGACCAATTTACTGTTCTGAGCAGATTTGGATTTATGTGCAAAGAACAACTCCAGTGCAATAAGAGACCATCGACCAAGAAACACAAAATCAATTCTCACCAGCAGATTGGGAGAAGGCTTTTCCCAACAAACAACTTGCCTGCTGTGGATGCTGGATCTACCTTTCTTCTGGATTCGGATACACAAAATATAACACAAAAATCATGAGTATACACATATTTTTGATCAAAGGTAAGCACTTTCTTCAAAGCACTGGATGTCTGTCAGTCACATCTGACTGTTGAAGCTGCAGGCAATTGTCTTGGGAAGCACTGGCAAATGTGTTGAAGAAAATTCATGATAAATCCATCAGCACATCCTGGATTTGCCCATTACAGTATTTCTCTCTTCTTTATAGAATAAGAGAAAACTCATTTCCAAAGCAGACTGTGGTGAGCATCTGTTAATGGAAGAAGAAAACTCACATTGATGTGTGACAGTTCAGCTCTTGGGCAGGAAATGTGAGAGGTTACAAATAGTATAACCTTTGATCAAATGATCAACGTTTGTGAAAATAAGGATCTGTGCACATTGTTCTTTCCGTCTCAGTGTCCTGAACTGGGCTGCAAGTGGAAGGGCAGCTTAGACAACCACATTGAGCTTGTTGGGGTTGAACTCTAGGAAGTCAAGAGACAAGAAATGCAGCAAGAAAAGCAAAGTTAGACACAGCTGAGTCACTCTTTTCATCCTCACATCCATGTCTGTGCAGAGGCACCAAGTTCACAGCAGACTCACTTTGCACTGATGAAACTCCAAGCAAACCTGAACGAGGGAATGACCTCCTCTTGCAAACCTTTCCATCATTTGACCCTGTTTGTGCTGCCAGCCAAGTCTGCAGAGAACACACAAAGAGCACCACTTCCTTTGCTGAAGGCCTGTGCGAATGTTTCTGATAAATTTATCTCACACAGCCCCACGTAATGGATGGCTCAAGTACCTTGGTGAGGCTTTGGAAAGGACTGACTGTCAGCAGCTGATACCCCAGGCCTGTGTGCATATGAAATTGCCACAGAAGAAGCAAAAAGCTAAAATAGACACCGCAGTATCTGATGAAAGATGGCTGTTTCATATCCGACCCATTTAAATTCCAGTCTTGAAGAGAGAGTGGGCTGGACTGTCCCCTGGGATTTGCAGTCGTCACTCAGAGGAGTGTGGCATTCAATAAAATGGTAAATAGTCTGGGAAGTGCTGGATACATTTTTCATTACAGTGCTGTATGGCTGACTGTTCTCTGATTGATGCTGTAGGACAACATTTCACTGTTCAGAGCACTTGGTCGGGTAGCTTTGCTTCTGCGTCCTGGGAGAATGGCTTTGGATGGAAAACAAGACTTAGCTGAATTACCTGAGCAAACACAGGCTTGTAAACAGACTTTGGTGAGGCCTTCTGTGGAAGGAGAATATCACTTTTGTGGATCACCAAAATATGTATTTCTGCCTCTGATAGAAACCAACAGAAAAGGGAAAATTCGCAGCTGGAAGTTCAAAGCTCTGTAGCTTTCATTTTGCTCTGTACAAATTCATTGCACAAATGAGAAATGAGTCTCTCTAATTATGTGAATAGATTGTGGCAAGCCAAACAAGAACAGAAGCTGGACATCCAACTTTTTATTTCTTTGACATTGGGAAACTTTTCTCCAGAAACACTCAAGCTGAGCTTGGCTCTGTCGTATCAGTTGAAGGAAAAACTTGGTCCTTATTTTGATTTTTACTTTGCAGACACTGACTAACATAATTTTGTTCAGCAGGATCTTCAGCATTAACATACGCACATGTGGAAAGGCTCTTCTCTTTGGGTACTTAGATAAAGCAGCCATATTTTCAGTTCTCTTCTGGAAAGGTGTTAAAAATTTTTCAAATGCACTTTTCAAATAAGCAGGCTTTGAGAAAAGAGATTCAGTGACTCTGGATACTGCTGAGTGTTAAAAATGTGCTGCTAAAGCCTTTTAAGAGAGCTTTTGTCCTTCAAAATCCTTTCCCTGCACTGTTGCATTAGCATCCATTGGTATTCCCTGTTTTCTTACTGCCTACTGTTCTTATGACTGGACTCAGTTCACTCTGAACTTCTCACCCATTACCAGAGCCTTTCCTCACTGTGCTGACCTTCCAGAAAACAGTTTTTTGTTATGGGTTACATTTCTGCAAGGTGTGAGATATTCTGCACAGATATCCTTTTGCTGTACTGGAAATAAATGCCATTGATTCAGCAACAATGACTTGTGTTGCTGCTTGATGAGGGAACGTGTTCCTCAGAAAAGATCTTTTCTTGATCTTGCTGAGTTTTTTAGCATCCAAATTGTCAGAACACAGCCAATGTACTAAGAAGCAGAATAGCAATAAGAAAACTTTCCCATATATGTGCTAATAAATAAAAATCCTGTGAAGGTTCACTGACATTTCTTGTAGATTTCTACCAATTTTCCTACCAATATACAGCATCTTACCAAAAAATCAGCTACTGGTCTTTAAATGAACTGAGAGATCTTCTAGATGCGAGTTATATCAGTAATTTATTTACTTCCATTGTTTGTTGGGAATTCTCCAACCTTCATGTCAGGGCTGGTATTAGTCAGGTTTGAGGGAGCACCAGCACTGAGCCTTCATATGGTTCCTGTTTACTGGAGAGGCAGAATGTTTGCTGAAGATTCCATAACGTGTCCCAGATGTTCGGGAGGAGATGTCCCCAGATGTGACAGACTCGATGCACACTCTCTGTAAATGCGCAGGGCTAAGCACCAGACCTGCTTTGGTGTTGGTGCACGAGGTGCCAGCGTCTAGAACGGCAATTAAGGTCCCAAACAACACCAACTGCAATCCGTGTTACTCTCGGCGGAAGAGGGGAAGGCTTTCCAGCACGAGCTCTGTGCTTTGTAAGACACAGAAGGGAACAGGAGACAGGCTTGGCCCAGGTTTGGGACAATGTGCCCCTACTGTGTAGACACTACTCGTGATGTCACCACTTCCAAATCTCATTGGAGTTGCTCTAAATGAATGATGACCATAATCACTATGAGCTGGCAGCTAATTCAAACCAAGGGAATATGCATTTAGAGAGAGGCAGGACAATTACACAGTACAAAGATCCTTGCATGGCATAACATAGTTTATGAACAGCTGGTAGATAATAGCTTTTTAAAATAAACACTGTCTAAATGCACAATCCAGATCCCACGCAGCTCTTTGAATCTCAGTGGCTGCTGTTTTATTTTCCCTGCCAGTTGCAGCTAGAGGCTCAGCAGGATGGCAGCAAATTGACTGCTGGTTGCAATTAGAGAAGCCCAGTGAGGTGGCATCCCCATTAGTAGGTGACCTCTCTCGCTACTAAGCTCGCTTTAAACATCTCAGCAGAGAGTGTGACACCTCCCAGAGCATTATCAGGACTCAGAGATGTGGGAGGGATTCTTCTATATATTTTCTATATATTTTCTGTATATTTTCTATAAATTACTTCCCAAGCCTAAGTATGCTCCATGTAAGAGATTGTCATTGTGGGCTACAGGGTGATCCTTGTTCATAAGGCCTGTGACTAACCTTTGCTTTGATATCTCCCCTCTGAACATCATTTATCTGAGAGCAAGGAATCCATCAGCAGCACAGCTGGTCAGGGAGACTTCTTGCATTGATTTGGATGGATGAGAGTGAAGTATCTCAGCCTCTTCTATAGGTGTCAACAGCAGCTCTTAGCACAAAAGAGCTGAGCCCCATGGCAGGTCCAACTTTTGCCCTCACTTTTTGTTCTACAGAGAAGAGGATTCATCACTGTGGTGGTGTGCCCACCTTGAGAACTATTGCCTTTCTCAAGAGGTAGAGACCACAGGAACAACAAGTAAGGACTGACAGGGAAAAGGAGAAAACATGCCACATCAAATTAAATGGAATCCCACACCATTCCAGCTGTACAAAATTCAGGCCCTCAAGTTTTTTTCCAAGTGAAGATATTAATAGCAAAGACCAGCATTTTTGATGCAGCTCTTTTTATGTAGAACAATATAGAGGCTGCTCTCATAAGCACAGTGGGACACAAACCACTGGAGGCAACTTTTCTTCTCCCAGCAGCAGATCTTTCCCAGCCAGCCCTGCAGCCCCTGGGGCTTCTCCCAGGACAGGAACAGCACAGCCTGGCTGTGCTGCAGCTCTGCTTCACTGCCTGTTTCCCACAGGCTCCCTCCTTCCCTCCCCACCTGAACTGTGTCTCATCCACCCACACATACTTCTTTCCCAAAAGAATACCCAGACAAAGCCAGTCTTCCCACAATGCTCAAATTCCTGAGCTGCCTTTGTTTTGGATGGAAACATGTGCTTAGCAGTCTATTGCAGTATCTTCAATCAAGGACAGTTTCCTGCAGGACACAATTCAGCTCGCAGTACACCACAGTGCTCAGATTCTGCATTCAGGCCTTTACCCTGAGCTCTCTTATTAAACATATAAACAACATAAACATATTACACAATACTGGAGCTGTGTGTCCTTATTGTCATACTAACACCAAGGAATTCTGCCAAAGTCTTCTGCCTCGTTTCTTTGAATTCGTCATTCAAGACATGTAACAGATGTATTTGTGGAAGTTCTGTTAGGGTCCTGCACCTGTGACAAAGAAAAGAAGTGCTGCCTGAGAAGGAGAAAATGGAAAATTCCTGTGAATCAGTGCTGCACACATCCTCTGCCACGTGGCAAGTGATTCCCTCTTCACCACCTCCTCCCAGCTATGGCCCAGCACACAGGCAGGATAAAACCCTCTGCACCTCAGGGCAGAGAATGAGAATAAACCTCTTCTTTTGTACAGGTCTGTTGGACACAAGACCTGAGGTCCTGTGCACCTCCAAAAGGTAAATGTGACTCACATGAAGGTGCAGCCGATCCCACCTGTGCCTGAACACTGCTGAGAGAGCAAGGTCTTACAGCGGTGCTGCTTTGGCTCTGCAGCTGATGAAATGTGTGCTGGCAGTGGAATTGGGTCCTGTGATCCTTAGGCATTTTCTCCTGCCCTTTCCCCACCACCCACAGATGTCCTGTGAACGTAAACCACACCACTTTGAAAAAAGCCGGGGGAGATGAAAGAGGAAATACTAAAGCATCCTGCAAAGCCCACAGGTAAAGCATTTTATCACACAAGCAGGAGGGTGGCAGGTCATTTACTCGGCGCCTGTGTCCCTGGGGAATCCCACTGCAGTGTTATCATCCTGCAGCAGGGCTTCTCCCCAGAGTCCCATCAAACCCAGCAGGAAGTTCCTTGCATTCCAGGCCCAGAGCTGTTGGATCACAGCAGAGCTCTGATGCCCTGGCGGAAGGATCTTGGGAATGGGACACGGGCACAGATCCAGACCCTGCCTGCAGGACTCCAGAGATGGTGACTTCTGTCCATCAGAGCGCAGCAAGAGCGGTACAGGGGTGCGAGCTAGGCTGAGAGACTGAAGCCAAAAATATCCTTGTCCCTTGATCCCTGTCAGTGCCAAAGGATGTGGCTAGACAAGCTCAGTGCTCTGTTTTCTGAGTGGTCTGCCATGAAGCCCAAAACCACCCCCTACAAATGCAACTGAGGTTTAATTGATATTTCTTCACACTGGGTCAGCCAGCCTGGTCCCCCTGCACAGCTCCTCTCACGGAGCAGTAGCATCCACACACAACCTTGGGAGTCTGGGACGAGTCGTATTTTTCCTGTGAGATATTTGAAATACTATATTTCTCTGAAAAGCGGTTAGAAAATGCAGTCAAGAAGCGGAAGGAAAGGATAAGATGATTTTTTTTCTTTAAGACATCTATATCTTTCAAGCTTGGCTGAACATGAAGACTTTGGAAAGGTAGGACTTTTGAAGTAACAATGAGAGCCATTATAGGCTTCTAATATCAATATTTTCCATACCTCAGCTTGGGTATAAAGTGTAAGAGAAATGACAGGACAGCTAGGAGAGGCTGGCTTGGTCTCAGCACACTTCAAAGAGAGCATACAAACAGCTTGGATCTACACATACATCTCTCTAACTCACTGGAGTACTGGAATTCTGCCCCACTCTGCTAAAATATTACTGCAGTGCTCAGGGGTAGAATCTGTATTGCATTTTGGAGCTATAAAAAGTAGTTAGGACTCGAATTTTGAGAAAGTGCCTGCTTATAAGCACAAGCAAAAGGGCAGAAATGATTTTATCAAGCTAATGGCCGGGGATGTAAATCTGCTGTGAAAGGGAAAATGGAGAAAATAAAAGTTTTGTCTGAAAATGGGTCTCATTCCAACATAACCAATTCCATCCTGACCCAGCATCACAAAGTGGTTTAATAGACCACAGCTGAAGTGGGAAGCAGAATTTTTCAGGTTTAAGGACATGCTGTCTCCATTCCATGAGGCTCAGGGAATTTGCACCAAGGTTTCAGGGGACACTCCTTCCTCAGATCCCTTGCTCCAGCCCAGCACAGCTCATGCTAACAAGACTGAGAGTTAAAAACAGATAACAAAATGTTGGTTGATGCTGCAAGTGAAATAAGTTAGGGGTTATGCTCTTAATTTTACAGGCTATATCTGCATGTAGATCTGTGCATCTTTCCAAAAGTATCTATAAATACATAGATAATTTTAATTCAGCGTTTCTCTCTCCATTTGGTAATTTCAGGGGAGGGCCAAAGAAATACATCCTGAAAACTGAATTTCTATTTTGAGAAATGGCACTGTTGATGCAGGGAGGATGTGTTTTGCTCTGGGGTGATGTCTCCAGGTCCTGCTGGGACAGAGCAGCTCTCGGTGCCCCTGGGCAGGTGCTGGGATGGGAAAGAGAAAGCTCCTGTTTACTCTGAATCCCTTAGCCCTCTCAGCCTCTCACAGACCGAGCAAACGGAGGAAAAAACACAACCTCTGCTGGAACAAAATGTCCCTGTAGAAACAACAGATCTTCCTAACTTGCAGCATTTGCTAATTAGGGCTATGCCAAGGAAACGGGGCCTGTTCTTTCTGATCTCCATAGAAACGCTCCGTCGTGCTTCCTTCCTAACCCACGGCAGGCATGGCAGCGCTCACCAGCGAGCCTGGGCCAGCCTTTCAGAGCCAACACCACGGCTGGAATATGCTGAGAGGATTTTTTTTAAAAAAAGTGTTTGTTGTTTTATTTATAGGTGCAGTTATCAAGAAATTCAATTGATCGCTCTACCTTTCCTGTTTATCACGGATCACAATGGGCAACCTGGGATGCTGAAAGCTCTCTGAAATTCCTGGCAATCCACAGATGTGTGCAATGCATTCCCATAATATTTGATAAAACTAGGGCTAGAAGTTTCAACCATGGAAATGCTCTTTATAGCTCTTTTTTCTGTTAGAAAACTGGGTTATGCAATTATTTGTCAGATTGAGATTCTTTTGCCTCCGATATTCCAGTCAGAAGCTAACTTGAAACCTTAAATCACATTTGAGGCGTTGCTTGCAGTTGGGTGGCTGGAAATACAATGAGCAAACAGCTCCAGGAGCCATGGTGTGATCAGCAGGAGTGAGAAAGGTCTCTGCTTTCCCAAGCAGAGATCTGAACGATCACGAGAGGCTTGAGGCATCTCTTCTGCCTCCAGCTCTAATGCAGAGGAGCTCTGCACCCACCAGTGCCTGCTCTGTGGCCAGTGTGCACTGGGTTTTAATTCCTTCATGCAATTCCTTGGAAAATAATTGTGTGCCCTCCTTCTGAGTTCATTTGTTCCTTACCTCATTTTTTTTTTTTTCCTTTTTGGGAATGGTTTTTTAGCTGGCCTGTCTCACAGTAGCAGTTTACTTAGCATCTGGGAGAAGTTCTAAAGAAAAAAGGAAAAAAAAAGTCTGTTCCAGGAAGCAAGACTTGTGTAAGGGATATGAGTTCCATATCTGCTCCCTGACTAGCATTTCAAATCCATCTTAATAACAAAGCAACTGCAGTCTATTTGCATTTTATAAAAACAAAATGTGAAATCCTAGCCTAATGCTTTGAAATCGAATCTAACTGCTCACAAATTCCATGTGTCATGCTAATCTGAAGGCTCTGCCTACTATAAACATTTCTGAATCCACAAATGCATTTCATGTTGCCTCTGCCACACTTCAGTGGAAGGAGAGAGGGAGAGAGGAAAACCTTTCTCTGCAGCACTGAAAGTAATCAGCCTTACAGTAATCAGCCTTAATTGTAAACAAATCTTAATTGGAAAGATGTTTTTAAAAGGAAAAGGATAGAATAGAACTTTATGACATCAACAACAGGATTATCTGGCCATTGGATTTTCAAATTCTATTGTCTAGTTAAATTAGCCAGTTCCCTCCATCTTGCCAATGACAGATTTAGCCAATTAACATGACCAATAAACTTTATGATGTGTAGATTAGTGTTTCCAAACCGCTTAAACAATGTTTAGGATGTAAGTACAATTAGGCTACATCTCAGTCCTGATGGTATTTGTAATTAACTTGGAGCTTCAACCTGAAAGACTGAAGGCCAGCTGCTTAGCAAAGCACAGCTGGCAGTAGGATAATTAAGTTACATCACATGATGCTGGCTGCCACTTGGGTTTAATCCAGAACCTCAGATTTACGCTAGCAGAATTACTTTAATTACGCACTGTGAAAGGAGAACACGTCTCCCACTGGCTGCAGGTAAATCATGATGTGCACCCCTCAGATCTAAATTAACAGAATTCATCCAAAGCACAGAGAAAGAGCATTGATGGGGAGTCAGAGCAGAAGTCCAAGCTTTCTCTGTGATGACCAAGAGAGCTCTCAGCAGCAGATGCTTGGGGACATCCCTGCAGCTGCTTTCAGTGGCACTGCAAATCCAGGACAGGTTATTTGTGTGGGGACTGAGATGCTGAGGAATGGAAAGGACTGTGCAGTGCATGGGCAGAGCCAAATGTAAACAGGGAGACTTCTGCTGCTTTGCCCTTTGCCATTTCCTCCGGGGGTTTGAGATTAATCCTAATTAATGAGGTTATGATCTTAGCTGGAAAGGCCATGGAGCTGTAGGAATGGGCATTTCCACGTTCAGTGGCTGTGGAGGTCATTACCCTCTGGGCCTGGAATGCCTTAAAACCTGTGAGCAGCTCTGAGGAGATTAGAAAAGTTCATGTACATGGATAAAGCCCCAAAGAACATGAAAAGACAGACACTTATTTTCACATACTACAGAGAAGTTGTAGTGAACTGTCATTTTTTAATGGATGCTTGATAAACTAGGTGCTTGGCTGTGAAATTCATTATTGTTTAGGAGACAATCAACACTTCTTCCTTTCTCCCACAGGAGCTGTTGAGATCTGCAATTTAAGCACCAAAGAGATGAGAAGCCAAGGAAAGGGCAGGAAAAACCAGGGATGCATGTATAGCACAGCTGCAAAATCGGTTTTTATTTTCACTTGGTTGTATTAATATATCTGCTTACAAAGTTTGGGATTAATCTTGTCCAGCTTTGTATATCTAAGAATTATCCAAGTTTCCCTTAAAAGCAGTAGAGAAAAAGAAGTGCCCCCAGAGGGCATTGCATCCCAGCTGTGTCCAGGGGGTGTCCAGTGGAATGAGGCGGCTGACCCTCCACAGATCTTTCTGCAGAGGGATTTTAAAATATGGAATGTCCATATTTCAGTGAGTGTGACAAACCCCACCCAAAGAGACCAAACCCATGAATTGTCCTAAAGAACCAGACAGTGATTACAGTGAGTGGGAAACTGTGAGGGAGAACAGAGCCTTGCAGTGAGTGACAGCTCACTCCCGTCCATCTCCCCATTCACTTTGCAGCATTTAACTGCAAAATTTAACTGCAAAACAACTCAGCAATAACTGCTACTGCTAAGACACAGCCTGGATCCTTGCTCTGTGTCGGCTGAGCAAGGTTGGAGGTGAATGGGAATTTTTCGGAATAAGGGTAAAGATAATACTAAGAATGTACATCTGGATTTCTTCCTGGGAGAAAAATAGGAATGGACAACCTTACTTATCCTTTGCTACAACAGATGAATGTCATCACCCACTAAAACCTACCTACAACAGGACGACGAAAAAGAATTCGCAGACTTTGAGCCAAGATTGGACTGCTCTGTTCCTGGAAGCAGAAGTGGCTCCTTTTAAGATTAAAAGTGCATTTTGCACCCTTCAGCTTAACACAGGAAATGGGAAAAAGGTTTTTGGAAAAGAGCATCAGCCTTGGGCAATATGTGTATTTGGAAGGTGATCTAACATATGCCTTTGCTGAGACCTTACTTTCTTCTTATCCTATTTACTCTGAGCAGCTTCATGTTTTCCCCTTCTTTTTATCCCAGCTCATTCTCACTTCTGCTTTTCCCCACTGTATTCTTGCAGTGTGTTGTGTTGGAGGTCAGGCAATAAGATTATGATTCTTCCAGCTGTGAATTTGCTTGGTGTCTGTTCATTGTACGTTCCTTTTCTTCTTCCCTCCTTCTCATGATCTCATGCTCACATGTGACTTCGGTCTCCAAATCTTTTTTGGCACCATGAGGTCCCCACTTATCCTTAATCATGCTCCTTATCATGTTGATTTATTTTGAGCATGTAATGGTGATGCAAGCTTCTCTCCAGGTCTGTTGTAGAAAGCTCCCTTTGGACATCCATTCTTGAAAATGACTTGTCTCATGCTAGCTCAGGTCCATCTGTGGCCTCTGAAGAAGATGAGCCTATTCCTAAGTAATAAAACTGCTATTACAAAGCCCTAGTGCAACTTCACTGATTTCACACCATCACAGCAGGGAGGAATTTAGATCCCCTGGGTTTCTGCTACTCCAGAGCACAGCTTGGTATAACTTGTTTATTGGTTTGAAATCCTCTGATGTAATTTGTGAATCTGTACTTTATGTATTTATCTTGAAAGAGTTTGCCCTACCCCACTCTGAGTGTCTAGAAAAGCTCATTGTTCCAAAGGCAAAACTCATTAGTGACATTTTCACAGGAAAATGTCTTTCTAGACTAATTCGATTTTATCATTATGATTTGAATAAGCTGAAAGCAACCAAAGCTGGTTTTGTGCAATCCTCTGTTTTAGAAAGCTGTGTGAATGTAGATGACAGGTTGGCTTATTCTTTCTGAAGGTGTTCATTTTCTCCCCTACTTGTACAGCTGATTTAGAGTGTGACTGTCTGCAATAACAAGGAACTGGAGCTCAAAAAAATTATTACCAGTGGTCTCAGGTATTTCTGTTGTGGAATACTCCCTTGTGTGACCACAGAACTACCATATTACAATGAATTCCTAATTAGAAGTAAACATTCATCTAAGACAAATTTCTTTCTCACACCTGCTAGTCTGGGTTATTTTGCCTTCAAACCTCTAGACTTACACCCATGTTTTTGCTGTTGCCATTTTAAGGCAGTGCCTAAAATGAAGCATGTGAGATGCAGAACAGCAGCTTTCAGGCTGTTATCTCTCGACCAGGATTACGATGGATGCCTCATCTCAGAGACCCAGAGTTGTTCAGCAGATATGCATGGACAGGCTCTGATCAGCAGGCACTGACTCACCCAGGATTTCTCTGGGATGTGATGGCATCACTGCTGCTGAAGGTGGAAGGATCCTATTTGGATTTCTCTGTGATGTGATAGCATCACCACTGCTGAAGGTGGAAAGATCCTACCTGCCCTGCCCTGCCCTGCCCTGCCCTGCCCTGCCCTGCTGTAAAGATCTGATGCAATCAGACTAAAGCAAGGCAGCCTTAGCAGCAGATCCAAGGCAGAATACTGTTGGCTCACAATTTGGACAAAAAGCATGCAAAGCACAGAAATTTAGCAGAGCGATGCTGACAGACCTGGCCAAGAGCGTCGGTGCTCAGAGATATTAGAGGATTTTGCTGTACTTTCAGAATTGGTACGAGCTGGACCCCAGGGTCCTGTCAGATTGCCCCCCGTGGCTGGGAAAGGCTGCTGAGTGCAGAACCTCTACTCTGGTGGTCCCCACGGCCAGAGCATCCCCAGCAGCTAAAGACTCAAATTCAGGACCTGCCTCAAGCAAAACTCTGACGTGCTGTGGTGGCCACGAAAGCTGGCAAGGACTCCTTATTGTTAAATGCTTTGGGACACCTCAAATATGAATGGAGCTGTATAAAATTCAATTCTATTGTAAAGAAAACAGCTGTCATGAATTAAGGCTACGTTCAGCTTTTGAGATGTGGACAACTGTCCAGTAGGGAACGAACAGAAAACTCAACCCATTTAACTTTGAAACAGCGATTTGTCTTCTCTTTCCCAGAAAACAAAACCCCAGAGATTTTAAATCTATAAACCATGTATAACATATCACCCAAACAAGTTCTTTTGAGGTTTGAAAAACCCCTTGCTGCTAATTATTAGTTATAGATGGCTTGAAAGAAAAATGTAGTTTTAATGCTGGGTTTAATTAAAATGCCTTTAATAACAGTCATGGATTTTGCAGCACAAGTGCTAAAAGGCCAAATTTTGCTATTGCAGTGAATTGAGTTCAGAAGAACTAGATGAGCAAGCAACTCAAGTCAGATTTGGGCCAAACTTTGCAAAACTGTTTTGCTTTTAATGTGACAAAAGTCTGCTTTCCCAATAAGAACATTTTTCTGGAAAGGAGCAGATTTACTGTTTGAACTTTATCATTTCCTCTTCTGCAAAACAATAGGGGAGAAAAGGAACCTTTCCAATTTTTCACCCCTTTAATTAATAAGACATTCTTTGGTGTATGACAGGAAAAATATGTGATGAATGTGCTTGATATGTTATGATTAATAGCGGTCTAGGGAGGTTTTAGAGACATGAGACGCCCCATAAACACAGAATTAATACCAAAGAGAACATTTTTATAATGTCCATTTTGGCACTCTCCCTGACCTAAGATGTTAGTAGCTTTATATATCATTTAATTAATGCTTTAAAAAAATAGAATGCAAACAGCTCTTTGCAAACCATAACAATTCATTGTATGACTTATGTGGGTTTGAACTGGCACAGTTAGTCAAAACATTCCTAGTGCCACTTTATTTCCATAAACCATTTGTATTGTAAACTTTACTAGAAATTTCTGTGCCAGGTTTGAAGGGTTCAGGCAGAGGGCACTTTGAATATAGGGGCTGAATGTAGCCTGCTTTTCAGAATTATTTAACAGCATAATTAGTCATAATTAGAGAAAGAAAGGGAAGCTACACTAGAGGTGTCTCTTAATTATAACTAGAATTTGCAGTTAAATATATTATTTAAGGAAAAACTCATATCTCTATTCAGGTCTGAAAATACAGGCTCTGACCAACCTCTCACACTGGTGAAAATCACAAATAACTAGTGAATGAAAACAGAATATGTAGCTGAGGATCTTAAATCACCTTTCACCAAAAATATAAGATGCTCTGTCAAGGAAGAGAGAACAGGGATATTGAAGTGCTTGTGATGAAAAAATGTATTTTTGGACAAACCTGAGATGGAGTAGCATTATATGCTGTGCTGTAAGAGACCATAAAGAAGTGAGCAATCACAAATCATGGATAAAACCATTTGGAGTCCACGTACAGTCTATTATGCTATGCCAAAATATAGGATGAAAAATAAATATTAATATTAAGGATAAGGTCCAGGTTTTCCTGAGTATGAGAGCAGACAATTTTCTTTATCAACTAAGATAAAGTTCACTGAACAAGAGGGCACCCTTAATTACACTTTGTTTTTATAAGTGATAAGAAATAAAAACTTGTTTCAAGTGGATCGTGGGTTGATTCAGTTTAAATACAATTTAACTGTAAACAAAGGCAGTTTTGTAATTAAGGTTTTAGATTTCAAGTGGATAAAGGCTCAGAAATGAAGGTACCTAATTAGTGAGCTATCCAAAAGAAATCAAGGACCTGAGTGCAGAGGAAACATAAAATTACTCAACTTTAAAGGGATGAAGCCTATCTGGACTCTGTATCATAAGCAAAGGAAAAACCTTTGTAAACTTGTGGGGAAGCACTCTGGACAGAAAGTGGTAAATAACCACCTTGAAGAATATATTGAGGTTTTTAAAAAAGGTCTTCTCAGGATGGAAAATTGAATGGTCAGCAAAATGAGCTACATTAGATGTCAGAAACACAGAGGTAAAGTGAGAATCAGCGACATTCAAGCTGAATTACCCCTTAGGAAAAAAACTTGAGATGGCAGGCAAAATGCTGTTTAAGTATATGTATAATACTGACGAAAAAGTAAAGCCCTGCTGGAGGGAAGATGGTAGAGAAATCAATGGTAATTCAGGTAAAGTTTCAAAACTCTGCTTTGTTTTTAATAAAAACAGTGAAATAGAGTAGGGTGGGTAATGGAAGTGAGAGCCTCAAGTTGAAAATACACACAACTGATGCTGAAGCAGAAATCTCCGAACCAGACAATCTCCCTCCTGTAAAAGAGCTGTGAAACTGTGAAAGAGCTGGCACAAGAGGATTGAATATTAATTTTTGTGTTGGTTACACTGAATTGGCATCATGTATTACAGTTGGCCTCAGCTAATGTAATGCTTGTGCGTAGATGGGAGAAGCCAATTGACAACTAACCTGACTTTAATAGTTCACAAAATACTGGCATGAATTTTGAAAGAAAGTGCAAGTGGAGAGAAATAAAAATCAATATAAAACGGAGCATGGTTTGAACAAAACTGAATCATGCAAGAATAAGCAAGTATATTTCTTAGATGATAAAAATGCTTCCACAGACAAAGGAAAGGCAGCATTTAATCTGAATTTCAGGTAAACATTTGATATGAAGCCATAGGGAAAAAAGTTACATTATGTGCAGAAGCTGAGGATTAGTATAATAACGATAAGGTCAAGAGGGATCTGCCTAAAGGGCACCTCACAACAGCTTCTGCTGAAAGGGAAATTATCAGGTGGGAGGAAATCTATTGTTTGATGGATTGACCCCAAGACCTACTCATTTAATAGTTTCATTAGCGACCTTGGCACGGAAAAAAGTAGCAAACGAGAGATATTTACTGATGACATAAAACTGGAAAGAGTTAAAAGAATTGGAAAGAAAGAAATAGATAACCTTGGGGAGTGGTGAGATCATGTGTAACAGAGCTGAGAGCAACGCCCTTGCACGGAGGGGGAAAGACACAGGTCTGGCTGGTCTGAACCTTCAGAAACAATGAACAAATTTCTTTCCTGCTCATCTATTTCCAAGAAAGAAGCCCTGAAACCAAAAATACTGCAATGAGGGGCTTGTCAGAAGAGTGTAGATGCTATTTCCTGAGCACATGGCTCGCTCAGGCCATCAACGGGAAGCTTGGGAAGAGGTAGGACTGAGTCCCCTGAGTGCACTGAGGGTGGAGAGAGGAATCCAGAGGATAAGAACACTCTGAGCTGAAGCACAGCTCTGGCTCGAGGGCTGCTTCCTACACAGAGATGGGAATTTTTGGAGCAGCTTGCCACTAGCAGTGGAAGGAAAAAGCCTCCCTAGCTTGCCATGGATCAGTTTGTGCCATGAGCTCTGCCTGTGGAGCTCCTCCAGCCCTGCTCTCCGGAGCTGCTTCTCCACAGCTGAGCTTCCCTTGCAGGCTTTTCTGACAATTTCAATGCCACTGATGTGTTTTTTGAGCCATCATCATAAATATTTGGGCACCTCAGAAACGCTGGCTTTGAAAGGAAGGTGGGAGACCTGCAGGGTGCTGTTTCCACACTTTTGACAGTGTTAGCCTCACCACAGGGATTTTAAGAGTTAACCAAGCTCAGAAACACTGAATTTAAAAAAAAAAAAAAAGGAGCAGGGAGGGTGTAGGGTGGGAGAGAGGAATTGTCAAAAGAAGGCAAGTTAGAGTAAGACCTTACTGAGCCCTGTCCTTTCAAATTTCCTGTGCTTGACACATCATCAGGATGATGTCAAAGTGACTTAACCAAGTATGACACCTCATTCCAATGATGTGGCCAAGCAGAGGAAATTTGAAAGGATGTGGCTTATGGTACTGAAAACAATCATTTAGAGAAATGCATGACTGCTGTTTTTCGATTTAAATGAATTTTAAGCTCTTTCTCCCCTCTCCTAAACACATATTGCATCACTTGGAATATTTGCATTGCTGCTGAGCTTGCCAAAGGTTGTTAAAATGGCTTGACTGTGATTAAAAAGGGATCTAGTTTTGATGTGGGGACTTCACCCCACCTGATGTGTACTGCAGCATCTATGGCACTGCAGGGTAACAGCTAAAAATACAGATTTGAATCTTTTTGTTATCGTTGTTAATGATTTTGGTGCAATGAACTTGTGACAGTGACACCAAACCCTGACTGCAGCAATCCCTGCTGAACACAGTGATTTTTTGGGGGGTACCAGAGGTTTCTTGTGGTGAACAGATGCTGCTGTTGATGCCGGTGATTTTTGTATTTTCCTTTTATACCCTTTTAATATATTTTTAATACCTTTAATATGCCTTTAATAAGGCATCACTGTCTCCATCTCCCCCAGATCCTCCCTGAGAACATTGCATTAAATTCTCAGCTTCGAGGGGCACTGTGACGATGTGACACAACATTTTCCAGAGCACCGAAATTGCTCAGAAGCATCGTTCTCGAAAGAAAGCTCTTTTTCAAAAATGTCCTAGCCACGAATAGGCTTCAATACCATGAGTCACAGCTCCAGCAGTGCCTCAGCTCCCAAGGCATATCTGAAATCTCCGGCTGTTCTTTCGTGGGTAAAGGAGAGAGAAGGATAGCTGTGATTTGGGGATACTTAGCTCCAATCTGGGGGCAGTAAAAGAATTCCTGGGAACACAGGGACTGTTACACCCAAACCCCCATCTCCAACAGCACCTTGTATGTCATCAAAAAAGAACTGATTAGGTTTCATTTGCTCCTGAGAAAAAGGCCAAATGGATTTGAAAACGTTAAGGGATAAATTAAAATAAAACAAAGACGAATATTTATTTTTGAAAGTGGAAAAAAAAGGAGAAAGAAATGCCCAGAAAATCGAATACTTTCGTGTCTCAGTCACTAAAATACACAGTAACTATAGCTGTTAAAGGGGTCTGAGGACAAACATAGCTCCAGTACTTACACTCTTCTTAGTTAGAAACAGATAGCTTTTATTTAAAGAATGTTAAAGAATTTAATATTTAAAGAATGTTTTCTTTGCTTTGGCCAGTCTTTGTTAGATGCTCGTTTGCAGCTTCAGCTTCCACTGCTGATTTCAGCAAGCAAAGCTTTATCTTAAATATGGTACATGATATTTTCTGGCAAGTCTTAAACCCTTGAATTCATCTTATCTCTATGGTGACAAGCCTACATTTGGAATAAAGTATCACAGCTTTTCAGAGGAGAGGCAATTTCAGATAAAAGCTGATGCCTCTGATTTATGGCAGCTCTCAGCCTCTATGGTTTGGAAAAGAGGAATGCCTGATTATTGGTTACCAACAGCTTTTCCAGGAACAACTATTTTTGAGTGAAAAAACCCAACAGTAACTATATGATCTGACTCAAAGCTGATTTCCATAAAAAGGTAGGAGTCTGCTAAAGCCAAATGGACACACAAATGCTGTCTGTGTTTGGAGCAAACTCCTTGCTGAGAGGAAGAAGAGGAAGGGAAAAACACAGACCAGAGAACTATGAAGAAAAAGCTAATGATATTATTTTGCAGTAATGTTTTGCCAGGTAATTCTTTCCAAATCCCATCAACAATTCTTTCATAAAGATGCTATAGCAGATTGTGACGATGACATAAAGTCTTTTAAAAACAATCTGTGAGGGCAGATATTAACAATTTTCCAAGCTTTTTCACTTCTGAACTCAGCTGTGCTGCTAGCTCAGTCATAAAAACTCAGTGGAAACTATGTACAGCACATGTTTGGTTTCAACTGTCTGTTGGTTTCACCCAATTTATATCTACCAGGTCGTTGCCAGAGAGAGAAAAGATTTTTTTTTTTTTTTTAACTACCAGTTGATGCCTTATGCTAACTCCTCACAGTTTGTGTCAAATTTTAACTTCTGTGGGTTTTAGCCTTGTTAAATAGAGGAAGAAAAATGTTCCAAAATCAGGTCCCCTAGACCTCCTTGATCTTATCTGACATTTTCATAGGAGTACCTCTCTACGTCTCATGATCTCATTACTCACGAGCAAAGATTTATAGCATCAACTTTCTTTTGCAAATATGTCAAAGTGGAAAGTAGCACTTCAGGCCCCTTAAAACATTACAAGAAATATGATGTTGGGAAAGAGCTGTAGGAGGAGAGGTAATAACAGCAGTCATATAATCCCCTGGTGAAAAACTGTTTCCTTCAAGAAGCAATATCTTTTGCCTTTGCATGGAGCTTGATGTTGAATGAGATATTTTAAAGGAATTCCAGAGTGGTATCTCAAAGGGATACACCAGACAGGAGACTAAACTTCCAATATACAACTGCTGTCCTCCATCACACCTTTTTTTTTTTTTTTTTAAGAAACCCAGAAAACAATACTTTTCCAGTGAACGGATTTAGAAAGAAACATGTGAAGAATTATTTTCACAGTTTGTAGAAGGTTTTATGCCTGCAACCACAGTGCATAGTGGCTGTGCTCACCTCAGATAACCCTCAGACCAAAAGGTGACATCCTGTTAAAATAAAGGGTTTTTTCTGGATACCTCTGAATTCCTCTGCTCTTACTCTTTGCCCTGTGCTTATTTCCTACTTATTCCTAATCTGATCTCATTTCTAACCTGCTGTTATTCAAATGACTGTTTTGAATGCTTTTTGGCCCCGTTCCTCACGCACAGCCATCGGTGTCATAAACAGAGGGATTCTCCTGTTTGCACTCAAAGCCACTTCTTGGGCTGCCACTGCATTTTTCAGCCGCGACAATCTCCTACAAACACTGTAAGAACTATTCTTCATTTTAATGCTTTATCAAACCAGAGTTTCTAACATTGTCTTAGCTTTCCACAGCTGTCACGGGGTACATAAATCACTCAGAAAACAGGTTTGCAGCAAGATTCACAGGGACTTTTTTTTTTTTTTTGTTTTCTTTATCTTTGGGCCTCTGGGCTCACTGTTATATCCAAACCTATTCCAGTTATCACATTTATATTACAAACCAGCAGCCCTAAAGAGAGCAAAAGAAGTTGCCATTAATAAATATAGTTTGCAGGCAGGGAAAGAAGTAATCAAAGCTATCCAATGGTTACACAGCTCATTAGAGGTCCAGCGAAGTCAGTAAAAAACCTTTCCTTTTGATCCACTGGGCACTGAACCAAAACAGCACCCAAGGAGGAATACTCCAATGGGATTTGAAAACCTACCTCTAAAACATGTTCATTCCCCATCCCTTTGTGGATTGTGAGCTTGCCAGAGCTTTTCTGCGGCTCATTTAGCCCCACAAATCCCATCCCATTCCCGTTGGGAGCCTGAGCTGAGCCGGGTGCCAAAGCTTCCTGAATCATCTCCCATTTTCCTTGTGCAGAGCAATTTCTGCAGGACACAGTTCTGCTCAGTGCCTTGCACGACTGGGGATGGAACAAATGAGGAATTCTCTGAGCTTTTTTCTCTTAAACCCTAATCCACAAAGATATATCTATAACCTTTACATTATCAGCCCCCTGCTTTCGATAGCAACTTAATGATGACAAGCATTCTTTTTCGGCAGGTCAGACGGCCTAGGTAATGCTTCAAATGCCCTGTCTGCTAAAAAAGAAAGTGCTGGCAAAGATCATTGTTACAGGTGAATCACAGGAATAGCAAATTTGATCCAGTCCCTGCTGCATGCAATTACTGCAGCAAGGATTTCAGACGCCACGCAGGAGTGCTGTGGCTGGTGATGGAGGTGGGAAATGAAATCAGACTAATCTGTTTTGCATCAAAAAGGAATATCAGTCGGTAGGAAACATCGAGATAATCCCTGCGCTGGATGTAATGTCAGCCTCGACACGAGCTGCACAACCAAGGATGCTTCAAACTGTTCCAACGTGCAGAGGGGATGGACATCCTGATGGGAGGGAATCCAGGGCAAAGCTGCAGGGAGAAACTTTCTGCCCTTCTCTCCCTTCTGATCTCAGCACAGAAAGGCCTCAGAGAGCTGGCCAGCCTAAATTCACTTGGGGTGGGTAAGAGTAAGAGGGCTCAGTAAAGAGAAGGCAATCTGGTGGCCCCTAATGCACTAAACCCTGAATTTCTCTACATGAAGTGGAAGTTTTATGCCCCACGCTGGCATGTATCCACAAAGGACACGGTGATTGCTCAGCTCAAAGGCAGATCAGAGCCTCTGTCCAGGAGAGGAGAGGTGCAGGGACAAACACCATCTGGAGAGACTTGGATGTGCCTTGCCAAGACCTGATATCTCTGAGCTGCTGATGAAAAAGGATAGAAATCTGCTCCTCTGAAAAAAGTAAGTGGATGTTAGGGTAAGGAAAGCATGTAAGGTCTGTTTCCAACAGCCACAAATTGCACTTTTTAGGGTATTATAAAGATAAATTCATTGTTACCTGGTATCTTCATGGCAAGAATGCTTTCAGAAGCATTCTTAGGCATAATAAGTCACTGTACGAACGTATTTGGAAATTGTACTTCCCTCTTCTGCACAATTTTCCAGATTAACAGCTGATGCCACACCAGGCTGCTGAGAGGCTGATAGCATTGATGCCTTGTGGCCATGACAGCACTCTCAAAGCTTATTGGTAAAATATTAACAACATCACACACCCTGTGTATAAAAAGGAAATTCAGTTTGACAAGTCTACTTAAAAATAAATAAAGCTTCCACTTTTACACAGTGCCCACACAGACCAGAAACTCCTTCAGATTTTTGTGTAAGTATATATGAATTATTCAAGAAGATGAGCAAAGTGTGATGTTCTCTGGTCCTTCTCTCAGGAAGCTTTAAATATGAAAATTCCCTTGCTTTCTCAGAGTCACTTGCTATTTGTTCTCCTTTTTTTTTTTGAGAACCACAGCTCCTGCAAAGGAAAATCATTGCAATGTGCAGGCAGTCTCCAAAATGAACAAGTAATAAGAAATGTCTTTGTAGTCTGAAATGTCAGCGTTGGGCAAAGGAGCCTTTTTTTTTCCTGCCTTCCAAATGCCACTGCAAACAGCAATTAGTTCAAGTAGAAAAGATCAGCCCAGGTGCAGGTTGTGACTTTTGGTGGGAGGAGGGAAAGGCCTCTCTTTTGTCAATTGTCTGCGCTAATTCATCAGGAATCTGCGGAATTTGGGGATTTTCAGCCTTTTGTGCTCAGCCAGCACAGCCTGAGCTCGGTGGGGTACAGGGCTGACTGACAGCTGTCAGTCTGCTGGAGGGACACAGCACATGCTGGATTTGTCTCCCACAGAACAGCTGTTTGCAGGGGCTTTGTTTTGTTAAAAAGAAAGGCAGAATGAGCCCCTCTGGTGTGGGAAGCCAGGGCGAGCTCAGCTTCAGGGCTGAGCACACGAGGAGGCTGCAGCCCTTCCCTCCAGCCTTGCAGAGCCAGGGTGACCTTCAGAAATGACAAAGAAAGGGGGCTAGCGCAACAATGTGTGTCCCTGAGATAAAAGATACTCGCAAAACTTCAAAAACCTCCTTAAAAGATTGGATTAGCTTCTTCTAATCCTCTGAATCATGGGCAGATACGAGTTCAAAGGACTAATGTAATTTTATTATTACATTTAATCAAATGTTTGAGTTAAGAAATAGGAACTGAGCTAAGGGCAACCTTCCCTTATCAGCTCCCAAAGTCTGAAAGCAGGAATGAATTAATTAAGTAAATGTAACAAGCTTAGGGGTATAACACACAGCAGCAGCTGAGTCAGCTTGACCATGGGCCAGTTATTGGGGTGAGATGTGCAGCTCAAGTACTACCAGATGATTCAATTCACATATCTTGGCAGAAACAGATAAGCCTAAAGGGATGCCCAGAGGGAAATAGTGTCATAAATTGGCAAAGCAGAGAGTAATTCACCAGCTTAAAGAAAATGTTGTCATCGAGGAAGTTGTACATTTAATTCATGCAGCAGACTGGGCTGCCCTACCAGAAGAAGGAATATTTTGCAGGTTGGCTTTTTAGTTAAGGAGAAATTCGTTTTGCCAGGTCCAGATGTATTTTATGCAACTGGCTTACATCAGGGCATGTACTCCAACCCTTCATTTTCAGGAGGTTCACCCGAATATCAGTGCCAAATAGGATCACACAGATCATGGAAAGAGAATTACAAGTACAGAGTGTGTATTCTTGCCCTTTTCCATAGCTTCCCACAGGCAAAGGCTTCTTCACAAGTGCGACAATAAAGTAAAATTTTCTCAAAGTTTGCACATTAGTTTGTATTGTGAATCAGGAGACTGTAATACATCATCAGCTCCACTATCATAATGTAAGTCCAAAGGACACACGACTGAAAACTTTCCTTCCAGAAATTAACTATGGATGAGATGTGACTAATTGCAATAGGTTTCATTTAAGCACAGGCAATTAAATCAGTGCAGTTTAACAAAGGAAATTCTGTTCTAACAGGGCAGGTCTCAGCACAAGCATTTTTCCTTAGATGACAGATAGTGCTTTTCAGAGGAGGACACTTCAGTGCAGGGTAAAATAAATTGTCTGAAAAATCAGAGTACATTGCTGAGTATTTTCAATTCCATGGGAACCTGAAGAAAGTTTGAAGAAATATAAAGTGCAATATAATTTGAATTAATCATTCCAGAGGCTCGGGATTTCTTCTGTTTGCAGGAAAATTAAGGCCACAGAACATCTAGAGGGGAAAGGACAAGAAGCTTTGTTCTGAGCCTTGTTCTCTTGGCCTTCAACTACCTAAATTTGGGAAAAGTCATGAACAACAACCAAACCAAGCCAGCCACCAGCTCAGTACCCACGAATAGAAGGCAGTGGCAGAATGCTGCTGGATGAAGTCACGCTGCCCAAGCCCAGCACAAGACCTGAGCTACGAATTTAGAACACACACCAAGCAGAATTTTCCTCTGCTCCAAGCCCACGCCTTAAACACAAACCCCAAACATCTCCTGCATTTCCAGCTTTTGCATTCTTTTTTTTTTTTGGTATGAGTGCAGGGCCCATGGACATTGATGCTCCCTCTGATTTCATCCTTTCACACATGAATTTCCTGCAGAAATCCAGGCTGTGGCTGCACAGCTCTCAGCCATTGCCATGGCAATGCTCTGTGATGTCAGGGACACAGATTAGGAGTTCCTGCAGCGCTGAGCTTTGGGAGAGCCCTGGCTGGGAAGGAGAAAACTCCTCCAAACAATAGCAACAGGGATTTCAAAAGCAGCCAGTGAGGAACACTCAGTAGTAAACTATGCAGAAATGACCAGGAATTCAGTGTCAAAAATTTGTTGATTGAACAGAATCCCAAAGCAATTGACACGGGAGTAAATAAGTAAAATCCGTGGAGCAAAGCCAGTGTTGTGTCAGCAGTGACTGTGGCACTAGAATCAAGATCATTTTGCCATTTTACCAATGAAAGCAAAATATAATGGCAGAAAATATAGCGTCTGTCAGTCTATTATACAATGAGTATTTTCAGCTCCACTGGTAAATAGCTGAGAGCAATTTTAGACATTATTCTCTTCGACTAAAAGTTCACAGTAGAACAGAAAATGAAGGAACAGCACGTGTGAAAGCCCTTTAAAATAATCAGATTTCTTGAATCAAGCTTATGTGTGTGGGAACACCCCAAAACTGTAGCAGGGGACCTGCCATCCACAGGCCACTCCCAGAGATTCCTGCGGAAAAGGAGCAGATGTGAGGAGCTGGGCCAGCTCCCAGCGCTTGGGGTGAGGCAGGAGCCTCCCCAGCCCTGCAGCACAGCTCTTACTCTTATTTTTATTTTGGTCTGATTTCCCCAGCCCTGCAGCACAGCTCACAGCGCTGGCAGTGAGCACTGCTGCTCTCAGCCAGACCTCCTTCTGGAGATGGGTGTGCTGGCGGCCTGGGGAAATCAGAAAAAAGTAAAAATAAGAATAAGAATAAAAATAAAAATAGAAATAAAAATAAAAATAATAAGAATAAGAATAAAAATAAAAATAAAAATAGATATAAAAATAAAAATAATAAGAATAAAAATAAGAATAAGAATAAAAATAAAAATAAAAATAGAAATAAAAATAAAAATAATAAGAATAAAAATGAAAATAAGAATAAATATAAGAATAAGAATAAAAAAATAAAAAAAGAAAAGAATGATAATAAGAATAAGAATAAGAATAAGAATAAAAATAAAAATAAAAATAAAAATAAAAATAAAAATAAAAATAAAAATAAAAATAAAAATAAAAATAAAAATAAGGAAACATTTTTACTGCAGGGAAGGAAGGAGTGCAGAGGCCCAGAGCAAAAGTTGACACTGGGTCATGCTTTACATGAGGGTGGTTAGCAACCAAATGATCTGGTTCCTTCTCTAACCTTGAAAAGGGAACTGGGAGCAAAATGCTGTGGTTCTCCTCTCCTGCCTGGGTGGCCTTGCTCCCTCTTGGATCTGAATTTTGATGGCTAACCTGTCTGTGTGCCTCCTGCAGCATCAGGAGGTGGGCACGAAGCCTTGGTGGCTCCTCTGTCACACAGGGATGATGTGGTGACATGAAAGACCTCGAGCAACGCATTTCAATGGAAATTAAATAAACTTTGGGATGCACACACACACCCCCATGGTGATTTCAAGGGTAAATCTCAAAAACAACACAGGAGTCGCCTCCTCTTCAGTGCTGTGATTTCAGACATGTCTACAGCTAGCAGGGAGAGCTGAGGCAGGGCCCTGAGACACCTCTTTCCAGAGCTGAAAGCTGTATCGTTCAAACTTCCAAACCACTTCAAAAGAGGGTGCAGCCCCCCCCAAAGCCATCTGTACTTCCAGCACCCTCCTGTGCCCCATGTGGCCCTGTGGGGACAGATCAGAGCACCAGAGGCTGACCGGGGCTCTGTGCCCTGCCTGATGAAAGACTTCTGAAAGCACTGTTCAAAACCTGCACTTTCAGAGTGAAAACTTCATTTCACTTAGCTAAATTCCGAGCAGACCAGCCCGTATTATTTTTGGTATGGATGTTGTAATGACTTCTAAGTAATTTGAATGGCTGCTAGAAATTTTGTGCCTTTTTTGCCACCCACAGACCCCGAGCTGTAAAACAGAAGCTGTGATTCCAGCGGACACCATTTTCCTCGGCATTTCTGCTGCTCCTTTCAGTGCCAGTGAGCTGTGAAGAAGCCACAGCCCAGACTAGCAGTGATCCCTCTGCATTGTTTTCTGCATTGTCTCTTGTGGTATTTTAAGCACCTGCTGTATGGATGACAAATATCCATGTGTTGGTGCTGATTCTTCAAATTTTATTGCTGCCACATTATTTCTCCGAAAGAAGGAAGGGCAGCTGTAGAAGATAATTTTGACATTAGCCCATACTCTTCATCTCTTCAGCAGCCTGGCTGCTTCTCCAGAGCTGCTGTGTTTTCACTCCTGAAATCCTCAGCACATTCCCAGCACAGCACTTTGCAGAAATGCAGTCAGTGCAGAGAGCAGGGTGGGGTGTCAGGGCCAAGTGGGTAATGAGAATTAACCCCAAAATCAGTGGGGTGGGGACTCTTTGGGAAGAACTGCTGGGTTTACTCTCAAGAATGCTCCCTGGAATAGCAGGATGCCTCTAGTACCTTGTGCCTGTAGTGAATGCTGCCACATGGCACAAGTTATGGCAAAACTCGAAGTTGTGGTTGTGGAAAAGGCACCTACTCACAATCATGGACCTTTTCAAGTGGTTTTGACCCTGTCACTAACGTTTTTGCTGGAGTTCCTTGAATAACTTAGTCCTGCTTTGCAATAAATATATATATTTATATAAGCAATAAATATATATATTTCTATAAGTCCCTTATAAGTTACTGGAGAAAGGCTGTGCACGTGCAGATGGCCACAGAGAAGTGCACACAACCATCACACTGTGTCTTTGCAGCTGAAAGGAGTGAATTGCAGAGATTCTTGCACCATAAAATACCTAAAAATAATCTAAAAAAAATTAAAAATTAGAGAGCCAAAAGTAAAAAATGAGAGAGAAGGAGTTTTAACGCCATTGAAATACACATCAGTCAGAGGAAAAGCAGTCCCTTTTATCAGCAAGGATTTGTTACTGGCAGCTGCCTTCTCTAACACTTTGCCATACTGTGAGCAAAATGAGACATCAAGCAAAAGCAGTTTTAAGTTAAAATATTTGCTTGTTGTGTTTTGCATCATGATTTCCCTGGGCCTAGTTCATGAAGTATAATTATTCTGCTTTGGAAATCATATGAAAAATGATGGGGAAGTCACAAACACTCCAATATCAAGTGCAGACTCATAGCCACAAGTTCACACTCACGATCTGCTGTGCTTTTTCCTTTTAATTATGTTATTTTTCTAGTAAGTAACAGATTACCTGACATGGATGCCAATTAGTCATCGTTTTCCCACTGCAAATCTAACCATCTGTTCAAGATTTCTTAGGATTCAATAGGAGCTTTCTATTCACTGGGCCAGACCTTCGAATGTTCAAAAAATGGTATAATTACACCAGAGTTCAAATTAATGTGCAGCTTTATAGAAGAAAGATAGTTTCATCAAGCTGGATCTAAGAATTAGATGCCAACTGTTGTTCAACTTGCTCAGTACTGTTTCTTTTTTAAGGAAAAAAATCCTGCTCTTCTCTGTTGATCAGTCTGATTCTTGCAATATTCTACTATAACAAAAAAAAAAAAAAGCAACCAAACCAAAGTTGCTGGTGGTTTCCTTTGCTTTGACAATTTAACATAATAAAAGTTAAAAATGAAAGTTCAACTTCACTAAATATTTTTAATAGATTGAATAAAATATTTGGGAATACTTCCTTTTGAGTGGGATTCTGAAAATGCATCATAAACACCAGAAATTACTGATGCTCATAATCCTGCCCCTGTTCCAGCTGACTAAAAATAGAGTCTGTGACAGCCTAGGAATGCAAATATTCAGTCAGAAGTTTGTAACGGTTAGTCATGGTTTCATCCCTTAAATATATCTTCATTAATGGTCCTGCAGGAGTAAAAGCTCATTCCCCTGGGTGCCCTGGGCCAGTCACAGCTGGCATGGCACAGACTGCCTGTCCCCTCCTGGGGCAGAGGAGAGACTGTCCTGGCACATGGGCCACACTTCATCTGGAAAACATCATCTCCATTTCTCTTCTCTTCTCTTCTCTTCTCTTCTCTTCTCTTCTCTTCTCTTCTCTTCTCTTCTCTTCTCTTCTCTTCTCTTCTCCCCTCCCCTCCCCTCCCCTCCCCTCCCCTCCCCTCCCCTCCCCTCCCTTCCCTTCCCTTCCCTTCCCTTCCCTTCCCTTCCCTTCCCTTCCCTTCCCTTCCCTTCCCTTCCCTTCCCTTCCCTTCCCTTCCCTTCCCTTCCCTTCCCTTCCCTTCCCTTCCCTTCCCTTCCCTTCCCTTCCCTTCCCTTCCCTTCCCTTCCCTTCCCTTCCCTTCCCTTCCCTTCCCTTCCCTTCCCTTCCCTTCCCTTCCCTTCCCTTCCCTTCCCTTCCCTTCCCTTCCCTTCCCTTCCCTTCCCTTCCCTTCCCTTCCCTTCCCTTCCCTTCCCTTCCCTTCCCTTCCCTTCCCTTCCCTTCCCTTCCCTTCCCTTCCCTTCCCTTCCCTTCCCTTCTATACAATCAGCAGAGCAACTCAGCATTTTTATTTGCTAGTGCTGTGTCAAAGATTTGCTTTCCCCACTTCAGGGTCACATTCCTTTGGGGTTTGTTCTCACTTCTTTCCCCAATTGCACCTACTTTCTTTCTTGGGAACTTTCTTCATCCCTTCACACTTCACAGATCTCACAATCTGATGAGGTTCAAGCTCTCTTGAACACAGTTAAAAGTTAACCACCTTTTTATTCCTCTCTGAATTTTTTAAAGACGGGAACACTCTCTTGGTTGTTTTTTTTTCTCCCCCAAATCAATGACAAGTCTTTGAAAACCTGGGGTTAAAAATTCCAGCATGCAGTCTTGTGCAACAGTCAAGGAAGGGCGGAGATATAAATATCATAAAGTCCAAATTCATCACTGAATCTGGAGCACATCCACAGATTTAAAAGCCGATGGGACACTCAGAGCAGAGATAAACACAGATGGACAACAGCACTGCCAGAGAAAAGGATTAGACAGGACCCACAAGTGACATTAGGGAATGCTCAGATCAAGGCAGTGCACTTTACTCCCACAAATGTCCTTGTTTCCCACCTCTTCCAGTAAGAGGAGGCAAGAAATGTCTTACCCCCCACTAAGAATTCCTGCACAGAGAATCTTTTAAGGCTGCACTCAGCAAGTCTTGCCTGGCTTTGTGCTTCTGCCATGTCCCTCTTTAGAAAAGTGACCACTCTGTGACCTTAGGGTGCTCTTCCCAGCTGCTGTCACTCAGCTTTGGCAATTCCAGAGCTTCCCCTCTCAGCTGTGTCCTCATTCCCGTGACTACCCTGGTCTGCTATGTGTCCTCTGCTAAAAAATTGGCTCACTGGACCACATGTGCATGAACTTGCTTTTTTTGTGATAAATTGTTTCCCTGCATGCACACAATGCATTCAAAAATTCAGTTTTCTCCCTAAGGAAAATATTGCTGGTGGTGGCTCTACCTGGCCAACATTCTTTGGGAATTAAAAAAAGTAAAAAAGGGAAGGAACAACTTGATATTTCTCCCTCTTCTTTTTTGCTTCTCCCTGAGGGTTTTGAACTTTCTGGGTGCTGCAAAATATAAAAAGAAAGATTTAAATTCTGAGACAGCTCGTTCCCTGTTTCTCTTGTTTTCTCTCAATACCTGTCCAGCCAGAAATCCACCACCAGCACACCTGAGTGAGCAGGGAGTGATGGTCCCACAGCCAGCACCCAACACAGCAGCACCTGATACTCTGCTAAACTGATATTCTGCCAAGCTGAAAGGTTGGAATTGGTTTGAGCAGCCCTTGGTGCCATTTCAGTCCAGAGCAGGCCCTTGAAATGAATGTGGTAACCTAAACAGCACATGTGTGAGTCACAGGAAAAGCTTCAGCAAAAGGTTACTGAGGTTGTGACACACTTTCCTATATTTAGACACAAGGAGTGATGGCTCAGAAGTTGGGAGAACTC
Source organism: Acanthornis magna (assembly GCA_036785705.1). Lineage (NCBI taxonomy): Eukaryota > Metazoa > Chordata > Aves > Passeriformes > Acanthizidae > Acanthornis > Acanthornis magna. Next base: position 873,734 of record JAWUZG010000027.1, on the reverse strand, counting down.
AAGCAAGCTTGAAAATGAAACCTCCAGGATGGTTTTCAAAATTCTCCCTGAGTCATCTGGGAAAGCAGCAGCAGTTCTCTTCCAGGAAGGTGAGCCATTAGCAAGAGGTGAGGTTAACACAGCAGTCTGCTCATATGCTTCAGATATTCTCACCTGAGAGACAGTTCTTACTCTGAGACAAGACAGACATGTTGCTGGAGTCCCCACCTTTACCTTTTATTTTTTTCTTTAGAGTTTTTCACTTTTTCTGGGGTTTTTGGTATTTGTTTTTATTATTTAAATGAGCTGTATTTGCAGACACAAACCAAAGTCGCAGCTGCTGGCTCCCATCCATTCCTGGGCATGGTTGATCCACACTGCCCTGTTTGTCAAGAAGGTGGCTGAATCCTAGAACCCTGATTCACATTTAAACCAGCTCCTGATTCCCTTTTAGGCTTCTATAAAGCAGTAATGGAAAAAGATCTTAGCAGAAAGGAGATCTGGGCCCTAAATCAGCTGAAAACACCTATTTGTCAGGTAGCTAATCCAAGATGTTATAGCCATTTATAAAAACTTGTTATTTTTTCTGCAGTCATCAAGGAACGTTGTTAATAGCTCTCCACCATGGTGCCAAAAGACACTTTTTGAAGGGATTTAATGCCCAGATCACTGCAAATTTGATCTTTGTTTTCGCCTGTCCCCCAGCCAGCAGCTATGAACAAAACAGACTTTGAAGCCTGCAGCATTATTAATCCGAGACTTATTAGTGTAAGAGAGAGAGAAGGGAATAAATCCCTGCTCCTAGCACTCCTAACTCAGTGTAATGGCCCAAGAACGACAAGCTGAACATTACTGCAGAGTTATCAGCCCTCATTTCTCATGGTGGAGAGCAAGCAGCCGATCCCACTTTATCTCTTTAGGCTGACCTGACTGCAAACGAGGAATGCACAGAATGCCAAGGCCTTCCTCTCCCTCTGTGAAGACTCCTCCAGCAGAAACAGAGCACCATGATGCAATATTTAGCACTTAGCCCTTCTAGTGCTCAGGACAAAGATATGTCCAGAGCGAACTGGTTCCTTGGGAAAAAAATAATAATTTCCCTTCGCAGACCTGCGGTGCATCAGCTCGTGTTGATTCTGGAGGAGAATGCAGGGCTGGGTTAGGGGCAAGCACTACAAAAAATATATATCATCAACATGTCTGTGGAGCTGGGCTTTGATCTTAAAGCTTCCTTTACTGCCCGGCAAAACATTGGTAAGCACTAAAACATTCGGGATGATGTCACGAGGTGCAGCGAGGATCAGCCCCGAGTGCGAGATGGTCAAATGCCTTTGCAATGAAGACACTCCTCTCTCTGTCAAAGGCATGTTGGGGAAATGACAAGGCCATGCTTTATGGGTGCCTAAAGACTGTGCAAGTGGTCAAAATCACCGGGGATAAAAGGGAGTTTTATTTCTGTCAAACTGCTTTTATTTATCTTCATACTCACAGTTGTGTGATTATAAACTGTTTGATTTTTTTACTGTTTTTCTTTCCCGTTTATTTCTCTCTTGATAGAAAAGCTGCCTAAATAAAACACCTCTTGTAGATTTTCTCATATTTTAATCAGTCTGATACTTCAGTTCCTGGAGAAGGAACTGAGTTTAACACTGATTTGAACACTGAGCAAACTGAGTTTAACACTGAAATACAGGGGGTGGGCTCCATCAATAAATTAGAGCAGTCTGCTGTAGCCAGGAAAAGCTGCAAACTGTCTTTGTACCCCATTGATTTGAAAGCTCTGATGACTTTTACTCTTCTTCCTATTTTACCTAACCAGCGAGGCAGACATGTCCTCAGTTAAATTAATTGTTTGTAAAGAAGATGAGAAATAAATCCATGTAGCATCTGAACACTGCAGTCCTTCATGGCTGGTGTTTCTCAGCAGGACTCGGGTAAAGCTCCCATCATTTGCCAAGGTTGTCATCATGTCTATCAAAATATAAAAACATCCCCTGCCATGCTCGGGAGGGTTTTCTCCTCTTTCAAAGGGAGGCTGCAGCAGGCGAGCTCTGGGTTGGACAACTTGCTCACCATACCACTCTTCCAACTCTCTTCTGTGCTTCTTAAGGTGTTGGAAAATATACCAGTTCAAAAATTTTGTATAACTTTAGTCAAAGGATTTGTTTGTCTGTACCCTGGGAAAACGAATTTTTAAGTTTCTTTTTAGGACATTGTACTGCCAGGTGAGGGCTGATGAACTCAACATTTTACCAGACTAGAGCAGCCCAAAGATGCCCAGAGAGATAAAGGCCAAAACCAGAACATGAACGGAACATTGGTGGCCATCTCCAAACATCCACCCCAGAGCACCTCAGACAGAGCTGAAGACATCTCCCCGGAAAGGACTGATAAGAAAATTGAAAAATGAAGATCTAATTTACATGGGAGGTGAGGGGATTCGGATCCAATGGAAACTGAACACTGAGGGTTGCTCAGCTCTGGACCAATGAACTTTGAAACAATGCATCTCTATGGGGTTTGACTGTATCAAATTTTGGGGAAAATCCTGTAAAATGGGTGCATCATGGAAGGATTCTCTTTGCACACCCGGGGCTGTGTGTGGATGAGATGATTTCTGTGGTGCACCCTGGCCAGAACAACATCCTGGCCAGATAATAAAGCAATGCCTTGACTCTCTAACATTAAAAATGTTGTTGGAGGGTTTTTGTTTTTCCCACAGTTTCGGTGACAAAGGGACCGAGATCCTTTTCTACCAGCAAAACACATGGATTTTCTTCATTAATGTGTTTAAAAGAATACTAAGCAGAACTTAGTTGCCCATTTCATAAAGCTGATTTCTCATTGGGCTGCAGAAATACCTGAACAGGATAGAGCAGAAATAGAGGGGAGAAAAATGGCCCTGCAGTCTTTACTCTGTTTATCAGTAATGTTTTTTTATTACAAGAATGCTTGGGGTTATATTTTTTCTGTGCTGGACTGATAGATTGTGTTTTACTCTTTTGTAAGATGTTATTTAGATGCCATTTGGAGGGCTGTGGGGAAAAGGCTCTTTTCCTAAAAACAATCCAATTCTTCTGTAAATATCTGCTGTCCTATTTATCCTTCTGGAATTAAAGTCAATTTTTTAAAAAATTAAACTTGTTACCATAGGAAGCAATAGTTGCAAAAGCTGTTTAAATAGGTACCATTTGTGAATATAAACAGTTTTGGATTTTTTTTTAATATTTTTGTCTGAAGCCTTAAGTGATCTCATAATTTCTTGTGCTGTTTTTGAGTGTTTTTTACACAGAAATAGACCAAAGCATACTGAAACTACACATAGGGAGTGGAGAAGAGGGAGGAGGATGGCAGTTTTGAAAAATGGGAGGCTGTGAACACAAATGAATTACACAAATGAATTACACAAATGAATTAAACAAATGAATTACACAAATAAATTACACGTACATGAGTAGCAAAAGGGGGAGGGAGGTCTCCACTTTTGGAAATTATAACAAAAATCAGGCTGTCCTGTGATCTCACAGTCTGGAGCTGTGAATCCAAGGAGAAAAGAAAGATCAGGAGGATTTTTGGGTCAGGATGTGAGCCTCCGATGAACATGACAAGGTAAGTGTCTTCACTGAGCACTCGTGGGGGCTCATCAGGTGCCACCTCATGGATACCTGCAGATTTTGCTGCTACTTAAATCACTTAGAGATAAATAACTCACAATGGGAAAAAAGACAAAGAAAGAAGCCCTTCTGCAATGCATGGTGGGACCAAGGCTGGTTTGGGCTCAAAGATTTTGGAGCTCACATTTGCCAGGGTGAAAATGCCTGAATTATCCCTTCAAACTGCATGAAGAAAACCAAACCAAAGCAGACAACCCTACTGAGGCTCCAATAAGTTTGTGAGACTTTCCTCCAGCACCATTTTGGGTTTTTTCTGCTCTCAGCAAGTGTCCTGACCCCATGCAAACACACACAGGTGAGCAGCCCTGCTTTGCACAGCTTTGAAAACTCACCTGCAGTGGCATGACCGTGCCACAAGAATGGTCCCCAGGGAATTTCCAGCATTTTCTCCCCAGTCTGAAAAATATTTCTTTGTTTTTGTGCTGCCCAGCATCATCTCCCCCTCCACCAAGCCCTGAAAAGCTGACTGCTGTTTGAGGAATGACTTCAGCCTCACGAGATCAGGAGCTGTGGGCAGGCACACACAATTATGCAAAGCTTCTGAGGTAAATGATGACAGAGTGGGCAGGGAAATGGGAAATCAGACCCATGTGGTTTTCCAGAGGGCTTTTTTGTATTTGCCACTTTGTCATGTAGTCCCTCCCAAAAGTCACCAAGGGAAGTAAGAATGGGATCATGCTACTCCTCACTAATCAGCTGTTTTCACACAGCATTGATTCGCTCCACATTTCATTTTTTTGTGGCACACAGGATAGCAACTACCAATAAAAGCTGTGAGTTGAGTGTTTCATCATTTAAGAGGCACTGCTTGAGCTGGCCATTTGCTCCTTAGCTCTATTGTCCCCAAGCTGTAGCTGATAAGTTCACAGGCAGGAGCTCTGCATGTTCATTTGTCTCCAGATTCCATCACTTGCATGTTTTACTGTAATTTAGTTATTTAAGCAGGGCTGTTTCATCTCCCCCTGTTACACAGCCACAAATCTGCTTCCTCCAAGCTGCTAACTTACAGCAAACTTCTGATGCAGCCTGCAGTTCCTTTGAGCTCTGAGAACCAAACAATGTGGTTTAAAAAGATTAAAACCAGAGATGAAACCTGACTGTTGTTCCGTGCATCTGCTTTAAATCGGCTGTTCTGTTTATTTTACAGACTTCCACTGCTGAAATGAAAAAGCAAGCATCCTTTCTGCAGAATTAGTCTTGCTACCTTGGGCTTTATGCTTGCTTTTTATTTACCCTTCTCTTTTAGAGCATCAATGAAATGTTGCCCTCACTGTAAAATCAACATGACTAACAATTAGCACATGCCATTAAATTAAGTGCTGCCTCTAAACTACATTCTGTGAGCTATAATCAGTTGTCTTTTAGCTTCACTTGAATGGTCTTCAAGCCTTGACTAAGCTTCAGCAGTTTGATATATCTGTCATTTGTTTTTGGGGGATCTGAAATATTATCTTAGATATTATATGTATCTGAAATATTATCTGAAATATTATCACAGCTTTTGTGCTGCGACCTGTGGACGACATGAGCAGCCCACAAGTGCTCCTAAAGAGCCTTTAGAAGCTAAATGTTTGGAAGCTCTATTGAGCAAGTCAATAAAATGGGCTTATCCATTTTATCCACAGCCAGGGCGTGTCCCTGTGTCACTGCAAACCCTGGCCTGGGGCTTGTGGCCATGCTTTGAAGGGCCAGGGAGGTGAAGAGCTCTGGGAGAGCAGGCAGGAGCAGAGCAGATGTTCTAAAGAGCTCTCCATTTGTGTGCTATGTGGTTTGGTTGTGAACACAGAGTTCACACAGCAAGGCTCTGTTGTGTTTTTCAGTCTAGAAAAGAGACTCGAGATAATTTTAGTACAGGAGGTCATAGAAAAGTGGCTCTTTCTTGGAGCTCCAGGGGCAGTTCTAGAAAAATATCCACAAGAGCCCAACCCCCTAGAGGTGAATACAGTTTGATAGGTTTGAGGAAATTAGCATAATTGATAAAAAGCACCAAGTGGTGATGCAATTCCCCCAGGTCAAGCCCCTTCTCTGGAGCTACCACCCTTGGTACTGACTGGACTTGTTGATGAAAATGTGTCTTGAAGGCTTTGTTCCCAGGAAGAACCAAGACAGGGGAGAAGCCTTGTGCCCCCAGGGCTTGGAGCTCTGCAATGGCTTTGGTCTCTCTAGCTGGGGAAAAGGGCAGGGAAAAGTTCTGGGAAGGCTACAAATAAATAAAAGAAAAAAAGGCAAAAATCATCCGGCATCAGCTCCTCCACAAGAACCCGAAAAGAGGCTTTAGTGAGGTGGGGTTCAGCCTCTTCTGCCAAGTAACAGGCAACAGGACAAGAGAAAACAGCCTCAAGTCACGCTGGGGGAGATTTGAGATTTCATTTGGATAGAAGGAAAAATGTCTTCTCCAAAAGGGCTGTCAAGCCCTGGACAGGCTCTCAGTGAATGCCCCATCCCTGAAGTGTTCAAGGCTTGGTTGGATGGGGCTCTGAGCAACCCAGCTGGTGGGAGGTGTCCCTGTCCATGGCAGGGGAGCTGGAACCAGATCATCTCTAAGATCCCTTCCCACCCAGCCCATGCTGTGTTTCTGTTGTATGATTTGCACTGGGAGTGCTGTGATGAGTTTCACAAAGCAAAATGATGGCTTTTATTTTTAAAGTGAGCACACAATCCGAGCTTGTGGCAAACTGCAGCAGTCTGCTTGAGCCTGTGCAATGTGTGGGATTTGACATCCCATTACACCCCAGGCCGTTCTAGGGACAGAGATGACGTTCCTGGTGCCAGGCCAGGTTAAATGCACCTGGCACAACAGACCCTGCAGATGCTCAGTTGGATGGATGCACAAACCTGATGTTATCTTATTTTCTGGTGCCAAACAGAGCTGATTCCCTTCTTCTTGTGAAACACAATTTTTAATTGCTTTTAAAAACAAATTTTGAAATATGACATCAGTTTTTCTCATTCATTATAACAGCTGACAGTTTCCAAAGAGAAAAAACAGCTCTTTAAAAAAAAATTTGAGTTTCTAATAGTTTTTGAGTTATTCTTCGTATACTGACATTTTACTTAAAATATTTTTTCCCTGTTTTTGAGAGGTACTACTTTTCTTTAAGCAGAAGAAAGTGCACTTAGTTGGTACGACTGTAAATTACATAATTCTGTAGTAGAAGCTGTATGCATTGTAATTAGCATTTCAGAAGAAGCAAGAAGCAAGGACAAGAAGCAAGAAGAAGCAAGAAGAAGCAGGGACATGAGAGACACAAGGAGGAAGTGTTTTTCTGCAGCAATGGCAACGAGCGCCTGCAATGCCCTCCCAATTACAAGGAGCAGACGATTGTTCATTGCAAACATTAGCAAGAACAAGCTGAGAGAAGAGAAGCAGCAGCCTGCCATGAGCAGGAATAAAAAGGCTGCAAGTGAAGCTGCACACTCTCAGGCTGATGCACATCTGGTGTGACTGCTGCGATCAGCACTTCACCTCTACGTGCCCCCAACAGCTGAACCCAACCCCAAAATCTTCCTCTGTAATTGTGGCAAATACCACCTCACCAAAACCTCTCTTTTGTTCTCCCCAGAACACTGGGCTTCCTCCCTTTCCAAACAAATCTCTGCTTAAAAGTCATAACAATGAAGTTTAAACCCTTTCCCCACTCCTCCAACACAAAATCTGTTTGCCCAGGAGCTTCCTGGCAGGGCGGAGGGACCTGGGGATGGATTAAACAGAAAGAAGGCCCAAAACCACAGGGTTTTCGAGCTTTTTCACCCAAATGGTATGCACCACTGGGGGAAAAGGAAACAAACACAAACCCCTGAGGTTTCAGTGAGCGTTTTTGTGAGGGTGGTTTTCTAGACATGTCCATGGGGCGACCAATAAGGCTCACTTTAAATGGTTGTTCAGTCAGCCATGGTAGGTGACACTGATATTCCTGATTTCTCATTTGGGTGTTTCTGGCTCAGCCATGCAGACTGTGTTAGGTTAGGGAGAGCACCACCTTCAAAACACAAATAGAAAAACCTCAGAGAGCTTCTGTCTGCCCCAGAGTCATGTGTGACCATGGCTGCATTACAAAATTGCAGTAATAATAATATATTGTACTGCATCCTGCCACAAAGCTTTGTGGCTGCTGGAAAACATGTGGGCAATGAGGGAGGTGCTTCCAAAAGGGAGAAGGAAGTTTCCTGTCACCCAGAAACTGCAGCTGCTTTATAGCAACCCTAATAAATAAATAGATGTCTCCCATTCCAATGAAAAAAAAAAATTAATTACCAGCAACAATGAAAAACAGCAAATTTGTATGTTTAAAATTTTTATTTTACATGAAGCTACACTGGTGAAACCACTCCTTTTCATATTAGGTTTTTCTGATGGGGAAACTCCAAAGATCCATGGGAGACATCTTTCTCTTAGTGCATCACCTGGGGACAAGCAAAGCAAGGAGCTGTTGTACTTGCCCAGGATGCCAAACCTTCCCAGCAGCACCACACGGACAAAAGGCAGAGTTCTGAGCACTCAGTCTCTACCAGGTACCCCTTGGTACAGGAGAGCAGCTGCAGTGCTGCACTAATCTGTGCAGGGCCTCAGAAAATAAATCTCATTATTTAAACTCTCACCAGCCACAGGTGCTGTGTCCAGCAAGATGCAAACCAGTGACGTACCAGTAAGGCACTAAGATATGTTCCTGATAGAGGAGTGGCCCGTCTTGAAAATATGGTCAAACCTTTCTAAAAGAATCAATTTTTCTCAGCTGGCAGATAAGAAAGTTGGTAGTTTCAGTCCAAGGCAAAGAGGTGAATCAGAAACCATGAATCAAATGACTATGCACAAGAGATAAATTTGGTGCGACCTTCCCTAGCTCAGCCATGCCAAAAAACTTCTCAGTTTAATAACACTGGTCAGCCCTGGCATCAGCCCAGTGGTTCCCAGAAATTCCTTATTAATATGAATGCTTTTGACTCAGCACTTCCACAGCTTCATAAACATCGAGGCTGACATAATTTAAGCTACAAAAAAGCCTTTATAAGCATTAAAACCCAATAGCAAAGCTAACATGGCTCTTGAGCTAAGCTTTGGTTTGTGCACTGAAGGTTTCTACAGCCAGGTCACAGGATGCCTTCAGCACAAAGTGAAATTTTAATTTGCTTCTTCCTCTGTAATAAAGCAAAGCCTGGAACCAAATCATCAGCCTCCAGGTTGGAGCTGTTTGGTTTGGGTCGATTTCCAGTCATTCTGCATTGGAAAACTCACTCACTGTGCTGAAGGGGCACAGAGATATTTAGAATTTCACAAGGCAGCTCTCCTAGGATGCTGCTAAAATAATCTGCAAGCAAAGCCTGCTGCCAGTGCTGAATGTTTAGGGATGTGAGACAGGACCAGTCAGTCACACCACCCCTGTCACCAAGGATCGTGCACACCACCTGCTGTGCCCACAGCATTACACCAGCATTTATTCAAAAGCAATTCCAGATTTATGGCATTGCTGAAATAACTGCGAAGGAAAAGAGTCCCTCAAGTTGAACAGTGTAGGTCATCCATGGTGACCTCCCTGCTGCCTGTCCCTGAGTTCACTGAAACCATCTCTATCCAGCACAAACTGAAAGCTCCATCAGTTCTTCTAGAGAGTGAAAATGGTCCTGTAGTTAAGAAATACGATCTCACAGCTCTTCCTTTTTAATGCAGCTTCTTCACTGAAGACTCCAAACTGTCCATTTGACTCCTCCTGCCAAGTTTGACTCAGCAATTGTATTTCTATATCCTTATCAGCCATGTAAAATAAAATAAAAAATATTTCTGTAAGAAAAATATATTTCGACATATTTAAAAAAAAGGTGTGTGTGTGGCACTGAAAATTCAGTTAAATAGACTAGTACAAGTCAATTCAGTAGAACAAGGATAAGCAAGAAAAATGTATTTGGGAACAGTGCAGAGACTCTGGGGAAGGAATAAAGTGGGGGGAAATAAAAGGCAAAATCAAAATGAAAGAACTGATGCATATCCTATTCCAGATATTTGCTAGTGGGCATTTATCCTTGGCCACGCCCCCTTCAAACCTCCAAACTGTTCGAATTGGCACAAAAAGGCCCAAAATGCCCCATTTTTATTTAAAAATCCTTTAAAACAATTTTTAGTTTTCTGCTAATCAAACCCTGGGTAAATTAAATAATTAAGCAAGATTTATTCCATCGATCAATAAAATAAACTCATTAATTATACCAAAACCATATTTTGAGGGAAAATAAATCTATCTATCTATCTATCTATCTATCTATCTATCTATCTATCTATCACTTCTATCTATGATAAAATTTCCAGCACAGCACTTTCAGTCTCTGCTATGGGCAAGGTAGAGCAGTGCTGTCTGCACTTTGAATGCCTTCGAGCACCTTTGGTATCATCCTTCAAAACACAGAGGGACAGGAATAGGCTTACAGCCTTAATGCAGTGTGAAATATGAAAGTTGTAACGTACAATGGAAAGCCCCAAAAGTCAGTGAAATCTCTGCCTAGGATGGTTTGGGGTTTTGGGAACCCCACAAATGCACTGTGTGACGTTTCTGGCAATTGGCTCTCTTTCTTCACTGTGCTAATCCAACATCAGTGCATGGAGAACTGCAATTCTGATGTTATTGGGCTGGGGGTTCCCCTTGGGGTGCCTCTCTTTATTTTCCGAATTGTCTTTTCCTGGACCTTCTGAGTAACACAGCATTTCCCAAGTGTAAAGGTTTTTCTCGGTCGGGCTAAGTTGATGCTAGGTAAGTGCTAAATTAACACCAAGTAATGCTACGAGAAGGGGTTGATGTTGCATTCTATGTTGTATTTCATCATTTGCCAAAGAGCACTGCTTTTTCATTGATTGATTGATTGATTGATTTTGGTCCTTTTGCCAGTGAACCTCTGTGTGTTTTTTACCTCTTGAGTGTATGTGGTGGGGGATTTCGCCTTTGTGCCGAGAGAGAGGACTAGAACCTTGAGTTAAACCCCTGCATCTGAGTGTCCAGGGCTCCACGGGTGCCTCCATTGCCAACTGCACACGTTTTAATCATGGTCAGCTACGGTGATGAGCCCCGATGGACCACGGCAAAGCTGCCATCAGGGCCTGAGTCAGGCTGGAGAGATCTAAAGAGCCTCGAGCTCCAGGAACACTGGGGCTGGAAAGAGCCTGCCAAGGCCATCGTGGATGTGCCCCAAGATTGCTGCTCCTCCATCTTTCTGATAGAGAGAACCCACGCAGTGTGCTCGGGTAATTAACTAGATCTAGGGTTAGGGTTGCACCTAGGGTTAGGGTTAGGAGATCTAAAGGGCCTCGAGCTCCAGGAGCACTGGCGCTGCCAAGGCAAACGCGGCAGTGCCTGAACCTTGCTGCTCTCACAGCTTTGTGATCTGGAACCCCCACAGGGGTGGGCACCTCGGCCCCGGCCACAAGCTGCCATTAGGCCTAGAGATAGGGTTGAGAGAGGGTAAGATCCTCGAGCTCCGGGAACAGTGGGGCTGGAAAGAGCTTGCCAAGGCCATTGCGGCAGTGCCCCAACATTGCTGCTCCTCCATCTTTCTGATAGGGAAAACCTAGGCAGTGTGCTCGGGCGTAACCATAACCCTAGCCCTAGTTAATTACCCCAACTCACTACCTGGGTTCTCCAGCTCAGAAAGATGGAGGAGCAGCAATGCTGGGGCACTGCCGCCATGGCCTTGGCAGGCTCTTTCCAGCCCCACTGTTCCCAGAGCTCGAGGCTCTTTAGATCTCTCCAGCCCAAGCCAGGTCCCTGAGGACAGCTTGGCACTGGCACATGCAGGTCTGCTCTTAGCAGAATTGGAGTTTGAAGGGCCCCACAGACTCATCCTCCAGTGCCTTCTAACAGCAGCTTCACTCAGGGCATCATGGCAGGCTGCTGCCAGACACTGGATGTTGCCTGTCCTGAAATATCTTGCAATGTCGCTGCCTGTATCTGCTGGGAGGGAGCAGCCAGGCTTTGCTGAAGGGGAGGCCTCTCGTGCCCTGCTGTGCCCCCTGAGCCACCCCAAGGCCTGGCTGAGCTGTCAGTCCTGCAGTCATGGGCTGCACTGGTGCTCACCATTTGGTCCTGATGGACCAAATGACCAGCAGTCCCACCTGAGGGGCAGGCACGTGGAGGCCACGGGGCTTAAAGGGCAGAGCATGAGGTCAGCACATGGTCCCAGCCCAGAAGCCTGCATGGAGTTCCTGTCCTGCCCCCGCTGCAGTCCTAGGAGGTGCTAGCTCTGGCTGTGTTTCTTTTAGATCTCTTCTCCCCTCCTGTCTTCCTCTCAGCCTCTCTTTCTTTTCCTACTTCTCTTTGCCTAGAACTTTTGGGTAACATAGCATTTTGTGAGTTTCAAGATTTTTCTCGGTTGGGCTAAGTTTATGCTAGGTGAATGCAAAATTAGCACTGAGTACTGCTGTGGTAAGTAGTTTAATGTTGAATTCTATGTCGCATTTCATCCTTTGACAAAGATGGTTGATTTTTGAGCCGAGCCTTTTGATATTTTTGCCCAGAAATTGGAGTGTGATTTTCACCACTTGACTCTATCTGGTGGGGATTTCTTCTCTGCGCAGAGAGAGAGGACAAGAAGCTTGAGTTCAACCCCTGGATCAAAGGCTCCAGGGCTCCACAGGTTCCTCCATTGCCAACTGCACACGTTTTAATCACGGTCAGCTATGGTGATGAGCCCCGATGGACCACGGCAAAGCTGCCATCAGGGCCTGGCTCAGGCTGGAGAGATCTAAAGAGCCTCGAGCTCCAGGAACACTGGGGCTGGAAAGAGCCTGCCAAGGCCATCGTGGATGTGCCCCAAGATTGCTGCTCCTCCATCTTTCTGATAGGGAGAACCCACGCAGTGTGCTCGGGTAATTAACTAGATCTAGGGTTAGGGTTACGCCTAGGGTTAGGGTTAGGAGATCTAAAAGGCCTCGAGCTCCAGGGGCACTGGCGCTGGAAAGAGCCTGCCAAGGCAAACGCGGCAGTGCCTGAACCTTGCTGCTCTCACAGCTTTGTGATCCGGAACACCCACAGGGGTGGGCACCACGGGAGAGCTCCCCTTGGGGCTGAGCTGATCACAGCAGGGCATCAAAGCTGGGAATGTGCACCCAGGCCTGGCCTCCCAAAGCCATCAGTGGGAAGGCTGCGGGGCCCTCGAGCTGCTTCTCCTCCACTCTTGTGTCTCCTCCTGCAGCACCATCCCCCACAACCTGCGGGGAGGTTCCTAAAACTGGCACTGCCAAAGAGAAAGTGCAGTTTCCCACATCTGAACCAGATGGTTGGTGCCTAATGAAGACACAGAAGGGCCAGATTGGATTTGTGCTCCATTAAAGAACCCTCTGTGACATATTCTGGGCTATCCTTCAGCAAGAGACCTGGCACGAGGCAGGGAACGTGGAGGTGTGGGAAGAGGGCTGAGCTGGAGTGAGAGGAGCTGTGTTTCCACAGCACAACTGAAGGGGATGAATGAAAGAATATTCCTCAACCTAAGCACAAGCATAGTCCAAAAAGTCTTCATCTATTGCAGAGAAGAACCTGCTGACCGACAGGAGAGGAATGCACCATCAGGTTTGGTCAGGTTTGACTTCATCACTCATTCTGCTGCAAGTTCTGCCGCTCAGATTTGGTACACTGGGCTGGCCACGAAACAAGAATTTTCGTTTCACAGTTCAGAAGGAGAAATAAGAAAGAGGGGTTTTATTTTAAGTTTTTAAAAATCTGTTTTCATTACGTATCAGAACAAAACCACTGTATTTCCAAAACTTTCAAGGAAAGGAAAGGGAAGAGAATTGGAGGCCAAACAACAAATAGGGCATTGCCTCGGTGATTCCCCTCTGGAAGGGAACACCTGGGGAAAACCTCTTCCCCTCCAGAGGGGAAAACCTGGGGAAAGCCTCTTCCCCTCCAGAGGGAAAACCTGGGGAAAATCTCTTCCCCTCCAGAGGGGGAACCCAGCTCCCCCTGGGTGCACTGTCAGACAGGAGAAGGAAGGCAATCTGGACTCCCCCAGAAGGCCAGGGATGGGCAGGTTTTCTCCCTGCCCCCCACACTCCTTTAGTTAACTCTCTCTCATTCTGCCCCATCTCCTTGGAGCCTCTCCACTCCATGTGAATAATTACACATGGACACAGCTAGAGAGGATGAGAGTAAGCAGTCCAGTGGTTAGGGAGTTCCCGGGAGATAAAAGGGAGCTGCAGATCCGAGTTCTCGCTCCATCTGACTTGAAGCTGATTTCAATTAAGTATTCATTGGGAGAAAGAGAAGTGGCCAGTGCAGCCTGGGGGCCAGGGAACCTCTCCAAATCAGAGCCAGGACCCGAACCTGGGGATGCACTTCCCAGGGAAAGCTCCCAGCCCCTGGCAGATCCATCAGCTCTCTCGCTCGTGGAGCAGGCGTGGGAGGGAGGCTGAAGCTCTCGGCCAGCTCGGGGGGCTTTGCTCTGAAAGGAAACCCATGGAAGGCACAGATCCAGCCAGCGAGCTGGAATCATCCTGGGAACTGAGGTACAAACGTGTCTGTTCCCCTCACCCCACACAGACAGCCTCCCACCAGAGCTGGGGAAAGATGAGAAGTTGACATCTCCAGAGCAGGACTCGTTTTCTCCTTTCCTGCAATTCCCCTACTGAACTAGGACGGTTTTCTGCCAATGTTACAGCTGAAACAGAGACGTTCTCTCAACAAGCATTGTTTTCAGGTGGAAAAGTTGGTCTTGGATTGTATGGGATGGATCCAATACTAGTAAAGAACAGCAAAATTATCAATCATAATGTGGGAAACTGAGAAGTACTCCATAAATGTTTCTGGTTTGGATTCAGAAGGAAGCAGAATGATATATTCAGTCTCACTCGGTAGTTACTGTTCCACTGGCAATTAGCGATGATGTTAAACAGCAGTCATTAATAACAACATTTGTAAACCTGCAGGACTTGATTACAGTCTTGGTGAAGATTGCCAGCTTGGCTGACAGGAGGAGATGCAAAAAGGAAAAATATTTAGATCTCATAAAGTGTTTAACTCGCTCCCACATAACAATCCATTAGTGTTAAATGGCTTAAAAGCTGTCTAATGAATGTATTTCTAGAAGTATTTTAGGCAGAATCACTCTCATTCAGCGAGGTGCTCCATCTGGAGTCTAGAGGGGGCTCTATTCTTGTGTCAGCTGCTCCTGTCACATACCAACAGTGCAGACAGAAACAAAACAACTGTGGTAGAAGTTTGAGACAGCACCAAAGGGATGTAGGATGATAAAAGTGATGGGGGAACAACTTTGTTATAAGGATTAATTCCTTGTCATTTCTATTACTTGCATTTACAGAACCAAATGTGGGTCGTACATCTTGCAACAAGAGCTTTATGTCACACTTTAAGCTACAACCAATGATTCAGATATAATTAACTTTGCAAAAACCTCATGGTCACATTAGATAATCAGCTGAACATGACCCTCCAGAGCAATCCTGATCCTTAGATAAATAAGCAGGGGAGTTTGAAGGAGTCAGTGAATAGCTCTAGTGAGAATATTGCTGAAATACCACATGCAGTTCTGGCATCCAAACTTTACAAAACGCATTCAAAATTTGGAAAGGATTCAGAAAAGAGCTACAAGAATGATCTGTGGTCTGGAAATCAGACTGAGACTAAAGAAGTTTAATCTGATTTATCCCAGAGAAGTTTAAGAAGTAATATGATCACAACTCACAGGCACCCAGATGGTAGAGTAACTATTACAACTATGAGAAAGAAATTTTTAACTGTAGGTGTCATATCTAGTGTAAAAGGCATAATAAAATCCACTAGGTAGAAGCCAAAGCTGGACAAAATTCAGGCTTGGGGCATATATTTTCTCTAAACTGTGAAGGGCATAAGGATTGAATACAATGAACTGAATTGTCTGTCTCACAGTAGTTACAGAAAGGCTAAAAGCTGTCCATGATTATGGACAGGAAAATCCATGAGGTGCTGCAATAAAATTTGTAGATGTGTCATATGGGAGGTCAGACTAGAGGACAGCCATAACCTATCCTGGGGTTAAAAATCTCTGAATGTGTGGCTGTAATTGCTTCATTTTTCCTTTTTAAATGGAAGATGGTCACTGGCTCTACTATATAATTTCCTATGTGTCAGCATGTGTCAGTGTTGGACAGCTTGGGTATATAATTATGTAAGAAGAACCTTGTTAAATATCCACTGCTAAAAATAACTTTTAAGGAGCTTTAGTTCTATTATTTTAAGTAAAATAAGAGCCCTGCTACACACTGCAGAAAGACATTGCCTATCTACTTGTAATAACATGGAAACTTTGGTTCTCCAGAATATTAATTGTGTGGACTACGACGATTTTGACTTTCTCCTCCAACGAATAAAGAAGTTTTATGTTTTTCTTTAAACCAAAAGGAGCCTACAAGACCTAGCACAGGAAAAGGCTGTTTTTTATAAAGACCAATATCCCTTCTGAAGATTTTATATGGCAAACAGTCACATCAATAAGTGAGATGAAATTCAAGGAAATTCCATCTGGGAATGGTACCATCTAGTGCTCCCCTTACTGCTATCACTGCACAGGAGGAGGTTCCATTTTCTGCAGGAGATGGCTACTTACTAAAAGGTTGAGCAGCAGGAACTTACTTAAAATGGATGTTGGTGCAAAAAAGCTTCCATAAAAAAAGCAACAAAAGAAAACTTACCTGGGCTCAGGCTTCTCTAGAAATTCTGTTCTGGTTCAGGAGTGCTCAGTTCACAAACACTTCAGCAAATCCTGAATGATTAATGACTTTTCTTGGCTTCCAATATAGAGTAGATGTGTCCTTGCAGTTGTGATCAAGCCTTCCTCTGAGTTTTGGGATTCGTTGAAGCCTGGAAGGAATCTGATGCAGTAGGGGGGAAAGGAGACAGTCCAATGGTATTATGTGCAAGAAATTTCCCCCACAGTTCCCCTCCCCATGGGTTAACAGTGAAAGCAGAAGCAAAGGTGTCAATAGCCTAATCCTCATCCTACAGTAACTTAATGCCTTGATCTCATTAGCAAAAGCCTTGGCCTCACAAGGAATGCCACATCAGTGCCCTGGGCAGGACACTGACAGCTTGCACTCAGTGCTGCAGTGGCCTGAGACAGCATCTGCCAGTGATTTTGGTGCTCCAAGAGACAAGAGTGCCACTTATTCCTCTCTTAAACCCTCCCAGCCCCACGTCTAGACCAGGGAAAATCCCATTATCTCTCACTGTATGATAGCCACTACTAAATACTGACTATTAATAGTGTCGCTTCCGTGTAGACTTCTGCCTTTCTTTGATATGATACAGACAGCACATCCTTCTTCTCATGACACTGAAACTCAGGGGTGAGCCTTCAGTTTGCCTTTCAGATGAATTCCAAGATTAGGCATACAGATCTTCATTTGGTTTCACACATATGAACACCTTCCAGTATGTTTTGCTAAGCTTAAGGACAGCACTTTCACATTTTGTTCAGAATTTGTACCTTTCTACTAACACAAGGTTATATTTACCCACACGCTCTGTATAGGGGTAAGGTGCACCCAACAGACCTAATTATCTCTAGTCTAGCAGTCTAGACCTCCCTAATATCCAAATAACAGCACAGTCCAAAGCAAGAAGAGACTGCTACACCTTTGACTTAAAAGGCATTGCTCCTGAAAGGACAGAAATCTGGAATTGCTACTGTGTAAAGATTGATGCTATTTATCGTATTGCAGTGGTAATCTCACACAGGAATTAGTAATTCAGCATGCTTGGCATTGAACATTCTCACACTTGCATTAACAGATAAACTGTATGATCCTCTTCTACTCCTTCCACCTCTCAGGAATGATCCAACGCAGTGTCTGTGAAGGGAAAACATCAGGCTACAAAATCAGGATACAAAATCATTCTTGTGAGATGGAACAAAGTGAAAGTTGACAATTGTGTAGGATAAATTCAATGAGCCATAGGAATATTACCTGCCCAGCAATTTTGTTTCACTCCCTTATCATTATCTTCTGTTTCTGCATCCCTCATTTGCTCACTTGCTAAAAAAAAAAAAATAAATAAAAAAAAAATGGCTATGTCTTCTTTGCAGAGCTAAGCAGGGCAAAAGGGCAAAAGACTGCCTGGCACGATCAACTTGGTTGCTGGAGAGCCAAAATAATAAAACTAGCAGATGGTTAGATGGCAATATCTGTATGTATTACAAAGGTGGTGTTTCTCACTGTCCCACACCACAGTGCTACACTGACTCGCAGTCAGTCCAGTCTGTGGTAGAAGTTTGAGACAGCACCAAAGGGATGTGGGATGATAAAAGTGATGGGGGAACGACTTTGTTATAAGGATTAATTCCTTGTCATTTCTATTACTTGCATTTTCAGAACCAAATATGAGTCACACATCTCACAACAAAAGCTTTATGACACATTGTGAGCTACAACCAGTGATTCAGATGTAATTAACTTTGCAAAAACTTCATTGTCACATTAAGGCCACCAAGGCCACTTGGGCTGGGCTGTGCAATCCCACCATCACCAGCCATGGGGAAAACGTTCCTTACACCTGGGGAACACCTCCCAGCATGGCTTTTCTGGAGACACGGTGCCACGAGCAGCTCAGCCGTGGCCCTGCTCCAGCTGGCCCAGCCCCAGCAGCCGGGGAGCCCACGCTGCAGATGGGAGCAGGAGACAAAGTCTGAGAGCATCAGCCTTGTCCTGACAGCCCTGGGCTAGACAGGGCTGGTTCCAGCAGCTGAGGCTCTGATCTGCAGCACACAAATCCAGCGTGAGCAATGCCAAAATGGAAAGCATCCTGTACTCAGGGAACATCTGTTGGGGCGGTGAGAGCCCCGTGGAGTGCACCACTGGGGTGAATCAGCAGAGCTGAGATGCTGCTCAGCTGCCCGAGTGGCTGATTGAATGTGTTCCCAGCTTAGCTCTGTGCCATCGCTGAGACTTATTATCCGCGGCACTGCACAGCTCCAGGAGGTGTGGTTATCAGAAGTGCTTGGCTCCCCAGCACTGTTACTGGGTTTAAATTACAAAGTGTGCACTGGCTGGAGATTAGCAGCCCCTCTGTCATGCCTTGTGCTCTGGACTGTCCTTATTCTGACTCCTTACTGTATCTCTGTGTTGGCACCAATAGCACTGAACAAGATCGAGATTTGTCACTGCCGTAAATTGGCACTGATCTGTCACAGTCAGTGATGCGCTGAGGATTCGCCCTCACTCAGCACCTGGCCCAGCTTCAGAACCCTCTGGGTGAAAACTGCTGGGTTTCAGGAACCTCAGGGTCTGATATTCTCTGTAATTAGACAGATATTGTTAGTTTGGATTGTCTTGGCCCTTCTGCAGATGGGAAGAACAAATCTTGTTCTTTGGATGCTTCCTCTGACAGAACAGAACCGTGGCCAGATGGCACAAGATGAGTATTAACAGCTTTATCAAGCTTATGAAAATGAGTGCAGGAGAAGGGAAAGACCCAGTCCTGCAGCCCTGAGATGAGTTCTGGAGAGCTCTAGTGCATCTGCTGCTGTCCTGAGGCTGTGCCATCCCAGGGCTGCTCAGGCAGACTATAAAACCACAATTCTAATTTTTTTCTCTGTCTCAGCAAGGCACTGGTTCCCAAATTGATTTCCTTTCTGATACAACATTGTGCCATGTCCATGTACAGGTCAGTTGGCTGATATTGTTCTTTGTTATGCACATCAAAAATTTAGCAGCAAATTAAACCAGAAATGTGCTCATAGAAAATAATTCAGGGGGGAAAAAAAGTGTTTTGTGATACAACTCACAACATGATACCCTGAACACTTCAGGGTATCATATTTGTCTGAAAATGTCAGTTTTCAGTTTCTTTCTGAGCAAAAAAAACAAACCATAAAAAACACTTCCATATACAGTAGACACTTCAGAGGTATTGAAATACTGCAGAAACTCCAATTCCTTGTCAAAGCTGAAAGCTATGAAGCAAAATTTTGATAGGCTCTGCCTGGATAAACCTTGAAAAAAGAAACCTGTGGCATTGCTTTCTTACTCATACCTCAGCAGTAGCCATTTTATGACCATGGATACAGAACTAGCCTAGCACATAAATCCCAACAGCTTGAAAGAGAGACATGAATAAACATTTTTCTCCTTATAGTTATAACCCCTGCTCTTGTTTGAGCAGACTACAATAAAAGATGCTCCCCATCTTCTTCAGAAAATACCACTTTCCAGTTCTTTAATTAATTCCAACTAGCAGTCAGTTTATTGGTGACCTGAGACATAGAAAACGTGGAAATGTGCTGCTCTTGAAGAGACTGGTCTTTGATTGAATGACGCCAAATTCTCCAGAAGAGACAGAAAACAGAACAGTGCATTTTTTAACAGCCAGGGGATGACAAAGAAATCAGCTGACCCTAATCTTGACGTCCTTTTTCAAGCAGATCTCAGTTCTTGGCAATTTTATCTGACTTGGTGTTAAACAATCGCTAAGTAGAAATGGAACGAAAAGATCAGGTTGTCAGCTTGTAACAATAAGTTGCTTCGTCTTGGCCTACAATAAAATCCGAATTAATGGAAAATGATAAAAAGCCCAGAGGACAGCCATCTATCAAAGTGACACAAAGGACAGCTTACCTTATCTGCACTGCTTGACGTGGTCTGAGTAATGCTCAGCCTGAGGGACAGATCTGCAGCTCTGTTTCTCCTCCCTCCCAGCACTTTTCTCTCCTGTTCTTCAGAGAAACACATGGAAGATGAAAACTTGCATCATGGCCTTAAGATCAGCACCTTAAGTCCAGAAATGGGACAAAGATTGCTGCAGTGTTTATTTTCATCTCCTCTGAGGATCTTATCTTCCCAAAGTTTTGCATTGCTGCTCAGCACGGCAGGGCAGGGCATGACAAATAATTCTGAGAACGGTGTAAATGTGTTATCTAATTTTGCTGTATTTCCAAAATAAAAATTTGTTATAAATCACAAAATCAATAGAAGATACTTGAACCACAGTGGGGAGAAAGGAATTATTCTCAGAACTGAGTATTTGCAAAGAGAGTTCCTGCAAAGAAACAACTTTTAAACGTAACTTTATTAAATGTAGTGTTTGAATACTTTTCCCCTTGGTAAAGACCTTTTATCCATTAATGCTGGAAAACAGCCTTTCGTGGGATTCATTCCAAATCAAATTCAGGGGAGAAGCAGGGATAGTGTGTTCACAGACACATATGTGCAATTAAATGAGTACATGCTCTCATAACAAAGAGCCAACTCAATTACCTCCCAAGTATAAAGCTTACAAAGAAGAAGATGTGAACTTTATTCCAGAAGGTTTACCGAGCAAACATAAGAGAAGGAATGTGGAAGAAATTTATGTGAAAGCAAATACTTCATACCTTATAAAATCCCCATCGGCTGACTGCAAAAAACTCTTGGAAATGCCAATTAGTCAGGTGTCTCTTTGTCCTTTTTAATTCTCCTGCCCTTATTAAATCAATATCTCAGACAACTTAATGGCTCCCCAAAGTCTAGGTCAAACAGAGAGGCAAGAAGAGGTGGAATGAAAGGCTGTGCTTAATTTTGTGCCATGATCTAACTGTGGGTGAGGAGAGAAGGAATAATTTAGCCTGATTAAATAACTAAATATACAGTGCCTTGAAAGGAAAATTGGCCTTCACTCACAGAACTATGGAGATAATCCCGGACCAAAACCCATTACCACTGCTGGTTGCAAAGTTGTGACAAATTCTTTTCAGAGACCTTTCATTTTTCTCTGCCCTGCACCTAGTGACTTTTATCTCTTCTCCAACTGCACCCTGTGAAGGAGAACCTCAACACTGTGTTTTAGCCCTAACAGCACCCAAAGAACCCTACACCTTCACGGGCTCAGCAGGAGTTGCTGTTTGCCTCAGCCCTTCCCATGAAATGTATGAAATCTGGTCATGAAATCTGGTCTATGAAATCTGCTCATGGCACATGAAGGAGAGACATCACCACAGGCTTTTGTCAGGCCCAGGGATGCTTGGGAATTGAATATCATAGTGTGGAACACCATACATGAAAGGGAAAATTGCATCGTTGGAATGAAAATGTTCTGACTGAGGAGAGTGAAAACGGAGAGGAGCACCAATCTCCTTCACAGCAAAGTCTGCAAGGACAGAGCCTGAGCTGCAAAAGCTGATACAATTCCACCAATCCTGAGAGAAAGAAAAACCCTGAAAAACCCTACCATTTGCACCAGCTGGAGACCTGGCTAAGGAGGTGCATTCCAAGCCACTACTTTTTGAAATGATGGTGTTGGGTCAAGGTAAGAACTGGACTATCTGTTGAATGTTCTGGGTTTGTCCCTCCTGATTTGATAGGACTTCAGAGCAACAAGTCGCTTAAATTAAACACTTCAGCTTGATATCTAAAGAGGGGATGAGATAATTACAACCTAATCCTACTAAATCCTCTCTCCCCATCCCCTCAAGACTGCTTGCATTCTTGCTAAGAAAGCAGATCTTCCCCAACTCAAAGATCAGACTCGTAGGAAAGACTATTTTATATAAAGCAGTGTAAATATGTAAAAACAACCCCATGCATTTCTGGGAACCTAGATTAGATATAAATGCTTCTCAGTAACAGCTGTATGAAAATGTTTAGAGGTCCCAGGGAGAACAAGAAGTGGGAGTGTGCTAATTAATGAACTTTCATCTTAACACTTGCTATTGACTAAAAGCAGAGAGGGAAAGCAGAGGCCACACAGTGGTAAAAGGGCAGAGAACAGGACAGAGAGGGGCAAAAAATACACAGAACCTTACCCTCGATTTTGGAGATCAGTCAGGAGCTGAGCCAGAGCACAGATCAGGGCAGGGCAGGAGGAGAATTACAACTGCACATGTCTTTGCCTGGATAACATGAGCAAGGACACCCCTGGACACAAGAGAGAATGTTATTCTCATAATGCTCCTCTAGTGCAAATAAATTGAGTTCATCTTCAGCCTGGAAATGAATAAAATAAGAAGCAAAGTGATCCTAGCAGGGTTTTGAAAGGCTAATTAAATAATTGAGAGTGCAGTCCAGGTGTAGAGCTTTTGCTGTGTTGGTGTCTTTACCTACTGGTAACAGAAATTGTAAGAAGTATTAAACAAGAATACTTTTATTTCAAATTGATCAGAAACAGTTCTTACTTCTCCCTAGATGCTTCACTTTCACAATGAAAAGAGGATGTTGAAATGAGGAATGATTTTATTTGGTTGACTACAATGGTTCATCAAAGGTTTGGGTAAAAAACTTCTTAAATTATTGAAGTGAAAAATTAGCACTGAAAATCAAATTGAAAAATCCAAATGCTTCACTTGGAAAATGGTAACATAATGTAATTGTTTGAATGACTAGAAATTGCTTTCATGGATCTACATCATTATCAAGGCAGAGTCCTTTGTAATGCAAATCCCAGTTTTTCATTAAGAACTTCAAAAAATGGGGAATTTCTTCCATGTTTGAGCAAGCAATTACATTTTGTACAAAAGGGAGCACAAAAAATTAATTCTTGCTGCCATTTTAATCTCCGTGCTCCAAGTCTGACTTGCTTGCTCCCTGAAAACAGTGCAGCAAATGAACTGGATGGACAATTCTCAATGTGCATGGATGAAAGTGGCCAGTCCACATTTAATACAAGTATTACTAATCGTATTACTAATTACTAATAATACTCTGACCTCTAGCCCCAGATTTGGTCTGTACATCTCCTGGTACTTCACAGGACACAGACCAAGCAAGGTAACACAGATCTCTCCTCTCACTGAGAAACCATTTAAAGTGTTTGCATTCCACATTAGGCCAAATCAATTAATATTGAAGATCTCATGAGAGAACAACTGTCACTTCTTTTCTAATATTTTTGCTTATCAGAACTTTAATGCATGTGGCATGATGAAAATGATAGTAATTTCAGTGCTTAGGGAGTTTCAGCTGCCAAAATAAAAACCTACACCTGCACAGCTCTGAGAAAAGGTGGGCTGCACGCCTTGGGGGATCCATGTCCATGGCAGAATTTCCTGGATCAGGGCCATTGTTTATTTTATACCCATGGACTGAAAATTCCTGAATTCTTCTGCTTTGCCTTCCATGAGTTGCAGCAGTGGATGAGTCATTTTACCTCATACCTAACATGTCATTTCCCATCATCTATTGAGTCTGCAACCACAAGAAGATGAAGCAAAAACACAGCTATTTCTTATCTCCCAACTGTGTTTATTTTGAGCTAATCAGTCATACTGACATCTGTTTGGCCCTAATCCTGATTTTGTTAATAAGCCATTTGTGTAAATCTGTTCTGTGCGAGACCAAGCCTTACTGCGCCCTGAAGACTGATGAATGCATTTTGGAAGCCAGCAATACTTTAGGATAAGTCCACATTGAAACTCCACTAATCTTCCAATAAATGTTGTCTGTGAATGAGCTCATGAACCTCCAGAAGACCAACTTTATCTCTGGGGTCGAAGTCATGCAGTGGGCAAGTTTCCAAATAGGAAAACAAAGCAACCTCCTTACTCCCCAAGATCTTCCCCCAGTCTCTGCTGCAGCTTAAAAAAATGGCCCACTCTCTGATATGTGCCCTTGAAAATACTGTGGTTATTTAATTATTCTGTTTCTTGTCTCATGGTAATTCTCCTACAACAATGGTTCATATTTCTGAAGGCCAGAGCAAGGCAGACTGGTCTGGTCTGGCCTCTTGCATGCACCACAGCATTTCACTCTCTGACCTCTGAATCAAGCCCTGTACCTTGCAGGAGTTTCAGGGTATCTTTTTTTTTTTACTCCATGTGCTGGAGAATTTACCACATCCTTGGTGATCCATTCCAGACACAAGTTGCCTTCATGGTTAGGACATTTGCAATTTGGATTTTTCTGATTTTTCACCTTTCAAGTCTTCTGTCCTGCTGTGCTCAAGGCACAATGAGGTCTCTCTTTAGTATCCTTCACCCAGTCTGCAGTGTTTATTCCTCATCTGACTTATCTCTCATTCCTCCTCTTAAAAAGCATGGTTTTTTCACCATGGGGCTTCCTGGACAGCACTGGTTTTGCCACACTGGATGTGCCTTTGGCTGTGTATTTCCCCAGGAAATGCCACTTCACCCGGAAGCTTAGGATATTCTCTGTAACAAAAGAAAGCTTACAGCAACAAATTCTTATTTCTGTCAACTTCCTTATGGCCTTATTTCTGTTAACTTCCTTAAGTCCCTTGAGAGTCTCTAGCTGGAAAATGGAGCCCAAAGACAGACTTCTCAAAAAGTCCATATTGACTGGCCCCACAGGCTGCCACAGTCATTGGGATGTGACCTTCACAGGGATATTTGCATTTTTCACAGGGATATTTGTATTTTTCACAGGGATATTTGCATTTTTCACAGGGATATTTGCATTTTACACAGGGATGGCTGTGCCAAAGCTGTGGCACTTCAGCAGTGACTGCATTCACATCTAGGCATTTCTTTTCTTTCCTCCTGCAGTGTGATATAACCTGTATTTGTAGCAGGCACAAATAAGCATATCTGTGAAAATAGCACTGAAGTCTGGTTCTCTGCCATCCTGCCTGCCTGGGGACCCACGGGAATCCCACAAAATGTCCTAGGGATTCAAACAGTCCTGCACCCTCTCCCCAGATGAGGAGCACTGGCAGAGTCTCTTGCTCCAAATCAGATGTCTGCTTTCCAGAAAACCCCAGGACTTTAGCAATGCTGAGGTCTTTATCCCTCAGCTACTTTGGCTGAAATAAGTCAACCACTTCAAAAGTTTCTGAGGGAAGGAGGAATGACACACAGACAGGAGGCACTCATGCAGATGGACAGTCACAGGCTAAAAAGGGAGGGAGATAAATAATTTGTCTTGTGGGAATCTGCTCTCAATCACCTTTTCTCTTTTCTCCTCTACTTCACAATCTCTGCTGTGAAGTTTGGCTGCTCACCCTTGATGCACCCCGAGACAAATCCTACCAGCTTTTTTATCCTTCTGGTAGTCACCCCTCTAGAAAGATTTCTTTTCCTGGTAAATTCACAGAACAGGAACCATGGAGAAAAGCGACAAAAACGAGACAGCTTCGTGTACTCAGGCTCCATCTGCTGCTCTCAGCAAGTCCCAGGAAAGTACTGACAGGCTTAATTTGCTCGAAAAGACCACTGAAATCTGTGAGATTCATCTGAAGCAGCTCGCACTCTGCGAGTCTGCAAACCCAGAAAGCATCCCAAGAGCTTTATTTGGGACCACACTACACCAAGCACAGCCCCAGAGCTGCTGCAGTTGAAAATTCGTGCAGAAAGCCCCAGGAGATGGCACTCAGTGGGAAGAGGACAGCTCTGTCAGCCTGGGGAGAGCTTCACCTTGCCTTGCCTGCTCCCAGATGGACAATGGGATTTCCAGAGTGTGGCCCAGCATCTCACAGTCACCCCACTTTGGGCTGGCATCACCTCATCTCCCTTTTTTCCCGAGGCAGAAGAGCTCTGGCAGCACCAGCACAGCCCCTGCAGCAGGAGGCAGAGAAACAACCCCCCAAAAGTGCCAGGTTTGCCTCACAGGGATTGCTAGTGCAGTTAAAACAGCAGCAGCAAAACCCAGGCTGTGTGCCCAGAGGATCACACAAGGCCTCCTCTCTCAGCCCAGTGTGAATTTGCTGCTCTCGTGGGAAAAATCCAAGGGCCAGGGCAGCAGACAGGCTGTGAGCAAGCTACAGAAATAGTGAGTGGCTGATGTCTAGACTCAGGAAAGGAAATTCCTGCCCGTGTTTAGAAGAGCCACACACATACACACACAAATAAAAAACAGGAAGGCATGTGCTGCTGAAGTCTTTGATAGCAGCCCAAGGGAAGCTGTGTAATTTGGTAGAAGAAGCAAACAAGGCTTCGACTGAGACATAACCTGTCAGGGCTGCTGAGGATGGGGCTCTGACAGAGGAGTCAGAGAGAAACTTGATCCAGTACAGCAGCACAGAACTGCCTCCACCAAAAGGGTAGGGGACAAGGCCTGGGGAGAGACCCCAGAAACATTAAACTGCTCCAGGTCTCTTCCAGGAGAAGCAGAAAGCTCCAAATTGTCACATTGGCTGAGAGAGAGACATCTTTGGAGCTGTTATAGCTTCTGTCTGTTAGCCTGGGAGCCCATCTGTGCTCAGATACATCCAAGACCCTAGAAAATTCCTGGCCCAGACATATTTATCACATTATAATGCCCTGTAGAAGTGCCAGGTTTTGCTGAGTGTTATGTAATGTGGTTCCAACCACAGACTTTATTTTTTTACCATGATGAGGACCACAACCTCTTACCCAAAAAAATAAAAAGTGAGAAGGGTCAAGGGTCTGCACATCATAGTGACCTGGTTCTCTAATTAATAGGAATACAAAGAGGAGTTTTCTTTGCCTTTTTCTTTCCCCCCTCAGATATTTGCTATGAGACTGGAGGGCACCCTGCTCCATTTAGCAAAGACCAGAACAGATTCACAAGGACTTGCCAGGCCTCAGACATGATGTGATCTGAATGCAATTTCTCCACCCAGTCAACAAACACCCAATGTTTATTAATTTCATAAGAGGCTAGTGGGGATGCAGGGAGGGATGCAGGGAGGAAGGAAAGGAGGGAGAAGGGAGGGGAGGAAATGCTCTTTGACCAAGCAGAATGCCAGAGTTCAGAGAATTGTTACTGGCACAGAAAAGCTGAAACTAAAGCTGGGCAATCTTTTTTTTATTTCACAGCAAAACTTGCCTTAGGACTGGAAAACAAGATTTCTGTTCCACTGGGCTGGCACACAGCACACAGCACACGACACGGGCAGGAAGTGAAGAAAAATTTACCAACGGAAGGTCAGGGGAATGTAAACCAAAGTGTCTTTGTTTTCCAAAACAAGGGAGCTGGGACAGTAACTCTGCCCCTGCACATCACTGGGTTATCTGCTGGCACACTCCAGCCACAGCAAACCCTTCTGTGAGCAGATCAGAAGGTGCCCAGCTTGGATCAGTGAGCTCTGTGCAGCCAAGCAGCCTTGCTCTAAGGATTCCTCTTGCACCTGGTGTCTCACCCCCTTCCAAAATCCACAGCTGAGCCTCACTGCAAACTTCTGACAGGGCCTGGGAATCAATGTTTGCTCCTTCAGTCTCCTTTCTTGGCCAAAGGTTTGCTTATCACAGCTCTCCTTCCTTACCTATCACCCTGACAGTGCCTCCTTGGTCCACATTTGAAAATTTCCTAAGGACCCAGCAGTGTTCTCACCTAAACAGAAGAGGCTGTGAAGAAGGTGTGGATGCATTTTATCCAGATATATACATGTTTTATATATATATACATACACACACATATATATACACATATATACATACATACATATATATATTTATATATATATAAAACTGTATATATATATATATATATATATACACATACAGTTCAGTCCATCCCACCATTTGCCTCCCACATAAAAGAGGCTTTTTGCTTTTGTTCAAGACAAGTATTTGGTTTAGAGTGTGAGTTACTGAGTGAAAACCTCATAGCCTACACTGTGCAGGAAAGAGGCTAATGGATCTATCTATTTCTCTCTTTTCACTTTCTATTTGCCAGATCCTGCACACCTGGTTACAGCTGTGTGGGACACAGGAGAGACATTTCAGGTAGCTCAGCTAGGAAAAAAAATCCTCAGTAGCTTTTTTCCTGATAAAAACACCATCACATTACATGTGCATGACAAAACAGGTAATCAATTGTCTGTAAATGATAATTGATGTAGGACAGTGCTCCCCTGCAAGCTTCATTGATGAAGAGTTACACAAAAGGGATTTCAGATACTGTGAACCATAAACCACCTCCCTGGAACCTATTCCTAGGAGCAGATGGCTTACACTGCTTGCCAAAATTTTGCCCAGCACGGAGAGCATCCAGTGGGCACTAAAAATTAATACATGATTTTTTTATTTTTTCCTGTACCCAAGGAGTTTGCTATGAATCTCTACACTGAACAGCTTTCCTCTCAGTTGTAAGATGGATGAGGTCACCAGATTTACAGTAAACACTGAGCCCAGAAAAACTGAATTTCTTGTTCGTCCATCTTGCTTTCTACTTGTCAATTCTGCTTGTGTAGGTGACAGTGACTATTGAACAATTTCAAGACTGTGCAGGCACAGACTAAATGAAAGCTTTTATAAATATGGCAGAAGCATTTCCTAATGCCTTGGGCCCCTATCACACTATATTTATGTCTCTGCTCTTTGGGAGACTCAAAGGCAGCTAGTAAGGAGAAAGAAAGAATGCACCTGGATAAAGAAACACATAATCTGTTTATTTTCTTCCTTCTGTCCTTGCATAATATTCATTTCTTAGCTGGTAAAAAATTTTTGCAGTCCCTTAAATTCCACGTCTGTGTCCTAACTTTTTTTTAACTATATGGTGCAGCCAGGTGGTGAACCAATAACATTTTTCACCTCGGTTGACACAATTAAACACTATGATTTTCAACCACCAAGAAAAGTTGGCTGGTTGAGTAAGGGCAGTTTGACAACTGAGATATTTATGTACAGCCAAAATGAGATAGTGCCCTATATTTTAAACAGCACAAGTCAGAGGAGAAAAATGTAAAATTAGTTCCTAGATAATAATGCCTAATCTTTGTTTTTATGGCACATTGCTGTGCAATTAAGGTTGGCTCATGAAAGCTGTGCGTGAGTACACTCAAATTGCTGAATAACCTCATAGATGGCAGGAAGGAAAATAAATATTCTACTGTTTATACTTTCTGAAGTAAAGTCTTCGAGATAAACAGTGTGTCAGGCTGACAGGTGTGACTTCTTTAGCCTTTGCCTGATGAATTTTTCATTCACAGCTGAGACTGATAGCCTGAAACTGTTGATGGAAAAACCCCACTGTTCAGGTTTTGATGGGAATATGAATGTCTGGGTTTTAGAAGGGTCTGATTTCTAAGCAGAGAATTACAGACACTGCTGTGCAGGCACGAGGGGAGGACAGTGCTGCAGCCATGCAGGACTGGTGTCTCACACAAGGGATGCAATATAAGAATACGGCATTTTCTAGTAAGATGATCAGATATTTCTTCACCCTGATACCTGGAAAGCAGAAGAGTTCTAAAGGCTTCTTCTTAATTCTTCATAAAAACCCCAGAGTCACATTACCACACCATTCTTGATTTTAGCAGGTTCTTCACTTGCCAGCGTCCAGCTCTTTGTGGCACTGCTGCTTGGAATCAAATGACAGGAGGGATAACAGCATCAATCAAATGACAGGAGGGGTAATAGCATCTTCCTCTGGATGGTTGTGCTTGGTTTGTCCAGGATTTCAGTTTAGGTCAGCCTGGGTCCAAGGAGGACTGAAGCATGGATGGAGAGACTTGTGCTTGTGCTGAATACCAATGGGAGGAAAAGATGAGCAGGGATCATCTGTACAAGCAATTTCACATTGTGGAAGGAAGGCTGCAATCTCCAGGCTAACCAAATATGAAAAAAGGCTTGCTGAGCCCATGCCAGTGCAAGAAAATTCCAAGAACAACAAGCTAATCCAATAAGATCCAATAAGACATCGAGATTGAGAAGTAGAGAGACAAATTGTGTTCATACTCCATGAAAATACAGAGCAATTGTAAGTCCTATAAACTCCCCAAGATTATTTTTCCTGTCCAAGAAAATCACTTCTGTCTCATATGGCTTGAATTTAAACCAACTAGCTTAAATCCTCGCCCTTAACTCAATCACAGAGCAAACAAAGAGAACGGGATCGGAGTTCAAAGGGAAGAAGCACACGGAGCTGGGCACGGCACGGTGTGCCAGACCCAGACCCTGCCCCACAGCCCCACCTGGGGCTTGTCACCTCAGAAAGCTCAGCCAAAGGGGCACCCCAACCCTGCCTGGGCTTCCAAAGGGCTGTCACACCTCACAGGAACTGCCAGTGGTCGCTGGCCCCATGTGGGTGCACAACTCCAAGATGGCATTTCTGTGGTGACAAACATCTGCAAGTGTTTGGGAGGAGGACGAAGGATGTGTGCAGCCCTCTCTTACACAAAACTGCACATTAGCAGTCTTCCCAGCTGCTTCAGGCATAGAGCATTTCAAGTTTTTCAGAGGAATTATCTGCACAGTCCCTTTCCCCCCCTCTCGAACAGCTGATTTATAAGGTGATGGCAAGGCTGCACTCCATCAGGTCACCTAGAAGTGAAGGAGGGATGAAAACTGGCTCTAAAAGCTTTATCATATTTTAGGCGGTAAGTTACAAATATTGCTGAGGAAAGGCAAAAAGATTGGAAAGCCCTGAGCATGCCTTAAATGTAAAACAATGGGAAAAGTCAGGGCTAGGCTGTGACTAAATTGCATGGGAGTCTAGACCACACACACAGAGAAATGCATAAGTCAGTTCAGAGCTCAAGACCAAGCATGGATTTTTTTCATCCCCACAGATAAGTGGGAGGATCAATTCTCCCCCAGAAGTTCATTTTCACTTAGAAGATTGATTTTGTAAAAAATCTGCTTCCCCTGAGTATTCAGTATCTACCATGCAAAATACATGCATCAATTTTTGCTGTTGTTAGCACTGAGCAGCCAATGGAGTCATGACAGTCAGTTCCAAAATGCAAAGAAAAGGAGTTTGCAACCAAGAAAAGACTGACCAGCAGACTCCTTTCTGTCGGTGGCAGTGCTCTGCCAACACGACTGGCAGTGACAGCAGTGAGCACAGGGAATGAAACAGAAATCCTATACCCTTCTCCATTTACCACATTTAATCCAGGCTTGGCAATGCCTTGTAAACACAGAACTCCACATGGCTATTTTTTTTTTCCAAAAGACCTGCTGTTCTGTCCACAACACAGCACAACTGACTGATATGGCACTTCTAGAAGGGTGAAGTACATTTTCCCTTTTTCTTTTTTTTTAAGACTGAGCTCTCTTTTCTTCTTCCTACCAGAACTTTTCCTATAGATTAAATTGTATAATATCTCCTTTGATGCATTTGCTCATGTCCTTAGAAAAATCTATTAAAAAATAGCCAGGAGGAAAGAGATGGTGGTGTCTCTACAAGGCTATTTGTGTCAGATACATTTTCTCTTTTTCTTTTTTTTAAGACTGAGCTCTCTCTTCTTCTTCCTACCTGAACTTCTCCTAAAGATTAAATTGCATAATAATTCCTCTTTTGATGCATTTGCTCATGTCCTTAAAAAAATCTATTAAAAAATAACCAGGAGGAAAGAGATGGTGGTGTCTCTACAATGCTATTTGCGTCAGATACGTTTTCTCTTTTTCTTTTTTTTAAGACTGAGCTCTCTTTTCTTCTTCCTACCTGAACCTCTCCTAAAGATTAAATTGCTATTTGAGTCAGATACCCTACGTTACAAATTTACATGCACGGGATAGTCAAACGAAAAGGCTGAAGTTCACTTTTCCGTGCCACAAGGAAATGGAATCACGGTGTTAGTTTGAGAAAACATCAGGTATGGAAGGATGCAGGGGCATGAGGAGCAGAACAAGGTCCTTGTTGTGCTGTGCAGAGCCAGGGAGCAGCCAGCTGAGCAGGGTGGGGACAGCAGCTCCAGCTGGGCACGAGGCACGAGGCTCGGCAGGGCTGGCAGCCCTGCAGCCTCCTGCAGCCAGCAGGCTGTTCCTAGAACGTCTCAAAGGAACACTTGGCAAACAGCACAGGAGCTGGATGGAGAGGGAGAAAGACTGGGGATTAAAAATGATCACTTTCCAGAAATAAAAACAAAAACCAGCCACTGATTTCTCCCTTGCATAACAGAAGACGTGGGGATACCGAAGTGTACCAACAGCATCACACTCACCTCCCCATGCATGTTAGCCTGTGCTGGCTTCTCCACTATTCATCAGAAGGAAAAGGCAGCAGTTTTGTGTACAGAGGGCTATAAATAACGAAGCCTGGGCTGAGGAGCATGATGGCCCAGCTCAGTGACAAAGGCTCTCAGGCTGGACCAGCACAGGGATCAGCACTGTGCTACCCAAGGCTGCAGCCACCCACTGCTGGTGCAGGCACAGAACACGACCTTTTCCTCCATAAATAACAGTACTCCGTCCAAGTGTCATTATTGAATTCTTTCATGTGTGATGCAAGCCATTCCCAGGAATAAATAGTCTGGTGTGTGATTATGCAGGGTGGTTTTATTGGGAGACAGTTAAAGAAAACACTGCCCACACCAGATTAGGCTCGGACAAATCAGAGAAAACTATGAAACAGCACACACAGTTTTTAAAGTGTTGCATTAAACACACTTCAAAATCCCAACATCTGACTATTTGTATTCTTTTATCTGATGTGTAATCGCCAGCCTTAGATTCCAGCAACTGGAAACACTTGAGCCTCAGAAAAAACGGTGTGAGCCCCACCAAAATCCCACCAAGAGCCCCTTTGGAGCTGATGGGGTGAGCATGTCCAGTCAATGCTCATCCAATCTCCTTAGGTACAGCCAAGGGCTGCTGCCTCGTAACACACAAAAGCAGCAGTTTGCCAAAGAGCTTTGCAGTCCAAACCGATACTCAGACAAAAACAGCCTCAAAATAGAAACAACGTCCTAATTATATCTCCCCCGAATATTAATAGAATATTACAGTCATTAAAAATAGAGCTTTCAAAAAAGTAAGATCTTTCCAAGGGCTTCAGCCATCGGCCTCTCCCTCCCACACATTCGTAGCACTCATTGCCTTTGCTCATCTGCTGTCATCCTCAAGCTGAGAGAGGTCACACTTTGACCCTGCCAGACCAGAAGAGGTCCAGGGAGGTCTCCACCCACACACAGGAGGAATGTCAGATTAGATCTCTTATTTGAGGAGGTGGAGGGTGTCTGAGCTTCCTGAGAAAGAGGCTCAAATCACATTGGTATGGCCACCGACCTTTTTTTTTTTTTTCTGAATTCCTGTCCTTTAGGGAAATTTAGGCAGCACTGAGCAATTCTGCTTTTCACCAGGTAATGCATGGTCCATATGTCATTCTCTCTTCTGTCCACACTGGCTTTAGCTGTCTGGGCAGAGAATTCTTTGTTTAAATCAAAAATATTTCAGTGTCCCCTACATGTTATTTAAATAATAAAAGCAATTATAAAAATATTTTGGGTTAACCTTCATGTGATGACAGTAAGGAAATTCACTTCTCCTCGCTGCCTCTATAGCACAAAAGGGAAAGAATGAATGAGCTGCCCCATGATAGGTGGAAATTTTCCTTTTACCTTGAGTCCTTTCACTTCCTTTTACAGCACTCCTGCCCTCTCCCTGATACAGCTTGAGAGCTGTACAATATTTTGATCTCTAAACTGTGCCGGCACAAACATCTGCTGAAGAAAAATGGAGAAAAGACCAGCTGTGTGAAGGATAAACAACACAAACTTTATCATGTCTGTTTTTTCCTCCTCTAATATTTTGTTTATTCACAGAACTACTTTATTTTATTGGGAATTCTGGTGTTCAGCTGGGCTCAGTCTATACAAAGAGCCTTCTCCCAGAAGCACGATGCCAATCTGCGTCAGCTATGGATCAAGCCCTACATGGAGGAGACAGTAATACAGAATATATATATACAGTAATACAGAAATACAGTATTTCCTGTTTTCTGGCCCTTGCTCTCAGGGTTATTATCCATCACAGGTTTGCCAGAGGTGTCTGCTCACTGCATCACAGCTCCAAAGGCAGGCTGGGCAACTGCTCGATGGAGGATGCTCAACACAAATGTTCTATTCGCTGTCATGTGTGCCTTTCACCCTCTCAGATCATCACTGGGACCATAAATCTTGCCTGGGACACGCTGGAAAGTCCACAGAGCTGCCTGAGCTTGTTCCCACAGCAGCACAGTGCTGAGAGGGCAGCAAATGACAAAAAGAAGTACTGCTCCCCTCGGGTGGCTGCTCTGCCCTGTCACTCACACACCAAGGGGAGAGGCAGCCAAAATCCAGCTGTGCTGCCAAAAAGGCCAGAAGAGATTCTTGTGGGCAGTGCAACTGCTTTATTTATTTATTTTCCTTATTTACCATGCTCTAGTCACAAGCTTGATTTTCCTTAATCTTACAAATCGGCTGCCAAGGACACAGAGCATCTGGCTTTCTTCAGCAAATAAATTGTTTGCCATGTGTCTGCTGTCCAAAAAGACACGCTGCCCCCAAGTTACGGTCCTGAAAAGGATTCTGTCAACATGTTTTATCAACTAATAATAATAAAAAAACCTCCCGTGTTTTTCTTGCAGCTATTTATAAAATGTCTCCAGAAGCCAGACAGTGAATCAGCCTCCTTATCCAACTTTTGTTTCTACCAATGCAAATGCTCTCGGGTTTGTTATTGGAGGGCTGTTCAAAAACAGCTGGGCTGCTGGCATTCAAGCTATTCCTTTATTTAAGGGGTTTTGTTCTGAGCACAAAGGCCCAGATTCAGAGATCATTCATGGACTGAAAGTCAAGCATATTCTTGATGACTTTGCTGCACTGAGGCCTCAAGGATTTGCATTGAAGCAAAACTCCACACAAACCTTTCCAAACAAGCGTCCAGGACAGGCTGAGTGCTGGCAGGGCTGGTGCTGTGGTAGCTGAAAAGGGACTGCAAATTCCCCTCACCCCACTAAACTGGAGCGAGTCAAAGTAGTTAGATAAGCTTTGTTACAGTGCATAGCATGCACTTAATGTTCTCCCTAAGCAGTAAGAATTTGGAGGTAATTTGATGGGGGCTTGGGAAGAAGTTTCCAAAACTTTCCAAAGAGCCTTGTTATCCCAACATACTAATGTATCCCACCAAAGCTGTGCTAATCTTTTAAAATATCTATGTACAAAGACTGTAAAATCCATGTTGGTGACGTGGGTTGCAATTACTCTGCAGAAGCTATTCATTTCAGATCAATATCTCAGCTTGAAAAAAAAAATAAAATAAAAATCCTATCTGTTAATAATTCCATTGCACATAATTAATGGTTTACTGCTAACCCCCATTGCAGAAAATCTTTGAAATCTTTTCTGCTCCCCTTCACGTGCTTTTCCTCCAACATGAGATGCAACACAAAAAGTTATCTTCAAGTTCAGAAGTCAACAAGCTTCCAGGGCTTTGCAGAGGAAGACAAATAAATGCAGGAATGAGGGACAATGGAATCTCTAAAATACACCCCATTTCCTCTGACTAACCAACAGACAGACATGAACTAATTTTTCTGCTCACACTCAAGGAGGATTGCAAAAACTTTTGACAGCTAAATGAGCTGGGGTGGGGATTTTTACATAAAGATACCGATTTAGGGCTGTTTCTTCCCTGTGAGTGAGATCTTAGCTCTGCCAGCTTTGAGTGAGGCACAGACTCAGTGACCCTTCAGCCTCACCTGGGGAACGCACAGGGAGGTCACAGGAGTCTGTCTGACAGCTTTGTGTTCGTGGCTGACTTCTCCTTCCATCTCTGCAAAACCCTCACATTGCAATTCACTGCCTAAATCACCATGAGAAAGAAACCTAAAATTCCACCTGAAATCTCACATAACACTTAAGGATACTAATGGGCAAAGCCCAGGCCTGCCATATGTTCATTGCTTGATGTCAGGGTGGGAATGCATTTGTTTTACTGGATCTCTACCAGGGTGCCACAAAGCATCAAAAATTGGGAAGACAGAATTATCTTTACTGTGGTCTCATACATAATTGAAGGAAAAATTTGCTCAACTGCCTGACTGTTTTTCACCTGAGCAATTGCAGTCATAAACTCATCTGAAGCTGAAAGAAGGAGGTGTGTGCCTCCCCAAAAGCCTTAATTGAAGTTCTACACGTGTCACTCCACCATTGGCAATCAAAAGCTGTTGTTTTCACCCCCTGTTTCTCCATTTAGCTATTCTGGAAACAAAGACCTTTCGGTCAAATGGAGAATTTGTACTGAAATGCACTATTTGTACTGTGCAATGTACTGAAAACTCATAACCTGACCTCCACTGTAGAACTGAAGAAATTCCCCATGTGGCTTGTGCAGCCATCCCAGCTCCAGAGCAGCCTCGTGGCCAGCAGAGCTGCAGCAACTGAGGATGAAGCCCTGTCTGAGGGCTGTTAGAAGTGTTCCATACACTTAATTGCAAGGTTCACTTACATTGCCATAAATTCCATCAATTCTGAGTTTAAAGATACCCTGAGAAACAACAGAAAGTGGAACAAAATTGGACCTCTCAGTCATGAAAGATCCACCTGAATCTCCCACAAGGATGAAGCACAGTTAACCTCCAGGCTCATATGAGAGGTTCTGCTGGAATTAATTTTAAATACTTCCTGCCCTCATTCTTCTTTATGGAGGCTATTCCTGATCCAGTCTAATTCTCCCTTGATCCATTAGTATTTTCCAATGTTTTTACCAAGTTTTCACTAGTGAGCCAATGACTTTGACCAGCAAAGTCTCTCAGACCCAGAAGAGAGTTTTTGCATGAGAAGAGATACCATCACACAGATGATTCCTTCTGTCTCCATTCTTGCTCAAGACACCACAATCCCTCCTCACTCTTACAGCAGTTCCTTACCTTGAGCCATGGCAGATGGACTGATAGAGCTGTCCTGATCACTGTACCAGAACTAGTTTCAGCTGACAGCTGCACCACCACATTATTCCTCATTTTAAATTGCAACATCCTCCTAACCCTAATGGGAATTCTCCTAAATCTCTGCTCTGTTGACTAACCCTCTGCCTCTGTCACCCCTTCAGACTGCTGTCTGCTCCTATCAGTGTCTCAGTTATAGCTCTCCTTTCATGTTTTAATCCCTGCAACATCCCATTAAGGTCATCCCTGAGCAGCAAGGACAGCAGAACCTTCCACCCTCCTCTCCAAGCAGGGCTGCAGAATTGCCCTCAGTGCAACAAAAGACTGCTCTCTGCAAGGAAATCCATGGTTAGAGGTGAGTTTAAAGGAGACCTGTGTGAAGTTGGCTACAAATATCCCCCTTGTGATACCTTCAAGCAGGGTAGGAATCAAAATTTCATCTCCATACAATTAAGGACATACAGGAGAGAATAAAACATGTTCTTTCTTCTGTCACACTGAGACCTTGAGTGGCTGTCACTGGAGATGTTTATGTGGATGTGGTGCTTAGGTTTAGCGGTGGACTTGGCCATCCTAAGTTTATCGTTGGGTTCAATGATCTTAAAGGTTTTTCCAACTCCAGTGATTCTAGAACTCTGTGAGTGACTGCAGTCATCCAGCGAGGAGGTAGAAGGAGCTTGCAGCATTACCACCTCCCTGTGCCTCCTGTCACACCCTCCTCTTTACCCAAAACCTCATCATCTGTTTGCAGAAGGATGCAGGGCAGTGGCTTTATTCCCACAAGAGGTACAGGGGCCGCTTGTGCCAAGGAGACAGAGCTCAGGAAAGCTCAAACAAGAGGGAGGTGGACTGAGGAGGGTTGTGCTGAGGTGATTCCTCATTGCCCCACAGCAAATTTGTGTCAGGAGAATGTGGTCTCCTCACTTGACCTCCAGCCCTCACCTTTAGCACATACAGATCTTTTCATTTTCTGTGTACTGCTGCTCACTCTGATATCTGGGGTGTTTTAACAACATGGATAGTTAGACAGAGCTGATTGTCCAGAGAAAAAATCTTGTACTGGCAGATCTGAGTTTGGCTTTTATCCACATGCAGAGAAGGTGCTTTGCTGTTCATACATCACTCAGCTGGTTGTGAGCATGTTTCCTTAAAGAAAATAAACACAAATATTAGCTGTCAGACAGGGAAAGATTTGCCCAGTTTGGAGAGCTATAAATAACCCTTCCCAAAATGTAAAAGCACCGTGATGCTGAAGTGTTTGGACATGCTAAACAAAAGGTTAAGCACATGACTTTGGAAGGAAGACCCTGTCTTTCCAAAGGTATAATGATGGGCCTGGGGGGACAATGCTAAGAGCTGACTCACAAGTACAATACAGCACTCAGTGATTTATGAGCTTCCCAAAAGGCTTCAAACATCCAGCACTTGTCATGAAGCCCAGTGAGACACAGAAATCACTTAATGGACTACAATGAGCATATATTCACCAACAAAAGTACTGCAGTTACCATCTGCATTTCTTAATGGCATGTTAGTGAGTGGGATGTCTCCTGGTCACTAGAATTTGTCTGCATCTCTCTGGTTTGGGTCCATTTAATATCTGTGTTTAAGTTGATGAACTAAAAAGATAATTTGCAACCAGTCTTCCAGAATTATTACAGTTATTACATCTTGAAATACCCTGCAGTTTCCATCACAGGACCATAGGACGGTTTGTGCTGGAAGGCAGGGACACCTTCTACTAGACCAGGGGCTCAAAATCCCATCCAAACCAGCCTTGGATGGAAGTTTCAGTAAAGGTTTCATACCTTACCATCATGCATATCTCATTAAACACCCCTGGCTTGATTGGCTTTGTTAAGGCCTGACATTTGACACTCAGTGACAGATTTGCTTATAGGCCAGCCTTTACTTTTGAGTGGCTTATCACTGGCACCTCTCCTGGGATGATGTTCCCTAAAGTAGTTCTTTAGCCCTTTCCAGATCTCAGAAGGGTGAGATCAGCCCTTCCCTCCTTGCTCTCTCCACAGCTGGGCAGTCCAGAGGAAAAAAGGAGACACTGCAAAACTTCACTGTGGGTTCCCAAGAGATTCAGTCTTGCTGCTGCAATGATTATCCAGTAAGCTTAGAAGGCAAAGGCTGTTATTAAATCATGTTTTTATTGGGACCAGCTCATAGAAGAGATCAAGCTGGGACATGGTGCAGGAGCATGGCCTGGTTCTTAGTTCATTGCTATAGTCCACAGTGCGTGCACAAGTTTGACAGAAAAACTGAGACTTTTTTCCCCACACATTGCTGTAACATTTTTCTTTTTAAAGGGTGCAACATAAATACCTGCCCTTAACAAAGCTGTCCAAGCTTGTTAGCAACTGCTGTTGCCAGTCCTTGCTCAGAAAGAGCACGACAAGGACACACATTCTGGCAGAGCTGTGGTGGGAAATCCCCTATTGGAAAAGGAGCTGTGTTTCCATGCAGGGCTGTTTATGAGCTGAGGTGAGAGATGTGATACACACAATCAGCCAGGCAGATGGGAGTGCACTTATTTATTCTGCTTATAATTATTTTTTGTGTACCCTTTTGTACCATGTAAGTAGCTTTAAAGCATTTGTATTTTGGGAGATGGCCACGGCCCTGGATTTGCCATCGAGAATTTTTAAACAATACATAAAACCCCAAAAACCTCAACCAGCACCCCTGTGATTGTGTAGGCACAGACTGCATCAAATGGCTCCCCAAGATCTGCACTCAGGCTACAGATTGGTAATAACTGACTCATCTGAAAGAGCACAGCTCAGCAAACACAGCATTCCCCTAATGGATATTTGGTGTACATTTAGCAGAGCTTTTAAAACACTATCTGAGAAAACAGGCATCCCAATGAATTCCAGCCAGGCCATGAGAGGGATGGGTCAGATAACCTCTCAGGCCTATTCCATTTGGAGGTGGAATCTGTGACCTTTAATTGAGCCATCAGCAGGGGAGCAGGTGACTCCTGATGCTGTCCCTCGCTGGGGGGAGGCTGCAGGGGCTCTTTTCCTTTGGTGGAGAAGCTTGCAGCAGAGAAAAAGGCTCACAGACACTGACTTTGCTGCTTCTGCTCCACCTAAGCCTGATCTCTTCTTTACTCTTTCTCCATTTCACCTCCTGTCCTCACCTTGTCTCCACCTCCCTCCTTGCCATGTCCCAGTCCCCAACACCAGTCACACCCTCTCTTCTCTCCCCTTACCTCTGTGATCACTGATTTGCCTTTTCCTTCTCTTCCTGC
This sequence comes from Acanthornis magna, assembly GCA_036785705.1. Lineage (NCBI taxonomy): Eukaryota > Metazoa > Chordata > Aves > Passeriformes > Acanthizidae > Acanthornis > Acanthornis magna. The sequence continues at coordinate 833,371 of JAWUZG010000027.1, read as the reverse complement.
TCCACAGGTGAGTCCTTTCTCCTTTCTGTAATTGTGTGAATCACTTTCCTCCTCGATTTAGGCTCCACGAGGTTTTGGGAGGGGTGGGATGTTTCTGTTGTATCACACCTGTGTAGCCAGCAGCAGCTGAGAAGGAGGGCCCTGACCCCAAATTGTGCACTCCTCACCAGGACAGATTTCTGCACATTCACCCCTGCCCCGTGCCTCTCACCTTCCCTCTTCAAGCACAAAAAATCAAACTCTGTACACAACCGACTGCAGGATGACTACTTGGCCTCTCCTATCATAAGATTCATCTGAGTGTAACCCTGTCCAGCTTTTAGTGTTTTTCAGGCACTTTGTCACTCAGGCACAGCAGGGTAAGGCAGCTATCAGAGTTCTTAAGCACTCTCCTTTCCCTGACCCGGGGAGCAGAGGCTGCAGCTTGGGTCAAACACTGCTGCAGATGCAAAGACAGTGCCCTGCAAGCTCTCGCCTTCATTTTTTAAGCCTAATGTAAACAGCCCATGGCACCTGGAGGCTGGTGGGATGACCCAGGAGTCAAGAGGAGGAATTTAGGTCAGTTTACAGCTCTTATTTTCTATTTGTTTTCAAGCCACTGCTTTCAACTTAAATGACCACTGTTTTGGGTCAAACAATAACGTGTAGAAGATACAGCAAACCCAACATTTGATTATGCCTGGAGAGCTGGATGTGAGCAAGCTGTTAAGCCTCTCCCCTCTGATCATCACTTCTGTCAGGCTGAAGGATCCCAAACTTGACAATTCAGATAATTGGAAGTGGTGAGGGAAGAGGAGCAAAACCACAAGTTATTGCAATTCCCCAAGTGTCAATCTTCCTTCAACTCACGAAGAGACAGCACAAGAGTGCAAACCCAACTTTAAAAAAAAAATCCTCTGCAGATCCTGCTACATGTGTGCAGGTTAAAGCAAATTGTGAAGGAGATGGCAAAGGAAACTACAAGTCTGAGGAAACGACAGCATGACTTTTGCAGACAGCACTCTTGCCTCCATATCATCATTAATTTAACATCCTGGTAGAAGCTGCCTGGGCTCTGTGTTAATGAGGTCTGTCCCTGTCAGACGACACGAAAAAATGGCCATGGTCTGACCCCTGGAGGTCACCAATAATCCCGCAGCGCTTCTCAAAACAATGCAATGTTAAACCCCGTGTCATGGGCAAATTGGCTTTATCTACCAAAATTTAAAAAATCAAACAGCAGCCAGGATTTTAACAAGTTTGCCCCTCCCAGACCCTGATGGTCAGGGCCACCGTTAACAAGTGATCAATTAGCCTGCTTAAAAGCACTGATAACAACATTTTTGTGTCAGGCTGAGGGCTGACTGCCAGTGCCTAATCTCCCTCTTCCTCAGGCAATAATTTCTGGAAACTAAACAGCTCGAAGGCTGGATGACAACAGTGCTAAACCCTCTTGCTGGGTTTCTTTTCAAGCTGCCCTCAGAGAAATTAAGTTGAATTTTAAGCCAGGTAAGGCTGAGGAGTGAGGTCAGAGCCCCTTGGTGCTGTATGGGAACCAAACCCTTCTGCCTGTGACACACATTCCCCCCAGGACTCTGCTGATGAGTCTTGGGCTAAGAAAACACAAATAGAAATTACCCTTTTATGCAAAAAACTGAATGAATGGCTCATCCTGCTTCGGGAGCTGGGTGTGGTTTGCAGATCCCAGCCTTGCTGTGATTAGATTATTTATTCTTTATTCTTCCCTTTGCTGATCTTCCCACTCCTATCAGACGCTTCCTTTGCTATCAGTCCCAGGGCTGCAATCCACAAAGCTTGTGGGATCATCTTCATCTTGGCCTTTCAGTCTTCTCAAGGCTGAGAAATAAGCCAAATTTTGTCCTGGGGCAGACATCCAGCGCCCAGAGCCTGGTCTGGAGCCCTGGGGTCCCTCTGTGAGCTCACAGAGCCACACGAGTGTTGGAACCCTGGCACAAGGCTGGGACCTTGGTTTTGCCTCGTCCTGTGAAATGCTTCACACTATTCCTGTCCTTACAATGCGGCAGAAATTTCCTTAATCACTCAGAAACATCTGGGACCTATTATTTAAGCTTTTCTAGAAGAAAACGGTCTGTTCCCTTTAAGACTTTTTGCCTAAACACGCAGGTTACCATGCAGAAAGACAAAGCACCAGCAGAGAACATGACCTGATGGGATTCTTTACCTGTGGGAAGACCTCATGAAAACAAAGGGCGAACTGGCTGGCACAGCTGGGGCACTGCAGGGTGGCATTGCAGGGCCCAGGGAGGGGCTGAGCAGCCAGCATGGAGCCACAGACACCTGCTTTAGCTCTTTGCCTGTGGAACCCACCATCCGCCCTAAAAACAAACAAGGCCCTAGAAGTTTCTCACAAACCCCACTTTTGACAGAAATTCTTCATTGAAATCAATGAAACAGAATGCCAAGTCTTAGTTTGACTTTCCACTTTGTGCCCCCCTTATGCCCCTGGAGAAGGGCTGTATGAATATATATTTACTTAATATGTAAAGTCTCACCCTCAGGATGTCAGCCTCAGAAACACAGTATTTTCTAAAAAATACACTTAACCAGGCCAGTTCAGGCAGATACTTACCTGGGGGAGAGGCCTGGATCCATGACATTGCTGCCAGCTGGAGAACTGAATGGTGCCTTAATGCACCAAGAAGTCATTTTCATGAGCGTTTCTTTGCAGTACAGCTGCATCTGGTCTGCACATTTCCACTAATTTCTGCCATTTCTGAGTAATATAAAATAACTCCTGTTACCTCACTTTCTCCCCTCCTGCCCATTGCGTTTTTTTAGTCACTGATGTCACCACAACTCTTTTATTCAGTCAGAGCAGAAAGTCTCTCATTCCCTCTTTGGCTTCTCAGTTTCTAGTTTTGTCATCTCATTCTTCCCTTGTTCCTGAAAACTCACACTAGCTTGGGCTAAGCAAGTTTCTTTTGCTGCTGCTTCTCACCACCTCTGGTTTTGTAAGTATGGAATCTGCACCGTCCACCTCTCCTCATCGTTTTGGTGTGCCTCTGAGGAGTGCTGTTTTCTTTCTCAGGGCATGTTTATTTATTCTTTATTTATTTATTCTTTATTGGTTATTTATTTTTACACAAGAGGATATAGTGATTAATTCTCAAAGACTACCTATTTTAGACCTCAGGAATGTTATTGTGTTATTGGATACAAAATCAGCTCCTGAGCTGTTGGCAAGATTACCTAAGGCTCAGGAATACATCTAACAGCCATTCCCTACCCCATGAAAATGCTGTTTTTGCCCTTACCTTGACAGAAAATAGGTGTAAAGTTACAGATGTGTCAGACATGCCCACTCAGGCCTGGTTTGTCACACAGCTCCAACTTGTGTCCTTTGCCAGCTAAAACTGAGTGTGTGTGTTCATGGTGCCACTGTCCAGTCTGTCCCACTGCCCCATGGTCCCACTGTCCAGTCTGTCCCACTGTCCAGTCTGTCCCACTGCCCCATGGTCCCACTTGTCCCCACCAAGGGCTGATGCTGGAGGACACTTTCTTTCCAGCCAGCTCTGCCTTGGGGTGGCATTCCCAGCTTGTCACCTGCCCCTGCCCAGGGAGAAGAGCTCAGAGCCTCTCCTCCATGGGCTGGGATGGGAGCAGCTCCAGAGTGAAGGCCATGGTTTGCTACAGAGCCAACAGCAAGAGCTTCGCTTCTCTGAGACCTCAGCGAGACAGCCTGGAAGGGACAGAAGAGCCATCAGGATGGAATTAGGCCAGTGTGAAAGCAGGACTTTCCCATGGACAGCACACAGAACTGCCAAACACAACACGAGTTCTGCCTCGATGAGCTCACTGCTGAATAATTCAGTGAATCCTTTCGGGGAACATCAAAAGGCCTGAGGAATCTTCAAGGAGGGCACTGTCTCACCACAGCCCTCTAATAGAGTTATCACAGGTGTGAGGGCTGGGGAGCATGGGGAACACTAAGCTGACAATTCTTTCATGTGGGAACATCAGAAATTAATCTGCAGGTCCAAGGTCACCCACTCATCTCTTTGGAGACCTTCCTGAGCATTGCTCTCCACACTCCATTGGAAAGCGCTACAGACAGTGAAGCTGGCTTGTGCAGTCGCTCTGATAAATCACACAAGAAGTTAGAAAACAAATGTTGGCTTCTCCTTTCTAAATTATTTTTCTCCATTTTGTTTAAATCTTAGAAGTTATTTGATTGTTTCTTTTCGTTTCCTTTTTGGCAGCCCTTGACAGTCATACAAACAGCTGCACAGAAATTGCAAAATAAACCCTCCCCCTTCTCTTTTATTTTCTGGTAAGTTATGTTGGGAAAATAAATATGAATGGCACAGATGTTCCATTTTTCTCTCTTCATAAAACAGTTTATGACATCTTGCAAATGCTGGAAAAATATTTCTTTTAAGAAAGAGATTTCTCTTTCTCAAGCACACTGTGTTTCAGGGAAGTTTTAAGGACAGTTACAGAGCAAAGCCTGTTTTTTTGATGTCTTTTTCTTGTTTATTAATAACAGAGAAATAAACTGAATGTCTTCAAATTAATTTTACTGGTATTTATTTGGATTAGAAAAACTATTAAAGTTTGCAGTGTTGTTGATCAGCTGCTACAAATTTGTATATCTCTATAGGCCCCCAACCAACAGCCTCAAGGAACAGATTTTCAAAATAAATGATACATCAGCTGCAGTGGAAGATATTCAGCATAGAAAGCAAAACATCATCCAAAAACTTATAGAAAAAATAAAGAAGGAGACTTTTTCTCTTTAATTACGTAAAACAAAGAGAGCTATAGTAGCTGAATAAAACACTACAATCAAATGTATAATCACTCTGTACCGAAATGCCCCAGCAGAGCAAAGAGGGAACGAGATAAGGTACCATTCATCATGCATTTCCTCTGCTGTCAGCTCACCCTGTCCTCTCATCATCAGTAATTGGACTTTCCTCTCAATCACAGCCACGTGGGCTGCAAAGGACCTTGAGAGGTCATCCCTGTGCCCCCAGGCAGCACCAGCTCCACTCCAAGAGCTCAAAAATCCTCCAGACAGCACTCCACACACCCCCGGGCAACCTATCCCCTGCCATGGTCTCCTGGCCTTCGGAGAGTTTTGTCTGGGGTCTGATCGGAGTCGTGCCTGTCGCGATTAAAATTCTTGGCTGCAAGGGCACAGAGGAGAGGTGATTCCTGCTCTCTCCCCATCGCCCACCGAAAAGTGCTCCTCCAATCAAATTGTGTGCCCAGCCCACAGGTTTCCTTGGAAAATCTCTTTCCCCAGAGTATTTCCCATCTTCTGCACTCAGAAGCAGAGTTAAGGTCAATGTCCCAATGTCCGCTGTTCTCTTCATAAGGTTATAAATTGCACAAAGAAAACGAGAAAGTGAATGGATGGTCATTTTATCTCAGGGCACTTCTGGATTAACAGTGATTTCAGGGTGGCCCCTCTCCTTTTAAACCCTCCTTTGCCCTCTGGTTCAGCCAATATGCTCATTTTGCCTTTCAGATGCCCAACAAACAAGAACTCATCCTCAAGTCTCAGAAAGACTAAGGACAAAACACCACCTTGCTTGAATGGTGCTGGCAATTAGCATTCCCATGGACTAGCTCCACGCTGTGGTTATGTTGCAATCAGGATTGCAGATTTCCATTAAAAAAAAAACCAAAAAAACATTTTGTGGAGGAAAAGCTCTCTTCAGCTAAGTTATTGAGAAATGCTCCATGCTGACCATTTGCTTCTCTTTGCAATAAGTTCATAGGTTTTATAAAGTAAATAGCCAGCCCCTTTTTGGTCAGAGAAACCCCCAGGGTTTTGATTAGCCTGCACTGCTCACAGCAAGCACCCACAGTGTGAGTTCGTGCCCATGCACTTCCATCTGGGCAGTGAGCATTGTTGGTTGGTTAGATCCAATCTGAATCAACTCCGATACCATCCTGGTACTCACAGGTTATGGAAAAACTATTTCTCAGCTAGTAATTATAAATCAGAGCGATGCCTGATGATTTTTGCCTTTTCTTTTTTTATATACCCTTTTATATATTTTCTATATCCTTTATACATTCTTTATGCCCTTAGCCTACATACCTCTCCTCTAAAACGTGTTTTGTAAACTGATCTCTAACCTCATTTAAGAAAAGGTTTCTTTAAAATAAGAAAACATTACTTCATTTATTAAGTTTTTATATAAAAATTTCTAAACAAAAATACTAATTTGCGAAGTCCATAAAAATGTATACACGTTACACCATAAATATGTATCTTAGTGTGTTCCACCTTTAAAAAGTTTTTAAAAGAGTTTTAGCCCTTTAACTGTGTCTACCTCATGATTCCAAAACCAACCAAAGGAGAACAAGAGGAACTGTCACCAGTAGTGCTGAATCCACCAGGCTGGAAGTTAAAATAGGCTTCACTGTTACTGTGCCAATAGCTGAGAAAAGAAAGAGACAAATCCTTAAAGGTGACTGTTAACTGAATGATAATGATTTTAAGATGAATTGGGTAATTCAGTTTAAAACATTACATGGGCAGAGCACAACATAACCATAATTTTGGTTTCCATATGAAAAATGGAGAAAGAAAACAAAGGCAAGAAGAACGATCAACTTAACAAAAAACCCTACTCCTGACTTCTAAAACCAGCTTTTTCTTTTAGCCAAGCTCAAACTGTAAAACTAGTAGATCCTCATACTCTATACAGAAGTTCCTTATTTTTCAGTTAAAACTCTGTAAAAAGATATTATGAGGTTGAAAAGAAAGGTTCACTAGATCAAGACTTCCATGAGATTTAAATGTTACCATCTGCAGAATGAATTGGGGTCACCCACGATCATGATTCACTGGCAAACAAGGAGAGAAGAAAAGGAAAATGTAATCAAGCAAGCATAGCACAGGCCATGAATCAGGTCTCATTATTTGGCTCTGCCAAAGGCTTCCTGTGGGAGCATTTCTCTACCCCCAGCTTCTTCCATCTGCAAAACAGGAGATGGAATATATAAATATATGTGGATATATATTAAATATATATAACATATCATAATATAGAAAATATAGATTATATAGTGTACATAATATATATTATAATATATAAAATATAATACAATATAACATATAAGATAATAATATAATTATGCATTAATTACATTATATATAATATATAAAATAGATATAATATATAAACCTATATATTATATAGTAATAAATTATAATTATTAATATATAATATAATTATATAATATAATATATTAATATGATATAATGTGATGTAATATGCTACATTACATTATATTACATTATATTATATTATATTATATTATATTGTATTGTATTATATTATATTATATTATGTTATGTTATGTTATAGTTATTATAATATATTATATTATAGTTATTATATTATATTATATAGTATAGTATAGTATTGTATTATAGTTATTATATTATAGTTATTATATTATAGTTATTGTATATAAAGTCATACATGCATCTTGTGCTCTGAGTCTTACTTCAGACACTTGTGAAGCACTAAGGCTCCCCAGTGCAGCAGTGTAAATGGCCAATTACTAATTGTCAGTCCTATTATAAAGTATTATAAAATATATTCCTATTATAAAATAGAAATAATTCAACTTCTGCTAACATTTGTTCCACCGCCGAATAGATCTTGCTCAGTCCCAAGCTATACACCCAGAATAATTCTTGCCTTTTGAAAAATAAGCTTCTTTTTGACCCCTGCTTTGTCACACTGCAATTTGTAAGGAGCCAAAGGCCTTTGATGGAGCTCCATAAATGAGCACATTAGGAGCACCAGATCGATTTGCACCCGACTTCTGAGCCATCCACAAGATGATTCTGTTTCTCATCCTGACAGTACAACTTTCAACTTGCTTCTGACTCTTGCAGAACCACTGCTGTTCAAAATATTTGCATCAGAAGACAAGAGCAGATGAAAATAAACAAGTGAGTTGTTTTGTTCAAGTCTAGTGTTCAAACAAAAACCTTGATCACAACAGATGAAAACAAAAGATAAGGTTTTCATCAACCCAGAGCAAAGAAACCACAAAAGCAAACAGAGCATGAAGTAATTACAAACCTGTGCGAAAAAGCCACCGACTTTTAGATACACTGAAAACAGTTTTTACTCCATTTATTTACTTTGACATAAAAATTCTATTACAACTCAATTGGCATTTAGACATAGCAACAAAGGAGGACTTAAGCATGTAAAATGCATCCCTGAAACCACAGATCAGTCACAGCCTGCCAGGAAGGTGCCTAAACTTCAGCAAACTCACACTTTCTGAGCTAAGACTTTGCCAGGAGCTCGTACACACACTTGGGTGTCACAGCCCTGACAGGACTGAGCTCCACTCCATCTGCTGCACACCTAAAGATTCTGCTGTGCTCTTCTGTTTATTGAAAGGATAAGGTTGAGCAGTTTTGGATCTCATAACATAAGCAAGGGGTCTGAACTCCTCACAAAATGCAATAACAAATTATTTTTTTAACAAGCAGGGCAGTTTTCCATTCCATCTTACATGTAAAATTCAATAAAAGCAGCAATGTGCCTGAATAGAGGGTTGCTTCATCAACATGTCCTGTGAACATCATGATGACGTATGTTCCTGCCATCCTTTTTCCCCAAATTACCTGCATTATTCACCATCTGTGAAAGTATGGGCATCCAGTTAAGGAACAGGAGAGAAAGGGAAAAGTAAAGAGAAGAGAGAAAGCTGCAAATCACACATTTCCATGAACAGAAGAATAGTATATTCCATAAATTCCAACCCCTAATTCAAATTTTCAATAGGGCAATGGTTCTGCTCTTGAGGCTAAAAGCACGGTCTATGTGGAAATAACTGAGCTTCGCATCAAACAACATTTTTATTGAAAATTCCACTTATGTTTTCACTTTCCTAAGTGATATTACACAGGAAATGCCAGTAGCTGCATGGATCTTTGAAAGACAGGGTAGATGAAATAGGTGAGAGTGTACATTTCAACAGACAAGACTTAAAATAACATGTATTATGACTTTTATGAAAAGCATGATACTACTTATTTTGCACTGATTTTTTTTTCCTTTCATTCTGGGGACATGTAGCTTCATCCTATTCTCTGTTTTTTTCCCATCCCTCACTTGATGTCACCAGGCTGGGTCACGCCCTCCTCATTACAAGGAGTCAGCAGAATGCCCTTTTACCTTTGGGGTGAACTGAACAACATTTACGAAATTCTCATTTGTGTGGAGTTTAGTTTAAAATCCACTGGCTCCCACATCCCCTAAATCTTCGAGTAATTTGAAATTAAAAACTTTAAGCTCTTTTTCACGAGTTAGAACAATAGCTTTTATATCTGTTGGCACATATAACTGACAGGGTACTGGCAACAGGCAATTTGCAGCAGGAGTTGCCAATGCCTGCATGCATATTTCTAAGAATAACTCAGTGTCCAAGAATTTGGCCTGTTCTATCACAAGCCAGGACTAGCTGACAGCTGTTTTAAATTACAGTGGACTGAATGATATTAGCTTTATTGTAGTTGGACTGATGCTTTGCTTTCTCTTAATCGTCCCAATGTTCTGATTTGTCCTTTAGCCAGCAGTTGCACAGCATTTATTTATAACACTCAAGGTTTAAGTCACAAATGACAGATTGGTTGGATTGTCTTGTACACATGGAACATGATCAAAGTAAAGGACTACACAGTCAGGGAAATTTAAGCTTCTTTGCAAGGGACAGCCTATAGATCCAAGGCTAGGATTTTCCTTGCAAAGCAGAAAAGACTGGCTCTCAAACAGACCTATTCTAATTTTCCTAGAAGGAAGGCATTTGTTCCAAGACTTGCGTGCTATTGTGAGCTACAAAATCACATCCCACTTCAATTTCTTCTTGGGGAATAAGACAAAAGGTTAGACATGAACCTGCAAACTGCTGTGCACTTCAATTAATTACAGAGTTTGGAACTAATTTATTTTATCAAGCATTAATGTCTACTCGGGGCCAAATCTTGTTCACATTATAGACAATAGTTAATTTTCTAAAGACTTTTCTGGGAACAGAGTACGGCTATTAAATTTTCTTGCATGTGAACCTTTAACAGTTCATTAGAAGTTTCCTATTCCTTCAGGAAAAAAGAAATGGACACAGATTTTGTTTTATTCAGTTGTCAAAACAATGAAAGAAATCATTTACAAAGAACACCAAAAAACTGAACTTGGTGTTCTGATTCAAGGTGCAGGATGGAATTCTTCTACTCTGCTTGGCACTGGGAAGCCCCACATGGGTCCCTCTGTCCAGTTTTAGGCACCACACTTAAAGGAAGATAAATTTTGGAGTCCACAGGAAAGCAACAAAAGTCATTAGTCTAAATATAATTCATATAAAGAAAGGAGAACTGTGGGAAGGAATGGCAGAACAGAATACCACGAGCTAACAGCCTTCAGCTATGTGAGAGACTATGGTGAGACAGGAGGGATGGGCCCATTCTCCATCTCCAAGAATACTGAACCAAGATGCAGCAGGCTTAAACTGCAGCAACAAAAGCAGATCAGACTCCTGGCATGGGCTCTCTGATGGAAAGGTAGCAAAGCATTGGAACTGCTGCCAGAAGAAGTGGGGAGTGTTTTTCTGCACAGGTTTTTGAGAGCTTGATCATGCCATGGGTGGAGAGATGAGTAAGGTGACCTGCCAAGGGCACTCACACCTCTATCTTCTAAAATCATGGGATCTGTAGGGTTTTTTTATTACTCTTTTAATTTATTTGAACTTAATACCCTGGATAATAGCCTTTACTATTTGTCATTACTATTGCTACTTGAATATACTTGGAGACAACACTGCATGCTATTAAAGGTACGTGTCCAAATGCTTTCTTGGTTCTGCTGAAGCAATGCCATGGCAGTGGGAGGACCTCACTGACATGCAGGAAAAAATGATAATGAGTAAAATAAACCAAATACCACACTTACAGACTGACCCCAAAGAACTCCATTAACGGGAAGTTACAGTTTGAAGGCTGAGTCCTTTGTTTTGTTTTACTTTGTATTTCAGCCTACAAAAGAAAAATTAAAGGAAGCACAAGACAGAAACCGATATATGAAAATGACAATATCTGTCTCTTTATTTTCAGGATATTGCATCATTCAAGCACTGGTACAGGGAAGGTAGACTTGAGTCTTGCATTTAGCACTATGGCCTACCTGTCTTGTAACATATAGAAAACCCATGTGACATTGTGCCCTTTGAAGATTCTGCTTAATTACACATTCTCAATTGTAATTTCATAAAGTCAACTCTCAGCTAGTTGTGGAACTGCTGATATTCACTCCTAATCAGCAAAATTGTCAGAGAAGAAGAGAACCACTTTCTAAAAGAGAATCTGTATCTGTTTGAGACTCTCTGGATCCTTTGTGGTCTCCATGATAAATGTGCATGAAAGAAAGAAATTTCCATGTTCATATGGTAAAGCTTCCTGAACATTGTTGGCTTTGTGGTCTCTTGCATTACAAACCTAACGCTGCACAGAACATAATGTGTTTTGTAAAGAGACAAGAAATAGTCAGGAGAGCCTGCTAATGTGGTAAAAACAGCAAAAAAGAATAAAAATAAGCAAAGTTGTCATACGCTACAGTGATAAATGGTACTGATAGCATCAGTGCTGCAGCTGTGGCCTCCTTCAAAGCCACTCTGTCCACAGGTAAACCTGAACAGAACATTCTTTGTACCCGTGTTCCTTCTGTCACACACCCACACAAACACACAGACACACACATAAACATTTTTTAAAATTTACTTTCATAAAAAGAATTCTCAGTATCTGCTTTATTCTTTTGGTTGAACTCCCACGTCCACACACTTAAGTCATTAACATATTTATTCCTTTTTTCCACTGTCTCATGGGGATTCCCTCTAATTTAGTATATAGGGATTGCAAGGAATTAATAGAACAGAGAGTAAAATATCCAAATCTCTCACAATTCCAGAAATGGATAATTTCTTTTTATCTTTCCAGCTATTCCTCACAGAGTTGCCCATTAAAATAAGCACACTAAACCATTCTTCCTTCTAAGGGTAGATAACCTTTTGGAAGGGGATTTATTTTTAATCAGTGCTAACGATCTATTATGGTCTGCAGAGTATTCTCAGTATGAAAGGGATAAATCTTCAAACTGAAGTATAAAAACCTGCTAACCATTATATGGATTTTAAGGGTGTACCTCCAGCTTGCCACTTTGAACACTTGCCCCTTTGCCTGTCTTGAACTGGCTGAGGAATTTTCAGATCTGATGTATCATTAGAAATAAAGTACTGGATTGCACACTAATGGTTCTGTTTGAAATTTAAACATACTGGGCTTGCTCAACATGAAAAAGGAAGTATTTCCAAGGAATGCTTGGAATGTATTCAGCAAGAAAATATATTTAATTATATTGAAACTGAATCCTAACTTTATTATAGATGACTACCCTTGCTGATAGCAAAGGACGAAGAATGATTTGAGGAAAGAATTGCAAAAATATGGTCTAGTGGCATAAGCACTAAACAAGGTTAAGGGACAGAGGTGCTAAACTTACCATACTTAAGCCACATTAATCTTTCCATTAGTACAGTAAAAAAAATCACAACTTTCCATCTCAAGTCATTATGTTGATGGGGCATCTTTGATCTGAGAAAACAGCAATGATCCCAATGGGAAGCAAGAAGTGTTTTTGATTTTTATCTGTAAAGTCCAAAATTCCTTAGGTGAAATTCAGTATGAAATGCATCCATGCAATGATGAAGGTGAGTGAATATGTCAACATCTGTGCTTTATTAAAGCTGGACTATTTTTACTAGGCACTGAACCAGAGAGACCAAATACCCTGATAAAACCAGAAACTCCGGGAAGGGTTCTTTGAAGGTATTTCTTGCTGTCATGTAGCTGAAAAATACATCTTAATGTTATTTTCCTACATGTTTAATATAACCAGTTTGGCCCACTGCACATTGTGATCTGAAACTGTCATCTTCTAAAAATGTACAGGGAATGAGACAGATTATTCTTGCTCACTGTGGGTATCAAATGCATCATGAAAATGTGTTTTCTGATTCTCTGAGTAATGGCATTTCTAATAAAATACAGCTATGTGTGGCTAGGTTCCGAAACCTAAAATAAATAATCAGAAGTATATCGCATTAGGATTAATTACTAGGATCATAAGCTTCCAGAGCCATGATTTTTCTGATGAACGAATACTGTAAAGTGAATATTTTTAAGTTCAGAATTCAGAGAAACGATATTGATCCTGTCAGTTGAGCTCCTGTTTAGCATTGCTCTGCCCAGTTAACCAACGCTGCAGTCAAGCAGACCCAGCAGAAAGGCAATCAGTGTTGCACTGGAGACACCAGAGATGGTGATTGCATAAAGTGAAAGTCCAGCATAAGGGTGGCAGGGAAATGGAAAGCAGAGAGTGTGGAGGCTGCTGGTTTACACTCCATGCGAGTGGATGGAATCATTCCTCCATCTAAGTGAGCTTCAAATTAGGTCATACTCACAATGCAGACGCTCCATTTCAAGAACGAATGACTCTAAATGCATCTCTGTGCACAGACAGTAAGTAACCAGGGCTTTTCTTCATGCCTGGGGAAACATGAGTAAATGCTAATTTGTGCATTTTTACCTCAGTTCAGTTTCCATATATTCATATATGGAAAAATTCAGCTCCCATTAAGTTGGCAAGAGGCGAAAAAATGAGGTGTCATATGAAATACAAAACACAAAACACAATAAAAACTGCTGGAGACATCCTCACTAAGCTACTCAAAGCAGATCCATCGCAAAAAAAAAAAAATCTTGTCATCTGTCTGGTTGATATTAATTCAATTACTATTCATGGTATACATCTGTGTATTTCCAAAGAATTTCTCATGGCTCTTTGAAACTTGCTTATTAGCTATGCCTAGAGAACTATGGCTGATCTGCAAATTCTGTGAGACAGAAAATAATTTAAAACAAAGGCATCAGAAACCCAAAAGTAAATTACAAAGTAATTACAGAAGCACTTTAACACTTCATAATTGGATATGTATGTTACAGTCTGTCAAGAAGTAAAGAGAAGGAAGATTAATTCAGTGTATCACAGTCCAGACTCTTGTCTTACTTCTAGCAAATTGCTCTGATGACAATACAAAAATTTAAAACCAAAAATACAAATTCGTATCAATGTCACTATACTACTGTCTCTGGAAGTTCAAAGGAATTTCACAACACAACATCAAGGCAGCTTAAGGCCACTGCATTTGATTGTAAGAACCAAAGCTTTCTTTAGCCAGCCAGAGAAATTGTGATCATCTGTGAGTCCCTGGTATTTTTTTCCCCGTGGATTCCCCATCTGAAATACACAGGAATGTAGAAGGTAAAACAAAAACAAGATCCATCATAGTCTTTAATGCCAAACCTCAACCTCACAAAATCCTCTTCATGCACTTAGGCTAACTGCTGCTTGGATAGATATTTATCCCGCAGGTCCCATGCAGATTCCCATCCTCCACATAGCTCAGTGAAGGTGTGCTCCACTCTCCACTTGCAGCAGTAGGTGGATGTGTTTTCACTGAAACCACTGCGTCCCTGCAATTGGAAATTCCCCCGGGCTGCAGAGTTCAAACTAGACACAGACAATGCCAAAGTACAGGATGACATATACAATTAAGGAATTGTTGTTGCCACTCTAGACAACCCTCATCTCTATTTTGCTATCAGTACAATCACAGCAGAATTTGAACTTTCCAGAACACCATGTGTCCTAATATTCCCTTTTCTTTCTCCTTGAGCTCTGGTGATTCGTCTCCTTATCAAGGAATCTTCCAAAGTGCACTCAGGGCACAGAAGCCTTGCAGACAGGTTCAAAAAGCAAAAGCAGTTGCAGTGTATGTAGGCATTGTGTTATCTCTTTTCCGTGTGTTTTCCAGGGTGAGATAATGTTTGCTTTTCTTGTTGCCAACATGTTCCTATCTTCTATCTCTTCTAACATACCTGCTAAGACCTTGTACATTCCAGCGATATTTTAAGCCAGAAGCTCTTAAAGCTTAGGTCATGACACACTGCCCGAGGGTTGTAAGCCTATTCCCCTTCCCTGCCTCTGCTCTCCCTGCGAGACAGACTTGCTTAGTCACTTCCAGCAGCCCTGGAACCGCAGCAGCACTCCATAAATCACCGTGCCCATTCCTGCATGTTTACCTTGCAGCCCCGTGGGAATCAGCCTGGAGGACTGGGGGACACATCCAGGAAGGTCAGAGGGAAAACAAGCAACTGTGGAGTTGTTTGTGATGGGGACACTCATCACGGTGATTAGCAAGACAGATGACACCTAAGAGCTCATGATCCAGCTCAGTTTTTAAGTGTCCAAGGGTCTCTGAAGGACACAGATGGAGGGATACATATCAAAACTCACTGGGAACAAGCTTCACTAAAGCATTTTCTGTGTGGATCTGCCCCTTAGTGGCACAAGGGCACAAACCTCCTTGCAAGCCCTTAAGACTTGTGCTCCCTGGTTATTTTTGTAGCTTGCGGACAAAGGAGGACAAAAAGACATCTTTGGAAAACTCCGTCTTCCCTTTTGATCCTCAGATTGTCAAGTGACCAAATGATGAAACCCTTTGTATGTTCCTTAATAGTGCAGGTAGCATGAAATTTCCTGTGCACCAGAGCTGTACCAATTCCTCTGGTGTGTTTGATGACTCCCTGCACACAGGGGACTCCCTGAGATGAATAATGATCTAGGACTCTTAAAAACAGCTCTTGCATTGTACCACACAGGTATGTGGCATGCAGATGCCAACCAGCAGTGACTGGGATGTCACAGGAGTGGCAAATAAAAGCCTGATTTCTTGCTGAAATGAAATAACATGGATGGAGAAAACAAAGGATGTTATGCTTGGAATTAAGTCCCATCTGTGTGCCTGACACTGAAAATAGCTGCTTTCACTAGGAGGGTTTTCCTTAGGGCTCTAGGCACTTGAAGGAAACTTCCTGAACTTTTTGGTACAGACTGATAGCAGAACAAAGCCAGTTACGGATGATCCTTTGTGGGGTGGTGGAAGATGGTATGATTTAGGACAGAGGGATATCAGTGCAGTCTTCTGGCTGTGTCACTACAGACTTCTTTTGGAGGTTGGGTTATGCCTGAGGTGCTTGAGTGGGAACAACTCAGAAGTGAAAGTCTTTCAGCAGAGCAAGGTCCACAGAGAGAGCTAATAGCCTTTCTTATACCAATGAATAATGTGCCTTCCTACAAAGTTTACCTAATTTATATCCTTGGATCCTCTTGGCTCAAACATTGTTACTACAGCAGGAAAATATCTAAAGATTTCAAAATATAGCAGAAACACTGCTGTCCTGGTTTGAATTTTCCTGAAAATGCCTCTACCTACAGATAAGTAGATAATTAGGCTTATCTAGTTCATATTTCAAGATACATTAAAGCTACTGAGGAAAGTTATGCACAGCCAGATCCTGCTTTATGAAGTGTGGATCCAGGGCACAACTCCTCTTTTGTGGCAAAATTTTCAGAAACACTTAGGATCTAATTTCAAGAAAATCATGTAGATGTTGCTCTAAGGTGATCACTTAGTACTGCAATTTTATTGAATCCTTATTTAACTGGTTTAGTAATTAACTCATAGGATCAATAGCAGGGGTGGATCCACTTGTCCTGGTTGTGAAATGAGTGTTTTGAAAAATAATTTCTGTGAAGAAAAATATGGTAAATATGCAACTTTTAAAGCCATTACCAGGGTAAAACTCGAGCTGGGCATGTGCTAAAAAGGAGGTTAATGTAACAACTGTGTTGACTGCCAAGTTGAAGCAAGGCTACTGATTGCTGGCAACAACCCAGCAAGCCAGGAGTTATCTTTATGCCTTTTGGCTTGTCAGGAGGATTATGTTTAAACTGTTTTTAGAGCTGGGAAAAGTGTAAAAATGGTGACTCTCTTCAGTAAATCATGTTGAAGTAGAGCACATAATATCAGTGTACTAAAGCACCTAAAATCTAAGAAAGAGAATGATTTTATTTTTAACTGGTGATCTTGTATCTGATTGTAAATATTGCAGTCCTCTAGCTCTGATAATTATTAGATTGTTTTGAATTAGTTTAGACAATTAGTTGACAACTTTTTACTGAATTCCCTAGATATACAAAAGAGCCTTGTAGCCAGGAGTTATTTACTGTGCTCCATAGGCTTTGCTAGATGGACCAAAATAGGAGCAGGGCTGAAAAAAAAGGCAGATGCTACATGGACAGTGATCACAACTGGTCTTGCATCAAAGCATTCTTCAAGTAGTGCTGCAGATGCTGTTGGTACAAGGTGGAGGAATTGGTGCACTCAAGGGTGACTCCTCCAGAGCTGAACACAGAGAAGTTCCTGTGCAGACATCCTCATTGCTGCTTAGGGGAACAGGCACTGTCCTTATAATTTGTGGAGTGATGCCTACCAGCAACTGGAGAGTTTTCAGTGCCTCATTGATTTACTGCACTCTGCTGTGTCAGGTACTCAGCACTGGAGAAGAGTTGGAAAGAACCTTCTGTACCACGAGAAGCTGCCCATTGGTTTCTTATCTTCCCCACTCCCATTAACTGTTCAAGGCACTGCCTTTTCCAAACATCTGGAGCTTAAGGTAAACCTGTTCTTTCTACCCAGGCAGAAGAGAGAGCTTTGCAGAGCCCACAGGGATGACAGCCCCAGCTCAGAGTGTCTGGGTGAGGCAGGACACACTGAGCCAGGCACGCTGCCCATAACCACCCACGGGAACTGTCCCCTGTGCCAAGGGGAGCCTGAGCTGCTGCTCCCTGCACTGAGCACAGCCTGCCCAGGAAACAGCAAACAAAGGGCAGCCACAAATCCTCCCTGCAAAGCCTGCGACCTGCTCCATGCACACAACCCAATTCCAACTAACTCCTAAATTCTCAGCTGGGAGGGAGGGAATTCCTACAGCCATTTCCTGCCTTTTACAGGCAGCTTGGTCACCAGGAGGCTGTGAGGACAAGCTGCTGGGGGATCCCAGGAGCATCCCCTGGGCTCCCAGTGCCACAGGCTGCTCTGGGCAGTGCTGCTGAGCATTGCAGCAGCCTCTCCTGGCCCTGGAGATGCCTTCATCCTCCCTTCCTGCACGATGGAGACTTCCAGAAACATGGTGAGGAGAAGAAAACCTTGGAGAGTGAGTGAGGCAAAAAACACCTCATGTCTGGCTCCCTCCTCAGCACTCTGAATTTGCCTCAAACCCTGTGTCAGGAGGGCTCTGCTTGTCCCCTGGCAGTGACAGGAGTGCTGGCACGAGGACACAGTGACAGCTCTGACACTCTGGCAAGAGAGGCTCCTGTTTGTGGGAAAGGAACAGGGGATATCCCTGGAATGGGAACACATGGGAGTTTTTACTACACCCCAGTGCATGTCCTGGATCTTCCATGCAATCAACCTCCCTCATTGCTGCTGTCACTTCTGCTGCTTGAGCTGCTCCCCATTTCCCTATCTGCACTGGCAAGATAAAGGAGAGTTTTCTCTAAAGACCTGCTCCATCAGCTTGCTGAGGTTCCTCACGATGATGGTTGTATAAACAGCTGAAAAATAGAAATTAATCTCTTGATAGCCACTCACAGCCACTCCGATTTTGGCAGAAATAGGAAATCACAGTTAGAAAATCTAAATCCAGCCTTTGTTTCCCAAACTTCTAAACTACAGATTAATTTGACAGATGTCTGAGCCTCATTAATATTGTGATTGTCCTTCTGTGAATAATGAGCCTGATGATCACTGTGCTCCTTTGGGACAGGCAGGCTTTAATAGTGCCCTCATTACTGTAAAAAAAATGAACACCACAGTAACTGTGGTTTTATTCACACGGTCATGAAAAATGCATTTGAAAGGGAATTTTGTGATCTTTCCAATTTTGTAAAAAGTACTGTAGAAAAAAATGGGAAATACTTTAAAACTGTTGGTAAGGGATTGACATAACTGGGAATGTTTTCAGCTTATTTTACAGGCTCTGTTCAGTGCAAAGCTTGTTCAACTTCCCAAGGACCCAGTGGCACTGCACCTTCTCTAGGGTGTCTGGAGCAGGAGAAGCTCCTGGAGGAATGGGGCCACAGCCAGTGCACTTCCATGTTCTGGTGGTTATATGGCTCCTACCATGGCTTTGCAAATTCAGAAGCTTTTAGGCACAACCTCACGAATCCCTATGATTTCTCTGAAAACCTCTGAGAGACTTGCTGGCCCATGGCACTTTTTTCATGGAAGAGTCATCATTTTGCCCCTAAGGTGCATGTTCAGAGGTCCAGCCTTCACTGAGTGGATTTTTAGGGCCAGCTGGGCAAATGGTCTCCCTGCACAAAGTGCTTGCACACCCCATGCGGCAGCACCATGGCTTGAGGTGCTGCTGCTTCTTTGTGTCTTGAATCCAGTAGATCCAAAACCAGAGGAGGAGAAGGCAAAAATGGTGACCACTTGAAGACCTTCAAGCAGGCTCTTCAGGATGAAAAATGAACTGTAGCCTTTCATCCAGAATCACTGCCTCAGTCTAACCCTTGAGCATATTCCAGCTGCTCTATACTTATATCCCACGCTGGGACAGCTTTCCCCTTTCCATAGTAGCCCTTTTTTCAGAATGGAACCTATGATCCTGATTTGGGAATGCACACCCACCTCCTCAGCCCTTCCCCATCTTCCTGCACGCCATCCCCTTCTTTCCACCCATTCCTGAAGCATGTCTGTATCCAGTAGCTCTTTAATCTCCTTTGTACCACTGGCACCAGACCATTTCTACTTTCAAGTCTCACAGCTGGGGGAACTCAAAAAACAATTACAAAATGGAGGTCTATCTTTAAGATCACTTCAGGAATTTACTGAGGGAAAGGAGACATGGCTGAGAGAGAATTAATGCAAGATCTGTTCAGGGAGTTTTGGTTTGGGATAAGGCCAGTTCAATTAGTCTACTTGAAGTTCCCAGAAGATCTCAGGAGGACAAATAAAAGATGGCTGATGTAAGACTTGCAGGGTTTTCCGTGCGTCAAGATCCCAAGGCACAGCCCCTGCTCTCCTGGCACTCCCTTCTTCTCCACTCTCGGCTAAGGGGACAAGAATCATTGCAGGAACTCAATGAGCAAGTCAGGGAATTAGAAAATCATCTCTCAGACCCTGTTTAATAGGTTTGTCTCATTTTTCATTCCAATCTAATCCCATGGGAATTTCTAGGCTAAGATTGCCACTTCTACCACCCAAGTACTGACTCCCGTTCCCCTTTCCACATTTGCCAAAATTCTCCCTCTGATGAAGTTTCCCCCATTTTTGTCCTGGAGAGGATTGCAGTAATATCTCCCATCCTTCTGCTGGCAGTCTGTTCCAAAATGCACAATCCTGATTTCCTCAGCAGGGGTATAATATCTTCTCTTATTAAAAATACCGAAAGACAAGCTTAGCCAGAGGTGTGTTTTATTTGACGTGAAGAGATGCAGGAAAAATGCTTCCCTGGGACAGCTTGTGTTTCAGCCGTGCTGCAAGGATTTGGCAAAGGTTTCCAATGTTCTGCTGGACTGTGGGCTTGAGATTTTGTTAACCCCTTTCAAAAATGGCAGTTTCCACTCTTTCCAAGTGCAGATGGATGGAAATTTCCAAGTCTTTTGTCTGGAATTATGGCAGAGGCAAAAGAAAGCCTGAGTCTCTTTTGATTAATCACAGGGGAATGGAGTGGAGAAGGATGATTAAAAGCTTCATTTCTAAAATTGGCTCCAGCAGCATTTCTCAAACATGCAGTGAATTTTGCCTCCTAAGGCAGTGACCACCAAAGTGTTCTTCCCATCATCAGCCTGTAATGCTGCAGAGTCTCACTGTGAGGGGCAGGAGAGAGGTGGATCCCCATCTGCGCAGGGTCAAGGGAACAAGACAGGAGCAGTGAAGGCACAAACGCTCAGTGGAGTGTCCTGGGAGTCCCTAATGCTCTGGGCTCACCAAGTACAACGCCATGTGCATGGAGGGAGAGAGGAGTAAGCAGATCTCCCACATGGAGCGTGTGAGAGATGAGATCTCTGCACCACAGTGTGGCTATCCCAAAGGAGACATCTTAATGACAAGCCAGAGAAGTCTGTCCCAAGGGTAACGTTTTCTGCTGAGAGTTCCTGGCCATGTTTAAGTACTTCAGTCTCTTGCCATTTCTCAGTGAAGAGGCTGTGAGTCTTTCCATTAAATGGAAACTGGGATGAACTGCTAGGCTCTTTCTCTCACTGTGAGTTTAGATGTCTTTCAAATGTAGTTCAGTAGGTGCTGAACTTTCTTCTGAGCAATTTTCCAAGAAATTCTGCAAGGGTTGGTCAAAGTGGAGAGGTCTTGCTATGATTGCCTATGGTTTGTACAAACCCCATCAGAATGGGTGTCTTAGGCTGATACCCAAAGGCATAACCCCCCCTGACCCCAGACCATGACACCTGACCCCTGACCCCAGGTGCTGGACCAGACCCCTGAGCTTTGATTCTGACCAGTGACCCTTGACCCCTGCTCCCAACACCTGAGGTCAGGACCTCTGGTGCTGACCCCAACCCCTGACCCTTAAACCCCAACCTGACGCCTGATCCCAAACTGTTATTATTGTCCCCAACCATCTACCTTTGCACCTACCCTGACCTTTGTCATTGACCCATAACCTTAGACACCAAACACAACCACTGTCACAGACCCATAATCCTTGACCCCTGGCCTTTAACTCCTGACCAGTGAGCAGTGACCCCTGATCCAAACACCTAACCTTTGACCTGACACATGATTTTGACCTCAAGGCAGGGTTTCTGTCCCCATGGCACCTGAACCCTGGCTAAACCCTGGCCCTGATTAACCCCTGAGACCTGACCCTGACTTCTCCTGGTCCCCTGAAGAGAACCTGCTCTTGAGATTGATTGGGAAGACAGAAGGGGTACCTCAGTGAGAACACTGCAGACAGGTTGTTTTTCACACCACTGCACCTGCCTGAACTGTTTGCACATGGTTTTCTTGAATTATTTTATTACTGAACCTGCAGATATGCCTTGAAGACAGCAGTTATTCAAATTTTTGTAGCTACAGCTCAAACCAAACATCTGTCATATCACATCTCACCTGGGACCCTGCTTTTAGATGACCAGAGACTTGGTCCTGCTTGTGCTGGGAGCCAAGGGGACACAAAGACTCTGAGCACAAGTAAACAAAGCTCTCAAGACAGGCACAGAGGGTTGGAGCATTTGTCTCCTGTGTGTGCAGATGTCAGGGAGGCAAACCAGCAGCACACAGGAGCTTGTTAAAGGTGACGATTTCCACATGGAGAAATCTGCTTTTGCTCTCTTCCTGCAGGGCTGGAAGGGCATTGTCCCTGCACGTGTGTTTGTGTGAATCCTGTGTCCAGTGCTGCTCAGACACAGCATTCCTTGCTGAGACAGCCCCGCAGGGCCCATGGCAGTGCAGGGACACTGTTCTGTCCCCAAATGGAGTCGGGACAGCCCCGCAGGGCCCATGGCAGCCCAGGGACACTGTTCTGTCCCCAAGCACAGCCCCGCAGGGCCCATGGCAGCCCGGGGACACTGTTCTGTCCCCAAGCACAGCCCTGCAGGGCCCATGGCAGCCCAGGGACACTGTTCTGTCCCCAAAGGAGCCGGGACAGCCCTGCAAGGCCCATGGCAGCTCAGGGACACTGTTCTGTCCCCAAGCACAGCCCCGCAGGGCCCATGGCAGCCCGGGGCCGCTCTCCCAAGCCCAGCCCAGCCCAGCGCGGCTCCCCAGCAGAGAGCAGCGTTGCTCCAGCGAGCGCTGCCGGCCCAGCCGAGCCCAGCCCAGCCCAGCCCGGCCCAGCCGAGCCCAGCCCAGCCCAGCCGAGCCCAGCCCCAGCCCAGCCCGGGCCTGGAGCAGCTCGGCCGCGCTGCCAGCGCCTCAGGGCCGGGGCGGGGTGGGCAAAGGCAGCCATCGGCTCCGTGCGGCCGAGGGGGACGAGGGTCGGACAAAATTCCTGTAGGGAGAGCATTTCATGGGAGGAAAACCAGCCTTGAATGAAAAGCTTTCGGTCCGTGTGCCAGGGAGGGGGAATGGAAAGCATTTTACTCAAGGAGGTCAGAGCTTCTTTTATTCTAGGGAGCCTTTAGCATGAAAAAAATGAGAGTTTGTTGTATCATGTGCTTTCCGTGAGAAGATGCCAAACTTGTGCTCCTGCAAGCAGGGAGAGGTGTCCAAGCCTGGGGCGAGGGGCTTGGGGCTGAGCATCAGAGGCGAAGGTCACCTGCAAATGGAACTGAGCCCAGCTGGGGCTGGGCCATGGCACTGGCATCCTCTGCTGTCCCCAGCATGGTCTCTGCCGCCTTTGGAAGCCTTTGAGACCCTGGGGTGAGGCAGGAGTGAGTCTGAACTGGACCTGGCCAAAGCTGCTGCTGATCCCACAAGCTGTGAGCTGGCAAAGCTCCTTGTCCCAAGTGCCCAGAGAAGGATGTTCAGTGCACACCCAATGTGTCCTTAGAGCTCAAGACTCCCTCTCCTGCAGGGGCTGCGATGTCAGGCAGAGCTGTGTTTGTGCTGTGGAGAGCAAAGCAGGAGCTGTGAGCTGGGCAGGGCTGGTCCTTGGGGGCAGCCCCACAGCATCAGAGGGCTCAGCCCCAAGGGCTGGCTGTGGCTGCTGTCCTGGGGCAGGATCAGAGGGGTCAGTCCCAAGGGCTGGCTGTGGCTGCTGTCCTGGGGCAGGATCAGGGCTCAGCCCCAAGGGCTGGCTGTGGCTGCTGTCCTGGGGCAGGATCAGAGGGGTCAGTCCCAAGGGCTGGCTATGGCTGCTGTCCTGGGGCAGGATCAGGGCTCAGCCCCAAGGACTGGCTGTGGCTGCTGTCCTGGGGCAGGATCAGGGCTCAGCCCCAAGGGCTGGCTGTGGCTGCTGTCCTGGGGCAGGATCAGAGGGGTCAGTCCCAAGGGCTGGCTGTGGCTGCTGTCAAGGGGCAGGCATGGCCAGGCTGGGATGGCACCCCAGCTCTGGAAACAACTTCCTCCAGGAACCACAACAAGAAAGACCTGAGAGCACTGGTGGCTCTCAGTGGCCCTGCCTGAGCTCACCTGGGCCCCCCAGCCACACCTTGGGCTTGGGAGCTCATTTCAGGCCAGCCCAGGCCCCTGCCTGTTTCTCCATGGGCTGCTGCTCCAGCCCTGGCTCCAGGCTGGAGCCTTGGGGCCGTGTTGGAGCCCTGCTCTGGCTGGACCTGCTCAGCTTCTGGCTGCACCCTGGCCCTGCGTGCCCTGGCAGGGCCAGCACAGGACCCTCTCCCCAGCCTGGCATCCCCTATGCCCTTTGGGGCTGCAGCACTCCCTCAGCAAGGGACCAGCCTGCCCAGGGCCAGCCTTCACAGCCAGCTCATCCCTGACCTGTGTGTTTACAAATCAATGGAAATCCTTGTGTGTTCAGTGGTGTAGATGCCTCTCTAACTTGAGCTACCTTGCAGTGTTTCTGCCAGTCTTTGCTGTCTAACAAGATGTAAAACCTGCTTGGAACTTTTGCCATGTCTGGCACATCAGTAATGGCTGTATCCCATGGAGAAATCTGCTTTCTAATGCAGGAAGGGCTTCTGCTATGTCTTCAGAGGGACAGCAGGGAAGGAGGATTAAGAAGGCCTTTCTCTCTCCGCTAATATAGGTATGATATGATCACCAATGTCTCGTAGTCTTAAAAGGCTCTTTTAGGGTTTTTTTCCTCAGTAAAGTCATGTGGAAATGTAATTTGTTTGTTCTACAGCAGTCTTGAGGGAAATAACAAAGGCTGTGTGCGTAGTCTGTCCCATGTAAGCTACTGCACTCTTGAAACTCTCACTGAGATAATAGCTCTAGTGGCATGACAGTGATAATTTCTCTGCTGACAGGCTCAGCACTGCAGCAGTAGCTGAGCTGTAACTCCTGGAATTAGGAATTCCTGCTGAGATCCAGTGGCCATCCCCCAGGCTATGTCCCTACATCTTCCTGCCATTTGGCTGATGTGCTGTCCTCCTCCTGCCAATGCTCTGACTGTAAGAATGGAGCACTTCTACTCTTGAAATAGCTGAGACCTGTTGCACAGCCCAGTGAAATTGTTGCAGCATTTTTTAATGGATTTCAGTAGTTTTGACTCTAGCCCTGGCAACATTGATCTTGCTCAACATGAAACTGGAAGAAACCTTGGGCAAATCATCCAAACTAATATTTTACAGGCTAATCATAGCTGCTTGAAGAACAAGATTAGGTGTGAAACAGAAAGTGCAAAAAAATTAACAACCCTTATTTTTAAAAGCTTTATCCAAAGTTATCCAAGCTACCTCAGCGTTGCTTTAACTTGGTGAAACGAATACCTGTTTTTCTATGTATATATGGGCTTTTCACTAGAACTCAGGAAGTCCCAAATTTCAGCTTTGAACTTGTGGCATCTCAGCTTGATTCATAGGCAAGGTAGGTGCCTTATGCCTTCCTTTACTAATTTCAAACTGCTGGAGAGCTGAGCCTGGTACTCAAGCAGAAAAGGAAGTGTCTGTAGTGTTCCTGCACTGGTGTTGATCTGCCAAATAATTTAAGTACAACAGACTGGAAATAACATGCCAAAACCTTGGTAAAGGGGGACCACCCTGCATTTCAGTTATAACTTGGAATAAAATCTTGGCTTTCTAAAATTTCATGACTGCTGTCTAATGTTGTGGTGTTCTTTCAGTAAAAAAGGTGCTCCCTAATACCACATCTATGTGGTATTTTGTATGAAGAGGTGTTAAAAAACCTGCAGCCTGCTAAACGGGAGAGATTCACAGTCAGGAAAGAGCATGCAGCATAAAACCTCAGGAAACTCATTAATTAGTATGCCAGTGAGTGATGTAATTTTGCTGATATTAAATTAAGGCTTGATTAAAAGGCCCAGAAATTTTCTGAATCATTGCGATCTAATTTAGTTTGGGGATTTTTTTGGGGAGGGTGATGATAGAATAATTCTTATGTGTCTGTGGAGGCCAGTCATGCCTGTAGCACTCACTGCCTGTTTTCCAAGTTGGACTGGCCTTCACTACGACTTTTGTAATTTGAACTACTGCAGCATTGTACAACATCACATACAGCCCTCATCAAATGCACTGCTGCTTTGCAGAAGGCAGCAAAGCTGTGCTCAGTCTGATGTTGCTCAGTCTGATATTGCTTCTCTGTCCAGAGAGCAAATTGTTTTGGAGGCTGCTGTGCTGCTGGACCAGAGAAATGTAAGAAAAACATTCCTTCTCCTCTGCATATGTACTAGATTTGGAGTAGTAGATCAGTAGGAGATCTGCCACAGGAGACAGAGCTCTTGGCATTCAACCTTTGAAGGGTAAAACATTACATTCTGAAATGTAATAAAGAAAAATCTGATCGTGCTCCCTTTCCTTGTGCTTGCAGGCACCTGCAAGAAAATGAACTCAGGGAAGCAGCTCTAAAAGAGGTGGGAGATGGAGGAAGAGATATGAAAGACTGGCACCAATGTGGTCTGACTGGAGCTGCTTAAGGGGGAAGTGTCTTTATGAGAGATGACTTCCCTGCTCCAGGACTTGCTTAGACATTGGTGTGCAGCCTGTGTGTAAAAGAGCAATGGCTCATCAGAACCATTCCACTTCTTGGGACCAAGCTGTTCCATGCAATCAAGGGCTGGAGAATTGCTCTATCTGTCCATTAAATTAGAGTGCACACGAAATGTGCAAGCTCTCTAAAAGGCTGAACAGGACCCTGTTTCCATGCTCCATGGCCCAAGGAAGACAATCCTAATGCTGTCACTAACTTCTGTGACCTTTGGCTCCTACTCCAAGTTCTGTCCTAAAGCTCCAATATTTTTGCTTTTATTTACTCATGAGTTTGTGGCACTGTTTCTGTTGAAAGCAACAGTTAGGTTTCTGAAAAAGACTATCTGAGCAATTAGAATGGGTGAACCTTTGCTGGGAATCAGTTGCCAGCAGAAGCAGTGCTTATGGCACCCGGGAAATGTGTATTAGTAGGGACTAATTAATGGGCCTAATTTGGTGCCACAAAGGGAAACATCGCAGCTCTTTGTGCTCTGACACAAATTGAATCCTAATGAGTCCCCAGAGGTGTTTGCATTTGGGTTCCAATTACTGGAAGCACATGCATGGCTCAGCCATGTGCAGATACCCAGGCAATGCTCCAGCTGTGTGAACCCTCCTGCCTTTCCCTGCCTGTTGGGACAAGATGTTGGTGCTCTGTAGTGTCAGTGCCAGCATTTGAGTGTTACAGGCCTGTGCAGCACATGAGCAAGAGTCCCATCATCCCTCTGAAAATGCCCTGTTCACTGTGAACAACCTGCACAGGGACAGAGGCATCCTGAGACTTTGTATTATGGCACCCCAGGAGCAGAAGTGTTGCAGCTGCTTTTGTGTGAGCTATCACAGGGGTGGAGAGTGCAGTGCTGAGCCCTCTGGGCCAGGGCTGCCCGAGTTAACCCCAGATCAGCTGGGCTGGTCACAGAGATTTCCACACAATCCGGCACTGCAGTCTCATGCTCGCTTGTCTGGACAGCTCTGTATTGCACAGTGTTATGGACTTACGTGGTCTGTGCAAGGAAAGGCATCACCTCACCTCCACCTGCTGGCTCCCTGCAGTTCATGGGTACATCCTCAAGCCAAAGAGTGCAGCTCTCCATGAAACTGTGCAGGGGCAGACCTCACTCAGATGAGAGTTGTTGCTGTCTCAGATCAGGTCTCTGCAGGACACTGTTAGTCATAACCAATCCACAGGAAACTTACTTTGTAGACTTGTAATGTCTGTTGATACTTCTTCAGTCCTGTTGGCATGACCTTCTAAACTGCCTGCTGGTGTCTCCCTGAAGGTCTCCCACTGTGTCAATACCCGTGTTCCCCAAACTGATCTGACAGAGCAATTCTCACAAGCTGGCTCAGCTTGAAGGAATCCAGCTGTGCAGTGAAAACAAAGCACCCAAAGTCTGGTATGTGGCATAGGTCTGCCCAAGCCATGAGAAATGGACATCCCCTTGGTTCCTCTGTGGACATCAGGGATGTGAGACTTCAGACAAGCACATGTGCTGTGAGGTTTGACATTGCAGACAGTCCAGTGGCAGTCAAATTTTTTTGCTGTAGTGTGATGTTTCCAGAGTTGGAATTAAGGGGGAGAAAGAGAGGGCTAGAATAAAGCCAAACCTTAAAACCTTCCCTAAACTTTTGTTTGTAGGCACATAACTTACAAATTGCCTCTTTCCTCCTTAGAGATTCTCTTTACTTTGAGAGTTGCTGATCTGCTAATTCTTACTGGTACCTTTGCTAATCCTCTCTTGTTCCTGGAGAGGCAAACTTGAGCTATGGGGTACCTCAAAGGGAAGGGCAGGAGCACTGATGAGGCTCTGATTTTCATCTGTGTTATTCAGTGTTCACAGGTTTGGGAATAGGAATACCCTGAGTGATAGGCCACAACCTCGGCTTGGGTCAAGATAAGGAAGACTTAAATATTTTTATACATCCTCAAGATGTAGCTCACTTAATCAGCCACAGTGCTATTTGACTCTTTCCCTGGCTGAGTATTAGAAATACCATAGCCACAATAAACAGATACCTTTTCTTTCAAATTCTCTTCACATTTTCCAGGCAAGAACGTAAGGGTTTTCAGCTGCACCTGGAACGTAACTGTAGGACTTTTTTCTTTACCCCATTTTGGATGCATGTATTTTCCCTTACTGGCAAGGGTTGAGAGGTAAAATAGCTCACAAAAAGAAAAAAAAAAAAAAAAGAAGCGCACAAATCATTGACCTATTGGTTGCTGCATGGGTTCTATTTCAAAGCCCTTAATTGCCATCTATAACTTCCCTTTGTTTTTTGTTTTGAAATGGATCTCCTCAAGTTGTCAGACTGGAGGGCTGCCCAAAAGGCTGTTGGCATACATGGAATTGATCTTTTAACAGTTACACCTCCAGCATTAAAATAAAGCTTACTAGCTTACAGATTTTTGAAAATAATGTCCTGCAGGAGCTTGAATTTAAGAATTGCCTGCCTTTATTTTTACTTTTCAGTAAGATGTAGTGAAAGCAGTGCCCTGGTTGGAGCAGGAGAAAGGTGGTTTGTATACATCTTTGTGCATGCATGTTTCTGTGATTGCATAGCTTAAAACCCAAACCCAACATGGGACACGAGCAGAGTCTGCTGAGTAAGGTGGTGACATCACCACCATTGGAGACACTCATCTCTAGGGTCTGGTCTGAGCTTAACATGGATAAACATGCTTGTCCTGCAAGGATGTAAAGAACTGCAGAGACATTTCCTCCTATCTCTGACACTTCTGTGGAAGGCCTTCTGGAAAGTGGATTAAATGACAAACAACCCCATGCACTTAGGTTGTCACTGAAAATAGAAGGCAATATTTGGTTTCACTGAAAAGCTGTGTGGAAAGTTGTATATGCTGGAATTGCAGGGTCAGGATGACTGCAATCACTCATCCCTCTGAGTCTTGCTGAAAAAGAAGTTCCTCATATCCATAGCTGATATGACATCTCCTAGCTGGCTGTCTCTCCCATCAGAAGACCAAACTGTCTGTCCATAAACATCTTCCTAGGAAAGTGGAAAGAAACACATTCCAAAGGAGGGTGAAAGCCTGGGATGTCTGACCCACATCAGTCTCCTCAGATGACAAATAAAGTGCAAATCCTGTGAAACTGGAAAAAGGACTTCAACATCTAGCAAGCTGTTCTGAGCAATTATCCATAAAAATGAGTTATTCAAATCGAATTATTTTCATTGGTATTACCTTAAAATAATTTGAATATTATTAAAACACTTTAATAAAAGAGTAAGATGAGGTGACTTCCTTAGTGAATGCCCCTGACTGATTTGAGAAATCAAAGAAAGAAAGGGAATCCCCTTCTGTCTTGTGTGCCTTGCTTCTCACAAACCTATGGTACATATATAATGCCACCTATATAAAAATTCTTGTGTGAAAAGATAGTTTCTTTAAGGGGGGCAGACCAAGCAAGAACAAGTAGGCTTTTGAAGGATGTCAGTCTGTCCATGGCAGAACTCTAAAGCAGTGTTGGCAGTGTGGCCTTAACAGAGTAGAGACAAAAATGTGTCCCAGCAAGTGAGCCTGAGCTGATATGAGGGGACAGGGACACGTTTTAGTAAGCCTTGTGCAGCTTCAATTACTAGGGTCACCTTTTCTCCTGGGCAAGGCTGACCTTTTTATGATGATGCCCTGCTGTCCAAATCTTCAAATGTATTGAATATGCAACACATTGCAAAACATGTAGCCCAACAACATATATTTGGAACTTCCTTGCTGAAGCTGCAGCTGCTCCTATGTGGAAAAGTGATACATACTGTTAAGCCATGCTAAATCTGATGTAACAAGGGGAAATTCTACTCAGACTGGCAGCGGCATTAAATGACATGATCTGAGGAACAGAAGGAAATACACCAAAAAACAGGAATACTTCTTATGATAGGAAAAAAAAAATTCTTGAAAGAATACCTCTCCTTCTTCCATGGCTTCCACTTTCATTGAGGATGTGATTCAAAACTGCACTGTAAGAGATGGAAAGGTTGTTGTTAATGTCAATAGACCTTGCTTCATATCTACAAACTACATCGCAGCTAATTTCTCTGGAATTTCCTGAAAAGCATAGTTCTATGGAACTATAACATCAGCCTTCTCACAGAATCTGGTGCCCCATGATTGTACTTCTTAACTTCCAAGACAATTGCATCAAGCTTTTCATGGTTTCTTTACCCAGCCCCCAAATAATGCTGCTAGATATCTCAGGTGAAGACAAGAAATGTTTATGAGAGCATTAGATTTTGTTCCTATGGACACAAATACTCATGTGATAGATCCCTCAAGCCGGTTTTAGACCTGTGGGCACATCAACACTTTGAGGACACAGAGGGAGCGGGTGGGTTCGTCAGATCTTAGACACATGAACATGGCACTGTGATGTTTAAAAGGCACTCAGAAATATCAGCAACTGCATTGTAGCCAATGCTTTTGGACACTCCTTGAAAACCTATAAAAAGATGGAATTTTGGCTTTGACTTTAAGGAAGTAAATGTCTTCTAAAGGACTTGTTTTAGTTAGAGATGGAAATTCTCTAAAAGAAAAGACACAGCTGCTTAATGGTGAAATCACAGTGGTGCCAGCCTGGAGGATGAAGGAAATGCTCTCCTGTTTTGGGAGATGGCAGCAGGCAGAGACATCCTGGGTCTTCTCTTTTGAGCCTTTAGGGGGTAGAGGTTTGAATTGCTCTGTCTCCTTGGAATGTGCTGTGCATCCTTAGGGATAAAAGAGAAGTGAATGGAGAAAGGGGAGCTGCACTGAGTCAGTAACAGTGTGGCCTGCTGGATGGTGTGCACAATCACAGGTTTCTGTGTCGGGTATGGAGCTGGGCTCTCCCAAGGATGTAGCAGTGGCAGAGGCTCCCTGGACTCCCAGGGGTGGCATGTTTATCTTTCTGGGTTTCAATGATTCTGTGATTTTAATGGCAAGAGTCCATTCCTGTGGTTTGCTTTGTTCCATGGAAGCTGAACAGTGTTTTCTAAGTGCCTTTGGCCTCTCTTGCAGTTGGATGAGAGACTTGCTGGAGGGCTGAAAACCAAAACATAGCAGAGAAAATGCCAGCCAGAGAACACAATGGGGATCATGTTAAAGTCAATATGCCACAGCTACAGGGTTAATGCTGTTACCAGGGCTAAGAATCCTCCAGGCTGCTCATTCTGAATGCCTGTCTTCTCTGTGAAACGAAGGGCTTGGATCCAAGTCATGACATGCAGGCATAAAAGAGAAGGAGCTTGAAACAGAATCTCCTGAACTGATCCATTCATGTCAATGTAGGAAAAGGAGATTATATATATATGTACTTAGTGCAGCTATTTGCATCTTTCCATGTAGGGCTTTATTCTGTGTTTCCAGGAGAGACTTGATGGATGCTAAGCTCAGGGGCTGGCAAGGGATGGAGCACTTTGGCCCCAGTTCAGGAGAGCACTCAGCAGGATTTACTCACATCCCTAAAGCCAAGCACATGTTGAAGTGTCCTGTTGGCCCAAGGCCCACTTGTGCAGCACCTTGCAGAACCAGCTTGAAATTGGTGGGGTGGGCAGAGCAGCATTAGCTCATGTTACTGCCCCCAGTGCCTGGGAATAAATGTAGTGCAGCCTTCAGCTCTCTCCTCTTCTTGTTGCTGTTGTTCTTCTTTTCTTTTTCTTCTTCTTTTCTTTTTCTTCTTTTCCTCCTCTGGGAACTTTCCAAACTGATTCAGGAAAAGTCCCTGTAGGACTGAACCCTGTATCTTGCAGGCTTGTGCAAAGATCTTGTTGACTTCCTTGGTGCAGAGTTTGGGAGCTGCTCTTGAGGGTGTGTCCATCAAGGAATATCTGTGCTGTGACAAGGGCAAGGCTTTGGTGGCTGTCACTCTCTGTCCCAGCTTGGCAAAGGTCCCTGCATCGCAGGGACAGATTGGCAGCTGCTCTGTGGCCTCTGGGACGCTGAGCTCTGCCCCAGCTGCCTCCTGAGGCTGCAGGGAGCTGCTGGCACAGAGCAGTGCCCGTGCTCTGCACCCAGGGGCTGCAGCCAGGCTGAGCCCTGAGCCATCCTCCTCATCCTCCCTGCCTGCCCCAGGCAGTGCCACCTGCCTCTGCTCCAGCTTGGCCTCGGCAGATCCCTTACTAGGAGGATCAGAACATTAAAACCCTTCCCAAAGATGGCCACTTATGTCCTGGGATCCTGGGATCCTGGGAGTCTGAAGCCAAAAATTCACCCTTTCCTCTCATGGCTGAGCAGGCATGAGCTGCAGTGGGATCTCTGCTGTCACTCTTTCAGCCTGGTGGCAGTTTGTTTTCTTTGGTACAATATGAGTGTTCTCCTGTCTGCAGTGCGTTGTGCCTGGCACGAGTGTGAATGAGGGAACTGAGGCTTGGAGCACCTTCTTTCTTCACACTGCAGGTCTGAATTCCTGCTCAAAGCAGAGCCTTTGTTCATATATTGATGTCTTTCTGTCAGCTCTAGCCAACCACAAGGTGTTTCCCTATACACATTTGGCATTACTCGGTGTTCTAGATACACTTTCACACAGCACATGTGTGATAAGAGCTGATAACCTGAGGAGGAACTGGCTCTTACTTTCAGGAGGTGTCTTTAGAATGCTATTTGCTGATATATGTTTCAATGTAATTTTTGCATTTTTCAAGGGATTTAAATAGAAAAGTAATGTGTTCTAGCACTGACAAGCTCAAGCTTTGATATTTATGATCACTGGGCTTTGAGAGACAAACTCTGCTTCAGATGGTTTCTCGTCTGAGTTGAAACAGCTCTCTGGCTTCTCATTCTTTGTGTATTTGCACTGCAGATAATCAGATGGTGAAGGTTTTGATCCCACAGCATTTCGGAACAATTCTTGACTTCAAGCTGGTTTACATGGGAAAGATAATTGCACTCTTGCTACGGAAGCCATAAGTAACCTGTCTTTCATCATATTATCTAACTATTAATTCTGCTGACTGGAAGTCCCATGATGTCCCTGAAAGTCCCTGAAGGCTGCATGTGGACACTATTGTGGGCTAAGGTAGCTCATGGCAGGCCCAACCACATGAGATGTGAGCAGCAAAGTGACACTTTGGTGATGGATGAGTCCTGGGATCACTGTTCCCCTCCTTCGGTGAAGACATCCCCTTACCTCTGCCTGCTGCTGTTCCAGTGTTTTACACCCTTCATTGTAAAGAACTTCTTCACTGTATCTAATCTAAATCTATCCTCATTTAGGTTAAAGCTATTCCCTTGTTCTGTCACAGCAGGCCCTGCAAAAAAGTCTCTCTGCATCTTTCACTCCGGATCTCTTCAAGCACTGAAATGTCACAATAAGGTCATGCTGAAGCCTTCTCTTCTATAGGCTGAACAATCCCAAATATCTCAGCCTTTCCTCATTGGAAAGGTGCACTCCAGACCTTGGATCATCTTGTTGGCCTTCTTCTGAACTGCTCCAACAGGTCAATGTCCTTCCCATGCATGATGATGGGTAGGAACACTTTGGTGGTCACTGCCTTAGGTCACTGCATGTTTGAGAAATGCTGCTGGAGCCAATTTTAGAAATGAAGCTTTTAATCATCCTTCTCCACTCCATTCCCCTGTGATTAATCAAAGGAGACTCAGGCTTTCTTTTGCCTCTGCCATAATTCCAGACAAAAGACTTGGAAATTTCCATCCATCTGCACTTGGAAAGAGTGGAAACTGCCATTTTTGAAAGGGGTTAACAAAATCTCAAGCCCACAGTCCAGCAGAACATTGGAAACCTTTGCCAAATCCTTGCAGCACGGTTGAAACACAAGCTGTCCCAGGGAAGCATTTTTCCTGCATCTCTTCACGTCAAATAAAACACACCTCTGGCTAAGCTTGTCTTTCGGTATTTTTAATAAGAGAAGATATTATACCCCTGCTGAGGAAATCAGGATTGTGCATTTTGGAACAGACTGCCAGCAGAAGGATGGGAGATATTACTGCAATCCTCTCCAGGACAAAAATGGGGGAAACTTCATCAGAGGGAGAATTTTGGCAAATGTGGAAAGGGGAACGGGAGTCAGTACTTGGGTGGTAGAAGTGGCAATCTTAGCCTAGAAATTCCCATGGGATTAGATTGGAATGAAAAATGAGACAAACCTATTAAACAGGGTCTGAGAGATGATTTTTTAATTCCCTGACTTGCTCATTGAGTTCCTGCAATGATTCTTGTCCCCTTAGCCGAGAGTGGAGAAGAAGGGAGTGCCAGGAGAGCAGGGGCTGTGCCTTGGGATCTTGACGCACGGAAAACCCTGCAAGTCTTACATCAGCCATCTTTTATTTGTCCTCCTGAGATCTTCTGGGAACTTCAAGTAGACTAATTGAACTGGCCTTATCCCAAACCCAAACAGATTCCCTGAACAGATCTCGTGTGCATTAATTGTGGCTGTGGCCCTGTTCCTCCAGGAATTCCTCCTGCTCCAGCTGCTCTGGAGAAGGTGCAGTGCCACTGGGTCCTTGGGAAGTTGAACAAGCTTTGCATTGAACCAAGCCTGTAAAATTAGCTGAAAACATTCCCAGTTATGTCAATTCCTTAGCAACAGTTTTAAAGTATTTCCCATTTTTTTTCTACAGTACTTTTTACAAAATTGGAAAGATCACAAAATTCCCTTTCAAATGCATTTTTCATGACCGTGTGAATAAAACCACAGTTACTGTGGTGTTCATTTTTTTTACAGTAATGAGGGCACTATTAAAGCCTGCCTGTCCCAAAGGAGCACAGTGATCATCAGGCTCATTATTCACAGAAAGACAATCACAATATTAATGAGGCTCAGACATCTGTCAAATTAATCTGTAGTTTAGAAGTTTAGGAAACAAAGGCTGGATTTAGATTTTCTAGCTGTGATTTCCTATTTCTGCCAAAATCGGAGTGGCTGTGAGTGGCTATCAAGAGATTAATTTCTATTTTTCAGCTGTTTATACAACCATCATCGTGAGGAACCTCAGCAAGCTGATGGAGCAGGTCTTTAGAGAAAACTCTCCTTTATCTTGCCAGTGCAGATAGGGAAATTGGGAGCAGCTCAAGCAGCAGAAGTGACAGCAGCAATGAGGGAGGTTGATTGCATGGAAGATCCAGGACATGCACTGGGGTGTAGTAAAACCTCCCATGTGTTCCCATTCCAGGGATATCCCCTGTTCCACTCCCACAAACAGGAGCCTCTCTTGCCAGTGTGTCAGAGCTGTCACTGTGTCCTCGTGCCAGCACTCCTGTCACTGCCAGGGGACAAGCAGAGCCCTCCTGACACAGGGTTTGAGGCAAATTCAGAATGCTGAGGAGGGAGCCAGGCATGCTAAAGTGTTTTTTGCCTCACTCACTCTCCAAGGTTTTCTTCTTCTCACCATGTTTCTGGAAGTCTCCATCGTGCAGGAAGGGAGGATGAAGGCATCTCCAGGGCCAGGAGAGGCTGCTGCAATGCTCAGCAGCACTGCCCAGAGCAGCCTGTGGCACTGGGAGCCCAGGGGATGCTCCTGGGATCCCCCAGCAGCTTGTCCTCACAGCCTCCTGGTGACCAAGCTGCCTGTAAAAGGCAGGAAATGGCTGTAGGAATTCCCTCCCTCCCAGCTGAGAATTTAGGAGTTAGTTGGAATTGGGTTGTGTGCATGGAGCAGGTCGCAGGCTTTGCAGGGAGGATTTGTGGCTGCCCTTTGTTTGCTGTTTCCTGGGCAGGCTGTGCTCGGTGCAGGGAGCAGCAGCTCAGGCTCCCCTTGGCACAGGGGACAGTTCCCGTGGGTGGTTATGGGCAGCGTGCCTGGCTCAGTGTGTCCTGCCTCACCCAGACACTCTGAGCTGGGGCTGTCATCCCTGTGGGCTCTGCAAAGCTCTCCCTTCTGCCTGGGTAGAAAGAACAGGTTTACCTTAAGCTCCAGATGTTTGGAAAAGACAATGCCTTGAACAGTTAATGGCAGTGGGGAAGATAAGAAACCAATGGGCAGCTTCTCGTGGTACAGAAGGTTCTTTCCAACTCTTCTCCAGTGCTGAGTACCTGACACAGCAGAGTGCAGTAAATCAATGAGGCACTGAAAACTCTCCTGTAGTTGAAAGAAACTTTCCAGCAGAGTACCCACCTCATTTACCAACCACTGAAATGCTGTTTCTCTTAGCTTTGCATCCTTTCAGTCCATTCAACCTACTTACAAATATGATTTCACCTGGGAGGAACTTCTGTGAAATAAGGTTTGTAATACTACTCCTAGTTCTGAATTTCAGACTTCTGGAAGGAAAGATAGTCCTGCTACTTCTGGTATGGGAAAGCTGCTGTGATGGATGAGATTGGATAGAAATACTCTCAGAAGTTCAGGTCCTGCATCAAGCGAATGTGTGGCATTACTTGATTGTCCTGGTAATGAACATCTTACTCTGACTGGCATCACTTTAGTTGTGTGAGTTCAACGTGCTCTGAGATCCCCCTTAATCTTTATTCTGAACAGCAGTGAGACAGCTGTCAGAAAGACCTGCCTGCTGCTGCCATCCTTAGCTTGACATTGGTCTCCTTCTGAGGGGCTCTCTGTGTTCCACTACCTGTCAGCTCATTTCATTGGCCTCTTGTGGGGTTTTTAATCCTGTTGTGCAAGTAAAGGCAAAAATTTGCCTAGCACTCACAAGGCAGAAGTTGACAGCCAAGACCTCTTGAGCTCTAGTTGCTCATCTCACACCAAGGGCATTTCTGGTTGAGCAGTCACTCTCTTTGTGGAAGGATTTCCCCTAGCTGAGAGGGGGAAATCACTTCCTACTCCTAAACTCGAGTAAAATTTTACTATTCTATATATTTTGTGCCATTAGGAGTATGGCGTTCAGAAATAGATTCATTCTTCTTTCTCCTGACATTCTAAATTCTGCAGGGAATGGATCCCCATTGTGTTCTCTGGCTGGCATTTTCTCTGCTATGTTTTGGTTTTCAGCCCTCCAGCAAGTCTCTCATCCAACTGCAAGAGAGGCCAAAGGCCTTAGAAAACACTGTTCAGCTTCCATGGAACAAAGCAAACCACAGGAATGGACTCTTGCCATTAAAATCACAGAATCATTGAAACCCAGAAAGATAAACATGCCACCCCTGGGAGTCCAGGGAGCCTCTGCCACTGCTACATCCTTGGGAGAGCCCAGCTCCATACCCGACACAGAAACCTGTGATTGTGCACACCATCCAGCAGGCCACACTGTTACTGATTCAGTGCAGCTCCCCTTTCTCCATTCACTTCTCTTTTATCCCTAAGGATGCACAGCACATTCCAAGGAGACAGAGCAATTCAAACCTCTACCCCCTAAAGGCACAAAGGAGAAGACCCAGGATGTCTCTGCCTGCTGCCATCTCCCAAAACAGGAGAGCATTTCCTTCATCCTCCAGGCTGGCACTGCTGTGATTTCACCATTAAGCAGCTGTGTCTTTTCTTTTAGAGAATTTCCATCTCTAACTAAAGCAAGTCCTTTATAAGACATTTACTTCCTAAAAGTCAAAGCCAAAATTCCATCTTTTTATAGGTTTTCAAGGAGTGTCCAAAAGCATTGACTACAATGCATTTGCTGATATTTCTGAGTGCCTTTTAAACATCACAGTGCCATGTTCATGTGCCTAAGATCTGACAAACCCACCCGCTCCCTCTGTGTCCTCAAAGTGTTGATGTGCCCACAGGTCTAAAACCGGCTTGAGGGATCTATCTCAACAGTATTTCTGTCTACATTAACAAGATCTACTGCCCTAATAAAAACTTTTTGTCTTCACCTCAGTCTGTACCTAATGTGTGTGCAAAACAGGGCACACAAGACAGAAGGGGACTTCCTGTCTTTCTTCAAAGTTTGTACCTTTTCAAACCAAAAAGTCACAACCCATCTTACTCTTCTTTAAATGTGTATTAATAATAACGTTTGAAAATTTCTAATAATAATAATAATTCAATTTTAATAACTCACTTTATTTTATGGATAATTATTCAGAACAGCTTGCTATATGGTGAAGTCCTTTTTCTTCACACAGGATTTGTCCAAGTTTTACCAGAGCCACAGGATTTGCACTTTTTTTGTCATCTGAGATGACTGAAGTGAGGCAGACACCTGAGACTTTCACCTTCTTTTATTGGAAAATATTTATGGACAGGCAGCTTGGTCTTCTGACAGGAGAGACAGCTAGCTAGGAGATGTCATATCAACTATGGTATAAAGAACTTCTCTTTTAGACCAGACCTTACAGATGAGTATCTCCAATGATGTCGATATCACCACCTCACTCCACAGAATCTACTCGTGTTCAGTGTTGGGTTATGAAATCACAGAAACAGGACATGTACAAACCACTTCTCTCCTGCTCCAGCAGGGTAGTACTGAAAAGAAAAAAACAAATGCAGGCAATTCTTAAATCCAAGCTCCTGCAGGACAGTATTGTCAAAAATCTGTAAGCTAGTAAGCTTTTTTAATGCTATAGGTGTATATTAAAATCACATAAATAACAAACACTTCCTATGTCAGTGTTTCCCCGAAGCAGTGAAGCTCTGAGCTCGTGCAGTGACTCAGGCAGGGCCTGACTGCATAGTGAGCTACCAGAGAAGAGAGAGAAGCTGTGTGTGCCTCAGTTCTTTTTCAGTGTGCATCACCTCGCTTCCAACCCTCAGCTCTGTGCTTCACAAACTGCTGTTTGTGATGGTTCCCATCTGCCCTTAAGTAAGGCAGGTTTTTCTGAGAGACTGATCCAGCACAGGAATTGGTCAGGAGTTTCAGCTCTCCCTATCTACGGACCCCCTTTGCCCCTAATATTTTAAGATCCCAAAAGGATTAGCTTGCTTCAGTCATACTTCAAGACAGGCATTTTTTGGTTTTTCCTTGTCATAATACAAAGTCTCAGGATGCCTCTGTCCCTGTGCAGGTTGTTCACAGTGAACAGGGCATTTTCAGAGGGAT
Organism: Acanthornis magna; assembly: GCA_036785705.1. Taxonomy (NCBI): domain Eukaryota; kingdom Metazoa; phylum Chordata; class Aves; order Passeriformes; family Acanthizidae; genus Acanthornis; species Acanthornis magna. The sequence continues at coordinate 793,956 of JAWUZG010000027.1, read as the reverse complement.
GATGGGACTCTCACTCATGTGCTGCACAGGCCTGTAACACTCAAATGCTGGCACTGACACTACAGAGCACCAACATCTTGTCCCAACAGGCAGGGAAAGGCAGGAGGGTTCACACAGCTGGAGCATTGCCTGGGTATCTGCACATGGCTGAGCCATGCATGTGCCTACAGTAATTGGAACCCAAATGCAAACACCTCTGGGGACTCATTAGAATTCAATTTGTGTCAGAGCACAAAGAGCTGCGATGTTTCCCTTTGTGGCACCAAATTAGGCCCATTAATTAGTCCCTACTAATACACATTTCCCGGGTGCCATAAGCACTGCTTCTGCTGGCAATTGATTCCCAGCAAAGGTTCACCCATTCTAATTGCTCAGGTGGTCTTTTTCAGAAACCTAACTGTTGCTTTCAACAGAAACAGTGCCACAAACCACAAGTAAATAAAAGCAAAAATATTGCAGCTTTAGGACAGAACTTGGAATCGGAGCCAAAGGTCACAGAAGTCAGTGACAGCACTACAGTTGTGTTCCATGGGCTATGGAGCAGGCTCCTTAAGAACAAATTTTACTCCCAGTTCAGCCTTTTAGAGAGTTTGCTCAGCTATTTCATGTGCACTCTAATTTAATGGACAGAGACAGAGATTCATCCAGCTGAGATGCAACAGACTCTCTCAGAAATGAAATTTGGCACTTGTATTGAGTTTTACTGTTAAGCACACATACAGAAGATAGCTTAAATAATTTCAGATAAAGCTTTTAAAAATAATGGTTGTTGATTTTTTACACACTTGCCATCTCACATCTTATCTCGTTCTTCAGGCAGTTATGATTAGCCTGTGGAATATTAGCCTGGCTTGTTTACTCAAGGTTTCTTCCAAGTTTCATGTAGAGCCAAGCCTACTGAAATCCATAAAAATAGCTGCAACAATTTCACTGGGCTGTGCAACAGGTCTCAGCTATTTCAAGAGTAGAAGTGCTCCATTCTTACAGTCAGAGCATTGGCAGGAGGAGGACAGCACATCAGCCAAATGGCAGGAAGATGTAGGGACATAGCCTGGGGGATGGCCACTGGATCTCAGCAGGAATTCCTAATTCCAGGAGTTACAGCTCAGCTACTGCTGCAGTGCTGAGCCTGTCAGCAGAGAAATTATCACTGTCATGCCACTAGAGCTATTATCTCAGTGAGAGTTTCAAGAGTGCAGTAGCTTATATGGGACAGACTACGCACACAGCCTTTGTTATTTCCCTCAAGACTGCTGTAGAACAAACAAATTATATTTCCACATGACTTTACTGAGGAAAAAAACCCTAAAAGAGCCTTTTAAGACTACGAGACATTGGTGATTATATCATACCTATGTTAGCGGAGAGAGAAAGGCCTTCTTAATCCTCCTTCCCTGCTGTCCCTCTGAAGACATAGCAGAAGCCCTTCCTGCATCAGAAAGCAGATTTCTCCACGGGATACAGCCATTACTGATGTGCCAGACATGGCAAAAGTTCCAAGCAGGTTTTACATCTTGTTAGACAGCAAAGACTGGCAGAAACACAAACTCAGAGGACCCTGGGCATCCCCTGAACTGCTCTGCCCCCAGAGAAATCGGTCACTTGTGTGCACAGCAAAGGCAGGACCAGTTCAGCACTCACTCTGTCCCCAGCCAGCCCAGCAGGGCTGCATGTGTGTGAGATGAGTTCTGCAGTGTCCCCATTTCAACACATGGGAGAATTCTACTTTTCTCTCAGGCTTGGCTTTGGAGATGGGTTACCACATTTCACCCACTCTTCCTCAGAACAAGGGCTTGTTTATTCATCTGCCTGACTTGATCCATCCTGCACAGGTACAAAAAATCAAAGGTATCTAAGCATCCTCGAAAACATCATTGGGCAGCACAGCTAAAGCCTGTTCTTCTCTCCCTGTCTCAGCCCTGCAGGAGAACCAAGCCCGTGGCATTTTCCTTTGTCAGGGCTGTTTTGTTGTACTTCTGAGTTTCTTGGTGCATTGAAAAAGCCCTTGAAGTCAAGCCCTTCACAACATGAGGAGAGATGTGAGTGAGTAATGATAGATCCCTAAAGGGCCCTAGGATGCCTTGTACCTGCTCTGCACACATCACTCCACAGAGCAACTGGAATAGAGCCTGGCACTGGCAGCACAGCATTTGGAAATGTCTCTGAGGTGCTCAGGAAGGCTTTACTGTGACACAGCTTTCCCTGCACTGAAACATGCCCAGAGAAGCTCTGTGAGCATCCACTCCCCTCCATAGCTCTGAAATACACCAAGACAGATGACACTCTTTGCACTTAGTCTGTGCTGATGCAGAAAGAATCCTTCTCCAAAATTATTTTTAAAATCCTACGAAAATATCATCCCACAGAATTACATTCATGCTTTTTCTGGTTTGGAGTGTGGGATCCTCCTGCTGGCAAATGCATTTTTCCTAATATGAATAACTACATCGGGAAAATGGACTGAAATATCACATCTTCTGAAAGAAATGAGAGGCCAGAGGTGATGGAAGTGTCAGAAGGAGGAACATTCCTGGGGCCACCAAGGAGAGCTGAGTGGGGCAGAGAGAAAAGGCTATTGGGTTTCTTTGCATCAAGACGCCGTTTCAAAGCCAGCCCAAATGAAGAATAAGCCTGAAGTGACTGTTCATGAGAAATGAATTTGCACTGCAAGGGAGCTCAGGGTAGAGAGGCATCTACACCACTGAACACACAAGAATTTCCATTGATTTGTAAACACACAGGACAGGGATGAGCTGGCCATGAAGGCTGGCCCTGGGCAGGCTGGTCCCTTGCTGAGGGAGTGCTGCAGCCCCAAAGGGCTTGGGGGATGCCAGGCTGGGGAGAGGGTCCTGTGCTGGCCCTGCCAGGGCACGCAGGGCCAGGGTGTAGCCAGAAGCTGAGCAGGTCCAGCCAGAGCAGGGCTCCAACACGGCCCCAAGGCTCCAGCCTGGAGCCAGGGCTGGAGCAGCAGCCCATGGAGAAACAGGCAGGGGCCTGGGCTGGCCTGAAATGAGCTCCCAAGCCCCAGGTTTTATTCCAGGAGCTAAAGGCTCCCTAGCTCTGACCTCCTTGAGTAAAATGCTTTCCATTCCCCCTCCCTGGCACACGGACCGAAAGCTTTTCATTCAAGGCTGGTTTTCCTCCCATGAAATGCTCTCCCTACAGGAATTTTGTCCGACCCTCGTCCCCCTCGGCCGCACGGAGCCGATGGCTGCCTTTGCCCACCCCGCCCCGGCCCTGAGGCGCTGGCAGCGCGGCCGAGCTGCTCCAGGCCCGGGCTGGGCTGGGCTGGGCTGGGCTGGGCTCGGCTGGGCTGGGCTGGGCTCGGCTGGGCCGGGCTGGGCCGGGCTGGGCTGGGCTGGGCCGGCAGCGCTCGCTGGAGCAACGCTGCTCTCTGCTGGGGAGCCGCGCTGGGCTGGGCTGGGCTGGGCTTGGGAGAGCGGCCCCGGGCTGCCATGGGCCCTGCGGGACTGTGCTTGGGGACAGAACAGTGTCCCTGAGCTGCCATGGGCCTTGCAGGGCTGTCCCGGCTCCTTTGGGGACAGAACAGTGTCCCTGGGCTGCCATGGGCCCTGCGGGACTGTGCTTGGGGACAGAACAGTGTCCCTGGGCTGCCATGGGCCCTGCGGGGCTGTCTCAGCAAGGAATGCTGTGTCTGAGCAGCACTGGACACAGGATTCACACAAACACACGTGCAGGGACAATGCCCTTCCAGCCCTGCAGGAAGAGAGCAAAAGCAGATTTCTCCATGTGGAAATCGTCACCTTTAACAAGCTCCCGTGTGCTGCTGGTTTGCCTCCCTGACATCTGCACACACAGGAGCCAAATGCTCCAACCCTCCTTGCCTGTCTTGAGAGCTTTGTTTACTTGTGCTCAGAGTCTTTGTGTCCCCTTGGCTCCCAGCACAAGCAGGACCAAGTCTTTAACTTGCTCCCAGATGGATTTGTGCTCCATTGAGCCCACCTCCTCCACCATCAGCCCTCACTACATATCTGGGTTTCAATGATTTAGCACTTCAGTAGTGTCCGGAGGCAAAACAGGAACCCTCAGACCTTTTTCAGTGTTCTGCTCATCAGCCCTGGGCCTCAGCAGGGCTTTCAGGGGGATGAGCCTCACAGGTGCCCACCGCCAGCTGCTGTCAGTGATGTCGCTACAGCTGGCTCTGGTCACTCATTTCCATCTTGTTGCCCTTTCAGGTACCTCAGGCCCTTCATGATTCCTGCACGTTCCAGAAAAACTCTTCATTTCTCCCCTGATTGCTGAGTTCAGGAGATACCCCTGGGATTTCAGAGTTTCTCATTTTTCCCAACCATTCCCTGGATGAGGTACCACACAAGCCGAGTCCAGGAGAAGATAAGATTTCCATGTTGTCATGGAAGGAGTCCTGTGACTCTTGTTCTTGCCCTCACCTGCCTGCAGCCAGTTCCTGTGCAGCAAGGAAGGACTTTTGCAGCACCAAGCAAAACTTTCTTGTGCCTGGTTCCCTTTCCCTGGCCAGAAAGTCACTCTGCCACTCTATTCTCTTTCAAGATGTCATTCCTTAAATCCCCTGCTCCATGCACCTGAAATACATCCCCTGTAGAGAAAGAGTGAGATTTTTCTGGTAATGGTCAATGTCAAAGGAAGAGGTTGCAGAGCCTGCAAATATCCCGAGGCAGCTGAAACTTCAATTTGTGTTTCCCACAGTGTCTGCCCCACACCTCTTTCCTGGTCTGTGCATCCAATGCCCTGCTGCAGGTCTCTGGTGCCCTGCTGCAAACTGAGCTCGTTCATGGTCCTGATGTTCCCATTTCTCCTCACAGGATGTGAACTCAGCCTTTGAACTGCTCAACGCTTTCTGGTGTTTATTTGCCTCCTTTCTTCCTCCATGTGCTCTCTGCCTCCTCTTGTGGTGCTTTTCACTCACAGCACACCACCTTTCTTACTGTCACAGATTAGGGGAGGAGAGAGCAGGCTTTGTTCTCTTCACGCTGCGACACCTGCTGAACAAATTTGGTCACAAAATCCACACGTTTTCTTAGGCAAAACAAGGTTATATCTGGATTTTTGTGACACTTCAGTTTTTTCCTCGGGCTTGGACCTCTGCAGACCTTTTGGGTCTGTCCAAATAGTTTAGGAGCAGTGACAAGTTTAACACTTGTCCCTAGAGTCAGAAGAGACTTGTTCTCAGACACAGGAATCTCTGGGAAGAACGTCTGATATGGGGAAAAGTGACAGTTTCAAGTGAGACAAAAAATGGTTGTTTACTCCGTCAGATCTTCAGTGTGTGAAAAGCTCCCTTGAAGTCCTTGTAATGTTTGGATTTTTGCTAAAATCCATAGAAAAATCACGCAAGCTGCTGCCAGGGCTTTCTGTACAGGTGCACTGGCAGCTGTTCAGCCCTGAGAGTGGGCAGCGTTGGAATTAATGATGTCAAATGAAAAGAAATGCAGACACAGGTGCCTGAGCCAAAAAAGCTCCTCAGCACCTCTGCACCTTTGCACGTGCAGAGCTTGGGTCAGCTCACATGCTTTGCTGTGCCTGCTGCTCCGTCCCCAGCAGAGCTGCAAACATGATGGAGAATTCACAAAAGGATCCATACTGTTGCATTTTAACAGGGAGTGAAATCAGGGGTTATTTGCTTTTCCTAAAACAAGAAAAAAAGGAAAAGGAAAAGGAAAAGGAAAAGGAAAAGGAAAAGGAAAAGGAAAAGGAAAAGGAAAAGGAAAAGGAAAAGGAAAAGGAAAAAAAAAGAAAAATAAAAAGAAAAAAAAAAGAGAAAAAGGAAGAAAAAGATTCTCGTTTCCAGGCTGTTGCTGGAAACAGGAACAGGTTCTGAGGTTTTAAAGAGAAAAAACGACACAACAAAAAACCGTTTTGCTAACATGAGTAATGTTTTTTGGCATTTGTAATGAAGTCAAGCTACTGGTTGCTTCTCCATGTAGCAAAGAGTAATTTCCACTGAAGAAGGGCAGGGACCAGCATTTCAACAAAAACCAACTCATCTACATCATTAACACTCTCTTGCTTTCCAGCTCACCTCCAAACCCTGCTCCTTCACCTCTCTTTCTCACACACATGAGAGGTGCCAAACTCCTATTCTCCAGCTGATATAAAACACACTGGGGCTGTGTTTCTGGGGCAGAGAAACTTCTCTGAGGCAGCAGGAAGGAGGGAGAGGGCACAGAGGGAGATGCAGGGCTGCCTGCTGGCCATGGGTGTGCTCCTGGCCGTGTCACCCAGCCTGCAGGGTGGTCCCAAGAGCCTCACAGACAGCCCCACTGCTACAAACTCAGCTTTCCCTGGAGAAGGATTATCGAGACATTGCTCAAACAAAAGCCCTTTGCTTGAGCATTCAAGTCTAAAAGCTGTTTTTGAAGGATTTCACCTAAGCGATTCAGCCAAGACTAACAAGCCTGTGGCATAAGGAAGGCTGGAGTTTCTGATTCCCAGCCCCTCGTGTCTATTTTTAGCTCTGAAATCAGATAAACAGTAAAAATCAAAACCAACCAGGCAACCAACACAGAACCTGCTGAAAAACAGCAGTTGTGTACTTTGGGCTTTCTTCCACAGGTAACTACTTTTAAGTAATAATAGCAACAACAGTATAAAATTAAAGACATGGAGGGAATAAATAAGTGATTAACTGTTTTTACAGTCTTGTCACCTGGGTGGTTAGGAAAACTTCACATTTTCACATCACATTCCCAAAGAGTGACTGTCAGCCTACACAGGTGCTGGGCTCTCTTTTCAAATGTTTCTCCTACCTTGCTGTACCTGCACTCATTTCCATGAAGCAGAAAGAGTGCCACCCTTCTTGTTCTCTTGAAGTTTATTTGGACCCATTCAGCAGCATGATGAAAGCTTTTGAATTCCCAGTGAATTACAGTGACGGTAAAACTATAAATAAGATATAAATAAGATCAAAATATTCACTCTCTCATCTCAGAAAATTTGAAGAATGCGAAAATTAAGCTTCTTGATATATTTGTATTATGATGCATTTTTTGACAATGTGGTCAATATTATTTTTGTGCCGCAATAGACTGACCTAATCAGATATCTGTGGAAAAGTATATTTTCTCTTGAAATTTTGCAAATGCATGTTTATTCATTTTATATTTGAGATATTCATATTAATATTCATTATAATTTTCATATAATATTCATAAAACATTCGTTATAATTTGAGATATGTAAGTCTGAAGACTTGACATTTTCATTCTGCATTTTGGACAGCAACTGACAAGCCTTAGGAGATGTTGCCCTCATTAGTGACACCATCTTTGGATAACAAAGAACCAGCTTTCAGTAGCTCGAAAATAAGAAAGGACATAAAAAATTGCATAAAAACTGCAAAAAGATTGCATAAAAAATTGCACAAGTTATCAAACTTGCACAGGCAAGGAAAGCATAATCCTGGGCAATAAATTGTCCCAAAGCGAGGATAAAGCAATTATAAAATGAATAAACACGCATTTGCAAAATTTCAAGAGAAAATATACTTTTCCACAGATATCTGATTAGGTTAGTGTGTTGTAGCATAAAAATAATATTGACCGCATTGTAAAAAAATGCGTCATAATACAAATATATCAAGAAGCTTAATTTTCATATTCTTTAAATTTTCTGAGATGAGAGAGTGAATCTTTTGAACTTATTTATAGATTAATAGTGCCCAAAGTGCATTGGGGGTCATAGGAACACAGCAGGATACAAACATTTATTTTAAGCTATCTTGCTTTTAAGACTTCCCAGAATGCCCAGAAATGTCTGGTTGCCTTTTTTCATTGCAGAATAATAGTAGCATCTGTAGAGAGGCTAGACCAGAGCTCTAATGAATCACTGGACAACAGCATGAATTTCATTATAGAAAAAATCTCAGAGACATATTTTTATGGCTTAGAGGACAATCTGAAGTAGCCCAGAGGCAATGTTTTTATATACTCTATTTAATCTTTGAGACTTGACCTAAAAGCTCCTTTAGAAGAAAAGTTATTTAAAATAATTGGATTTTAAAGTTATGTCCACAAACTCTAACTTTGTCACAGGCAGTGCCAAACTGAAAAGTAGTACTGTTAGCATTCTCATTGCAAACTATTTTGTAAAATGACATAATCCCTCATTTTAATACTAGCACTTGAGTCTATCAAAATGAAACCCTAAAGGGAAAAAATAATGACCACATGCTTTGAAATGATTGATTAATTAATTTAGGAAATTTTGGAATTGGAAAATTTGGGAATCAAGATAGTAGACATAGAGCAACTCTTTTCAAAACTTGAAAGAAGTGTTTTGAAAAAAGGTATATTTTTAGCTGTTAAAATTACATGTATAGATACATGTAATGTATCTATACATTATGTATAGATGTATCTATACATTTTTGAAAACTTTTGAAAGCTTCAGGCACTGTCAGTTTTTAAGGAGCAAGAAATTGAATGTTAAAAAAATGAGAACAGTAGAGATGTATCAAGGTTCATTACAAAAGATTCCTTACACATTTTTAGTTTGGTTTTTTTTTTAATCCTAAATCCCCTTCTCTGGGATTCTCTCCCATCAGATCACCTTTTCTGTAAAGTACTGGCAGAGGATCCAAGCTTCAGGAACCTGGCAGTGCCATCCAGGTCTGTGAGACTCTTTTCCATTTGAAAGGAAATGATCACATTTGAAGAAAATTATGAGCAATAGCGAGAAATTTGCTGTCCCTGATCAAAGCTGTTTCTCGAGGCCAGGCATGGTTTGCTGACCTACTTTGGTCAAGGATTTATTCAGCCTTCAGCCTGGGGTGAGACTCTGAGGCTGCTGGGAGAGCCCAGCAGTGTGCAGCTGAGGACGGGATGGTGATTAATTTGATTGTCACCAGCACAGCTCTGAACGCAGGGCTTGTTCAGGAGGCACAAAAAAGGAAACTCAGTGCAGTTTCTTGGGTTCTGCTGCTAGGAGAGCAAGGGATGCAGAAAAATTTCCCTTACAGAGGCACACAGGTGAAATTATCACAAGACTGCAATGGCAGAACACAGGATGCTGCTATCATTGGTAATATTTAATACAGGTATTTGTGATGCTGATTCCTTTTGTTCTTGCTCCTTCTGTCATCATTTCAAGGCACACCAAAGACTCTGAAACGTGGCCAAGTCATCTATCCAACTAATTCACCAGAAATGCTGCTCTTGTTTTGCACATCACTGTGCAAACTGAAATGTGATGGAGACACTTTCCCACCATTTTGTGCCTTCCAAATTTGTGACACAGAGCTGCTTGTCCACAGGCACGTTAGAAGGAGTTTGCTGCTGTTGGCTGGGATAAGAGTTTGTTTTCTTCAGAGTAGCTCAGATGTGGCTGTGGTGCTGTGGATTTGTGCTGGAAACAGCGTTAGTAACTCAGGCATGTTTTCACTATTGCTGAGCGGTGCTTACACAGGAGCAAGGCTTTTTCTGCCTCTCAGCGAGTGGACTGAGGGGGCACAAGGAGTTGGGTGGGGACACAGCCAGGACAGCTGACTCCCACTGACCCAAGGGACATTCCACACCAGCATGCAAAGCTCAGAATGTAAAGCTGGAGGAAGAAGGAGGAAGGGGAGGACTTTCAGAGTGATGGTGTTTGTCTTCCCAAGTCACTGTTCCATGTGCCAGAGCCCTGCTTTCCTGGGGATTGCTGAACACCTGCCTGGCCATGGGAAGTGGTGAATGAATTCCTAATTTGCTTTGCCTGTGTGTGAAGCTTTTGCTTTATCTCAACCCACGAGTTTTCTCACTTTTCCAGTTCTCTCTCCCAATCTACCAGGGAGGAGGGAGTGAGGGGCTGCATGGGCCAAGGTGTCATGCAGGAGCCAAGACAAGGTTTCAACATCCTCGGGGATAATGAAGGCTCCTCAAACCATGCCAATACCAATCTCAAGATGACACAGTCATATATCCAGAACGTTCCTCCTGGAGAACCATCAGGTAACTGTCCTTGTTTCAGCTGAAGCTGGAAAAGACAGCTGAGTAGTGAAGTGTTCAGGATAAAATCTCCAGCAGCATCTACCTGGAATGCTCACCATGATGCCTGATGATTTTTGCCTTTTCTCTTTTATTTACCCTTTTATATATTCTATATACCCTTTGATATATTTCTGTACCCTTTATATATTTTCTGTGCCCTTAGCCTACATGCTTGTAATTTTTATAGTCTGATACTCTAGCTCGGTTTTGCGGTTCTGCAAGGCAGAAAGGCCAAACATCCTCAGTAAGAAGCCAGAGAGCTCTGTGCTATCAAAAACTCAAGGTTTCAGCCTTGGTTGAAGCCTTCTCTCTGGAACATATTTTTAAACTGGGCTCTAGCCTCATCTGGAATAACATTATATAGAATAAGGAGACATTACTTCGTTTACTAAGCTTCTTATTGGAGGATCCTTGTCAGATGTGCTAATTTGCAGGGTCTATAAAAATTGTATATGCATTATACATGTGTGCATCTTGTTGTGTTCCACCTTGAAGAGCTGTGCACCTCAGATCCTATCAAATACTGAGCTAAAACCCTTTTATCCCTTTAACCGTGTCTGCCTCAGAATTCTGAGACCAGCAAAAGGCAACAACCTCAGCAAAGGTGTGAGCCTAGCCCTTTGGGAAAACCTAGTGTGTGGCAGAATTTTTTGAAAGCTGGAAGGTGAACTCTAGATAAAAATGAGGAACAGTGCAAGAACTGCTGCAAATTATAAAGAATTAGACGTTCTTGCAACAAACGTAGAAGAAATATTTTTGCCAGGTATTATTCCAACCACCAAGAAAAAATAATTAGTATCATGTTTTAATGAAAATACTTGAAAGGAGGAAGCATGAAATCTAGTCTAATCTACACTAATTTGTTAAAGATTTGGATTCATTTCAAGAGTATGAACCTATATGTTCCCATGATAGAGCTAGTCAATACCTTTTATCTTTTTTCTTGTACCTCTGAACGAGAATTGTCTGTGATTGTTTGCAGGCAAGGAGAGGTAGGTTGTTTACTCACTGGCTCAGATGAGAATTTGGCTTCCTCTTGAAATTCAAGGAGAAATATATAATGCTGCTCTTGGGAAAATATTATCATAAATCAAAACTTATTTTGCAGGTAGTAATTTTCAGGGTTCTTTTCACTGGAAATCTTGGGTTTCTCAAGAAGCAGTGCTTATACAAGCAATGATGTCTTAAACAAAGGCTCTTTAACAGTGCTGTGTAAATTTTCCAATGATTATTCATCCTATTAAAAATAATTTGGAATTTATAAAACCTCTGTGTCTCCTGGCTGGCACGGTTTCCTTATTACAAATTAATTCCCTGCCAAAAATGGTTTGTTTCTATCTGATGATCTGAAGCAGTTCCTTTGGAAAACTAAAAGAATTTAATTATTTATTTATTAAGGTAGCTCACAATTTGGAAGAGGAAAAAGAAGCAGGCAACTGGTTTCATGTGAGATTTCAAAATATGAAGTACATTGTTTTAATAATCAGCTACTTGGAGTTTGATCAAATTGATATTATTTATACATTAGGATCTGATTAAATCTTTTAATTTTAGAGAAAATCTATTGGTTGATTCCCCAAAAGCACGTGAGGCTCCTACAAGCAAACCAGGTGGTAGGAGTCCTTCCAAGGCTTTCTCACAGCAATGTCATTTGGGGAATGCAAACCTAGCTGGAGGTAAATATTCACAGCTCAAAGTTACAGTCAGAATCCAGTAATATATCACCATAAATATGATCTTAGATATAAGCTTTAGCGTGTGTGTAACCTCCCTGATTTTATTTATGTGTGTGGTTTTATGTTTGCATACTGCCAAATCAAGTTTGATAGTGACACAGTGTGGACTCTCTCTCCAAAGTTTGAATCCCTCCCTAACTGCAAGGAAGACTTGCATTTTCCAACAGTCTGATCCCCCACAAAGCTGCTATCAAATATGACCTGCTCCTAATTAACATGTCATTCTGAATCACAGCCTCGCAGCAGGAACCCACTGAGCTCAGCTTTTATGGAGTGAAGCCACGCTGCAGACAACTCTGAGATTCAGCCAACATGAAAAGCGGGCAACAAAGGTGAAGTGTGGAATTTAGTATTTCACATTACTGCCATCTCCTGTAACACAGGAGTCAAAGACCAGAAACAAAACTCTGTGAGTGGACAGATAATTCCAGAGTATCAATAATGTGCTGTGATCCAAACTAATCACTTGCACAGTGATTCATTAATTATATCAGAAATCCAAAATACATGGCATAACTAAACCAAAGCTTAGGTTCTAACTCTACCCTATTTTTCAGATTAAGCTCTGGCTTCCTTTTTCGCATGTTCTGTAATCTATTCTTATACTAATCCTGTTAATTATTTTTACAGTTCATGTATTTTCTCAGTCTGCATAGAGAGACATAAACTAAGGGAACACCAACAGAAATTTTGAAAGAGACAGCAGGATATTTATATATTCTGGTAACACCCAAAAGGACCTTTAAGGTGCATGGGCTCACTACACTGGACATTAAGCAAATAAAAATGAGACTTGTTATTTCCTTAAAGGTTTGCAGTCTCAGACATCTGGGAGTTGGAATGAACTGATAAGCCAATTCCCATTTCTCTTCAGTCTCAAAACAATTTGGCAGCTACTTCTTGCTTTGTTTTCTAGAGATTAGAATCACAGAGAAATTCAGCAGATACTTAATTAAGGTATTTCCTTTTTTACATAATTTTCTGTTCCTAACCTCTTTCTACATCTGTCTTCACTGCATAATAATCTCATTCTCCTATGCATTTTCTCCTTTCTGGCACACAAAGCCCCTTTTATCCAGGCTACATCCTGTGGTACCTTTCTAATTCTTTCCTCAGTACAGTTATGCTAATTAGAGTTCCACTCACTTCACAGAATGCTGTTTCACAAGCTGAGTCCTGTCTTCAGCTGTAGGTATTTTAATAGTGACCAAATAGTGACCAGGACATGGCAGGCCCCACAATAGGGGTGACAGATTTCTGCTGTCTGGGAAATACTTCTGCGTTTGAAAACCCTGGAGTTCCAGCAAAAATTCTCAGATCAGATAAAATGAAATAGCTCCTGTTATGATAAATCTAAGTTCTGTGCTTGATTGTTCTTACAACAAGGGTTGAATCATTTAGCCCAGCCTCAAAAGATTTACTGCAATACTGGCACACCGTTGCTCCACAAAAAGTTTACAGAGCCGTTTTTCTGCCTTGTTCTAAATACACTGCAAAACAAAAATATTCCACAAATCCCCGTCCTTCAGCATGCTCTCCACAAAGCCAATTCACCTGAAGTGTTTAAATTGCTGTCAATAGGAAGCAGTGATGATGTACTGCAAAACACCCAGGGACTATGACCAGGTAAGAGCTTCTTTTAGTGGGTACACACAACTGAGACACTGTAGTAGCAGCTCGTAATAATTGTCACTTCTGATCACCATGGGAACCAAACAGAGGTCTACTTTGCAGAAAACAGATCAGCAGTGACTCACCAACTGCTTGGGAAGCATCATTATTGAGAATTGCTAGACTTGTGTGGGTGACAGGGAATAGTGATGCCATTTCAACCACAGTCCCATGCAGCAGAGACTCCTCTGCTAGACATGCAGGATGAAAACAAGTAAATTAGTACTTTGTCTTCGTGTTCGTTAGAGACATTTCACCTTTATGATTTTCCGCAGCTTCAGCCTTGTGTGGACTCTTTGCTGTGAGAGGATTTCCCTTCTAGGGAACAAAGTTCTAACTGAGCTTACACTGAAAGCCTTTACCAGGTCTTCTGCAAACTTCTTAGTGACAAGATTTAACCCTTGAGCTACAGAGGTTTAGGGTTGTCACAGCCTCTGAACCACACTAGGATGTGTATGGCACATAAATATGGGCAGTATTTCTGTCTGGACTACCCAGACACTGAGAAGTTGGGCCCTTACAACGAAGCTCCAGGTTCTGCATTAAGAAGAAAGCAAAATAAATGCACTGTCTCATTAGCATAATTCAAAAGAGGAGCTGTCTTTGAGGTGAAAGAGTTTGTATGAGACCAAAATTTGCAATCCAAGACATTGCGACTACTTTTCAGCTGGTCACAAACTAATTTCAATCCCATGCTTTCCTACTCCAAAACTTTTCAAGAATCATGAATTCAAGCATAAAATTTCTGGGCTGTCAAAGAATCTCAGATCAGAGATTCTGAGATTATTAATCCCAAATCCACTCTTTGCTGAACTATTTTCACTGGCTCCTCAGCTCTGGCTGGAGAAACAGTAACCACTGCAAGAAAAATGGTATTACAGCCCCAACATTTAAATGTTTATTCTTCACAAATGGTAATTCAAGATGTGTTGACAAAACCAATGTATATCCCTTAATAATAGCTCTGTCATTCAATGGCTCCTTGTGTTCTGTTCTCAGTTCTCACATTGAACCATCACTTGAGCGCCTAAATATTCTCCAAGGATGCCGTCACATGCACAGCTGGCAGCTGGCATATAGGGTTTCTTTTCTGTTCCTCCTCCTAACAGAAATACCATAGATTGTAAGTTTTGAAAGAGCAGATACACTCATTTCTCCATGAAATGTCATGTGCTTTTATTAACAAAGGCTGCTCACCATAGAGGAATTTTCATGAGCAGAAAATCAGTTCCCTAAGTGGAATTTGGCCAAGACAGAATACAGCGTCCTGTCACACAGTTTCTAGATTTATGGATCCTTGGGAAAACAAAAGACAAGAGTCTGCAAATTGAAGACAAGGGCATGGCCCCAGCTCTTTAGTTTGATGGGTACAGGCCCGCACAGCATAATGAATGTGTGTCTATTTTAGAGGCTCCAGTCCGTGATGCTGAACGTTTGTCAGTTGGTCAGCAAACTTTGGAGATTAAATGATGCAGAGGAACAAAAATATTAAGAAACCACTGTACCTCCCACACATTCAGAGGATGAAACATTAAAAGACCAATTCTGCAAAGTGCTCCAAGCTTCCCTGCAGCTCTGCACAGGAAAAACAAGCAATGACGTAAACCAAGAAAAGTACCCTTTGCAACTGTCCCACCACCAACTGCGAGGAGCTGTTCATCAGCAGTCACCTCCTCCCTCCCTCCTCCCACACACTGGGGGTCAGATCTCAGTAACAGAACAAGTGGTGCTCGAGTTTAGCCCTGTCCACCTTTTTGATGACTATTCCCAGCACCTGAGGAAGTGGATAAACAGCTGGGTTGATTACTGGCATCTGCTGTTGGCTTTTCGAGCACAAGCTGAATGCTGATGGATCCTAGGACGACTGGTTTTTTTTTTTTCCTTTCTTTGGGAAAGACAGTCATGATCAGGTCAGGCATGGCCTAATTGCCTTGTACTAAATCAACTTGTGCTATGCAAACCTTTTGGGCCATTTGTGGAACATGTGAAGTGGAAACCATACCCTCATGCTGTGGTGAGCAGGTGGGGAGCAAGCCTGCATGTTTATCACTCTGTGCCCCTCGAGTGCTCGCCAGCCTGGCTTGCAAGAACAGGACTCTGCAGATATCATCTACATTCCTTCCTTCCTTCATTCATTCATTCATTCAGTCATTCATTCATTCATTCTGAGAGATATTTTAACACCACATCTTAATCTTCAAGCTTATTTCGTCTCGGTTTGAGGTCGACGGTCAAGAATGAGATGCATGTGTGTCTTCAGGAGCTGGAAGCCTGAAATCGTTGATAACCCAAGTGGCAGATTTCTAGAGAATAGCAATAAATAATGTCACAAATATTTAAAAGAGGACAAGCAAGGAATATTTTTAAATATCTCTTTTTGCAAGCCTCATAAACTACCACTATTAAAAGTCAAAGCTGCAAGTTACTGGAAATCCTAATCAATGGTAGTTCATTGGTCATCGTAGGTATCTGTGAAAAGGGCAGGAATTTCATGGTTCACAGTGGTTTATTTCTTCATGTCCAAACTTTCTGGTTTGCTTTTTTTTTAAATTTTAAAAATTATCATTAATGTACAGTAATATATTAACATAGTGCAGATTGGGGTTTTTTGTTTATTTGTTTATTTAAAGTGTATGGCATATCAAGTCCCATTAAAAAGAGTTTGACTAAAGAATTCTGCAAAAGGCTTTAATAATTTAAATACTCATTCAGCCATATGTAAATGTACAATCTGTTTTATGTTCTATGTGAAACTTACAATTGCTATTAACTCAATGAATTTTAAAACCTCAACAATTTTCTAAAGTAATAATAACACTCATTCAGTTTCAATTTGCCATACTGGAGGTGTGACAGATGAGTCAGGGATACAAAACTCTAACAGTGATCAAAAATCCTCTGCAGGTCAGGAGCATGCAATACTGGAGTTTAGTCCCACTATCTCTGAAAATACTATCACTTCTTCCTTATGCAAGGACATGTTATTATTATTACATGGAATGGAACACATAATAATTAATTTAATTCGTATTTTTCTACATGTAATGCATTATAAAAGAGATATAGCTGAAGAAAAATATAAACAGACACGTAAATACTATAATGGAGTACACTGTTCTTATTTAAATCAATTTCCTTGAGCAATATCTTTTTACAAGGTGAAAATTAAACACTAATAATTGTCTCATGGTATAAAAGTGACAGTAATGATTATAAAGAGCCTTATGGCCTTATGCTTTTTTTATCCTATTCTTAAGTTTTCACAGCAAAAATATTAAAATTTGCAATATTCCCCAAAAGATGCAAACTTGTCAAATATATTACTCTGAAGTAAAATAACAATTAATTTACAGGAACCTACCATAGAAACTATTGAGTGGACAGTAGTGACGGTTTTCTATATAAAATCTATCAAAAATTGTTGGAGAAAATATACGAAGCGTAGCTGATAGCTGATGGAATCTGCAATATGGCCACAGAGAAATAAGTTGCAGATCATCAAAGTTAGCTCTTGTGCAGAAACATCCACCATGAGTTCACTAATTTCATCTTTCACCAGAGAACAGCAGGAGGTTTCCATAATGCAACTATCATAGGAAACTGATTCAACGCTGTACTTTGAGCTTTACCCGTAGTTGGAACTTGCAACAGTTGGGATTTTTTGGTGCTCTGATCTCTCTTGCTCTCCGGAAGGCTGTGTAAATATCAAGATCTTCAGCACAAAGACAGCTCTCTCTAAAGCACTGGCAACTGGTCTTAGTAGTCTGTTCAAAAGAAAAAAAAAAAAAAAAAAGGAACAAATTTAGGTAGACTGGTTAAGCAATATTGGAAAAGCAATACAGGAACATTCTATACACAAATCAGAGAACGAGGCTGTCATGAGAAGCTGAGAGATTTGCAGTCTGAACTGCAGACACACATGCACAGGAACTTGTGGGGCTCAGAGGACGCTTTGGAGATTTGAATCTGCTCATCTGTGTAAGACTTCAGTCAGCAGCCAAGCCCTGATCTTGCATGAATGAAGGCAAAGTTCACTTCCAGCTATTTTAAACAGCAAAAAATGTCAAGTGATTGATTCTATCCAGCCTCAGGCATTCACCTGAAGCACCTAGAGCAGGACCTAAGTAACCCAGACTCTGTTTAAAAACCACAGACGGAAAGCTGCAGCCTCAGACAGTGCTTGAGCCTTGCCCTGGTCAAGGGTGAAGGCATTTCCAGCTTAGCCATCTCAGCAGGTGACTGAAATGAGCTGTGCAGACCACTGAAGGCCTCCCTGTTTGAGAGTTCTCCTAGAAAAGTCCATGGGGCTTTGACCACTCAGGTAATAAACACAGTTATTATATGTGTTCTGCTCTACAGGGCCTGCATCCAGCACTGGGACCATGCAAAACTGTTTCTGGCTCTTCACCCAAATTAGGAGAGGGTTCTGCTTCTTATGGAAATTGTTGGCAGCTTTATAATTTTCAGCTCCCCACTAGCTAGACATCAAAACAGTTCCCTATCAAAATTTGCCAATGTTTATTTAGTTCAAGTACTGAAGGGAAACTTCAGTTGTTTTATTTTTTCTGCAGACATGAATTTATAAAGGACTTTTTTTTTTAGTTAGTTAGTTAGCCAAAACGCTTTAGTCAGGAATAAAGCCTATAAAACTTCAGTGTCCTATTTTAGCTGGTGGAAAATGAAGCCCCCACAGATACTCCCAGAGCAAAGGGAAAGCTCCAATACATTACTTAGTGGGTGACACACTGAGGACCTTGAGAAAAAGGAGAGAGAGATGGAGATGTTTTCTAACTGCAGATGTTTTCTAACTACAAAATCCTCATTCCTGGAAAAAGCTTTGTCTCTGCAGATGCTGATCTAAGCCCTGCTGATGTACCTCACCTCTCGTGGGAGGTCTTAGTACCACTAACAACATTTTATTTTTATTTGCTGCCAAATGAATTAATACAGAGTTTCCTTGCTTCCCAATTCTCACCAAGAACATGATTTTACCACTGTCTCATTTATAGCTGCACCCACTGAGAGCTGGTCCCTGGTCCAGCCTTTAGAAGTCCTGATGCAGCTGGAGATTTGACTCTGGGTCCCAGACCAACTTAGAGAATCACAGGGAGCATTGCTACCTTGGTTCTGTTCAACAAATACAAGCCAAACACATAATGTTAATCAAAACATACTGTACCTCCAGCTGTTTGCATCTTGATGTCTTTATTTCCTTCTAATCTTAATTAAAAAACAAAAGACAGAGATGGTTAAAATCTTAGGAAAAAAAAAAAAGGCAATGAAGTTAGTACTGTTCTAAAACCAGCCACTTTTATTTTGGTTAACACTGTTACTGTTTTTCATTTTCTTGTTTTGCAGCAAATTTTGGAAGCACCAGTCAGTGACTAAACTCTGTGCTGTACATATGTGACAGCAGCATTTTTTGTGCTAAATCAAAAGAATATTACATTATTTCATAATTATATGTTTATGACTTGTCTATTAAATGGCTATAAAACTAATGCTTTTTCCTACTGTTCAAAAACATAACATGGAAAAGAAACAGTTTCTGCTGGGTTTCATGTAGGAACAGAAATAAACCTGAAAGCAAGCACTTACTAACTGTTATTACTGGAATTCACCACAATGCAAGTAAATACCTTCAAAACTAAAAATAGCGCTGGGGCTCTGCAAGTGCATCTATCACAGCCTCTTAGTCCTAACAGGGTTTTGTTTTCTTTCAATTCACAGAGCACTCAGAGTGTGGAGAAGCTGTTCAGAAGACCATGTACCTACACTGTCAGTATCTGCTCTCGGATCCTCCTGCAAAAGCGTGCTAGATTTTAAATAAATGGGAACAATCCCTTTGACGAGTATAAATAGCCCCGCTGCCTTAAGAGGCTTCAAGGCTAGGCAGTCTGTCTGCAAGAATAATTGATTTTTAAAGGACATGCATGCTGCTGGATGAAATGAACCCCAGGAAGCAGGAGAAACACAACCCACAGCCTCCCAGTACCTTTGGGTGCAGCTTTGGTCTGGCTGGGAGCCATGGCAGCAGCGTCCGACGGCAGCCCCACGTACACCCCACCGTAGTTCCTGGGGCAGGGAAACAGTGAGAGCAGAGAAACATCAGAGCTGAACTCTCCCCATGGCATTGATGCCTTTTTGATGCCCTAGAATTGTGAGCCAGACACACGTCAGGTGATAAAAAGTGGTTGCCTTTTAATAAGGATCCTTAGGTGCCTTGACTTCCACAGTTCGTCAAGTGGAAAATGCTGAAGATGCAGACCCAAGGGATGTGCATACAATTTTTATAGATTTTTTTTCAAATTAGCACGTCTGACAAAAGTCCCCAATAAGAAGCCCACTAGGTGAAGTCATCCCCCCTAGTTCTAGCACCTTCTAGATTCTCCCCCCTCAGATGAAGACTGAACTTTGTTTATAAAAAATATGTCTCGAAGAGCTGGTTCCAACCTTGGTTTCTAAGCAGATCCAAGATAGCACAGGAGTTTCAAACCCCCAGCTTGGAGGCTTTTGGAATGTTTTGTATTTCTGCCTAGGAAAATACTGAAGCTTAAGCTACAACAACAGGCTCCAAAGCTACAAATATGTGTGCAAAGAATACAGAGAATATATAAAAAGATATATAAAAGGAAAAGGCAAAAAATCAGCACGGCATCAACATCACAGGGCAGAATCACAAAGACCACAGATGGTCACAGAGATGGAACCTCTGCACAGAGGAGTGTCCTTTTCCCACTGACAAGGGAGAAGTGCATATTAAGTGCCACGTGCTTGCTCAAATGGTGCCAAGCAAAACAATCTTGAGGCCAACTCTTCCTCTTAATTGGGTCCCAAGCTTGTGAAAAGAATGATATTTTTCCACTCAAGTTCCTGATTTTTATCACTGAATCCCAACTGTCTTGTGACAATAAACTCCACCTGCCCAGCTTCTTCTGAGCACTGAATATATCCCAGTGGGGGCAGAGCTAATCTGACACTGATGTTTGACACTGGGACCACCAAAGCCCCTCACTTCAAACAACTCATCAACTGAACAGCACTTTGGCCTCATTAATAAACAGGACCTGCTTTTCCCTGCTTAGGGTCACACTTGGAGAAATCCATTAGCAGAAAGGAGAACAATTGTCTTAGGTACTTTCAAATCCCAACCCTCTGCCCTTCATGGATGTGCAGGGGATACTTTCTGGCTCCAAAAGGCCTGCATGAAAAGCAGGGACAGATGCAGGGAGGTAAAAAACTGTCCTTAAAGCCTCTGCTGTGCCTGGAGTTGCTTGCAGAGGCTCCCTTTGCACTGCCCTGCCCTGTTAGGTGCTGAAATAATCACACCTCCTCCAGCTCCAGCGGTTCTGAGCCAATTTCTAATTTGCTTGATGATAGACTCACAGTTCCTTCAACTTCCAGCCCAGCAGAGATCTCCACAAGTGCTAATGGCATCTCCTGTGGCAGTGTTGGTGTGAAGGCAGAGGCCACCAGCCCTTATTGAGCCCATCCCCTGCAGCTGTGGGATAATGGGCTCTTTTCTCCACAAAGTTCCCACCTCCCCAGCTCAGTAACAGGCTGGGTGCACTCATCAATACTTGGCTCTGTGGGACATTTCCTCCTCTCTTTTTGTTTCCCTCTGCTGTGTTGGTGTTGGTGGGAGTGAGGAGGAGGGAAGGAGGGATATGGGAGCGGTGGCAGAACTCGCTGCAGCTGATGGCAAATAAAGCTGGCCCTGGCTGAGCAGAGCACTCACCTCCTTTTGTCGTCATCTGATATGGATTCTTCTGCTCTGCAACATCAAAAGAGAAAAAGCATGTCAGCAGATTGTTTCTTTCAGGTGCTCCGTGACCATCTGGGTAAACTCAGGAGCAAGAGAAGGGGACTGTGACTGACCCCAGTTTAATTCATGTCATCCACCATTCAACAACAGGCATTAAAAAATGACAATTTTCCAATCTAATGTACAGAAGAAAAAAAGGATTGAGAATAGATGCAGCTTACTTTTTATGACCCCCATCAGTGACATCTGAAAGTAGATTTGGGAGCAGAAAGAGGTAAATTAACACTCTTCCTGAGTGAGTCCCCACTCTAATTCCCACATAAAAGGAACATTAAGGCTCTGCATGTAACAGGAACAAGCCTGGACTGCTATTCCCCCAAAAGAGGACTGAAAGGGACTGGGTGTCTGTGAGTGAGGATGAAGAGAGAGAAAGTTTCTCAGCAGCTGCACCAAAAGCTGTTACAGGGCCTCTCTATAAAATGAGGTGCAGCAGTTCCTGATTCAGTTGTGTGCAAACCAAATGCTGTTATGGATCCCATATAAATGGGCAATTACTTCTCCTTTAATTGAGGTTTGATTTCTCCCACTTATTTACCGTCCAGTGTAGCTGAACTGGAGCAGGGGGTAAAGTCACCAGCACTGATGTGAAGGCAAATGTAATACAAAAAATGTAAGGAATTTATTCTTACTCCCCCAGTGTACAATGCCTGTGCTGCAGTCTCAGTCTGTGTGCCAACATCAGCCTTCACACAAATCACTCACCCACCTTTGATTAAATATTTGGATTTTGAGCTCTCCTTCCATGGCTGGGTATGGATGGGGCAGCAGCTACACTTCAGCTTGGTCTGCAACCAATTTATTTATTCGAGAAGGTTGATGTGCCTACTGTTTAATCACTGGTGCCCTGTGCCCTTACAGGGCCCTGCAGTCAATGGGATTTTGGCCTGAAAAGCAGAGAGCTCACAGCAAGATGCAGTCTTAAGCACAGGAAAATGCCCTTAAACCTCCTGGGAGGGGAGCAAATGCCTTAAAAATACTGCTACAATCTGGAAATTTTCTTACAACTTGGAAATTTTCTTACATCTTCCTTCTCACTAAGGGGCAGAACATTACCAGCTATCCTTTCTGCATCACCACAGTGAATAAGGGTACTCAGATCCATTTAATAGTAGAGGTTTGGAGTAAATCTTATTATTCTGCAATTTCGCTAAATTATATTTATGCAGGGCATAGCACTCCTCGTCTGCTGTCTTTGTCTACATCTGACTCAAGAACGACTGATCAATAAACTCCTCATTCCCTGGCCCTCCTGCCATCCCTCCCTGGAGGAACTAGACCCATTTCAGAAGGCATTTCCCATCTCCTGTGACCCCACGTAGTCACCTAAGTCCTCTTACAGTCCTCACACACACAGCCAGAGGATGCACAGACATTTTTTCCTGAGGACTGTGAAGCTGCTCTTTCCTGGTGTGGGCCAGTTTCTCCTGAAGAAAATGGAAAGCCTGTGTATAGCAGTGGGTAGAAATGAGGATGTATTTTTAGGGGGGAAAAAAAATTCTTCTTTAAGAAAAGGACTTTGGGTGCCAAAAGATCACAAACAGTCATTTCTGTTGAGCCAACCGAATGTGTCACAGGATTGATTTTCTGATACAATTAGGAACATTTTCTATAATCCAGATTAACCATTGTCCAGAGAAAAGAGTCCTTTAAAAGCACTGACAACTTCGTGCACAGCTTGAAGCCTCTAAAATGGAGTCATAAGAATAATAATCAATATTGTTCAACAGGAAATTAATGCCAATGTTTAAAAAAAAAAAGAGGAAAAGATTCTACTAGGAAACAGGGCAATTTTCTTCTGTTCCAGAAATGTTTTGTAATATGGCATCACAGACCATTACTGTAATTCTCTCACCAAAACAAATTATCCAGGTCTATGATTAAGCAGACAAGAGGGTTTTTAAACATTTTGCTTTCTTCCTTTCTTCTCACTAGCTACAAATCAAAGCAGTAATTTTGCAATACCTTTTTCTTCAAATGCACAACAGCAAAAACAATCTGGGGTTGCACAGACCACAGCTCTTGGGCTGGGTGACGATTGGGAGCAAACTGCTGCAGTCCTGCCAGAAAAGAGGGAGTGAGCAGAGATAGGAGGAACAGGGAAGTGTGAGAGGGAAAAGAAAGAAAAATTCTGGTGATGGCTGCTGCGGAGCAGAATGGCCTTACAAAAGGAAGGCCTTGTTATCCTTGTAAAATCCTTCCTCACTTCTGTTACTTTGGCTAACCAGAAAAGCATTCTGGGAATGACTCAGCTAAACCAGAGGTGAAAAACAATAATTGTAAAACAATGATTAGAAGCAATAAGCGCTCACACCGTGGGGCTGGTGGTTGGTTCCATCTGATGCCTGTTCCTACCATGGTCTGTGGTGGTTGGTTAAGCACATTTGCTGTGCCTCACAAGGATGTGAACTCATAACAAATAACAGTTTAAAACCCTGGATTTTTGCAATAAAGTGTTTTTGCCGTACCATGGTGGAGATCCTGTGTGCCTTAAGGCTGCAATGGCACTTGAGGAAGAAGCCATTTTAAACACTTTCTGGGGGCTCTTTGCCAAGCAGCACAGGAAGGAATACTGCCCCAGTTTATGTATACACATATTCACACACGGTGCCTCAAGACCCCCTTCTGAAAGGTCTAATTTCACTAATTTCCCATGTTCAGTGTCTGCTGAGCCCCTGAGGCAGCAGACACTTCTGTGCCCAGCCCGGGGGAACACGGGTGGCTCCAGGGAGCAAAGCTACAACAGCAACCACGGGGAAGTGAGGATGGAGAGAAGCTCCTCTGGTTTTGCGCTGCTCCCATTGCCTCTTCTCCTGGAACCACAGCCAGGGACACAGGATCCAGCAGGGATCAGCTTTTCTGCACCAGGAACAGAGAGCAGAAGGAACTTCACAGCCCAAGGTGCTTGGTGCTGCTCTGCTGCTGTTGGCATCTGCAGGGGAATGGAGAGCAGCAGGTAGTGCAGGTGGGGTCCTGGAGCCAGCAGGCAGACTGAACAGCGAATCCACACAGCAGCAGACTTTTCCAGTCTATTTTCAGCTGCAAGTTTTTCTTTTGGTGAGGTTTTGTCTGTCCCAAGAGGCATCCTGTCACCCAAAGTCTGAAAAACACACTTTGTTCATCTGTCAGCTTTTACATCTGTCACTCCTGTGTCCATTTGGTGGTAAAAGAAGCTGCCATTTCTCATGTATTTTAAATGCCAAATGACAGGCACTCACGCTAATTCATTCCATCCACATTTTTCTTACCTCAGCTTTTATGGCTGTGTTTGTGGTGAGCATTACGCAGACTCTTTCTGGCCGTGCTCAGTAGTCCCTCCAGAAATGATTCACTGAACTTTGAACAAGTGAGAGACAACTGCTCCTCAGATTCTTGGTGTTTCTTGGGAACAAGGGCCTGTCATTTGTATTTGATGGATTTCCTCTCAATATTTTGAAACAGGCTTGAACTGCTGTGAACTTTCCTTCCTACTGTAACTAATCTTCCCCCAGACTTAGCCATGCACAGAATATCATAGCAGGCATTGCATTACTTTCTAGCATTTACTTTATTTCTCCTACAGCTAAGCTTTTCCAATTAGCCTTGATGAATGGATGGGCACACCTAAATGCTTTTCTGGATGAGAATTGATATGACTCAAATTTGAGAGCAAAAAAAGAGTGGGTTATTTAAAGAGAAGTTTTAGCTGATGAAAGTAAAAAGGTGCAATGTTAGTCAATATAAATCTGCTTTGTTCATTTCTATGAAACTAGAACAATTTTTCTGATATTTTACTTCCTTCATAAAAATAATCTTCTTTAAATACTAGAACGAGTGATTAGGGCTGTTGGGTCGTCGCTGCCACTCCTCGTTAGCAGATCTGTGTTTCTAAGGTGTGATGAGAAGGTCCAACCAGGCTATTATTCACACGTGTTGTTTGGCTGGCTCCACCAGCCTTCATCTGAATGAGTAATAGCACCAGGATTGACCCTTTCACTTTGTTGAAGTCTGCACACTAGTAATTAATTTTTTTCTAAGTTATCTCGATACTATTTTGAATCGTGGCAGATGAACTCACACTAATGAGGAGGATGCTCCCATTTTAACTCCTGCAGCCCGGCTCTATAAATGCTCACACACATATAAACACAGTTCTACACATCCCCATGCCTTTAAGCACACAAACATGCCTACCACATTCATCATTTAACAGTGTTTCGAAATTTAAAACTACTGATGAGCAAAGAGAAAGATGCAGCTCTAAGTCAGTCCTTAAATCATCTAAATTGAACAATAAAAAAGGCCCTAATAGAAATTAAACCGGTGGGTTTGTAAATACAGAAGTGCTGAGGGCAGTGATGCTGCAGGCTGCATCCACAATAGGCTCTCACAAGAGTGATTTCTGTAATTTATTTATTGTCTGGCACTGCAAAGCCAGAAAGCAGACCAGAGAGGTGACACAGATCCCGAGAGTATCTGTGACACCAGTGCTGCTCAGCCAAGTGACACCTGTTGTCAGTGCTCAGCTGTGCTCTGCCACAGCAAGGACTGTTGTTAGGCTCTTCACTTGTTTATCCAACTCGACAGTCCTCATTTCTACACCAGGATTCCTCCATCTAATTAGAGCAGTTATTCTAAGCGACGTAAATAAAACAGAAGAATGTCCCTATTGCATAACATAATCTTTCCCAGGTCCCTCAGTTGCAAACTCTAGTGGCAAATGCCAATTACATGAAATAGAAGAAGGCAAGAGCTCGGGAGGAGTTCTTTATAATTTCCTTTGATAGAAAAAAATTAATTTATGGCTGAATAAAGCTGTTCCTGTCCATTTCTGGATCAGCAAATAAAAAATGTCCCTAGGAAAGACCTTGCACATTTAGAGAAAAACAGGATGGGTAGGGCTGCTCTCTGCCACCCTGTGCTGACCTAATAGATGCTATCTTTAATGCAGAGCGCGTCTAGATAAGGTGGGTACTTTGAAAAGGAAGTTGGATGGGTTAGTGGGTCTCGTGCAGAGGGAAAATTTGTCTCAGTGGCTCTTTAAATCTCTCACTGGGTCTGGTGGAAATTTATGTGCTGGGTTCACACAATTGCATGGCCTTTGGAAAAAGGTGCACTGGCACGTGATGGGGAAAAGCAGTCTGAGGGAACATAACCACCTCTGCTAGACAAATGTCTCAACAGAAGCAGAAAAAAGGAATTTCTGTTAGAGAAATACCAAGCAAAGAAATCCATAGAAAAGTAAACAAGACAAGGAGTTGTTTTGTGGAGATGAAAGCTGTCACTAAAGACAGTAAACATCTGGTTGTGTTGATTACACGTTAGGAGCCAGATGAATCATGTATGACTAAATCTAGCATAAGGCTAGTAGGACTGAAAATATGTCCAGGGTTATATATTTAAAAGATTAGAGTAAGTACTTACACATCTTTAGTAGTCCCTGTAGCACCTAGGAAAAAAAACAAACAAAACAAACATGTTTACCAGATAATGGCATAATCTTCTAAACCAACCAACAGCACAGGAATCATTTTTCTGTCTTTCTGTCCTAAACAGCACAGAAATAGCAACAGAAATTTCTTACTGTCAGAGGACACATTTCTCAGGATTGTTGAGTCTATCCTTAATGATTATCCATCCTATCCCTTAAGTCCATCACGCTTAGGTCTGGGCCAGACTCTCAGTATGTGAAAATGATGCTGCTGTGGACCAGGTGCAGTCACTCAAGATGGGAGCAACACAGGAAAAAAGGAATCTTTCTGAATTTTACATGTTTCACTTAGCTCAGTCCTCTGGTGGTTTTGTCTGCTCCAAAGTTGCCACAACTAACCCTGCAGTCACTCCCAAAAGCCTGATTATTCTGCCATTTGCCGCAGTTGTAGAGCTGGCACTAGGTGTGTAAAATGCTGCCTCGTTCTTCCTGCCAGATAAACACAGTTTTATAAAACAACTACACAGAACTAATATAAACATTGGGACACAATTCATCCAAAGCCCCAGACATCTAAGGAGATCAACCACCCCTAAATTCATCTTGCCATTTAACAAAAAACCGAAGAGACAAAAGCTGCCACCTGGTATAAGTGAGTAGTTTTTTTTTTTTTTGGTGACTCAGATGTTTCTTGCTGGGAGAGAAACATTCACTGAAGTACAAACTCTTTCTTGTTCCTCCCAAGTTGCTAATGTTATGTTGCTCTTGCTAGTATATAATTCAGCTGAGTAACCAGTAAATTATCTCTTCTATTAATTACAGAAGCTAGGGCAGACATTAGAAAAACCTTTCACTTCTCCTTGCCTCTCAGTACTTAGCTGGAAAGGGTGATCTGAGCTCACTCTGAAGAAACTGCAGTAGCCAATCCCAGAGATTTTTTGAGTTTGGAGGTAGCTTGTTCCTCTTTTTCCCATGGTACTTCATTTCTTGGAAAACTTTTATTTTTTCTGCTGCTGAAAAACATCCATAAATAGCAAATACCTTTCATCTCACTTTGATGTGTAAGAATATGCCTTCTGCATTCTTATTTTAAACAAGAGCAAGAAATAGTCCTGCAAGGCTTTCCAGCTCTGTGTACCTGAACGGATTGCTGGAATGGCAGGAAACACCAACCTTTACAGCCAATTCCTGAGCATAACATCATTCCCATTTCCTGTGACTCGACTATCTCTCCTTTTCCCAGCAGCAACACAGACTAGACTTGCATAAGGCTGTACACATTTCTCCTGTTAATCTTGCCTCCAGAGTCAGCAAAATCTCAGTATGGCCATAGGAAGCAGCAGAAACTCCTAATCAAGGTGGAGGGAGTATCTCCAGTCACAATTAGCTCAAGCCCTCACTTTAAAACTTTACTTCTTCTGAGACTTTTTGGCTTTGCAGGCGCATTTATAAAGCACTGCATGTAAACCTTTCAAAGTAATCATGCCCGGGTGGAAGGTGGGCATTGCTGTGGCAGCTCAATCTCTGCTGACACAGGGAGATTTTTTGGTACCAAGGCCAGTTCATCCAGAGTTAGTGCCTTCAGGGCACCCCCCTGGACATCCAGACAGAGCCCAGGCACCAGCAACGCTTCAGACAATGTGAAGTGCCTTTTTGAAAAGCCGAGCTGGAGCGAGCAGGATTTTTAACTTTTTCCACAAGAAACTACTCCTTTGTTGTGCCTGTTCTGCACCAGGGCCATGACTTTCTTATTTTCTTAGTCTAAACTCACTGCAATCAAAATAAGTTTCTCTAAAAAGGTTCATGGCCCTTTTTGAGGCCTTTGCCGAGACTTTTCTTAGTTGAGGTCCCCACCTGAAAATTGTGTCTTCCTTGCCCGAAGTACAGCAAAAGCACAGAGTGTTTAATCCACGAAGGGAAACCTTAAGCTGAGTGAGGAGAGCTGTGCCTGCAGCACTGCCACGCTCCCCAGGGGTGATCCTCCAGTTCCACTCCATCAGGAGCACATTTCAGTGCCAAATCCCTGCTCAGTGTCCTCAGTGCACTGTGGTACAAAATTCTCCCTCTGGAGACAGGAGCTGTCACTCAGAGCCATCAGTGCTCTGACAGTGACACAGCCCTGAACCTGTGCTTGGAAATGTGCCACGAACGTTCACACATGGCAGCACTTGCTTTCTTGGAGTATTAGCAAGGGTACCACTGCTGAAAAGTCGCTGCAGTGTTTTGAAATGTGTTTGGCACAAAAATATTGAGAACAGAGTATGATAAAAACAAATTCACTTTTTAAGAGATGGTTTTTACTTTTATAATAAATTTTAAAAGACATATAAAAAGAAATGCATTGTTTTCTACTTTTTTATACGCATAACAAACCAGTTTGTCCTCACTTCCACTGATGGGATTCCATTTGTTTCAGTGGGGTTATTTCTCATTTTCACTAGCAAAAGTGAAACAAGTGTTTGGTTCAAATTCACTCAAGTACCACTAAGGTACCTGACTATAGATCTGAAAGTATTCCCAGTTAAGAAAGGAGTTTTCTTCCTGTAAGAGTTCTGAGCTTGCAAATGAACATCATTTTAGCTAGGTGTACCATAAAAAAAAATTCTGTGTAAAAACTTTAAAAGATTTTGTTCATTAGGGAGCCTGAACTCTCCTATATATAGATATTAGTTATCAAGGAGCCCAAAACTATCTCAGTCCATACAGATGTGTTTATTTGCAAAGTCCAATCCATTCACCCATTACTTCACTAACATATTTGTCTAACTCTTACATGTTTAGTGAGCAGCACAATTTTATAGCTACTCGAGTTGCTTCTGCCACGAGTTCAGCCAAAAAATCTTGTTTACTACCAATCCACAAACACTCTACAGCTCGCTCCATAGCAGCAAGGCTTAGTGCTCTCATAGATATCATGGTTTGCATATATGACTTGAGAAAAACCTCACACATTTAAAACCTTGCCCACTTTTTCCCCCACTGTATCAACTTGGCCTAAAAAAAGGCAGCATTAGAAGCCTTGTCTCTATAGGCTCTTGTTCGCTTGGCTCTCCAAAACCTGCCTGAACTCAGCAACAGATGGAAGAGTAGCCACAGCCATAAAAAACAGGCAGCACTGAACTGTCCTGAATGACTGCTGTGCTCACACCATTTCCACAGCAGGACCATGGGTGCATTTTGGCATTTGAGAGCTGCAGATGGAGAAGAAAGAGTACAGCCTGCAAATAAACATGGCCCATTCGGCCACACATCGCTCTGAGCCCCAGTGATTACAGAAGAAACACATTTGAGAGCAGAGGAGCTGTGATCCACCCCCCCCCCAAAAAAAAAAAAAAAAAAAAAAAAAAAAAAAAGCAGCCCAGAGCATTTATGCAGTCATAAATCAAAAAGAAGAAGAACATATCCCAAAGTATCTTCCATTCAGTGAGAGGGGTTTTGCTCTTTCACAACAACAGCAGCTTCTCTTGGTGACAGTGCAGGATTTCAGGACTAATGCTAAAGGTGGTGGGAAGACATTGATAACCACAGATGATGTTCCTCTGTGCTGAGAAATGCATCATGAGTGAAGGTGAGAGGCAAAAGCTTCAGAAAAACATAGCATGAGAAGCAGCCGCTCACATGAATAAACACATGGATTAAAAACACCAGTATCTGACTTTAGAGCAGATGACAAATCATTTTCCTATTATTTTTTAATGAACAAAGTCCTATGACATTTTTTTGCACATACTTCAAATTGTTACAAAAAGCAAATAAAACCCCTCAAAATGATACATAGGCACATGCATCTGTTAGGATTACAAATGAGTTTTCCTACTGTGGTCTCCTTTCGGATGTGCTCCAACAGTCAGCAATATGGAAGCATGTTCTATCAATGAATTTATTCTGTTTATACCCCATTGCAACTGAGGACAGAATTATATCAATTTGCTTCAAATTGATTACTTCTTCAGCTCCTCAGGTAGGAGTTCTGTACACGGACTTGATGTGATCAATAGAATGGCACGATGATTTCCTGGGCATTCCACCAAACTTGAAGTTGATAAATCTGTTAAAACTTGGTGTGAAAGTTCCCCTTCATCATAACTTGACTGGATTTGAAGCTTTCCACAGACTAACAGCTTCTCTATGTATTTAAATTAAGGTTAGACTGACAGCCTCCAAAGAGTACCATAATTCAAGGTGCTGTCATCGCTACTACAATAGATACGGAAAGGAGGAGGCATTGAAAAATTTTTAGTGAAGAATAACTAGAATAAAGGGAAATGCCTTAACTCAGAAAAAAAAAGTAAATTAATGTTTAAGAGCATATTTTTAAAGACAAAAAAAAAGAGCTATTTTTGAGCTTCTAAAACTCCAGGAAATAACATGAAAGTAGCATATGTAAAATGAGAAGACAAAACATAAGGAATATGGCAAGTTGAGAATTTTTTTTTTTTAAAGTATAATCAATCCATAGTAAATACATAAAATAGCTTGGTAATTTAAGAAGGCTATATATTTATCAATTTACTCAAATAACTGAAGTTGCCATTTCTCAATTGAAGAGCTTTTTGCCACTGTCTGATACTCTGGAAAGAACATTTGAATGCTGTGAGTGATATTGGTGTTCTGGAGTACTGCACCACAGACTGAAATGCTATTCTAGATCACGTCTATTAGTTTAGATCTCACAGACCATAGAGCTGAAGGCTCTGATGTCATTCTAGCCATGCAACAGAAGATAATATCATTAGCTGAGCTATCACCATATATACATCTGCTTAGGAAAAATCAAATTAGGCCACAATAGAAATTTTACCAGAGTAAGAAAATGGGGATTGGTGTAACACATTTAATATATTCTGTGAAATACGCTACAATATTATTCTTAGTCATATGATATGACAGAGAGTGTTACAGGTTAATTACATGTTATGTACCTCTAGCTTTGACATTATTGACTATAGCACAGTCATAACTTTAGCATTAAAGATGTAGTCATGCTGTGCATGCCACAAAGTCTTCACATCTTTCGGTAAAATTGTGAGTTTCTTTAAAAGCTCAAGGACTTAGAATAAAAATGGAAAGTCTTCTCCTTCCCCTTTACAAAATAAATTTATTTTTATTAGACACACTTTGTAAGGAATGTTAAATGAAGTAAATAAATAGTAGACATCTGACGTCTTACTTTTATTACCAGCTGTTTGTTATTTTAAGACCAGAGGCTGCACAGAGTAATTCCTGACTGACAGTGGTGAAAGTGAGAAGAGAACTGGACCTTTCAGAGCTGCATTTGATTTGGAGAGGTCTATCAGTGCCACAGTAATAATTCCATTATACTAATGATATGTTTTACATGGCATTGTTGGTTTTCACCTGCGCTAAGCCATCGGAGATTCGTGGACTATTTCTAAAGAACATGCAAAAGGTTACCAAAAAATGCAAGTTCAAATATTTTATGTGTAACAGTACAACTAAGTTTAACTATCAAAGGGGTCAGATCTTCAGTGAAAGTATTTTATGTATCTAGAAGCCAAAACCTGTAGAAGACAACTACCTCTAATGCAACGGGACACATTTAAACAAACTTTGAGTTCAAAATAATTCCCTAAATAATACTGCTGTCAGAGTTAGTCTATTTGACATTCACCCATTTGTACCCTGGTACAAGTTCCACAGGGCAGACAGATCAACATTAATTTGGAAACTACCACAAATGGACTAATAATCAACTCAACGTTTTTGCCTGAACTTCCCTGAAGCTTGCAGTGGTGTTTTTACCCAGCAAACAGAAATGGGATGTGAACAAGCATCACCCCAGTGGCATGAAGCTACACTGGTCATACATAGAAAGAACTTCCAGTCACAGCAACGTGGGGATCAACCAAAGGGAGAGAATTCCTGTGTGCAAACAGGACAGCTCTAACGAGAGCACTGAATGTTCAGTAAAATTCACACTGCATTCTTTATGGATGAGAGAGGCCTCAGATACATGGACATAGCACCTAAAACCTAACTTACAATCATCTAACAGCAACCGAGTAAGGAACGGCAGAAAAGCCATTCTCCTCAGAGTGTGAAGGGCAGAGTTGAACAGGTAAAGCAGCAGCACACCCCACAAATGTGCACACATCTGTACACCCTCGAGAAGGCAGCACCATTCCCACTCACAGGCATGGCCAAAGTCAGGACTAGCACCACCCAAGGCACCACTGAAGCTCTTGTTAAAGCAAGTTGAAACAGTAAGAGATGGGGACCCAGTAATTCTGAGTGGTCCAACCATTTTTTTTCTGTGTATTTTCAAGAGGTGAAAGCTCACAAGTGGATCTGAAAGACTGAATAAAGGCATTGGAACAGGTGGCAATGTTTGCCAAGTGCAGCTAGGATGAAAAATGATTGAGAAATGCTCGTATTATAATTACAGGGTGATGGTCCACTTATCAGTTTCCATGTACTTTCCTTTTCTGCGGGGGCTGGGGGCAGGAAGAGCACAACAGCACCATCTTCCCAGATTTTATCTCCTTGGAAAACAGCAATGAACAAATAAGGGAGCCAGCTGGACGCACCAGCCCGCCGAACACATTAACATGCATGAAACCTCAATCATGGAATACACTCCAACTTCTCCAACAAGCAAAGGAGAAGATGTGGCACAAATTCATTTCAGAGGTGGCATTCGTGGCCTTATAGGGAAGCGAAGAGGATGGAGGGATCCTTACGTCCAGCTCCCGGCCTGGGCTCGCCCTGCCTTGGGCAGCTCCTGTCGGAGGTGGCGATTCCAGCGACAAGCGGGCACCGGAACGCCGCCGGTGCCCGCGGCAGGCCACACCACCCTGTCTCCCCTGAGCAAGTGCATCAGCCTCGGCAGAGGGAGATGCTCTGCCAGGAGGGCGGGCAGCGATTCCCGCGGCTCGGACGGGCATCCCCCGAGCCGGGGCTGCATCGCCGCCGGGTGCGGTGCGTGCCCGCCGCCCCCGCCCGCAGTGCCCGGGGCTGCCCGGCCCGGGGGATGCTCGCCCCCCGCCCGCAGTGCCCGGGCTGCCCGGCCCGGGGGATGCTCGCCCCCCGCCCGCAGTGCCCGGGGCTGCCCGGCCCGGGGGATGCTCGCCCCCCGCCCGCAGTGCCCGGGGCTGCCCGGCCCGGGTGATGCTCGCCCCCCGCCCGCAGTGCCCGGGGCTGCCCGGCCCGGGGGATGCTCGCCCCCCGCCCGCAGTGCCCGGGGTGCCCGGCACGGTGATGCTCGCCCCCCGCCCGCAGTGCCCGGGGCTGCCCCGGCACGGTGATGCTCGCCCCCCGCCCGCAGTGCCCGGGGTGCCCGGCACGGTGATGCTCGCCCCCCGCCCGCAGTGCCCGGGGCTGCCCGGCTCGGGGGATGCTCGTCCCCCGCCCGCAGTGCCCGGGGCTGCCCGGCCCGGGGGATGCTCGGCCAGCCCAGCCCAGCCCAGCCCAGCCCGGCCCGGCCCGCAGCCCTGCCCTGCCGTACCTCGGCCGCCCGCGCCGCTGGCCGTGGAGTTGCCGCAGCCCATGGGCGCTGCCCTGCCCGCGCTGCGCTGCGCCCGCCGTGCCGAGCGGTGCGCTCACCGGAGACAGCCGGCGGGCGGAGCCGGGTGGGAGATAAAGCCGCGGGGACCCCTCCTCCTCCTCTTCCTCCTCCTCCTCCTCCTCTCCCCACCCATCGCCCGGGAAACCGCCGGCCCCGAGCGCCGCCGCCCGGCCCCAGCCCCGGCCCCGCACCGCACCCCCGTTCGTCCCCAAGGAAAGCCACACTCGCTGTCCGGCTGTCCCCTCGGCCGGACGGGCAGCTGCCAAGCCGGAGATGGGGCTCAGCCCAGGCTCAAGCCTGCGGGACTCCGAACGACCCTCGCCCGCAGGCAGCGAGCGCAGAGCCTCCCCTGGCAGTGGAGATGCTCCTCGGCTCACGGGAGCTTCGGGACACCCCTCACTGACCAAGGAGAACATCGGTGTAACCGCAGGACCGGGCTGCAAACCCTGCATCTGCTGTCAATAACATCCCCATCACTATTGTAAGCAAATCTTTATCGATTGGTTTGGGTATTTCTCTTCTTACAAGGAACACGATGGTGAAGCTGAAGACCCATTGAGTTGAGAAAAGCTACAAATTGACTTTCCCCAAGTAATAGCAGCAGCACTGAGAAACATGAAAGATAAGCTTACAAATTCTTCAAGCAATCATTTTCCTTCAACACTTGTATCATTTACCAAAACGAATTTGACTTTCTGTTAACCCGAGCCTGTCTTCCACACAGAGGAGTAAAACAGTTTAAAACCTTGATGGCTTGCTTGCTCTTCCTCCATCCTCAAATGACCACGAAGCTTAAACCAAATGGATACATCCAGATACAACTGCAAACACTCTACACAGAGAGATAATACTGCTACAACAGATTCGATTAAGGGCTCAGAAAGATGTTTTAGGGGTGTCATAGAAATACTCATATGAGCATCACATATGCGTATGACTGGTAATTGTCTGCAACAAAAGGACAAAAGGATATAAAGTGCTGCTGCCTGACCTTGCAATCTGTTCAAAGAGGGGGAAAGAAGACATTACAATTCTCTTACAGGCTTCCCAAAAAATACACATTAAATCAAAGCAGCTCCATAAGCAGCAGAGACAATGACATCAAGTCTCCTATGGATTTTTGCCCTGGGGAGGAACACCTACATGGGCTCACTGATGTCCACCTCAGGACAGGGTGTAAGATCTCCCTCCTCTGACTGGCCACCTATTTTCTTGTCAATTGTAGAAAGTCACTATTTTCAGGGTCTTTGTCTATACTTTCCTGACAAACTGCCTGAACCTGAACAATCAGCTCAAAATTTAATAAGACAGGGCTAATGGGTACATAGGTAAGGCCACAAAATCCTTCACCACCACCACCCCTAAAGCAGAGAGACAGCGCAAATGTGTGCATTTTTCTTCAGAAAAAAATCTCACAAAGAGGTTCAAAGCCACCTCTTTTTGATGGCCAGTTTTCTGAAATTCACATATAGAAAAATAAACCCTCAGGCCAAGCTTTCAGCACCAAGCATCAGCCCAAGGTAAATTTTTTAATGGCAGAGTTAAGAAGGAAGAAAGGATGCTCTGAAAGCAAGGCTGAAAGCCATGCTGCTTAAGGTCCCATGTGGTTTTCTATTACAAAAACAAACAAAAAAATCCCAGCAATCCACACTGACCATAGGCTTGCCACATTTTGAGGTACCTATGAATGTATTTTTAATATGCAATTTACCTTGAAGGAAGCAGTTGTGGTGAGCACAGAAACTGAGCCATGTCCTCACATATGAGAAGAGGCAGCTGGGAGGCAAAATCCCCTGGAGATGCCTCGACACCAAGCCATTTCCCTGGCCAGAAGGAGAAGATCTGAATCTGGTTCAGAAACCTGCAGTAGCATTAAGGATGACAGAAAGATGATGTCACTTCTTAGTGTTCTCACTCCTTTCACAAGTTCAGTGTAGGACACATGAGCCAAGCCCTGTGTGCACAAACCCAGGGCTGCATGAAGTTCAGTAAGGCAAGAAACTTGCAGCACACCATCCAAAGCTGGAGTTAGTAGCAGTTTCAGGGGAGTCAAGACAAAGGAAATGTGATGTATTCCTCTGTATACTGTCTGGGATTGCCATGAGTCAGTGCCTCTCTCGGCAGCTCTATTGTAGTTGCCTCCTACTTCAAATGGGAAGGCACACTTTCATTTCAACTCTACTTGTGTTTTACACAAACAGAGCTTTTCACTTTATTACTGAGAATAACTGGTAGCAAAATACAGCCACCTAAGCAGGTTAATTAAATGAACACTTGACATTAAGGGAAGGGAGTTTGCTGTTCACTGCATCAGCAGACTCTTGGTGTCTGCCATCACACACCCTGTGTGCTTCATCTCCTCTGTGGAGGACTGGGAGATGGATGGCTGTGAACTTCTGTAAGTATTTCAGAAGGTGTGGTGAAAAATAATTGCATTATTCTTTCCCTAAAGCAACAAAAATTTTGCCCAGCTGGGAAAACAGGTTGATTGATGGGATTATCCAAATCTGAAATTCCAGTGATTTTCCCTTTTTGGACATTTTTGCTAGTCTGAGTGTTTGAAATCCAAACAATCTGTCTGTCAAGCTAGTATGCAAGTCTATGGAAAAGGATCTTTAAAACCCTTTACTTCTGGGTATTAGGGAACAGCCCTTATTTGCACAACAATATATACTTTTAAAAATCCTTTTTCATATAAATATCCACACAGAAACCTTATGCATCCATGATTTCTTTCTAACAAAACATTTGCTTACAAAGGCTTGGATCTCAGCTTATGCAAGTGTAAGAGCTAGACTTTGATGATCCTTGTGGGTCCCTTCCAACTCAGGATATTCTATGATTTTATAGAAAACATACAGTGCTAATTAGCATCTTCTGGATAGTTTCTTTTGAACAGTTTATTTTAGATATGGATATTCTTAAAACCACAAATGCCCTGAAAATATTGTCAGTTCTTTATCAGTAGTTAGCATCGTGAGATGAATTCTTTCCTAATCAAATCTAGAACAGGAATTCAGTTTAGGCCAAACTTGCCCTCTTTAAGAGTTGCACTGCAAATATGTGGTCAGAGTTAACCAACCAGGGGTTGTTTGTTTTACGTGTCAATAAATAAAGACTAATACAATAAGGTATTAAATTACTTACATTAACATAAAGAGGGGGGAAAATCAAGAACTTACTAGTAAAAGCTATTGTGATTCCACAGCCCTTGACGTTGCTCACTACCTGGCAAAGGGAGATACCTCTACATTGAGAGGACCTCTACATTGCTGGGGACATTTCATTCTTAACAAAAAGGGTTAACCAATTTGATTTGGGTTACAGAAGCCAAATGACAATTATTACAAAACCCAGAGGCCAACAAAAAGAAAAAAACCTACAACCCCACCATGTTTCTACACTATTTTTTAATAATGGCTATATTGTGAAAGCACTTGGTCACACCAGTCTGACCCCAACTGTGCAAGGTACCATCTGGACACACAATGAATGTTCATCTTTGCTGGCAGTCAGAAACACAAGAAATAGCTGATGGATGAGATAATAGAGAAGCCAAAGTAGGAAGCAGTGAGATAGCATTACTATTTATAAAATGGAAGTGCCTATCAAGAACAAAAAAAAAAAAAGGCGTATCAGGTCAAAGGAAGGATCCACCTTGTTCAGAATCCTGCCTCTGACAGCAGCTGAAAGAACACAGGAAACTCATATGGAATGTATCCCCAAACCCTCCCGTCTTCCAGCATTTGCAGGTCACAGTCAGCCTCAGGCAGATGTGATTGCCATATATTTAGCAACCCTTAACACATTTCTCCTCTATGAACCTGTTCCACCAACCCTTGAACCCACGTAAGGCCCTGGCACTCAGAGCATCCTGTGTCCCACCTCTCAACCACATGGGAATTGAAGAACCTAATTTGTTTGCTCTGAGCCTGGCTCCTGCCCACTTCAGCTGCTGGAGGTTTGTTCCTTGTATTGGGATAAAAGAATCAATTCCCCACCTCACACCATTTATGATTTTTGTTCCTGATAGCAGAATAAACACCAGAATAATCAATAAGCCATGTTCCCTGTCCTCATCCTTAGCTAGCAGCAGTGACAGCAAGCTGCCATTTCCTGGCAGCTGATCAATAGGTAGCTAACACACTTTGAAAGAGATTTTCTGTGGAAGGATTCAGAAACCCCACTTTACAGATTGGTTCTGCCAGTGACACCAAGCTTATATGAGAAGCGGGGCAGAGACCCTGCATGGAGGGAGCAGCCAAACTGCTTTGCCCATCACAGACTTCTTGTAATCCATGCACTGTGTCCCCCCTTGCACTCCTTGTTGGCAAGGAGAAAATGTGATAAAGAGCTTTCTACGTGCCCCTCTCTTCCTTTTTCTGGCTGCCTGGCAGCCCCACACTGCCCATGGAAGCTTTTCAGCACCAGCCCCACACTTCTCTGAGCCCTGGGCTGGTCGAGCCACCATCTAACCCAAAATGATCCACATGGCATTATTTATTGTGGCAACACAATGAGGGACAGAACCAAACTGCAAGAACTTAAGAGGAAAAGCAATCTGTCTTTCTTCTTGCGTGACAGTGGAAAATTTGACTTGAATATTTCTTTTAAATGAAAATGATGACTCCTTCTATTAAAAGAAAAACCCATAAAACAGTAGAATGTGTAGGTTTATAATGGTCCATGGAAGCAGAATTTAAAAATATGATTTAAACACTTTATAGCAAAAAAAGAGTATTTGCCAAGACCAAGGGTTTTCTTTCATCTTAAGCCAAGAATTTAATTTATCTATCTATTCCTGCTTTCATGAAATTCTCTGCACTAATAAAATTCTCATTATTGGGCCAAATCAGATATGAATTGAGACAAAATCAATTATATCCCCTAAAACATATAGTAATCAATGAACAAGGAACCTGATGGCCAGCCAGGGAGAAACACAATCATATCATTAAACAGAAGGCCAATAAGTGCCAAAGAAAAGTGGATATTCTGCTAGTGGATATGCCAGCTTTACAAAAATTTCTCCCCCCCCCATCTCTGACAGAATAAATAGCAATTAATTTTGCAATAATTCTTTCTGAATGTGATTATCATCCATAGTAATGAAACACCCTTTGCTTTTAAAAGCTTATGGGGCATATGATTCTTAGCTGATTCACAAGGTAGAAATGGAGTTCAGGATTAAAACTTTCAAAGGTAAGTTGATGGGGAGGAAATAAGCCACAATTCAATGCTACTGTGTTCACATCAGGGCGATGTATGCTCCTAAAATGTCTGGATTTTAGCAAACAGACCTGAAGACTTTGCTGTTGAGCTCAGCTATTACCCACTCCCTGCAAAGATTTTTCCTTCAGAGTTATTTTCAGGTGCCCTTGAAAATAACAAATGGCCGAACGCTTAAATTGGATATTCAGAAACAGTCTGGAATCCTTTCTGTGCCCAAAAGGTTGATACATATGATGCATTAGATTCTTCTATCAGAGGTTGTACAAAAATACAGGCGATAAGTAAGAGTGCTTTTTACCTCTGAGATCACTCAAGCTTCATTTCACTATCTCTGATAACAAACAGTCTCCCAAAGGTCTATTCCAGAGGAGAAAAGCATCTTACTCTCTTATTTTAATACACTATGCAGACAGATTAATCTCTTTCCTGTCTCTCACTTTATAAATTAATTTGCAAGATGCAGCTAAATCAGCTTTTCAAAGGTAGGATCACAAAATGACAAGATGAAAAAATGGCAAAACGCTAGAGAAAGGACCTTTATACTGAGCTGTCATGAAGATGTTTCCCTTTGAAACAAAATGTGTGCATCCCTCAGGCACATGTGAGCCTAACACACACTTGCTCCATTTGAAAAGCTGGAATTCGTGTAAGACAACTGCATCTAGATCCATGAGAGGAAACTCTCTTTGCCTCAGAACTGTGGATAAGAAAGGCACATCTCTTGTTTGGAGTCCCACACTTTTATTTCAAGAGGCCCTTCTGCACACATAGCTCTTATTTGTGCAGTATCGTGGGAAGATGATACCCCTGCTTTATTATGTTTTATTTTCATGCACTTTTTCAGATGTCAATTCTTCCTCTGTTGTTGATATAAATTTCCATTACAGTTTTCCACACATAATAATTGCTTTTGCCCTATATTGGTAACGATGCCAACCAGCACAGTCGCTGCCTTGTTTTTGTATGCAGGGTGCCTGCAGACTATAGAAACAGCAGACACATCCTCACAATGAAAAATGTCTTCATCAAAGCTGTATATTTATCCACCTCTGCTTAATTAATACCTTAGCTTTTGAAAACCTAGGGAGGCTAAAATCTGCCAGTATTTTTACAGTAGCTATATATAATTCACACTGAGTGGGACTTTCATAACTCGCATGTGCCTTTTTATTGAAATAATAGAATTCTGCTTCAGCAAACACCAGCCAGGTTAAAAAAAGATAAATGTACATCAAAACAGCACCTCTCTATCTAAATATTGGTTTAATATAAGAGGATGCTAATAATTATGATTAATGGAAACTTCTGTCATGCTAGGCATACAGCAAACAGAAGTTCTTACAATGTGGAAGCAGTGTGTGTTAGGTCATTAAAAAAAAAATAAAGGCACCCACAAATACCAACTATATATCGTGCTATGACTGCTTTTAACACACAGTTTTAATGAGAATGTGGTTTTTGACAGATAAAATACCAGCAATTTTTAAGTACTTAAAGGAGGCTCTTGCATGCATAATTTCAAATATTTGTAAGAGCAGAGTATTTGTACCCATGAACTGAAACAAAGTGTGAGCAATCAATAGGAGTTACATGGTGTCCTCACATGATGTTCTCATAGGAGACATCC
This sequence comes from Acanthornis magna, assembly GCA_036785705.1. NCBI lineage: Eukaryota > Metazoa > Chordata > Aves > Passeriformes > Acanthizidae > Acanthornis > Acanthornis magna. The sequence goes on along the minus strand of JAWUZG010000027.1, from coordinate 752,968 downwards.
TTTTAGCACCTATGTAAGGGTGACAAACTCCTCTCATTTCTATTAATAAAGATTAAGCAATTTACCCTTGTTAAACACAGAATCAGCTTCTGGATCCACAAGTAGAGGCCAGTGGTAGAGAGAGACATAGAAATGGATCGTTTGAGAATTTCTGCATTAAATACTTTATCTAGTTTCATTTATTACAGGTTTAGCAGCAAAATGGAGGCAAGACACCCAAACCAACTGTTTAATATATACCTGAAATCACTCCCAAAACATTGGTATTTTATTTATTAGTGTTTGCATTGCATTTCAAAATTCATGACTTGGGGCTCCCCAAAGGCATGGAATTGTATGAAAATTATGAATTTAGCTTAAAATAATTGGTGTGCAGATTAAACTCTTCGATTTCTGACAGTGAGCATTTAGGGTTCAAGGACTTGTTTTTCTCCTTTCTCCACAATGAGAAGGGCCAGTCCTTTTCCAAGCAACCCCAAATCTCTCCCATCTCATAACAAGAAGCACGTGTCCCTCTGGAAGGTGACAGGGAGCTGACAGTCCCTCACAACAAACCTGCTCTAGAAGGCTGTGACATGGGGAAAGCACAGGTAAAGCACATCAATCCTAATGCACAGCAGCATCAACGAGACGAGCTCTGGACTCAAACCTAACAATGACCAGAGCACTAATTTGAAACGAAGCCACTCTTTTTTGATTTAGTTTTCAAAGTACTGAACATTGCTCCATTTGGCAATGCTACAATGCAGTGTAAATCAAATCTAACAGAACCTCTGAATTTCTGTATGCACAAGCAGTTCTGTTCAGGGGAGGGATGGAAACTTCTCTTTTGTCACAGATTTCTTCCAAAGTTAATTTAAACACTGATGAGAACATTTTCCATTGCATTATTATTCATGTTCTCACAGTCACAGATACGATACTGCTCTTCTGTTTGGGGCTTTTTTCTTTTTGCTATTTCATACAAGTTTAATTTGAGAGGGTAAAAAACTAATTAGAAACCATTGGCCTCTTCTGACAAAAAACCTCCGCATATTATTAGGTCCTGTTGACTCTGACTGCAGTACATTCTGTCTGCAAGATTCATGGTTTTCACTGAGAGATACTTGCTGACCTAGGATCTTGTCAGCACTTATGTTTACAGAGTATTTAAAGATAATGACTGTATGTGACCCTTGAACTAAATGTTCTGGTTTTAAAATGTGAAAGAAAAACAAAGAAAAGCAATGTGTTACCATAAATGAATTTGAAAGGACTGGGAAACTATTTACTGACCCAGCCAACATTTATATGCCTGATTAATCTCCAGGAATCTGACAGGGTAAACACAAGTTCCTAAGTTTGCAGGACTGGAGCTGGGTTGTCAAGTGCACAGGTAACATACGGCATGGCTGCAGGGTTACAAACCACCTGCCTGCACGGCAAATCACAGGATGGAAAGCAAAAGGGCTGCAAGGTAAGTTCTGCACAAGTTCAGGTGATCGAGCAGTCACATATGGTGGGCAATTTATAGCCCTAAAGCTGCCCACAGCCTGGTGAGACAGTTCACCTTGCTTGTACCTTGCTCACGGTGACCTCTATCCTGGGAAAATACTGAGAGGGGTTTGCCAGCTGGAAGAATTACTTTGCTAACAGCAGCAGTTGGGGCCTGCTGTCAGCCTCCTGGGGCTGTGCTCTCACCCATGCTGTAAGAGCAGCAAAGACACTCTCAGGGCTACCAATCTACAAAAGGCAATGACGATATGTGGCTTGCAACCTCTTCAATAATGATTCAGCTCTGCTCCCCTCATCCTCCTCACTGGCCCCTACTACAGCAAGCCACCAGCAGCTGTGCTGGATGGAGTGTGTCCATGCAATGCTGCAGAATTCCAGCTTTCTGGCAAGCCCTTCGTTTGCAGCAGCAGGTCCAGTCATATGACAGGAAAGGGTTTCCAGAATTTGGCTTTCTCCACACAGCAGAAGGACTTCTAAGTAGCCGACACAGGAAGAAAAATTGGAAACATCTGATCTTGCGACACTGGAAGCATCTGAGCACTGTGGAGGAACACAGAGGTTGTGGGAGGGTTCCTGCTGAGCCAGACTGGGGTGTCCAGAGCTGCTGCCTGGGCAGCAATGCAGCACTGCATTTTCCGTGTGTGACTGCACTTGCTTGTGTACTTGTGCTCCCGACATTGGCTCGGCAGCCTGCTGGGAGGAGTCACTGCCCAGCAGGAAAAAAACAGATTGTGTATCAGTGCCCATTTGGGGCTGTCTAGAGTTTCCTTATTGCTTTCTGTATCAACCTCTGGGTTTCTTGCTGTTTCCCTAAAAATACAAAATGACATCCCATTGCACCACCACATGCTGCTCTGCCTGTGCCCTGGGCAGCACAGACAGGCTCTGCCCAAGGGGGAAGAAAGCAGCAGAGCTGTTTGGGGCCTCTGTGCTCTGCAGTGGCCCCAGTGATGGACCCAGACCCCCTTGTGCTACTCTGTGTACGGAGAACAAAGAGTCCAAACAGAAAACAGGAAGAGCAAAAATGATATCATCATGCTGGCAGACTTTTGTGGACTTCTAATAGGCCTTAAGGTATGTTCTGCTGTATATAAATGTTAAGATATTATCATTCAGCATTTTTAGCCTAACCAGCCATGGAAAGATGCAAGGCAAGGTGAATCAAAGAGAGTGATCAGAATAAAGACAGCATGAACTTTTCAATTGTGTTCACAAGGAAACACAAAAGTGCAGGGCTCGATTGGTTCACATAATCACATGATAAAATAATTAGACCAAGAGCTGGCTTTAGACACAGTGACAACATTTAGTGAGTTTGTTTCTGATATTTGTATTGACCTTGTGAAGACTACAGAAGCAGGTTCCCTCTGACCCTAAACTGACAGTCTTTTCTGCAGATCCAGACTGCATTTGAATGTGGTATTTTGACTTTTGACAACCTTTATGTCTAACAGGTTATTTACTGGCACTTCATAATCATATGTCAGGCACCAGATGTCTCTTATTTTAATGTACAGAATCATACCAGATATGCATTTCTTTGATGAAGTACCTGTATTATTCTTTCTGTCACTTCTTGTATTTCACCCAAAGATTTTTCACCATTCCTTAGATAGCCCTGAGCTCCTTTGGACCATCACCTGAAGCAGAAGGTTAGGGAGCAACAAACATCACTAAAACAACAGCTAGAAGGAGGAAGAAGCCTGTATATTGACATTTGCACCACAAAACCCTAAAAATTTGAGCATAAAATATTCCAATAATTCTCCAATGAACTACCCATTCTCTCATTGTTCCTGTTTCTTGCAAAGCAAATGCAAACTGTTAAATCAGATGTCCTCCATCGGACAAGGCCCCAGACAAAAAGTCATGGCAGCACTATCTGAGTCCACGCAGCACAGGGCAGAGGCAGCTGTGGAGGAAGGGGTGGCAGCACCTCTGCCTGGTATTGTCATCAGTGACTCCAGCATTCAAAACCATATTTTTATTCTGGATCTGGGTGGAGGCTGCTGCTGTGCTTGGTTGCATGAGGGGACTTAATAGTCTGTAAATTACATGAAATTAAAGATGGCAGTTATACCCTTCACCTTCAATGAGGTTTTAATTAGATCCATCCCACTAGCCAGTCCATCTGTGCATATCCATTTCGGCATATTACTAATGTGTTTAATGGAAATAAACAAAGCCATGTGTTTTACGTTAAAACAAAGAACATGACATCTTGGTTACACAGCAATTAATAATTTCAGTGGAATTTTATTTCAGCCCAATATTATGTTATGGGTCATACACAGAATCACAAGATACTCCTTTTCCATGTGTCTAAGACATCTCCTGTACATCAGATGCCCTATAATTAATTTAACCAGTAATTTATTCAGATATTATTCAAAAATTTGGTTTGGGATGCTTCTGGTAGTGAGAGTACTAAGAGTCTTTTTCACATCTTTCATTTGTATTCATTTGAAGCAATTTATTGCCACTATCATATAACATATCCTCTCTATTTTTATATATGTATTTATACAAAGCTGCACAACTTATGGTAAATTATTACATGTCTAAAGTCATCTGTAGTTCAAGAATTTCTTCGTTACTAAGCACAAAGAAAAATATGAGAAACTTTGTTAAATGCATAAATAGACTCAGCTGACTTAGCAAACATGTGACTACCACACCACTGCTCAGAAATTTCTTGTAAAGTATAAGGTAGGAAGCCAAAAAGGAAGCATAATGCAATATGTTCTTTAAAGTTATAATGGAACATATGAGAAAGAAGAAACAATGCAGTCTGACTTACTCTGTAACTAGCCTAACCAGAAAAAAATAATTACAGTCAGCTCTCCATTAATACTGGGTGGATTATCAAATTTGGAAATAAATTAGGCTAAGGATGCACAACAGCTGCCTTGTTTCCAAACAGTCCAATTAAAGCTGGCAGGGCTTATTAACTCATGCACAGCACCATCCAGGCTTGGCGCTGCTGGGCAGGTGGGTGGCAAAGCACTTGGGCAAAGCTGGGGGTGTGGCACTGAGACCTTCAGTTCTGCACAAGGCACGGCCCAGCTGCCACCTCACACCATGGTCCTTTCTGTCACCTGGCAGACTGGGCTGGCTGCTCACCAAGAACAAGAACAAGACTGTCCCATGTAAAATCTCAGATTCAGGTTTGAAGATGCACCAGTTTCTGTGGGCCTGCAGTAATACTGGAAGATTTTATACCATTTTGCCAAGGGATTTGTTTAGCAGACAAATCTCAAATTTACAGATGAATTCAAACTTTCTTCTTTCTTTTAAAATTGATCATTCTCTCAACTGTGAGATTTTTTTGACTACAGTCAGGGTTTTGCTGGAAGGAAACATCATCTTTTCTTAGAAACAATACAATTAGTTTATGTAATGAATTACTTCATACTCAACACTCAATTATTTATTGATTTTACCTGATGCTGTGATTTCTTACAAGTTTTATAAGCAGTATGTATCAATTTAATTGCAGCCCTTCCGGGTTTTTTTCCTTAAGTTTTCACACTCTAAGAGCCATTTCTCTTAACCAAATCATCTGTAGATTTCAGAATGCACGCATACAAATTAATTGGACTGCTTCCTGGAAGTGATCTCCAGTGTTCCATAGGTACAGTGTTCCCAGAATGGCTGCAAGAACACTCTTCACTAGCAAGACTTTTGGTAGTAGCTGAATACACTGCATTCAATACCTGTATATAGAACATGGAAACTCAGAAAACCCAGAAACAGCATTTTCTTGTGTCAAAGGATGAGACACCTCTACCTAAAGGTCTGTCCATGAACAAGGTACATAACTTTTTTGTAATACTGCTACTGTTTTATAATACTGCTACTAAATAAACTGTTGGAATGTATGGAGGTAGTACTACAGGTTATTTTAATTCTTTTAGAAATGTTATTTGGAGTTACCAAAACTGAAAAAATTCTTGAGACTCAATAACACCAAGTAACTGGGAAATTAATTTCAACTACTAACAGGCAATTTTTTAAAATTCAAAACCACCTGGACTGCATTGGGAAAGTTCAATAAAAACATTTTGATCACTATAAATAAATAATCTGCCAAGTTTATTGCTGTGTAAGGAATGATGCAATGAAGAGTGACAACTAGTAAAAAGCATCACCCTTCAGTAAGTTAATGAAGTGCTTTTTGTTTTATTTAAATAAAACTAGTAGAACCTGTTCTGGAAATAACTATCCTTAAGCTCAGAATGACAAGAAGCTTCCACTCTTGAACCTTAGACTAAACAAAGCCATCAAAAGGAAGAAGACAAAACCTGACAGGTGATTGCACCGATGTGAAATAAAACCACAAACCACTTTGATGCTTTCCTGGTGCAGGAAATACTTCAAGCCAATGGGTAAGAGCTGTTGCTGAACTATTTCAAGACTAGAGGGGGAAAGAAAAAGGCAAGAGTTGTAACTAAAGTATTTGGGAAATATTAAAAAATGCCCTGAAGCTAATTTAACAGATACAGAAAAGCTGATGAAGCGTGGTTTTTGTAATTCTGCATGAATTTCAAATAACACAAAAATCTCTGATGAAAGAAAAATAAGACTTAACATAGACTGACAAAATTGGCTCAGATGTGATCATGGATTCTTAAGCCTAACGCCTAACTAGTGCCCTACCTCGTATTCTGTAGAAAAAACCAAAACTGCTGACCTCTTTTCACCATTCTAAAATTCTCTGAAACATTATTACGATAAATCCGTGTCTATTTTTATTTCCTCTTTATGTAAACACATAGTCATCCTTGGTATTTTTGGTATCAGCAGCAGATTTTTATTATGGTTCAGTGTCTTTATTCAGGTGGGAAAAGGGACTGAATGTGAGCCCTCTGTTCTTACTCAAAGGCCTGGAACAGCGAGTCCAGCTTCAGCACTGGCGGAGCAGTCCCACTGTTACGGCTTGGCACATTGGGTTAAAGGTCCCATCACGAGCTTCAGGAGCAATACCAATCAATGTCAGACAGGCAGAAATACCTTCGCCAAAAATTACAGGGTTCAATGGTCTTTCTCATACATAATTAAAGCAAATGATTATCCACCTGATCTGCAAAGAGTCTTTTAATCAGAAATAAAGGAAATCTTTATTAGCAATCACCTTGTCATGTAAAATGTTTGCTACTGCTTAAGAATGACAGAAGTGGAAAAATCCACTGGGATTTAAATGGAAAAAGCTGTCCCATCTTAATGTTTAGAGTTCTTCTGCAACTCAAGCTGCATTTTTTAAAATTATTTTTCTTCCTTTAAAAGAGGGGAGGACTGTGAGTTTTCTGAAGATGGTTAAATTTCTTTGAAGATTCTAACATCTTACAGCCAGTAGTTTTGTTTGCATATTCCATTTAATTGGCAGGATTCCTCCTAAAGTCTTCAGAAGTGGGTTGTTGGTTTTTTGTTGTTTTTGGTTTGGTTTTTTTTTCTTTCTTATACGAGATTCTGGGTTTGAGAATCTTCATTATTGTCTCAAGGCACACTGGAGCAACAAAAGCTACAGCTGACAAGAATGGAGCAACTTCCCTGCAAGATCTGTAACTCTGGACTTCGGGAGAAGCTAAGGCATCTAAAAGCAATGGCCACCCGTCAAAAACATGTACATAATTAAACACTCACAGACAAGCAAGACTGTGCATACTTTGAAAATATTTTGTTCAACAAAGCATCCGAATTAATGTCTAAATGCTGAAGTTATCCAACACAAGACAACATCAAGGAACTCATAAAAACAGAGCTCAATACATGAAGGACTAGCAATTTAAAATGCAGCCGTTCTAGCCCCCCAAGGGTTATGGGGTTACGGGGTTATGTCTATGGCTGTGTGGGGATTTGGCCTGCCCGGAGCACCCCGAGCGCCCCCGGTTTCACTTGCAGAGTTGTCCGTGGACAAGAACAAATGCAGATACCACAAACGAGGGGCACTGATTCGCAAGCCCCTCCTAACCAGCGCTTGTGCCGACCCCACAAAGTGTGCCTGCCGTGCACCTGAGGCGAGCACAGCAAGGGCTCGCCCACAGCTGGAGCTCCTCAGGCCTCACAAACCCAGGCTGCACGGTGGGATGCCCCCGCTTTTTACCACACCCTCCCAGCCGCTCTCGGCTGAGGGGGATACACGGCTCGAGCTACATCCCTCCATTCGCCACCCTGCCCTCCCGGGCCGGAGGAGCCGGGGTGTCCTCCGTGAGGGAGGCCGAGCTAATGGCGGCAGGAAGCCTCCCCCCGCCGGCCCTGCCGTGACTCGCTTCCTCCAGCGGACGGGAACTGGGCGGAGTGAGCGGCCCCGGCCCCGCCAGCGGAGCGGTCCGGCCGAGCCCGGTGCCTGCAGAGCGCCGCGGCCAGCCCCGCGGGACGGAGCCAGCGAGGGAGGGACGCTGCCGAGCCCCGCCGCCGGGGCGTGCCAGCGCCGCGCAGCCCGCTCTGCCAGGGCTCCGCCGCGCCGCAGCACCAACATGCCCGCCGTGGACAAGCTCCTCCTGGAAGAAGCTCTGCAGGACAGCCCGCAGGTAGCTGCCGCTGCCGGGGACAGCCGTCGGTGTGGCGCACCTGAGCGCTGGCTGCCGGCGGGGAGCCCCGGGGCCGGTGCGGGCTGACAGCCGGCGGGGGCCGGGGAGCAGCGTCCCGTGGCGGGGAGAGGGGCCCGGGGCGGCGCGGGGGACAGGGCGGCGCGGCGGGCGGGGAAGTGGGTCAGCGAGAGCCCGGCTGGCCGAGCCGGCGGGGATGCGCTGAGGCGGCGGGCGGACGGCACCCGTGCGGCCGCGGGGGAGGGCTGGGGTCCCGCGGGGGGAGAAGCAGGCAGAGTCTGCTCCCGGGGGGGAGAAGCAGGCAGAGTCTGCTCCCGGGGGGGAGAAGCAGGCAGAGTCTGCTCCTGGGGTCTCCAGGGGTCAGGGCTGGCCCCAGCGCGGGGCACGGTGTGGGCGAGCCGGGGCACTGCGCCCCTTCTCCTCAGCGCCCTCAGAGAAGCTCCTGTGGGTTTCTCCTCGCCCCGTCCCGTCTGGGTGTGCGCTCGGTGGCTGCGAGGGCTGCCCTGAACGGCTGAGGTGTGTTGGGAAGGATGGCTGGGCAGGGCTCGGTGCGCTGGCTTGGCCCGAAGGGAAGGGGACACCTGCGCGCCGTGACTCACCTGGCCCCGGTGACAACAGCGGGCTGGAGCAGTGTCCCCGCCAGCGTGCCTGCTCCTGCTCGGGGCCGCAGTTCAGCTCCAGCAGCTCCCATGAGGACAGGCCGGGCGGATCCCACGGGAGCTGACACCCTTCTGAAGGGATCTGCGGAGCCAGGCCGGGCGGTCACCGCCCCTCGTTCTCCTGCTGCGGGAGCTGCACTGTGCCGCGGCTGCACAGGGCACCACGGCGAGGCACTTGCCGTGTCCTGATGCGTTCAGGGGCTGGGTGGGTGGGAGAGAGAGGTAAATGGAAGGGAAAGAGTGGCAAAATTTAGGAGTTTCACTGAGGGATGGGGAAGATGCGCTTGAGGACAAAGTGTGGTGCAGAGAGAGATAGATATAAAAGTCATTGGTGATGCAGGGAAAGAAGTGAGGGCAGGGTGGGTCAGCATGAATCCGTCTCCTAGGCAGCCATGTGTTGTAATCCCAACTTGTGTGATGATGGATCGGGAGGAGGAATGAATAGGTAAGGTGTGGAGCAGATTGCTGCAAGGTGTTACAGAGTCTCTCATGAGACATTTTGAAGGAAAGATTGGAAGGGCGCCTTGGCAGGACTTAATGAGCCTTGGGTCTTATCTTATTTGCCTTGTCTTATTCTGTTTTTTTGTAATTTCATGAAATCCCATCCTAGTAAGAAAGACTTCCATCATCTATTTGAAGTGGTGTATATGCAATCATCCTTGGGAATTTAAAAAAACTGGACTGGAAAAAGTGTTGAGTAACCTGATGTAACATCAAAGTGAGCCCTGCTTTGAGCAGAGGTTTGGACAAGGTGACCTGCAGAGTTCCTTACCAGCCTGAGCTTTTCTGTATTCCACAGTTTCCCAAAATGTGCTGGATTTATTATGGGTAGTTAGTAACATCTGTAGTGTTAACCTCCCCACTGCATCGTGAAGCTGAAGAACTTGACACGCAGGATAAGTGAAGTAATTTACCCCTTCAGTCAACACTCCCTTCAATGATTAAAAATGTAACACTGACTGAAAGCAGCTGAACAATGCACTGAGTTGAATTTGGAGGTCATCATCTTTCTTGTGTCCTGAAATGAAGGCTGTTAACATCTCTTTTGCAGTTACTGGAATGCCAGTGCATCAGCCTGAGTGTTCGCAGGATGTTTTGCCTTGGTCATTGATTTTTCTTCAAGCTCTACAACTTTGGGATGGAGGGACATTGTTTAATTTTGTAATGGCACAGTGTTGCTAAATTTTTTTTTTTATGCAAAGGAGGCAGGAATTGGCTTTTTCCAGTCTTTCGTGGGGTTTTTTGGGGATTTTTTTTGTTTGGTTTTTTTTTTTCCTTAGGGAGAGCTTTAGATTCAAGGCAAGAAGTCAGTCTCTGTTCCACAGAACATACAGCGTAGCATTCAATGGGATCATTTACTTATGTATGAAGAAGAGGCCTAATTCTCTTCTGCTATGTGCAGTCACTTATGGCAATGCAAAGAGATTGTGAAATGAGGATATAACCTCACTTTTCATAAACTCTGTGAAGTATGTGGCTTACATGAAAGACAGTGGAGAATTAGGCCAAAATTACTTCTTCATCAGGTTTCTGAAACTTGATTTATCTCTCCCCATCAATACAGTACTTTTGTCTTGATTTGTCTCCAGACACTGGCTGAAAGAGGCCGTAAGAAGTGTCATAATTTTGAAGTGTTTGGCCACAAAATAGAGAAAAATTTATGTCAGCAGTCATGCTAAAATCAAGAAAAATACTTACATGAAACTAGAAAATTTTCTCCTGTCTTTCCAGAAGCCGAGATAATGTTGTGAATAATGGGGCCTCCTAAATGTTAGCTTAATATTTGGATTACTGGTTTATTTCAGCAGCCTTAGCTGCTCTTCCAGAATTTGTCAAAACAGCACAAAGAAAATGCACACATGCTGGTATTTTGTTGCAGTGATTTAAAATGGTATTCTTAAATGTAAAAGTTTCCAAGAATAACTTCCAAACTGTCTGAATCATTTATTGTTTTTATTATTTTTGCACAATGTGCTAATAACAGAGGCCAAGACTTTTAGAAACTGTTTCCCGGAGCAGTTCTACCTCCAACCATATTTGGATAAATGAAAAATCTGAACCTGCAAAAGTTCTGTAAGATTTATGAATGTAGCTGACATTTCTCTATTTGGAAATCTTTTCCAGCATGCAGAAGTGTGTGATGTGTAGCCTACTTCAGGCGATTTCTTTATAACCTTTTAGTTTCGGTTTGAGATTTTTCCTGGTAAACATTGTGTCAAGTTTTATAATTTTTGCTCTCCCCAGATTTATTTTGTAACCATCTTCATACCCTGTACTTTTCACGTGCCATTGTAACACAGAACAAGGTGGTTGAGCTCTGTATAGATACAAGATAGTTGACATTATTTTATTTGTTTTAATACATCATTGAAGATAAAACATTTGAAACCAGATATTTTTGAAAATCAATTTTTTTTTCAGTTACTGAAATAATATCTTAATGTGGAAGACTCTCAAAATCATGCCACTGCCCTTATAGGGAAGTTCTGTACAAATGTCCTTTATACATTGAGTTCTTGGTATCCATTTCATTGACTTGGACTTCTCTCCATTCTCTGGTTTTCATGTTCTCTTTATTTGAAAACAATACCTTGTAATGCGTATTCCCTTACATGCTAAGATCTCAAACGAGTTTCCCAAAGCTGCCAGCATCTCTCAGGTAGGAAGTACTGAAGCAGCTCAGCACATTGGCAGAGTGAGCTGTTGAGAGCTTTTGAAGTTACTCAGAGTAAGAAGGTACTGCGGAGAATCCATGTCTGATTCCAGGTCATGGATTTTAACCACTGAGCAGCATTAGTTTCTGGCTTAAATACTTGTCTGCAGAGATGAAATGGTAGTTAATCATAGGCCAGGATTCTTGAAGGAAGCTGATGCTCAGTTTTTCAGGATGAAGAAATTCTGGGCAGAGAGTTTTGCAGAGAAGAATAGATGCCCTGGAAAAATGCATGTTAAAATAATGGAGTATCTTAAAACTTTGAAAATAAATTTCCCAAATTCAAACCTGGATACTTCAGGTACATTAGATATTCCTGTAATCAGGGGATAAGAAAACTCTTGTTTTTTTACAGGACTGACAAAATTATGAAAGTACTGGAGTTTATGTATGCCCCTCCTGTAAGCAGGGGAAGCTAATTAATGTCATGTAAGTTAGCTGTACAGATGGAGAGACATTTCCAGTTAGCATCAAGTAGATTGGATTTATCAAAGTTAAGACTAAGTGTGGATCATGACTTAATTAAAGAGGAAAGATTGTCCCTTTAACAATTGTGAAGGTCTAGCAAATTCTGGAGCTCAGCTTTTCTTTCCCATCTCGGGAGCTGTGTCAGCAACGTAATTCTTCGTTCCTGAGGATTCCACCAAAACAAAGCAAGGGAATTCATGTCTTTAAGATAACACGAGTTCTTCCCTCCCCTTCCTGTTTGCTGACAAGGATGAGTTAGCAGAATGGAGAAAGTACAGGGCATCTCCGAGTGGGTGTATCCTCATGTGCCTGCTGGAGATGAGCACTCCGCTGTTTGGTCCAATGACATCAGCTTGCCTTGGCCGTGGCCCCTTCAGAGTTGCTCAAGACAGTGGAGAGTGAATAACAGAGTGTAAATTATCTCGCTGGAAAGGGGTGATTGCAATGCTGTCTGATGTTACAGAAGTAAAGTGAGCGAGCAGTGGTGTTTGACCCTGAGTCCTTAGCATGGTTTGAATTACTGTCGTCAGCAGGAAGATATTCAGGATTTTTTACATTCCCAATTATGTTGGAAGGAAAGTCTGTTAGTAGGAGTAAGAGACTGGGAATTGGGATTTGGCCGTAGCATTTTATCAGTTTGCCTCCTTGTGCCTCAGTTTACCTATCCATAATAAAAGAGCTAATTTCTACGTGTTTGGAGATTCTGAATAAGCAGAATCATGCACAGTCAAGGGCCTATTATTTTTGATTGGTTTTTACCTTTTACTACCATCTCTTAATAGTTGTGATTCTTTTTAATATTTCCACTCAGGACTAAAACTGTTTGCTTTCTTTTTCTTTTATTGAAGACTCGTTCTTTGCTCAGTGTCTTTGAAGAAGATGCAGGAACCCTTACAGAATACACAAACCAGTTGCTTCAGGCAATGCAACGAGTCTATGGTGCTCAGGTAATTTTTCATTTGTATTTCTTTTGTTCAATGTGGAGTAGAAAATGAGAAATTGCTTTTATGATGCTGTTATTTACATGAAAGTTGCTGTGTACCTTTTGTGGTTTAAGAGGAGCTGTGGGTGTTTTTCATCTGATAGCTCAACCTCTTCCTGCCTTGGTGCTCAGAAAAATCATATTCATGAAAAAAAAGAGTTATTTACTTTTGCTGTCTCCAGACATTTAATCACAGTAAAATTGTGGTATGTCCTTACCTTATGGTACACTGGGAGGCCAGCCTTGACAAAATTGCTTGCCTGAATGTGGACACAATTGCCAGGTCTGCACACTGACTTTAGGCACTCAGCTTAGATGCTGTGACTCACCTCTAGGAAGGAACTGCCCATGTGCATTGATCACAGAGCAGATGTGCACTTTGGGTCGTACTGAAGTCAAGTGCCTTCAGTAGTCAGTGTGAAAAATACATGAGCAGGAGCAGAAAAAATAACATTTTCTAGAGTGCTTACGTGACCTAGATAACTAAATCCCTTTGAAAGTAAAACCTGTAAGATAAATTATATCCAGTGCTTTGGAAAATGTTACTGGAAATCTGAGTGATTTTCAGTGAAGCTGATTCCCATGTGCATAAAATTAGGTGTTTCAAAATACCCTATCTGGGTCTTCAAAGACGTACACAGTGTCTCATGGAAGATTTTCAAGTATTTATGTAGGTCAGATTCCTGAGTTCACTAGAAACAACAACTTTTCTATTCTTAAACCAGTAAATCAGAGTACACAGAGAGCTGAGGAGAGGAGGGGTATTTTGAATTACCCTGAAGAGTGCCTGATCCTTACATTATTAGAAATCAGCTCAGCCATAAGTCTACTGCAGGTGTATGTCCATTTGCTGGGATGGCTCTTTGGGTGAACGATGGAAGAACCATTTGCCCTGGATCTGGCTACCTCACCTGGGAGCTTTGGAGAGCTTCAGAGTCTTCATGTCCTGAATGTGCAAACGCAGAGCAACCAGAGCTTTGCAGCACAGCTTAGGGACATAGGAAATGGTGCATGGTGTGGCCAGGGACTCGAGAGGTGACATGAAATCAGCACTGAAAGTCAGGAATGGACGTTTTGGTAGCATCACTGGGCTTTAAGAGTAACAAAGAGTGTGGGCATGGTGGGTGGTAGGAATCTGATACCGAGGATAGGCTAGGATTGAAATGGATGAAAGAAGGACATCAGGAGACAGATCTGATTTTCAAGTGTCCATGTTGTGGGCTGCACATCCCTTTCCCCTGCTGATGACTTTCTAGAATGTTGTTTTAGAAAGTGGTTGCTCTGGTCTGTGATTCAATAAAAAAAAAGCATTATCTGCTTTTGTTTGCCTCTTCATCTTGGTTTTTAGCCTTCTCCTTTTCTGTTTCCCCACAATTACGATATTTCCTTTTTCTTCTCATTGTCTCAGTACATTTACCCATCAGTATTTTGCAGTACTACTGAGTCTACTTCAGCATTTTTTGGCCACTTCTTTCCTGAACACTGCTTTAGTTTGATACAAATATTCAATCACTTGTGAATATTGCATATATTCTTTGAAATAGGTCTTTGGAGTTTGATGCAATTTTGAGATGTAGAAATAGAAGGGTAATGCTGAATTGCCAACTAAACGTAAATGGACAGTTAATAAAAGTCTGTGTGATATTTCTTGGCTGCCTAATGACAACTTGAGAGCAAAAGCACTTTTGTTGATGTGTTATCTGGGCCTCAATAGCAGCATATTAGGAGGTGTTACCAGCCCTGTAAAAGCTGAGAGTATTGAGAAGCCAGTTTCTGAATTTGCCTTTTTATTTTCCTGAGTTAAATTTGGTCTCTGCAAAGTCAAGTTTTCTCTTTGCAAAGTCATTGTCATCCCCTGCTCTGATTTCCATATCTGTAAAATAGGAAGTACAGTTACTGACCTGCTTTAAAGCAATGCCCATAAGATCTCTGGGATATCAATCATGGCAGTCAAAGCAGCAGTGGGTTGTACCAGTCTCCAATATTGAAAATTCAGGGTTTATGCCCCTTCAAAACACTTATGACGGTTAAAGAAATTGTTAATTTTATTTTCTTCCATAGTTTGTTCTGAACTTTAACATTTCCCAGATGTCTTAACCATGTTTTCAAGATTTTTTTTACTAGTTCAGTAGAAGTTTGGTGTTTCTTGTGATGAAAACTCCAATTTTTATGTAATTCAAACCACTGTAGCTTGTGATGAAATAACAATAGTTAATGGTTCTGAATGGATTCAGTGCAAAATCTCAGGGGAATAGCAATTAGTACCAACTGCATGCTGTTAATTAACCATGTGGATATATGCATATAGTTGTCTCAAAACACTGCTCTGTGTGCAGGGCCACAGTAAATTTGTAAAGTGACAGCTCAAGCTGCTTTAGGCACTTGGATCAGTGCATTTGAAAGGAGTGTGAAAAAGAAATACTTGCCCAGATTTTTAAAACACTTAGGAAAATAGGAATCTTTTTAAACATCTTTTCAGACTTACATGTGTTCAAGCAGGACTTAGAGAGTGTAAGGAGGGATGTGCAGCACCCTGTGCCAGGGTGCAGCAGTGGCTCTGCTGTCTGGGCTGCAGCCGGGTGATTAAGGAGAAGTCACAGGACCCAAAAGTAGCACTTGAGGAGTGAGGTTTGGTTGATCTGGCAATCAGTAAAGTGTAGTGAAGCATTTTGTGCTCATCAAATAAACCACACCCGTGTGAGTACATATAACACATCCTGCCATAGTTCTCCCAGCTGTGCTGTGGTACCCTGAAGTAGTTACCACAGCAGTGGTCTTATACAGGAAATCTTCCTTAAAGAGTTTATTCCTGTGGTCCTTCCTTCTTGCAGGCAAGCCCTGATGCTGCATGTGGCATTGCTGCTGATTTCTGTGAATGTTGTGTTTGTCAGCCTGGCTCTTTTATTACCTGAGCAATATATACTGCAGCAGCAAGCAAGGACTGTTAGAAAATTTAATTTGCACACGTTACAGTGCTGAGGCTCTTGCAATGGCGTGTGAGCAAAGTGTGCCCAGTTTACCTTCCTGGCCGCTGTCATAGTAAATTGTTTTCAGAGCTTTACTATCATTTCCAGTTCTCCATCATGCTCTAGAAATGACTGAGCTGGGAATCTTCACTTGACACAAAATGCCTTCACGAAACTCAGGAGGCTATTGTGTCTCTACTATTAGAAGGGATTAACAGTTAAACAGGTGAGAGGAAAGTCAGATGCAGTATTTTGTCATTGTAAGGAGATTTCATCTCATGAGTCCTGAAAAACCTGTCTAGATACAGGGGCAGTGATGGTAGAAGAGGAGTCAAAAGAAACACATGTTGTCTTTATCAATATATCTGGAGAGGGAGCAGCATGGGAATCGTGAAGCATAATCCTGTTCAGCATCTGTGTCTCTGTGAGCAGTTCTCTTGTGATTCCAGAGTCACACAGGCAAAGCAGCAACAATCTCTGTGGCTCACTGCCTTTTTGTGCTCAGACTCTTAGAGAAACTTTTGACAATTATGGAATAGTCTTGGTTTATAGGTACCACATGTCCTGGGTGTCAGGACAGCTTGGATCTGTCAAGCTATTCTAGGTAGTGCTTCATAACTGTTACTTCTCTCTGTTCATGATGCCTCATGTCTGCATTTCTCAGCAGTGCTGCTTGTTTGATTTTCCTGTGTATTGCCTTCAGTAGGCTGTAACTCAGTAGTTGGTTCAGGCTCTCTAGGGTATGCATGGATTTTCATATTTATTATGTTGCATAGGTAACCCCAAGTGTTGAGAATTCTTGTTTAATTACCAAGTAAACACTGATAGAGGGGTTTTTTTGTTTTCTATTCACATCTAAGGAAACTATTATATCGCCTTTTCAAATTATAAGACTTTTTTTTTTTTTTTTCCTAAAGTGTTTTGAAGGAATAAAAGTTAAGTTAGCATTTTGTAAACTTTAATTTATACATAGAGAAGCTTCACCAGAGTGTTAGAATGGGACAAATATTTGCAATAAATTGCAGCTGTCAGCACGGACTTCTGTGAAATACAGTGTGTGTTATAGTTCCATACTCGATGTAAGTTTGCATCATATACTTCTTACCTTCCTGAGGCGTATTCACCATATGTTGCTGACAGAGATAAGCAGAACGTTGTCACATAAGAATTAATGTATTTACAAAGGCATGGCAGTTGGGTTTAATGCTGCCCATAAAGTCAGCATTGTCACCATGCCTGGAGGCAAGTTAACATTGTGCTGAGCAGGATCTAGAGGCAGCATGAATGTATGGATACCCTGCTGATAGGAATTGTTTTCACAGGAGAGGTTCTTTCTGTACTGTACTTTCTGTAACCATCCTATTGTAGCTGCTTTTGGTGTTTCACAGCAGAGCTCTGCCTGGTGTCTTCTATTGGAGGATCCTTTGCTGAACTGTTCCCATTTGTGAGGACAGAATGCCACGCTGTGAATCAGCACCAGGCCAAGCCATATGTTAGCCTGATCTGGTAAAGTGCCGTGCAGCCTGAGCACCCTGGTGAGCCTTAGCTTCCTGCAGCCCTGGGTTCATGTTTCCAAGCCATTTAACATGCAAACCTAAGCCTGCAGCACTGTGCCATTTACTAGATTGCTGGATAATTCTGTTTGGTAGGAAGATAAGCATATATAGATGGAGCTGCATCAAACTGTTATATCAAAACTCAGTTCTTTCTGTGTTGTGCCTGATTTTGAAAGTAAATGTGTTGCTTAGTTCTGAAAGGGTGGAAAGGCTGCAACTACCTCCACTTCAACCACCTACCTGGGTCTTTTTCCTCTTTCATGAGGCATTAAGTTTTCCCAGATGTAAGCCAAAATTTATTATGTGTCATTCTGCACATAGAGAGTGCATGAATAAATACTTTTACCAGTGTCTTGCTTTATATGAAGCAACCTCTGGCAGTTCTGTGTGATAGTTACTTGTAGTTTTAAAAATGCCAACTGTAGCTGGTGTAGGAAAGTCGCTTTGCAGAAAGCTTCATTATATTGGAATTGGAATTGGACATGCTGGAATCGTTCTGTGTCTTTAGAAGTTAATTTATAGCTCAACTTAATCCTTTACATGCCCTCAAATCTGTAGTCTGTTAGACAACTGTCTACAGAAATATCTTTGGATTTCAGCAGATTAGTCCTCAGAGTTTATTTTCGAAAAATACAGACTACCTCACTGAGAAACTGGTAATGGCATGGATGTTTTATTAGAAAAAGGTTGTAGAAAAATCATTCTCTTCTGATGATATGAACAGCTTAGGGAATAAAAATGATAATGAAAAAGGGGGAATCAACTACATGCCTTTGCTCTGGCCACTAGCTCAGAAAATAAGTTGGACTTTTTTCTTCTGCTGACTTCTTTTTGAAGACAGTGAGATATTGAAATAACTTGAGAATTAAACAATATTTTTAAAGCTAATAGTTTTTCATTCCTGTTAGATTAATGCTAGATTCCAGACACCACTTGCATTACCTTATCCGTTTGAACTGAACTTACAGAAATCTATTCCTAGGGCTATCATGCCAGCCAAAGTTATAGAAAAAGGGAAAAAAGTCAGCATATCTGTAATCACTACTCATTTCATTATACATATTTACATATGGTCTTGTGTTCATTCTGATACACTTTTTTTTACATTAATGCTGCAGAGATGTTTTCCTTGTTAAATAAAACCATCTAGTGCAAATGAATGTATTTGCAAGGCCCACTACTGGTTAAGTTTGCCTTCATTTTACTTCATAAGGCAGCTGCAATTTCTGCTCAGGATTTTACTGACTTTTTGCTTGATATATCCTCTCATTGATAGCTCTCCAACTCCATAAATGCATGATGAATTCTGAAATGTCGAGGTAATGTGGAAGAGATGTGGAGTTATGATTGTACTGTAGTTTTTCTTCTGCTGTGGTGTATTGAATTGCAGTCACTTCAGGACAAAGGAAATCAATGTTGCTGTATTCCATGGGAAAATGCCTTGGAAATAGATTAAAACCTGTTGAAATAATTTGCCTGGATTTAGTGGATCTGTCAACTGATGCAATGCAAATAACTTCTAAGTCTTGGAACTGAATGGCAGCAGGGCAGGGGGAGGGGAGAAGGCTGATTAGGAAGAAATGGGAGGAGGATTAAACCAAACTTTCCCAGATTAGTGTGCTTAGCAATGCAGTATTACCAGTAGGTCAGCAGAGCACTTTGCCTGCTTCCTGTCCCTTATGCAATGGACTGGGTTTCAACTTGCTAGTTAAGCTTGATTTGTTTACAGCTTTTGGGTGTGTGTCTGTTTTGTTTTGATTTTTTTGTTTGGTTTTTTTTTTCCCAAATGATACAATGAATGATTTTGTACCTCTAATGGGAACTAAGTCTGGCAGGTGTTGGGAGGGAGGATGAAGGACCCAGGATTAACTCTTCCACATGGGTAGGGATTGAGTAACAAGTTTGTTTGTGGTGTTCTGACACAAAGAACTGAGCCAGTAAATGAAAAATGTGACCAGCTGGCAGCCGTGGGTTGTGAGTAATGCATGGAACTGTTGTCCCCAAATCATCCCAAAATCCCAAAGTAAGTTTTGTGTCAAGCATATCTGTCAGTTTGTTCTGTGTCTGGAGTAGCACACTGAATGTCTGCTCAGGATCTATAGTTAAGTGTTGTCAGCTGATTTTATACTTGCTGAGGTGTTGTTAATTCACGCCCCTTTGAGATCCTCGGGGTTTATGTATTCCCCCATTATCCTGTCCCCTACTGGAGACTACTCCTGGGGAGTGGTGATCACTGGGAGAGGCTTATTCCACACACCTCTTTACATTGCCCATCTTCAGACTGCCCCACACAGATGAGTAGAAGCTTTGGGGATGGTTAACACTGATGTCTTTGGTCAGGTTTTGTGTGTTTTGTTTTGGAGTTTTATTTGTTGATTTATCAACCCATTATTCTGAAGCTTCTTTTAGTGAAGTTACACTTCATTTAGTGTAAATTTCAGCCAGAAGCATGTATTTTCCAGATTCAGAGCAGATCACAGAATTGCAGATTTGCAGGAGTAAGTAAATTGAAACGAAGAGGGAAAAAAAGAGGCATGTTTCTAATATTCCATTTAGTTGAAAAGATTTCTCTCACCCTGATCCAGCTGTACAGCTTAGAGGTGGCATCACAGTTGCTGTGTGAGGACTAAGCTGAGTAAGAACTGCAAGAAGATTATCTTTGAGGTTGTGTTTATGAAAAAGATGCCAGGTCTGAGAACCTCTGCTTCTTTTTGTAATCTTAATTGCCTCCCACGTGCATACAAACAAACCCTTTTAATATCATCTGTGTACATGCAAGGAGTCCTGTCCTCCCTGTCATAAACTCATTGCTTGCTAGCTCCCACTTTGAAGGTGGCAAAGTCTTTCTGGTGTTCCTACTACTGCTTGGGGGCAAATAATTAAGGCTCATTCCCATCCATGCCTGAGCCCTTAACAGGGTTTGTTTTTTATTACAAGGCAAAACATCCTTTTCTGTCCTCTGGCTTGGGAAATACTTAAATATCAAGTGTTTGTGTAAAGCTTTTTCATTTTAAAAGCTACGTAATCTGCATAAGCAACCTGCAAATCTTACAGGAATCATTGGCATTATTGTTGTATGAAAGTGTAATGCTTATTGCTAATTGGGCTGGGACAAGAAATAAGGCTAATCCACCACTGTGAAGTGAACATGGTCATGGGGTGTGCGTGATCCGAGCATGGGCCCAGATTATCTCAGCTCTGAACTCTTGTTTGTGCCTTGGAAGGCGTCTGCTGTCCCATCTCTCCCACCTGGGGGTTATCACCGTGGTGCTTTAAGATGGTCAAAATGACCTCCTTCAGCTTTTCCTCTCCTGTGTTACTGTCCTGTGCTGTGTTCCAGGCTGTGGCTGGTTTCTTTTGGCTTTTTTTTCCTTCCCCTGAGCACTCGGGGACACTCAATGCTGACTGAATGCTTGGGCCCTGCTGCCCACATGAGTCCTTTCCTGGCACGTCAAGGTGCTGCGGAAGCACCAGGCTGTAATGAAGTATGTCACAGGTGGCATCAGGCCAAAGCAAAGGGTGTTTCAGAATCTCTGGCCCAGATAATTCACTGTGCTGTGCTCTGCTTGCTCAGGGTGACAAGGGACAATAAGAGAGCACACAAGCTCTGTCCTAGTTTTAATGGTTTTCTGTATCAGCCCCAGTATAAAGGGTACTATTAAAGCAGTTCAGGGATTGCTCCTAGGTTTACAAACCCTCTATGGCCTTATATATTTGGAGACAGGAATACTTTATGATAAGGTTTAAAATTAAATTAAAAGTTACTAGTTTTCTGCATTACTGAGGACAAGAAGGATCTGACAAGGGTTAAGACAGACAACAGTTACCCTCTTCCACCTTTTTATTTTTTTCTAGTTTTAGGTCCTTGTTAACAAATCAGGGCCAGAGCAGTTGATATGCTAGTGTTAGGAATACATTGGTTAAAGATTGGCATATCCAAGTGCTTGTCTGGTTTTTCCAGCTGTCAAGTAAAATTACACACCTTCCCTACAAATCATGTCTTGCGTAAACACATATTAAGTGTGTGTGTACTTTCATTCAGTCAGGAGAAAAGAGATGTGCTGGTTTGTGCTCCTGTACCCTCTCAAAGTGCTGTAATTACATGGGTACCTTCCTTGAGCATCAATGCATTATGGAGGCACATTCACTCGTTCACTTCATTGATGCAGATTTTGGGGAAAGATGATTAACCAATATGAAACATTCCTATGCTGGTATGGCAGCCTACATGTTTGAGGTTGTTCTAGTTTTGTTATTCTCAGGTGGTGGGGGGAAACCCAAGCCTAAAACCAAACCCCAAGTCTTCGCTCTATTCAAAGTAGTTAAACTGAAACTGTAGATCTGAAGTATGTACCTCTTACTACTGCTTCTCTATTCTTGTGGTTTAAGCCCAGCTGGAAATTCAGACACTCACTCAATCTGTCCTCTCTCCCCATCACTCTGGTGGAATGGGGAGGAGAATCAAAGCAAAACTTGAACTTTGAGATAAAAGCCCTTTTAACAGTTGGAAATAAAGTAAAATACAGTATTAATGGTCAATTATAATAATAATAATAAAAGGGGGGAAACCCAAGTTGCTCACCACGAGCTGACCGATGCCAGATGCCTCTTCCCAACCCAGGCTGGCCCCTCTTCTGGGTAACCTGCCCCAATTTATTTACTGGGCATGATGTTCCATGATGTAGAATATCCCTTTGGTCCTTCTGGGTGTACTCCCTCCCAGTTTCTTTTGCATGCCCTCTCACTGGCCGAGCATGAGACAAGGGGAAAAAAAAATCCTTTACGTAGGATAAACACAACTTTGCAAAAATCCAAAACATCAGTGTGTTATCAGCACCACTCTTACTCTGAATCCAAAACACAGCACTGCACCAGCTGCTGAGGAGAAATTAACTCTATCCTAGCTGAAAGCAGGACATCTATGCAGGTATTTGGGGCTAGCTGTTTGCTCACAGCTGAATGTTTGTGTCAGTCGAGATGCTGGGAGCAAAGTAACAGCAGTGCTAGGGACCTTTCATTATTTCTCCTAACATATCATTTTTGTTTGTAGAATGAAATGTGTCTTGCCACGCAGCAGCTTTCCAAGCAGCTCCTTGCCTATGAAAAGCAGGTATGTTCCACACATGACTTTGACTTCTTTTCTGCCTTAGCACTTGTGAAGGAGTCTGTGAATAGTGTTGTTTTCTGGAAGTGCTCAGAGCTTTGCTTTACTTGGTTTCATGTGAAGGCAGTTGTGAATTTCCCCAGGATGTTCGAGGGAATTGGGTCATTTCTGAGAATCTTGAAAAAAAGAACCAACCAACCAAATAAATAAAACCCAAACAGGTACAAAATGTGAGTTGATAAATTTATGAAGATAAAAGTCAGTTTGTTCCTGTTCTATGACTTTAAAATGAGTATAGTAAGAATTAAGTGTTGTCCAAAATCCAGTCATTTAAAAGAAGATCAGGGTAAAAGAATGTATATGAATGAGTTTCTGTTTTTACATCGATTTTTATCATTTGTTGTATTTTGGAGAAGTATTCATTAGCTTTGCATTGTATTTTGTATTCATCTTTATTGATTTATGGACCAAACATGTGTTTCTATTTCCAGCATTTTGCCTTGGGTAAAGGAGATGAAGAAGTGATATCCACCCTCCATTATTTTTCAAAAGTTGTCGATGAGGTAATTTGAATTGCTAATACTCTCTTTTTCTAATGCTGCATATTAGTGGTTTCAATTTGGGTCTGTCCATTTGATTCTGAGCCTTCCAGTGAAGGCTAGATTGTGCCTGGGTTTTAGAGTAATTTAATTCTGGATAAAGAAGTTTGATAACACCCTTTGACAATGGTTTCTGTGGCTTCATCCCATATGCTCTCCTCAGAGCAAAGCTCTTCCTAAGGGAACTTAAAAAGAGACTAGAACAGGATGTGTGGTCTAGGCTGGGGCAATCTTTTATTTAATTCCATACTATAATGACACATTTCTAAGCTTTAAACACTGCATTTTGAGCCCAAACTTGCCAGGTATGGATGCAGGGCAGCTGTGAGTTGGTAAAGCTGCAGTTTAGTTGCCTTGAGATCATGCAGAAGGCAGAGGTGTCTGGGGAAGGCTGTGGTGCTGTGTGCTGAACAGTGAAGCTGTGTGCAGTGAATACCCCACTCCCTGGAGGTTTCTGCTGAGGACTGGGAGTCTTTGTAAATGCTTTTGTTAGACCTGCCTGTAGAACATTTCGACATAGCCTTGGTGTCTGGGTCCTGCTTGCTGAAGTTTCATTTGTCACATCACCTCTCTGCTGTGAGCAGCACTGTGCTGTCAGATAAGTCTTGTTCTTGTTAGTCTGCTTCCAGCTTGGATTAAGAAGGCAAAAGGCTGTGCTTAGGTCAGCTGTTTGGGAGAGGAGAGAGGGTTGTGGGACTTGAAAAGTAAGTTAAAAATTTTAGAGCCAATGGGTAACTAATGATATAGTGAGAGGAGTCCCAAAGGTTTACTTTTTTTTTAGATTTTTCTTGCTGCATGTGTTTTTTTGGGATACTTGAAAGGAGCATTTGTTATTTCAAGTCTTGTAGTTGCTTATGTGACCACCAAATAAATCCAAACAAGAACTTTCTCCTTCCCAAGTACAAGAGAACGGTGCCATTTTGGGGGCAGAAAGCTGAAAGGGGAAAGATGATTAACCTCTGCTCAGTCCTGTTGGTCACATTTTCCCTCACAAGAACCTGCTCCATTCCTCAGCCTCCTTCTCTGTGTGTTAGCTGCCCCTTGTGCCTGTTCCAGTTGTCTGTTCCATCAGCATTGAATTGTATTGTCTAGTGGGAAATCCTGACCTCATCCTGACGTGCACAAGGCTGCCTAGAGACCTCCAGGACGCTGAGCACACAGGCAGAATGTCACATCCATGTGTGGCACCCTCCTGCTGCTCCCTTGTGCATGGAAAGACAGTGCAGTTGTGGTGGTGGGACTGGAGGGTGGGACTCCATGGCATAGAGACTTAACAAAAACAGGTTAATAAAGGATAATTACACTTTAAATCCTGTTGGGTTAAGCATTTGAATTAATGATCAAGTGAATTGCCCTAATCCATTATGTGGGAATTGAAAAGTTTTTGGGTCCTTGGGAAATACCAGGCAGGAATGAAGCATTTAGGGAGAAATCCCCATCTGTCTCAGATATCTTGAGAAGGGTGTTTTAAGCATTGAAGTACATTATATCTGCTGGGCACAAATGGCTGAAATGGCTGGTGTGTGTTGTGGTGTTTTATGTGGTTTGGTTTTTTAATTTACACTGTGTCTTAGAACATTGTTTTCTGTTTCAGCTCAATATTCTTCATTCTGAACTGGCAAAACAGCTTGCAGATACAATGGTTCTCCCAATAATACAATTTCGGGAAAAGGATCTCACAGGTAAGTGTTATTCTAAGTTTCAATTTTCCTCTTGTGTTCCTTCCTGTTTATTTCATCATCAACTGAGCCATAATGCCATGTATTAATTTGTTCTTTGATGGTTCACAGAAAATTTGTTACATTTTTACTCTGCTGCAGACTTTCATGGACAGGTGCATGCTTTTCCTCAGACAAAACCAGTTCAAGTTCACCACGTAACACTTTATGCAGCATATGGTGCAAGTTTAAAAATACACAGCTTTGTTCTTTGCTGGGTCACTGTGTTTTTACACCAGTGTAATTTCACCGAAGTCATTGATGTTATAATTGCCAGAAGGGAAATTTAGCAGTTAATTCGGCCTGCAAACAGTATTTATTCCACTTGAGAAGTTTGGGGCTGTTTGACAAGCACAAGAAGGAATGTTGTTTTAACTTCAAAGTTATATTCCCTCCTTTTTAAGGAATCAGTCCACTTTAAATCCTTGCCATGCAAGGGTAGTTCCAAGTAACCTGACTTCACAAATTTGGAAATTCATTACTTAAACAGCAAGGCAGTAATGCAAACATTTGATGTAATTGCAAAAGAAACAAGTTCATATTCATGGTCAAGGACACTCTTACCTACTTATGCAATAGAAATATGAGTTTTTATGGCAGCATTTCTTTCTTCTCTTTTCTTTAAAGCTCACTGCTCATTTCCTTATATTATCTGATTTGAAATTGTGAAGACATCCAGGTGTCTATGTTAATTAATGTCTTGTTTATCATATACTGTCAAATACAAAGCAGGGTTTGGATGGTAAGATGTTGATTCTATAAACATTTCCCCACCTCTTTAATGTGACCTCAGAGATAGTAATTCTGTTTCCATCTTTATGGATTCTTCCCTCTTGTTCATTAAAACTAGATATGAAAATGCATATGAAGCCTGCAACCAAAGCTTCATGACAAAAAATGAAAATTTCTTCAACTTCCCTGGATGTAAATTTTTTTTATTCTATCTATCACAGCATCCATTTTTTTCTGATGCAGTCTGTAGAACAGTGTTTTTGGTAGAGACCTGGCCACATTGGAAATATCATAGAGGGATTAAGGAAGGAAGATTAACCAGGTTACTGTTTTTACTTTTGCCCTTGTTACATCCATACATTGAATACTGTAGAAACCTCTAGACACAAATTAGCTATATGTGGAAAAATTTTGTCTTTCTGCATCTGAGTCATAATGAAGCATTTTGGGGAAAAAAAGGTGGAGTGAAACAGATTAATGAGTAGGGTGTTAAAAATAATCAGAGACCATGATGACATCCTACAATTTCCTCTTGGTATTTTCACAATTGCATAATGTCTGTTCTTGTGATTGTGCTTTCTTTGTGGCTTTTTGAGAGAGTTTTGCCAGCTGCAGCATATGTTGGTGAGGACCCCAAGAACAGCTTGTGCCCAACATTGTGAAGTTAACTTAGTGTTTGTAATGTAAGCATCATAGCCAGCAGTCAGGCGTGTTAGATAATTTATTTCTTTTCACAGAGCAGCTTAGCAAAAAAAGTTCCGCATGGAGGAAGGTTCATATACAGGAAAAAGGCTTTAGTTCATACGTCTCTGGGTCTTAAATTTCTCTGTGTCAGATAAGGACTGTCAGGAAGTTGTTCAGAACTGCTAATCTTTTATGCTAGTGGTGGGCCTTTTGTCACAATAAACATACTGAAATGGTGCTTTGGAGAAGTGACACTGACAGATAAGGCATCTTTTTTGTAGACACAGCTTGCTCAATAAAATAAACTCGCTCCACCCTTAATTTGCTGTCTGTCTATTCATTTCTCTAGCAGCTGATCTGGTTTAGCATTTTCAAGACAGGCACAATGTTATACATCTCTGCTGTGAAAGGGCTGGAGTGACTTGGGCAGTAAATATGGCATAAATGATCTCAGTTGAACAAAGCGTTAACAGCTGGTTTTACTTGGAATATTTGATTTCTCTTTTCCAGAAGTAAGCACATTGAAGGATCTCTTTGGCCTTGCTAGCAATGGTATGTGTCCCTGTTTTGTTTGTTTCTATTCATATGCAGCTGTTAGAGCACAGAAGACATGTTTAATCTGTGCACACATACATCAGATTTCTAAAAAAAAAATAATATTCCTTGTCTACAGAACATGACGTGTCCATGGCAAAGTATAGCAGGTTACCGAAAAGGAAAGAAAATGAAAAGGTAACAAATGTGAAAGGGAAAAGAAAATGTTTTCCTCAGCCATCCTTTCTGCATCATTGTTCATTGTGAGCTTTGGAGAGTTCATTGCTTAAATTCACAGTAGCTCAAAAATACTTGTGATTTCATTTCCAAGCAGACACAAAGCTTTTAAACATCAGCTCAGCAGTTACACCTGTTTTCTCCAAGTTAGACAAGTGGTCAAATATTGTGCTCAGCTAGAGCCCTTCAGATCCAGGGGACCTTTTCAGATCGAGGCAGTCCAAGTGACTATAAATAGATTTGTATAGGCCTACTGTTGGCCAGCTGAGGTGATGCTGCAGTGTCACTGAGTACAATTCATTGTGAGCTGCCATGAAGCCTTGTGTCTGCTGCTCCTAAAGCATTCCATTCCTTCGCATGTACCTTCCTGGGAAATGACTCTGTAGGGACTGTCGTTCCATTAACAATGCACATAATTCTCTTGGCAGGATTGCTCTACATTCCTTCCTCTTTGCCCACTGGTCTGCTATTCTAAAATAAATCCCTTTGTCCAAAAGTGTGTGACTGGCCCTGACCTGAATCAGTTCTACAGGATGGTCCTTGAAAGGAAATGCCTTAGGGAACACAGTGTGATATAGCATACTGTGAATTATTCACCTCTGAATTCTGCACTTGCAGACTTGTGTTTGGATCTCAGCTGCAAAGAAATTTCTTGCACAGAGATCTGATCCAGATTTTTAGTGGTGGTAGTTAACGTAGTTAGTAATCGCAGGGGCTCCTCAAATGTTTAAGTATCTTGACAGAGAAGGCTTTGTAGTACTTGCTTTGGGTTTTGGAGTTGCTTTCTTTGTTTCTCATCCTTCATTTTAACCTGGAGAAGTTCTGTAATGAGAGTTACTCAAAAATAGCTTGAAGATAATCAGTAAATATATTCATGTACACATTAACACTGTCAACCTCGTTATCATTTTTTATTCAGCTTAAGGCAGAAGTGGCAAAAGAAGTGGCAAATGCAAGAAGAAAGCAGCACCTTTCATCTCTGCAATATTACTGTGCCCTGAATGCTCTGCAGTACAGGAAGAGAGTGGCAATGATGGAACCTATGCTGGGATATACACGAGGACAGGTATTGACAGTAAAAAGTCTGTGTCACTTAGACATGTTCCTGGGAAAAGTAAAACATTATAGTTCTGGATTTATTTTGAGAACTGACAAATTGCAGTGAGGGTGGGGGGAGAAACAATTTGCATTCAGCTTGCCTAGATTCTAACAACAGATTTTGTTTGTGGCAGATAGCTGAATGTTTGGATATTCAGGAAGGACACTAATGAAAATCCAATACACTTCTATGCAAAATCAGCCTAGGGTTAGTTTTTTCACAGCTGATCTATCAGTGCAGTAGCATTTACTCCCACTGTTTACTCAGTCTGCACAAACTCTCCTATGTAGCACTTCCCTTCCTGGCACATAATGTTCAGCATACTGATGAGGAGAGTGCATGATGGGGAACAGAGCATGCTCTGGAGAGCTGCAAGGACGGAACAGTAGAGAGGATTGAGCAGAAGGCTGGAAAATCCTTTTTCTAATTTTTATTCTGCCAGCAATTTGATAGAGCATTTCTCAAGTCTAGAAATGTAAGACTGATAGTTTGACTCTGCAGGATATCAGGAGGATCAACAAACGAATATTGTCACAGCATTGATTCTCATTATCACCCATTTTAAGGGTCTTGTGTGCTTTGATTTTGATGAAAGTGTTTGGAAAATGAGAATTGGGCCATGAAAACAGGAAAAGTGGATGTGTGGTGCTCTGTTTGAGTGAGATTGTTGTGTGGCTCATCATCACCTACATCATCCTGTCTTTTGCAGACCATGTGCCTCATTTAAAATAGATATGAAATGAGGATTCAGTCATTTTCCCCACCATGGGAGTTCACACTGCCTCTCTGCTGTAATTATCCTGAGTAAAAGAACTGCATTGGTTTCCTTTCCTGGAAGCCAAACAGAACTTTCTTTCCCTGTACTTTATGTGGCAAAACTGCCTTATCCCAGTGCTTTATACAGGGAAGTCTCAGGTTGTCATGGGAATGACTGAAGAACCAGAAGCCAGCTGATATTGATGCTTAAATGTTGTGAACTACCCTTCAGCCCAAATATATATTTATTTATTACTCAAAAAATGGGCCTTCAGTTTCCCATTTCCCATGAATGAGCAGTTCATAGGGAATTTTTGGAAGAAGCAGTGGCTAATACAGGGGTCATTTGACTGAAAACTGGCATCAGCATTTAAACTAGGTGTGTCAGTCTATCACCAGTGGAATTTAGAGCTCTTCCCTCCTGAAGTAGGCTTCAGAAATAGAAGAGGTGAATCATTCTTTAGGAGGGCATTCTTTCTCTCCTTTGTCTGTAAAGGGAGCCTGTGGTCAATAAGGTCATTGCAGAAATCTGAATTTTGGGAATGCTAGGTCCCAAGATTAGAGAAATGGAGTGAAATCACAAGTAAAAGTGGCTAAAGTAATTTGCTTAACAGCCAAGAATTTGCTTTTACATGTCTTCCCAGAGTAGATCAGTGATTTTTATGTTCTTAACCTAATGAATTGCACACTTGTGCCAGGTGTATCCATGTTTCACTCAGTTGTCAGTAGGCTCTAATGATGACTGTGTGCCCTGCAGCAGATAACACAAGGTCAAGTCTACACCAAGTGCTTTGCTTCTGTTGTGTGCCTGCTGAGCCATGCCAGCTAAGAGAATTAATCTCCTGTCACAAAATGTGCACTTTGGCCCTAGCAGCTTCTTTTTTAGCTCCTTCAGAAGAACAAAACCCATGGTAAAAGTGTAGTTGATAAAACCAATTGCCCTGGAGGCTTCTGCAAGCACAGCCACACTCTCCTGGCTGACTTTGCTGTAGCACTTTGAAAACTCATGTTGGAGTTGGTAGTCCAGGCTGGAAATGAGTGATTTGTTCCCTTTGTGGTGGCACTGCACACAGCAGCTCTGAACACCACCAGCCCCAGTTCTGCTCAGTGCTGCTGCGGGAGAACCTACCTGTTCCCTCATCTCAGTCCTTTAGCAAGTGCACTGGGAACTCACCTGTCAGCAGGCAGCAGCTTCTCTGTGTGTGAAAAGGAAAGGGTGGAGAGCTGCAAGAGTGGGAAGTACAAAGAAGGGCGACCCAGCTGCTTTGCCATGTGTTTGATCGCCCGCCAGAAGTATCAGTCATAATGGGAGCGCTGTCAGCACTCCCACAATCTGTTACTTGTCTGCCAAAGCCAAGAGAACCGAACCTTCAGTGTCCTTTTTTTGGGTATTTTTCAGATCAACTTCTTTAAGAAAGGAGCAGAGATGTTTTCCAAAAGAATGGACAGCTTTTTGTCATCTGTTTCAGACATGGTTCAAAGGTAACTTGGTGCTTTTGTTTGCTTTTGTTGTTCCACTGGAGTCCGAGGAGTACTGCTCTAACCTTCAGCACATGCCAGAGTGCCTCTTTTTCTTTCTAATTAGATTTCTTCCATGCTTACTTTGCATTGTTGGGCATATTTTGTTAAAACAACAGGTAGAAAGGAGATGTTTGTACATGGAAAATGCTGTCCGTACACTGCAGGGAGTATTTTTACAGTGTAGTCAGAAACTATATACTGTCAAGTGTTCACATTCCATCCCTGTGTGTCTTCATGAACAGAAAAGTGCAGAATTCAGGCTAGAAATGGGTTAACAGAACTAATATAAGAGACCTAAAGTACTTTCTGAATTAGAGGTATTTATGTTTACTGGGTCTTCTCTAATAATCCTGTATAACAGTAACCTCTCAAATAAGGATTTAGGGCCTAAAGTGCTTGATGATGTAGCTACACAAGGCAAACAAAACTCCTCACCCTAGGGAATGTATTCATTACATCCAGTATAGGCTGTGTTAGGCTAGAGTGCAGCTTGCCTTAGCTAAGTCCTAAATTTCAATAAACTGCTTTTGTACTCCTAATTTTGTGATCATTTTTTCTTACACCTCCCCTCCATGTACTTAGAGTGAAGATTGACATTTTCTTTATAAATAAATCCCTGTAAATGTAAACTTTACACTTAAAATGTAGTCATAATAGAGAGAACACTATTCATAGAATCATAGAATGTTAAGGGATTGGAATGGACCTTAAAGACAATATGTCCCAAGTGAGTCCTTGACTTTAATGCTTCATACCTTTCATATCAAGCTGTAGCCAAATCATTACTTATTCTCACTCTGGTGGCACTTTAAATAATGCATACTTGTTAATTTGAGAACTGTGCTACAACCAAGTGCTCTGTACAGTAGATTATTTCACTAAATGATTTTTTACTTTCTGTACTTTATAGTTATTTTAAATCTTCGCACACTCACTTGTGAAATAAATCCCTCTACAGAGCCTACACAGCATTTGTACAGATTGGAGGACAGATTTCAAACCCCATTGAAATAATGTCTTTGTTTAGTAAGTCTAGAGCATCTTACTTGTGTCTCACAGGCACAGTGAGGATCTTGCCATTGGATCCTCACCACAGAATAAGCCCTTGTTTTCCAGAGTCTGATGGATTTGAGATCTGGACAGTGTACAGTAGTAAATGGGAACAAAAGGAGGCTGCTCAGTTATTTTGCTGAGCCTGGTTTTTGTGTTTTAAGTCTGTCACACAGTAAAGCTGGAAAGTACAACTCAAATGTAATTAGTATAGGAGTGTGATGTCTTTGGAAAAACCGAAAGAGAAGCTTGTAAAATTCTGAATGGCACTGAGAATTACTGACACAGGACAGGCTTTCATGAGTTCACTTTGCACAGCCACTGAAAACTCTGCTGCCCACTCCTCTCCTTCCTTAGTGCTGAGGATCACAAGGCCTCAGTGAGTCAGATCTGCCTGCTAGACAAGCTAAAAGCTTTTCACTTGTCAGATTTGTTCTTTTGGAGCAACAAGCTGATGTGACCATTGTGCAGCTACCCAATTTCAGTGGTGATGAGATCTTGCATCTATTTAAGCTCATTGTGAAACTGAGTCTTTGTATTTGAAAGCATTTTCATTTACACAGTGATTATTGCTAATGGTGTGAAAACACAAGAGATAGATCACTAGCATTCTCAGTAACCAATTGGCCTAATTGCCACAAATGCATATAATTTCAGAATTGTCAGTACTTCTTCCTGCTGTGGATGGGAGAAGCACATCTTAGGAATACAGTCTAGGAAACCATGAAAGTGCCAGGGAAGTTTTGTCAAAAGCATTTTGTGGTGCAACAAAAATGACAAAAATGTGGTGCAATCAAAACATTCATTGAAGTAACACTTGTGTAAAAACTGACAGCATAGTTCCATTTTATTTAAAAATGGAATTTAAATAATTCCTATTCTGACATTCAGTGATAGAGTGGAAAAGCATTAGCTTGCAAAATATGGTCTAATTTAATTCAGGTCTGATGTTATTACTCAGCCTGGACCTCAGCCTCTCATGTGACTTGGCTAGCTGGCAAGATGCACACAGCTGCTCTCATTTTGGAGATGATACAGGAACTTTCTAAAGATGTGGAGAAGCCTCAAATAAAGTAACATGAAAGACCCCATGCTGCAAGTTGGTTCTTCATCTGCTCACTCAGATACTGCCTAGTCCTCACAGCTGACATGGACACCTAAGCCCCTTTATGTGGATTTTATTTAATAGGTGGTTATTTTTTTAATAATTGTATTACTTACATAACGTTTCCAAAATGATGGGCCTTTGGGTGCTTTCTGATTGTGCCCTTTGCATTGATGTGTATTGATCAGACAAATCTGCAGATGAAACATGGGCTCGGTGAGGTTGATGGAGACAAGGCAGGTTTATTGGTCTGCTGGGACTGCCAGGGGGTCTGTGGGATCCTCTGGAAATTAAGTGGCTCCCAGTGACTGTCTGAAATAGAGCTGAAAAAAGAAGATGAAGGTATTTCAGTGGCATATGATGAGAGCTTTGAGCTCTGTCCTTGCTGCAGTGAAGTGGCTGCTGTGTTTCCCCCTTGGTGCTGAAGTGTCCTGCAGGAGGATAATGAACACAGCACTGCAGCATGCGTCTGTATAGATACTTCCTGGCTTAAATTTTACACTCCAATACCCCTTCACACTTACCACTTTCAGCAAACTGGATTTTTACTAATATATTTAAAACTAGCTTGGTTTAGCCAGCCTGCACCAAGGATGTTTTCTAAATCACACCAAAGCAGAACACAGTATTATAAACAAAAAATTAAAGCTAAAGTGAGACTTGAGCTATAGATTTTGTTACTTTGTTGTTCTGAATTAATGGAAAACTTACCCTTGAAAGTGCACAACCAGTTACTAGGTGGTCTCAGGGCAGGAATTGCTGTGTGTTACAGACTTGCAGGAATTAGAGTTCTGGGAAAGCCAAGAGATCCTATAGCACAGCCTGCTCTGAACTGTGCCACTACACTGGGGCAATGTCTCTATGTGTTCAGCAGTGTAAATCTATAGAAGCATGACTTTTAGAAGCCATCTCTCAAAAAATAAACTAACTCTTCTTTCTCAGCACTTAAACATTTCTCATGTGCTCATTTCGGTATTATCAAGCAGTATTTCCTACAAAGTCTATTTCAAAAATAAACTTCATCTTTGCACTACCCTCCAGGATAATCTCAGCTGGTATTTTTGTTCATTTTGGCTTAAAGATCTATTCTGGTATAAAATGGCTAATGATGGCTTTGGATTTCTTTTTGTGTTGTTTTTTTTTCCAGCATACAGGGAGAGCTGGATGCTGAAGCTGAAAAAATGAGAATATCCCAGCAGGACCTAATTGCAGTTAACGAATCCGTTTACACCCCAGATTCTGATGTAACTTCACCTGCCATCAATAGGAATCTCATCCAGAAGGCTGGCTACCTTAATCTTAGAAAGTAAGATTGTTGTTATCTGCTAAGTTTGTTTAGTTGCTACTTTTTTTTTTTTAAGTCATAAAAACTCCTCAGGTAATGATGTTTGAAGCTCCTGAATCACTGTGATAGCTCAACTTTTCAACCCCTGAGTACTTCCGTCATCTTTGGAAATGTGTTTTTGAAGCTTTAACCAAATTAGAGGCATTTGAGACTATTTTTCTGAAAACAGAAGTTTACTTCTGGTTGAATTCACCTACAGGAATAATTTCCTGCATTCAAGTATCTAAAAATTAGAAGCTGATGAGGCTGGTTTCAGATTGTTCCCAAATCTTAGAGATAAAGAAGACATAGTGTTTATAAAAATAAACAGCTATATTTTGTAATTAATACATGTTTTCATAAATTACTTCTTTTACATAAAAAAAAAGCTTTATGGACTATGCAAGTGCATAACTTTGAATGTGTATCATACACAGAGTTACCTCTGCAGATTTTGCATATAAATTTTCCATAAACTTCCACAGGAGTTATGTATATTGATGGCATATAATAACCCTTTTTATATGACTGATTAAATACCAGTTTATTATTTTATTTGTATAGTAGTTCCTTCTTTGTGAGTGAACATCTATTAATTTCTCATAGCATGCCAAGAGCTGGATTACAGTATAAAAACAGGGCTCTGCAGCTAGGCAGGGCATGGACTCTGAGATAGTACTTGCAGTAGATACTTTTTTCATGATGATGCCTTGTGCTGAAATTGCTCCTAGTATTTCATGTCAGTTACTCACCACTCTTCTGTACCTTAACTAGGAGGTACCATTTTTAACTTGGATGTTTGGAGTTAATTGAATTTTTCAGCTTTCATTAAGGATTGGTTTCTGCTAGGAACAGGTGCTGCTTTTTCTTCTTAAAAGACACCTATCATTAAAAAAAATGCCAGGATGAACATAAAGTTCTGATTAGCATCAGGATATGTTTGCAGTTTCATACCTGTTTGGAGTTAATTCTGAATAATAACAAGTCTTTATCTTCTCATCAGTAAAACAGGTCTGGTGACTACAACTTGGGAAAGACTCTATTTCTTCACTCAAGGTGGCAACTTGATGTGCCAGCCCAGGGGAGCAGTGGCTGGAGGATTGATTCAGGACCTGGATAACTGCTCTGTGATGGCTGTGGACTGTGAAGACAGAAGATACTGCTTCCAGATCACTACTCCTACAGGCAAAGCGTATGAGCCAGGTTTTGTTTGAGGTCACACCTACCCCTTCAGATGCTCTTTCCTGTAAAACATGCTTGGTATAGTAGTAAGCTTTTCTGGGTTTCCAGAAGGGTGTTTCCAAATTAAAAGCATTTTCCTTCCAATCCTCCCCCACAAGTGCCTGAATGGCACATGTGGTGTCTTTTAGCTGCAGCTCATTCATGATTTTTGTTCCTGTGATGGTTAATAGATGCAAAGCTTGGTGATATTATAAGCCCTGGAGTCAAACAGTCCTGCTGTCCACTGTTAGCACTTACACACTGTCTTTATATTCTAGGGGTATAACCCTTCAAGCAGAAAGCAAGAAAGAATACGAGGAGGTAAAAACATTTTCTTAATGTTATTATTCTTGTATACAAGTGAGCTTGAAGACTTCAATATCATTTTTCCCTTCCAGTGGATATGTGCCATCAACAACATCTCCAGACAGATCTATCTCACTGACAATCCAGAGGTGGGAGCTTGTTTCCATCTTTCAGTTCATTCTTTCAACTTGTTCTCCCATTATTCTTCACATGGTAATGTAAAGTACATGTCTACAAGAACTGTTCTGTCTTGTTTTCACAGGCAGCTGCAATCAAATTGAATCAGACAGCCCTGCAAGCAGTGACTCCCATTACCAGCTTGGGAAAAAAACACGAAGCTCAGCACCCAAGGTAACATTCTCCCTTGCATGGAGCAGAGACTGTGTGCAGTTGTATTGAGCCTGGGGCTGAGAGGTCTTAACAAGACATTGGGATTGTCACCGAGTCCTGGAGACACAAGTCCAGGTCTCTGCTGGAAATGCAGCTGTAAATATGGACAGGGCAGGGAGACAAATGGCCACCCATTGCTGCAAGTCAGCCCACACTCAGAGCTGGTCTGCATTCAGGGTTAATATACCAATGTTTACTTCTATCTTAAATAATACCAGGTTAAAAAAAATTATTGGAGTGCTCAGTACAAGGTAAATAGGAAAATATGTGTCTGCATGGTAGTTCAGTCCTTTGGATTTTTGAATAATCTTGTCTCCCTTCCAGAGCAAAGGTAGGGTATCACTGATTGAGAGAAACGTAATTTTTTTTTTTTCCATTTTCACTTTAGCCAGAATGTAAAGAATATGGAAAATGACAAAATAATTCCCAGTGAATCAGCTGGCATTCAGGACTCCACACAACTCATTGCTCCTGGGACACCGATTCAATTTGATATTGTACTGCCTGCCATGGAATTTCTGGACCAGAACAGAGGTGGCAGGTACGGCCAGAGACAGTGACCCATCCCTGTAACAGTGTGATGGCAGGCGAGATGAAGTTTTGCAGCACTTGTTTGTAGTGATGACCAGAATCCGTAATTAAAGTTTTAATTCTTATTTCACAGGCGCGCAAACCCTTTTGGAGAATCTGAAGACAGCAGCAAAGATGAGGAGGAAGGTCAGTGCTTCTTTCATCCAGAAAAAATGAGTCATAAGCTACCCACTGTCACTTAAGGAAAGCACCTGACACATGGAGCAGAATTAACACATCCATAGTGAAGTGACCTTCCTGAGGCAGCACATGCAGGGCTTGGCCCTGGCTGTTCTCCTCTTCCCTGCGCCTGGAACCCACAGCCCTGTGAGGAAACTGCTCTCAGAACCAAAGCACGACCTTTGGATGCTGCTGGGAACACTCATCCTGCTTTCCCTTGCTCACCACAGCCATCAGGGGAGCCTCATCAAGTGATGGCTTTGCTGCATAATGGCTGCTGAGTTGTCAATATGTCTTATGGTGACAGTCAGGGAAGGATTTGGTGAAGACCTCACTAGGCCCAGTTGCATGGAAGGTCAGAAGGACACAGAAGAAAGGGAGGAATGTACAAGGCTTAATGGAAGCCTGTTATCTTCCGCAAGGCTTGTGCAGAGTCATAAATGCATCAGTTTATGTGCACCCGATAGCAAAATAGACAAGGGAATTTTATTAGCTAATCAAATAAAGCAGAAAGGACCAGTTACACTTTTAAAGCTTCCAGGCAACTGCAATAATTTCCATCCCCACCTCCACACTGCTGCCTGTTCACACAGTTTGAAACTGGGTCAGGGCACTGTGTGACTCATGGCAGAGAGCCACCACTCATGACAGTCACCAACCACAGGCTTCCTGTTGAATTTCCAAAGCGACAAAAATAATTCCATTGATACTTTTGAAGTAGCACAGTTGAAGGAAGCCCTGCTTTTTCTCTTGCAGATTCTCTCCTGCAGCAGATGTTCGTGGTTCGGTTTTTGGGCTCCATGGCTGTGCAGTCTGATGAGACGTGTGAGGTGATTTATGAGGCCATGAGACAAGTTCTGGCTGCTCGAGCCATTCACAACATCTTCCGCATGACTGAATCCCACCTCATGGTCACCAGCAAGAACCTGAGGTACTGCAGAAGCTTCAACTTGTCAATATTCTGTTCTCTTCATACAGTTTGTTATTAATTATGTATTGTTGGTTTATTTTTTTGAAGACATACACCTTCTGAGGGAGCAAGACCCCAAGAGTCACTTCACCTATAAAGAAATGTCTCTTTTCTTATTCTGTAGTATCTAGAAATGATCCTCCAGACTAAGCAGTAAGAATGTCCTATCAAAATTCAAAGGGATGCAGTGGGGCTATAAGACCCTGCAAAGATACAGAAAAAAAGATGTAAAACAATGGATTGAAGATTCTCTTTCCTAATACAGTCCTTTCTCAGTAGTGTCACTGTAGAATATGCTGACACCAGACATTCCCTTTGGCTGGGCTGTGTTTATGTCCCTCTGCATTTTCTGTGAGCCCAGGCATCCTTTCCAAGTGACACAGAAAGGTTCTCTGACCTGTGCCTGTCAGGCAGCTGAGAGTCAGGGTCTAGAGTTGAACCTTCCCCCTCACAGCTAAAGCATCTGATTTTGTGCATGTTTCCTCAGCTGTATAACTGCTAGAGCAATTGCCTTTCTATTATAAAGCCCCTTGAAATTACCAGGAACCACTCTAAAATTATTTTCTTTCTTTTTTTCCCCCCAACATATAATTACAGGTTAATAGATCCTCAAACCCAAGTTACAAGAGCAAGTGTAAGTATTTTTCTGTCAGAGCAGTGACTGCTCAGCTACATGAACTTGAGCTAACCAGCTAACTTGAGCTGGTTAAAACAAATACATTCTTTATTTGACTTTTCCAGTTTGAACTCAGCACTGTGACACAGTTTGCTGCCCATCAGGAGAACAGGAGACTGATTGGCTTTGTGATCCACCTCAGTGAGACTCCGGGAGAAGAATCCATGAGCGCCTATGTTTTTGAGAGCAACACAGAAGGGGAAAAGGTTTGCAAAACACTTATTAAAATACTTTATTTAGAAAACAGTTCTGTGGCTTCTTGGCTTACACATCTGGGAAACAGCACCATAGAGACAAGAGCAACTCCTGTGTTAACCTGCAAGCCTTTCCTGGCTTCTGTCTAAAAAGGACCAAGTGAACAGATGATGCAGCAGCATGTACAGGAGGAAAGGATGGGCTGCTAATCCCAGCATTAAGAAAGTGGGGAAATGTGCTGTCCAGCACTAAGAAAAAGGAATGTCAGCTCTGGTGAGACATGTACAGCTGTGAAGCTTTCCCAGCCATCTGTGCTAAGAGCACTCCTGTTTGCTGCAGGCTGTAACAGAAATAAGGAGTGGGGCAGAGAACGTTTGTCCCTGCAAACAGGAACACACTTCCATGTGTTCCCCCAGTGTGGAAATAAAGTCTGGTGAATAACACTAACCAAGCTGAGTACAAAGATTTACCAGCTTCAGTGAGCTTTGAAGCTGAACCCAAGATAGTTTTCTTTTTCTGTGGTTAGCAGAGCAAATTGGTATTCCAACTCTGCTTTTGGGCCTGGTTTTAAGACAGTCTGCACTGACACTTCTGTGGTTTACTCTTTATTAAGGAACAAAAACACAAACCAAAACTGAACTGAACTTTACATATATTTCTTTGTAGATTTGCTATGCCATTAGCTTGGGAAAAGAAATTATTGAGGCACAGAAGGTAAGTTTGTTTCATTCCCTACATCTTTGTGATCCATCAGGTTCTGCTTTTTGGCTGCACTGTCAAGGTACCTGGGTGTGCATAAGAAAAAAGAACTGCCTCTCCTCCTAATGACAAAGTTTTGCAGATATTATTTAACACAGCAAAAATAAACTCAGTTTGATTTCACAGTAACATGATTTGAGATGAAATGTCCACCTCAAAGCAAATTCAGAATTATACAAATCCAATCGTTCATGTCTGAAAGCAAGCTGGGAGCAAAGTTTTCAAAAAAACAAACCAGCTCCTTGGGATGAAGTGTAAATCACCACACTGCTGTTTCACTGTTAGAAACTTAAATTCTTTCCTCCCCTAGGGATGAAAATCACAGTGTTTTTCCACTTAAAATGAATGGCAGAGTTATGCTGTCCCTTGTAGATACATTTTATCTGTATAGATGTGACACTAATACATTATTATTTGCTGTATGTTTTTGCTGCTAAGATTTCAGAACAAGCTTTTAGTCACAACCAATAAGCATGGATATAACAAATTATTTATTTAGACTTTAGCCACTTTTCTCCTTGCTTTTCGGTAACTAAAGAACAGTAAAATAAAGGCTCAAAATTAATTACTTTTTTCTTCTTCTGTACCCAAGGGTGTCTTTCCTTAACCAAAAGGTATTATTTATGTTTCAAATCTTTATTCTAAAGGTTGTTAAAAAAAAAAAAAAAGTTGTAAAACCTTAGCAAGAAGCACTGTGAAGTGTGTGTTCCTCCAAGGCTGCTGCAGCTTGCTGACCTCTTCCCTTTCCCTTCAGGATCCAGAAGCATTAGCTCAGCTGATGAAGTCTGTGCCATTAACAAACGACGGGAAGTTCATGCTCCTGAACGATGTGTCAGAAGAGGATGGAGCCATGCACGAAGGAGGGCAGGAATCAGAAGCATGAGCAGCTCCAGTCCCTTCCTGCAGCCTGGCGGGAGCAGCACGAGCAGGGAGTGGCTTTGCAGAATCTCTGGTTTGCAGTCACCTGCGCACGGCCGAGGCCAGCTCTCCTCTCCTCTCCTGCTGGAGAGCACCTCTGCAGAGTTCCTCTGCATTTCCAGTGGGACACAGCAGGACTGGGCCCTGGAGGCATTTGGCATTTGTGAATGTGCAGGGCAGAGCTGTGCAGGGAAGCTGACAATCCTGAGCCCCGAGCTGCTGCTGGGCAGGAGAGCGCAGCCATCGGCCATGGAGGGGTCACAGCATTTCTTACAGGGCCAGCAGCTCTCCTTCCACCGAAATTCCTGTGAGCTCTCAGCTCCTCTGACCAATATCAGGCCTCAAATTTCCTACCATAGTCAATTTTCATAGTTTGCATGATTATGTGCATCTGAATGAAGGTTAAAAATGCACTATCTGCTTTATTTCAGATGAAGTTATTTTTAGTCTAGTTTAAGTGTAACAAGATCTACCTTTTGTGTTAGCCTATTTACAAAACAATTTGTTAAACACTAAATTTTTCCTATTAATATAATCTATTTTTATATTGCATCTAGAATAAGCTTACAAAACAAATCTAAGTGCCTACTCTTACCTTCCAGGGGACCGCACTCTCACCTTCTGTAATTAAATAATGGACATAATGTACCTCCTTGATTTATTATTCTAAATACCACTGACATGCAAACCTCAGAAGTAGGCAACGAATGTGGCATGTTAGTTGTGTGCAGTTTTTCTATGGTTAGGTTTCTTGCCAGAGATGGTAACAGTAGGACAAATAAGTACTTTTATAGTAAGAATTCTTTGTATTTTTAACATTGTGGTGACATGCTGAGTCTACCAGCAACCTTTGGTTTTAAGAAACTGAGCAATAAAATGTTAGATTAAAAGTCTACAATGTATTGACAAGTCTCATAGTACCTTCCTGAGATTAGACACTAGAGATATTTGGCTAATAAGTTCACATTTTTTCCTCTCCTGAAAACATGAGCAACATGACTTTGCAAGAACAAACAAAATAGATAAAACAAAGAGCTGGGGGGAGGGGTGTAATCTGTAGCATAGTTTATATTAATTAAGATAAAGTATCTAGAAATAAAGGCTGAAATTCCTCAAACTTAATTTAACTCTTCTCAGTCACTAGGAAACTAGATTTTCCATAAGCAGAATCTGTGCAACACTCTCTGAAGGATCCCAGGTTAGAAATGTTCAATGTCAAATAAATTTAATTTAACTGGCTACTGAATGTTTAAAACTACCATGGAAGAAAACTGTTAGTAACTGACACAAAAACTTCTTCATAAATAAAAGCTGAAGCTGTCTTATTAAAAAATTAACACCCGCTGAACTGGTGTTACTGAAAACACTAAGAATGAGGTTCTCAAAATTGCATTTATTAACACAGTTTTATGTACATAATGTTCTCTACTCACAAACCAAAGAGACTGGAGTAACAAAATACCCTTTTGTACAATGAGTTAGGAAACATTAAGTATTACATTTGGTCCTTTGTACCTGAGAAGCTGAAAACAGCTGTTGATGGACGTTTGATGCAACTCCAATTTCCTTCTGGTTCCAGACTGGATTAGGACCTGCAGAATCTGCCCTTCAGCACCAGGAGTCTGCAGCAGCTGGGGGCTGCTGGGGCCATGCCTGACCTGACCCATGCCTGGCCTGTCCCTGTCCTGAAGGAAAAACCCCTTGATGTGTTTTATGTCCCTGCAGCAAATTCATCATCCTCGCTTCTATCACCCCTGGGAATTTTGAGTGAGCGCGTTTGGTTTAGTTTAGGGGATTTTTTGTTTTAGCTCCATCGTCTCATCTCCACACAACCAGTCAGGGTCCATTTGGTTCCTGTGACTGCAACAGGATGCCAAAAGCAACAGAAAAAGTAGTAGCACCACAGCATCAATTTTGCACCCCTTCCACACCCTTGTGGGGAGAAAAAAGGATTTAATGCAACTCAGTGTCACATGTGACATCCGAACCTGGGACCCACCTTAGATTTCAGATGAGAAAAATCTTTCTGCATGTCTGTGCTGCTACATGACAGAGAGAAAGAAGGAAATACAAACTACAGTCCTGTATTAGCAAGAATAGCTCTATTATCACTGTACATATTTGTGTATGTATATATTTTTGCCACATAGAGTATACATTCAGTTCTCCCAGATTAAACAGGCGTCTATAAAAATAGGCTAATGTCTCTCTTCTCGAACTTCCATCACCAGAACCACGTGCATTTTTTAACCACCAGACATGAAGACAGTGCTCAGTTCACATTCTGTTCAACTGCAAAGTCTCACCTTGGCAAGGCAGTGTCTTTCCAAAAGAAAAAAAAATGGAGAAGGGAAAATACAAGTGCAGATTTGAGTGTGGGCTGTGTCTGGACTGCACACAGCTCCCTAGCAAGGCCATCCTGGGGCAAAGGAACACCATCTATGTGTGATTGTGCCGTTGCTGTGGAATCAGGAAATGCATTGGCCATTCCACTCCACGGACTGAGGTGCCTCCAGCTGAGATGGGAGTGTGGGAGGATGTGCACAGCAGCTGCAGCAGGAGGGGAAGGAGCAGCAAGAATGCTGATCTCGGCAGTGCTACTGAGCGGTCAGTGCGGGCACAGTTTGGTCAAAAAAGAAAGTGTACACAAATTAAAAAAACCAAACCCTGTATCAAAGTAAAAAAGCAAAAATATAAATCAAGTAATGCAGCATTCTTTAGGGCAGTTATAATGAATTAAAAATAAAAACTTTAATGAGCCCAGCTGATTTTAACAGTCCATGAAGCTTCTGTGTCATGTTCTCAGAACCAACAAATGGAACTTTCATATCAGTCTGGTCTTTCCAGTTGTGACAAAACATTCATCCTTGCTGTCTGAATGTTGGAGTGACTGGCAGGAGAGGGCAAATCAAAAGTACATCAGGAATTGTTTTAACCAGTGACCCAAGGGTGGGTGGGACAATTTGAACCATTAAAACAAGTATTAAAGCAAGATTGGTCTAAAAATCCAGTTAAGAGTGCCAAAAAAGCCCCCAAGGGTAGTTCTCTCAGTTGGACTGAGTGGAGCAGTTTATTCTGGTTGGTAAGACCTAGAAGGGTGTTATGTTCTGGGAGATTAAAACACACCTGTATATTTTAATAAAAGTGGTGTTTTCTTTTAAGCTAAGTCTAGCTACTTAAGTTAGGAACCCGAGTAACTCTTGCATGATCTAGAACCTCTACTTGCAGGCATGGACAGATGTTACAGAGAGTTCTCACAGTGTTCAGCAGCTTCTGAGCCTGCAGTGCAATTATTGTTAATTATCAGGCATGTAAGACTGTATGAACAACACACGGTACAACAGACCTATAAAGGCTAGGAAATACAGAATTGAGGCTGAAACTTGCAGTTAGGCACAACATATTCAGGAACTGTAAGATCACTTAATAGTTACAGACACTAATCACAGTGTCTGGTCATAAAAGGAAGAGCTGATTGTGGTTCTGTCTTGGCTCTGGATTTCCTTACTTCTGTGGATGCAAATCAGACCTTCGGCATGAAATGAGAAGTAATTTGTTATGTTAACTTTTCTGGTTTTCCCATTCTTTGATAAGGGGGGATAAACAGGGGAAAATAAATGCCTGACAGGATCCTAAGTTCCCACAGCACAAATAATATCGATAGTAATAAGAAGGGAGTTTGGAGTAAAACAGCAATAAGAACTTCCATTCTGTGTAATAGATTTACATACAGTCACAACACACACTGTTACACCCACAGTGTAATCTGTGGCTGCATGAAATGCAACAGGACTGCACAGTGACATGTCTGAATTGGTTTTTTGACAACAGATACACTCAATATCTGGATTCAATTCTTTTTTTCTGGTTGAAGAGATGCCAGTTCAAATCTTGGACCAACAGCCTATGAGTTTGGATTTTTTTAAATGCTGTGACAGAGATGCGAGAATGCATCTAGAAATTAATAAGGATTTTTTTGTCTGCAGATCTGTACTTTAAAGTAACTGCCTCCAAAGTCAACATTTTATTAAATTATTTTCTGTCTAAATTATTTTCTGTGCTGTAAATAATGCAAACTCCTGAAAAATAGGAGTTTCTACAGGAAATAGAGACAAACACAGACCTAGCCTCACTGGATGCTAGTATACTACTGTACATTTTCTCTTGGATTTAACAGAGCAAGTAAATAAAATCTAGAGCTTTTACCCCTACAGAGTGTTAACTGATGAAGACAAGGACATGAGTTATTTGAGTAAGTAATCATCACCCATACCAGCCATGTCATTTCACAACAGGCTCTGCAGGCGTAGAGTTGGAAAGATCTCCGTTGCTTGCTTTACCAGATTCTTC
The DNA here is from genome assembly GCA_036785705.1 of Acanthornis magna. Lineage (NCBI taxonomy): Eukaryota > Metazoa > Chordata > Aves > Passeriformes > Acanthizidae > Acanthornis > Acanthornis magna. The sequence continues at coordinate 708,584 of JAWUZG010000027.1, read as the reverse complement.
TACAAAAATAAAAAATAAAGACATGGATCACGTTTAACACTCTATTCAAAGCAAAAAACCTCAAATCTTAGCATCTGTTTTTCTAGTGCAGAAGAAAACTCGTCTTTTTCTCCAAGGACTGTAATCTCACAGGTCACTTGTGCCTTTGTCAGAACTACAGTGGAGAATAATTTACCAATTTGATTTTTAATATACTCCTCCCTGAGTTTCTAAGTAACTTCTAATTTCTCTGGAAATTAGAAATTTCTGAAATTTCTGAAATCTGAAATTTCTCTGCTCTAATTTCTTTGGAAAGAATTTTCCCAAGAGAATCTTTCAGAATTCATGAGGGAGAATATACAAGCAGGAATATAAATGCAAAAGACCCACATTAGGGAAGAGACCACACTACAAATTAAGATCTTTCCCTTTGAATATAGAATTCAATGGCAGACCAAGCACATCATAAACATCTGAGTATACACAGTAACTGCATCATCTGCCTATGCAAGCTGAAAACCAGCTGGTACAACAGGTGAAAACCACTTTATTTCACACCAGCTAAGCCTGTACAGAAAGGCTGTCATTGTCAAATTGATAACTGAAGAGGTAGGTATGATGCTGAAGTTACTGAATTTAATATTACTGCAAGTATGCAATTCTCCCTGTCCCAGGTTTTTCTGGGGTCAGCTGGGTCTTTTGTGGTGTTGCCACAATCTCACGAGCCAAAATATTCTACATACAGTTTTCACTCACCTTCTTTTTCTTTCTTTTCCTGGCTTTCTTCTGCTGCAGTTTTATCTGCTCTGAAAAAAATTCTTGCACTACTTAGTGAGAAATAAAGGAGTTCAAATTCCTAAGGGAAAAGATGAAGAGGAGCATTAGTATATCACAAGAAAGAATTTGCAGACAGATACCAATGGGATTTTTCAGAAGAATCTTAGGCTAGCACCTTGATTTCAGTATCTAAATCACTTAAATGCTCTTGAAAATCTTTCTCCATTCATACCTTATTCACATGCATTTTACAAAGCAAATGTCAGTCTTTACATTAAAGGGCAACTTAAGCAAAGCAGCATCACTTCAATAAATCTGTCGCTGTTCTACTGAGGCTGAAAATGAGGTTTGGTTTGCAGCAGCAGAGAGAACTTAAGAGCAACTTGGCCATGGAAAATCATGCAAGACAGTAATTTAAACAAGCACAAGCTTGATCAGTGTCTGAACAAGGCTCAGTGATGAGGTTTTTTAACACAGAGGACCAAACACAGTGCACTCCTGGGAACCATGAGGGCACACAGAGCATTGTCTACTTCAACAAGACATTACAGAATGTGATCATGGGCTGTAGAAATAGCCAGTGACAGATTTGTCCCATAAGCTTCTCCAATCAAGAGAGAAAAAGCCACAGATGAAACCTGAGCTGCTATGCTTCAAAATTCAGATTTCACCTCTTTGATAGCCAATGCATCATCATTGAATTTGGCAGCTCAGAATTAACACACAGGCAAATCTGAGGGTTCACATTGTTTTTTGAAATCTTTGTTATAAGTTTAACCAGAAGATATTCTCTCCTATTAAAGCATTTATGGTTTTGTTGCATTAGATTTCAAGCTCCATGGGAAACAGAATTACAACGAACCAGGTCTTCAAACATCACAAAACAGATGACTTTCCCTTTGGATCATACACCTCAAGTCTTTATACAAGACAAATGCTCTGGATTTGGCTCTTGATGAGCTCCATCAGAACACAATTACAAAATGATTTCTGATGAAGAAGTGAACCCAATACAGAACAGAAATTGTTACCAGAACAGGTCACCAGGCTGTGCTGTACCTGTAAACAAACTTCCAGTCGCTTGTGGGTAAGGTTCATAGTCTGGAGGAGTTTTTCATCTTGATTAGTGGACTGCACGTTCTGTTGCTTAGCTACTGCTCTTATTTCCTTCACATACTTCTCTCTAACAGACTGGAACCAGTGCAGAGAATCAAACTCCTGGTACTGATCCAAAAGCTTCAGAATGTAAGCCACACCTAGTCATTAACAAACCATGTACTGAAGTCAACATGCAATTTGCAAAACATTTTGTGAATGTCTTTAATGGATGAGCCTAAACTGATAATTCCACACAAATATAATTTAAATTGTTGTTAACTTGCAATTAAAGCTATCAGGAAAAATTACAATAAAGAACAAGCTTAAAATTTTTTAAAACATCACAACTTCTCCAAATACTTGCATTTCTTCTCATTTGGAAGAGAACCACGGACTTTGAAAGAAATTTGGAAGCACAAATATATATTAAAACTGTCTGCTCCCATACACAGCTATTTCATGCTTAGGAAATTCTGAACACAACCATAGCCCTCAAATCCATTTTGCTGAAGCAACGACAAATCCAATTAAATTATGGAATTTTTAATTACGGGAACAGACAAAGTATAAACAAAACTTTTCTTGCAAATGCCCATTACGTTGGCTTACCCAAAGGCTAGTGAGTGTGCTGAAACTTACCCATGGCAAAGCCATCATCAGTGAAAGCTGCTCCGCTTTTGTTCTTCTTATTCAATTTCTCCTTGCAACTGATTGAATGCTCTACAAAATTGAGGGTCTGAAAGAATGAAAGGCTGTCTTGGAATCACAGAGACTCACAAATTTCACAGGGCATTCCCATACACACTGCCACAGTGTAACACGAAATATTTAAACCCAAAGCCGATCTGACAGCACTTTTTGAAAGCTCTGCTGCGATGCAAACACTCACCAGAGGGGGAACGATGATGTAGAAGTTCCTCAGGTGCATGTTCTTCGGGCTGCGGAACTCGGGAGCAAAGACATCCACCAGCATTTTGAAATACTCCGTTCCCTCTGCGAAGTTGCGGGTCAGGTCACTGAGGACAGAGTCCAGCTGCCTGCAGGGGATGAGCCCCGAGTTACCTTCTGCTGCTCAAAGTCCCTTTGCTTACCCACCCTGGGCACAACAAGCCTCTCTTTGCCCTTTGTCAGGACTGGGAAGAGTACTCGACCTCTACAGCCAATTTGAATCACGTGTTTTGATTTATTTCCTCAAAAAAAGGTCTAGGAATATAATACTTGCATCTTTTTTATCTGAGGCTCTGAAAATTTTAGAAGTAGAGCTCAGGCACAAGGTGAGGAAAGCTTGTTAGCTTTTGAACAACAAGAATTTCAAGAATTCAGGTTCCAACTGTCTGTAACTATCAATGCTACTTCACATTTTCAAAACAACCACTTCTATTTTCTTTGCTTTGAAGCAAAAACTTCTCCGTAAGGGCAGCCAAACTTTTAATACGCACACACTCAAATAACTAATATATGCCTTTAAAAACATACAATTGCAATTCTCTCATCCCATCCCTGCCCCAGACCTTAAAAGCACGATGTTAGTGTACCTTGCTGCTTTTTGTGTTTCTTCTGAGAGTCCTTCTTCTTTCACCAGCTCTTCAAAGTTAACAATATCTTCCAGATCAGGAACAAACCTGAAAACTTACTGTTTGTTAGGATTATGCTCAACTGTCTGTGCTCACTGAAGTATCTACCCTAATTTATAATTTACTTAATTTAATCTTCTGGGCTTGAACTACTTACTTCAAATTATATCTGTCCTACCATTCTCATCCAGACATTATTAACCTCATTTCTAAACAGATACACATCATTATTTGTATTTCTGTTTTTACTGGGCTACCATCTCCTCTCTCTAGCACTTGATACACTTGGTAACTCTTAAGTTGACTATAATTTGCAAGAAAACCAACTATTTCTTAATATGTAAAAGTTACTATGTTTTAATGACCTTTAATAAGCACAGACAAAATCTATACAGAAAAAGTATGAAAGGAATGTGTTTTCCAAGTTCCCCAAGGTTCATATTATTTTTCCTTAATTTCCTGAAATTATTTAACATCACAAATTGCTGGCTTAAGGACTAATTTCTCACATGTATATACTATTAACTCTTTTACCATGTTTTTCCATAGAATTTGTTTTATTTTTAGTGATTTATATCCATGATTGTACGGTGCTGAATCCCAGCACTGTCTTCAATAATTCCACTTAAATCAAGGCATATAAATGGAACTTTTCAAAATTTATGGGGGATAGATAAGGGCATATGGAATATCAGCAAGAATAGAGAGCGAGGGGAAGAGAAGCAGGAAAGAGAAAAATGAAAAATTTGTGGAAATACCTAATTGCACTACTGCAGCAGTGAAGTCCACCAGATCTTATCATTCGTACATAACCCATAGCATTGCCTTTAAAAACAAGAAAAAAAAGGAAGCCATTTATAATTACTTAAATACACACACTCTCTTCATAGCTCCTATAGGCTCTGAGATGTAAATTAAAGTTGCCATGTAGTTCTAGCAAAGAACTCGGCTCTGAAAGCCAAACTAGAAAAGTTAAATTGTATCAAAAGGCTATGTAGAGAAATAAAACACAAATGCATCATCCAGCAAGGTTTTGCTCACTTTCATACAAACTCTTCCCACTGGCTGGGCACATTAAACACTTGCAAGCTCAGATCAGTCCTGCACATGTACAGCATCAGTGCCTGAAAATATCATTGTCACATCATGCAGCACTCAAGGACACTTCAGCTGGATATATGGCCATGTTTTGAAATCCATGAACTTCACAGTAATAGGTTTTTACCAGGAAATACACTCAACGTGGGTAAAAGTCAGCTCCACACAAAGAAAAGAACTGAAAAGGGAACAGGAATCTATGCAAGCTGTAACTGTATTTTAGATTAAGACAGACAAAGGCCATTTCTGCGTAATTAGATGAAGCATTTCTTTACCATGGGCTACAAGTGAACTACTTTCCATCTGACTGCAATTAAATCTAGCTTTAGCCTAAGCTGAAAGATCAGTTACTAGGTGATGAAAAGTTCTTCCATTTAATAACATTTGTAACATCTTAGATAGCATTTCATACCAATTTGACTTATGAGTTGTCTGAACTGGTCAAGATAGCTTTGGCCGTCTGGGGTTATTCCAAGTTTTCTGATGCCACGGTTGAATTTATCTGCTCTTTCAAAGGGATACTAGAAAAAAAATTTGAATAATTTGTAAGAATAATTACCTACCCTTAGAAAAAAAATTTTCATCACATCAATACAATTCTATTTGTAATGTAGTTTTACCCCACATTTGCAGCTTTATTTTTTAATAAATTACACACCTGTTTGTCTGTATTAGTTCACACAAGTCATTTTACTAAGTCACTTCTGCAAGTTGACAAGTGAAATAGCAGTTTTACGGTGAGCAAGAAAGTATTCCTGAAACAAATAGGCACTTGACATGCAAAGAAGCTGGCAGTCTATTTTACTAAATGTATTGTCTCTCCCCTTTTTGAGAAAATTTTCTAGCACAGAAAATCAGACCTTCATTCCCAAATCCTGACACACTGGAATGGGTCCTACCTGATCACTTCATTTTGGCTTCAATTTGAATAAGCTTATTATTCAAAACTGAGAACTGTTAAGCATGATTTGGAGCAGAAGTTTAGAACCTCCAATAGACTACAACTCCATCAAATCATCCTTTTCAAGTCACTGTGAGAATGATTTTAGCCAACTCCATATTTACAGAGCAGACAGAATGAAACAATGCCCTACTAAAGACAGACATTGGTAACACTGTGTTTTGCCAGGACAAAAATAATTGAAATAATACAAATGTTATGGTTTGGTGCACCTTCAGTCACAAGAAAGCAAATTTAGCAAATTACCCTTAAGCCTTCAAAAACTACTATACCTTGTGATCATTTTGATCCTTAACTTCCCTGAAGAATCTGATGTCTTTGATAAGTCTGGATTTGATATGTTCATCATACATGAACTGGCTAAAAATGTAAAACTTTTTCCTCAAGAATTGGTAAGTGAAGTTTACCTAGAAGACAAAAAGAAAAAAAACCAGTCAAATCAAGAAAGTTAGCAAGGCACCAAACACATCTAGCATCCTGTTTCCACCAGATGCCTGAGTAACTTCTAATGCAAGTTCTCAACTCACTTCAATTTCACTGATTTAAAAGAACTAGGAAAAATGAAAAACCATTCTCCTGGAAGGCCTACTCTCTTCCAGGAAAGGCAGAGGGACCAAGGGACAAGTTCAGTATTTCAGTCAGTCATGTGCCCCACACAGCCATCCGTTTGTCTGGAATATTCTGTAACTGTCCCTTTGAAACAGGCAGACATGATCAGCTTCCTCAGTCTGTAGAATCTGCATAACCTCCTGACACAGCTTTTTCACTTCCTCAACGTTTTCTGAAACACTTTCCCCTAAGGCAGAAGCACACTTTTACCCTATATATCTCAATAACTTCTCGTGCCTGCAAAAATAACTTTACTCTCAATCAGAAGTGAATAAATCTACATCACCAAAAAATAATGTGAGTAGCAGCATTTTTTGAGGAAGTTCCCACTCTCAGAAGAAAAGTGAAAGAAATCATTAAAAGTTTATTTTTCTAATAATTTCCACTTTGAAAATAATGACTTGAGAGTGGGTTCAATATTTTGGCAAGTTACTTTGGGCATGTTCATCCAAGAACTGATTTGCTTTACTAATTCACACAGAACATTATTACTGCATAAATAAAAATGCATAACCAAATTCACTATCAAGAAATGCAGGAGTTGGGAGGTTTTTGTGCACAATCAAAAAGAAATAATCCAACAACAGTGCAGAAGATACTCACTGTTGTGTTCATGATTCCTGTTCCATGAGTTCGAATTGAATTAGCAATGTGTCGGATATTGATGGTGTTCAAGTGTTTGTTATTACTTGTTCTTTCAATGAAGATCTGGGGGGCAGGGAGGGAAAAATAAAGTTAATTATCCAAAACTGGTTCTATGATAAATTATTGACCTGAATAGTCTATATCCTATTTCTGAGAGCAGCTGATAACTGGTGATTAGGGAAAGAACCAAGAAAATACAGAAAGGATACAACGAACTTTATCTGGTAAGTTTTTCCGATTTCTCCACAGCTGTGATTCAACAATTCCAAGGCAGACGTTGCACAGACTCCCATATTTATTGAGATGGTATCCTACATTAAGCAGTCTGAACTCTTTTGCCACATGCTTGTACTCTTGACCCCACATATACCACAGCAATGAGTTCCACTACTGAACTATGCCATGAAAAAAGGTACTTCCTTTGGGACCCTCATTCTCACATTGTGAGAAACCCCAAAGGTTTGTTCCCTGTCCATGTTCTCCACGTCATTCACTGCTTCATCTCTCCAATAACCCATTTTCAGACACACATTTTTCAAGCTCAAAAATCACATGTCCTCCTAGAGCAGCCAATTATCCTTGCTGCCCTCTAGTTTCACTGGAAAGCTGACATGGAGTGATCCTAGCAGGACACCATATCCAAATATGCCACACAACATTCTCTGAGACCAAGCCACAGCATCCCCAAAGGTGTTTTTCTAGAGCAGCAACACTATTTTATAGCCTGCCATTATATATGTTCAGCCTGGGCTTTTCTTGCATGTACTCTACCCTGCATTTCACAATCCCTTCAAATTGGAGCTAAATGCCTGGAAAAGTACAGGATATAGCTTACCTGATTATTCAGATTGTAGAGGTAGCGGGATACAAAAACATGAATATTTCTCATGATTTCCAAAACATCCAGACCCTGAAATAATATTATTTATTGAGAATTACTATGATAAAACTTCTCAAGAACTACTGACACATCTAACCACTAAGGTGTAGAAGTGCTATTTCTGCAGCTACTTGAAGGTATTTTAGAAAGCAGTGTTTTTCTTTGCAAAATGAAGAACCTCTCAACAATTATTGTTTAGTGTCTGTAAGATAATTCTTAGAGGAGAAAAAAGCAGCTCAGCCCACGTTTTAACATTTACAATCCTGCCTGGCTTTTTCCATCTTCCTCTGCAAGTAAGGAATCCTCCAGCCTATGTCATAAGGCACAATTAAAAAATAAAAACAATTAAAAACTGAGATTTGTCTCTTTTCAGATTCTAAAAAATGGAATCTTGCCTTAGAGGTTTCTACAGACATATAGATATCTACAGAGAAATAAGCAACTCGCTACTTTTTAATATTGTTTAGCCCAACCTGTCTAAAAGACTGAGGTTTGCTATTTACAATATAAATTTTACAACTGTTTACACTTTTTTCCCTAAGGAGTCCCCTAATTATTGTGCATAGTGATGATGTTATTTAATTTATATATCCTATTTCCAGTTGTGCCAGGGATTTTATCAGGATTTTGAGGCTGGGGGTTATGAAGTGTGGGGTGTCTTTGCTCTGAAGTAAAGCTCATACCAGAATAAATGTTATGAAACCAATGTTGTGAAATTGTTTAATTCTCTGTAATAATGCGCTGACGAAATATGGCCGATAGAACCAAAGCTGGAAACAGAAACTGGTCTACAGCAATTTGTGCCAAAAATCCAGCTGGAGCTCTGAGTTCTGTGCTCTCTTTCAACTTAGGAAGACACAGCCATCATGAACATTAGAAAAAAAGGGGCTCTCTTTCTAAGAGCTTTCACTAACGTGTTAACCCAAATGAGGGAACGAATCAAACTGCCAAAAATATCCAAGACATTAAAACTCTTGAAGGAAAGTCTTCAGAAATATGCAATCTGTAGAGCCTGTAACAGTGAATACCTTTACCATTAACTTGATGACACTACAACTTTATTCTGCATGTCACCATGTTTAGCAGCTTTTAGGAAGCCCTATCTCACTCTTCTATAGTCTTAACCCTGAGATGTGCCAAAGGCCTCCATGTCCAGCCTGTGAAATAGTTTCTCTAAGACCCCTAAGCAGAATAGTTTCTCTTAGATCACTAAGAGAAATGGCTGAAAAGTTACCAATAAAGCAGGGAAAAAGACCCACCAAAGGTCATTCCAGACTTGTAACAGTTGTCTGGATCTATTGCTTGCCAAATTGCTGACTGAATTTTCAAGTAAACATTCTCTGACTTTGCATGGTCAGTTCATTATGTTAAAGAAAATGGATAATACAAGTTCAGCTTGATGTCAACTGATAGCAGTGCGATCTCCAAAGGCAGATAAAGATCCTGCCTCACAAAGAAACCAGAAATTAAAGGTCACTTTTTCCAAACAGTTCTCCACTCTTAGGTACTTCAATGACTCAGTCCTATGGCAGTAGAATGGAAGGAATCCTATTCCCATCCCGTGGGCACTGTACCTGCTCCAGAGTCTGGCTGGGAAGGTGTGCCTCAGTCATACTCAACCCATAGCGCTGGGTTGCCAAATTTCTCATCTCACTGTAGGTGGCCCAGTCGTGAAGAGCTACAGTTGTTAAGTTGTAGAAGGTCTTGTCCAAATAATGAGTTACATAAGCTGTAAACACACAGAAGGATGAGCTAAAATAATGCTACCTATTTAGTCAGGGAAGTGTGGAAAGGAGTGAAAAGATAGACAAAACCAAAGTGTAACAGATGAAAATAACAGAATCAAACAAAGCTATAACTCCTCACCTTTTATGTCAATGAATCGATTGAAAAAACGTATTGGGTTCAGGAAGAAGAAGTGAGCCAGGTCCTTCATGCCAACTCTGAAGGGGTTTCTGTCATCCAGCTTCAGGTGTGTGTGAACTGATAAGCGCAGGTCCTTTTCTATCTCTTTACATAATTTGTCCAGCAAGTGCTACTCAAGGAAGTTAAAAAAAATTTAAAAAAAAAAAAACAAACAACCAAACAACCAACAAACCCCCAAACAAACACAGACAAAAAGCCCAAACAAAATAAAAAGTCATGTTCAGTGTCCATTTACAATGCTCTGTTAGCAGAATCAACATTTCTCTCCACAGGTATCCACAAGATTAAACTAGTGAAGACAGCTTGGCTTTGGTAGGGCCACACAAGTCAAAGTGAATAAACACTTGGGAACCAGAAAGATATCGATTTCCTTTTTTCTTGTTCTAGTACACAATAGCAAGAAAAAGCTACACAGCTCAGAAAAGGTGAAGGTTTTACTACTTAATGCCATTTTTTACATGACTAAAACTTCCACATAGGAGTTTAACACAAGTTTAATCCAAGTATGCTCGCTTCTCACTTTAAGCAGAACCAGGCTTAGGGCTATCTATCTAAATAGTAAGAACTACCTCAGTAAGGAAGAGTCTTGCAATATTGGTCTGATTTTCTGAATAATGTGTTATGTTTGGTCTTGAACTAGTCAAATAAAAAGAGTAGTTCAAAGGTTAAAGACTAGGACTCAGGAAATCCAAATTTGCATTTTCTTTCAAACCTCCTTCATAATTCTAGATAATAATTCAGTCAAGAGGCCATCTATATTTGCAGACCCTTCACTACTAAAAGCCAAGTATGCATATTAAGAGCAGCAGCATTTATTTTAGGCATTCATCCAAACAGAAGCTAATCTGATAAAAAGCACTCCTCTGTCTGCACAGCCAAATATGTAACTGAGGTTTTGTTAACTTACAGAATTTAGAGTGCAGTATTTTCATGCTCCCAGCCAACACAGATACCATTAAAAATGAGTCTTAAATAACCAAAATCCTCAGTCAAACCAAACACTTTCTTATTTCTAAAAATACTTCACACCAAAGTTCTCTGTGCTATTTCCACAGATCGTATCAGATTTGCTACAATAGATGCTAACCTGAGATAAAGACATTTCAAGCACAGTGGTGTGTTTAATTCCCAACCACAGCAAATTACCTCATTGAGCACTTCCATGATTTCCTTGTCATAGCATTCCAGAAGCACCTCGTAAGATTCCAAGTGTCTTGCATGCATCATGGCAGGTACACAGTCCCGTAGTGCACTAAACATATACTTATTAAAAAAAAATTATGATTAATGGATATGTCACCAGAACCTCAACTAGTGTTCAAGGCTAACAAAAATCAGAATCACTAGTCTTCCCATTTTTATTAAAAATAGACTTCATAAACCCTACTGAAGTCCTGTCCTTAATCTGAAGTATTATTTGCTACTAATGATCCTAATTATCAGCAACTTCATCAGAAATTATTTGCACTTTATTCAATTCAGCACTGTACAACCCTGGAACAGATTTTTATCAGGATTATCATGCCGAAGCATGATTCACGTCTGCACAGCACTTCAACAAAGAGAGAAGAGATGAGGAGTGGAAAAAGCCACAGGACAACTCTCCAACACAGAAACACTGAACACAGGGATTGATACCTGCTTTAGAAATATGGAACCACAATCAGGAACAAAGGCTTTTAATGTTCAAGCCTAGCAGGTGCTCATTTCAAATTAAAATGAAGAGAGGAACAAAGAGGCAGACACACACAGAGTTAATGGTAGCAACCCAAGATTTTTGAAGTAAATCTAACAGATTTGGAACAAAGATTGCTTTTATATCCTCCAGATTGAGAAGAAATGTCTCACCCAGTAGTAGTCAGGGATTTACTTTTTGAGCTTTTCCTTTAAGGGCATCAGTCTAATGTTTATCCTCTCTTCACCTGAATCTGTCACAACAGTTAGTAAGTTGTAACATCATTACTTACATGTAGTCTAGCAGAATCGACTGCATTTTCATACACATCATCTAAATAGATCGGGAACACAGCTCGGTGCCAGTATAAGAAACAACAGTCACATTGTGCTCGAACTCTGGAATAAAAGATTAATTGTTAGACACAGAATTGGAAGAAACCATTCTTCTAACACAGTGTGCTTAAACTAAAGAAAAGTGCATTTCAAGCCTAAGTTTTACACCGTTACTTTAATGATCCAGATGCATTGACCTTCAGAAGAAAGTTCTTTATTAAAGAATAAGTTCTTTATTAACTTTCTTTCTTTTTCCACTAGCCTATTTATAAATAAAAGGTACCTGCTTTAGAAAAAAGGTTTACTCAGTCTCTGAAAGACTTAAATCTTACATTACAGCAAAATCCTAAGTCACTATTTTCTTACTACATGCAATTAGTAGCCTAGAGATCAAACATATATTCTAAATTTCTCCTGTGAGTCAAAGGCGAAACAGGCCTCTCCTGATACAACCTGTCTATATTTATCCCAGGATTTTATCTCACGAGTCAACCACTAAAGGTGTTTGTCTCTCTCCATAAAAACTGCATGGAACCCGGATAGTCACCTGGTTTACAAATTGCCAACATGATGTAACTTCAGTGTGCACTGAAGCTACAGCAGCAGTAAAACATGTGAACTGACAGCCCAATCTCCCAAATAGACTGGTGCTAACTCATACATTTTAGCTGTGGGTTAAGGGGAACACTTTAGCTTATCATAAAGCCAAATTATCCCAAAAAGTGACAGATTTCTAAACACTCAGAGAAGTGAATTACCTAATGGGCAACAGTCAAGTGAAATGTGACTTGCCCGAAGACAAGCGAGCTTCAGGCTTAACTCTGGAATTCTTTCTGTCCATCCCTGGTCTACAAAACATGCAAAAAACACCACCAGCATGCAGAGAGCAGATTTTGCCATTCACACAGTGAAGATCCAGCTCCCCAGAGACACTATGCTGCCTTCTATATTCTGCTGCCACTGCTTACCTCTCTGTAAGTTCACTGATCAAGTCCAGTTTTTTCAGAACTAACTGAAGGGGAATGAGTTCTTCATCTTTAAATGTTTTCTGAAAAAATGAAGAAAAAAAAATAAACACAAGATTACAAGATGGCATTTTTTCATAAGACACTACACCAAACAAATAAAGGGCTGGAACAATCATGGCACTTACCATCTGTGTTCCCACACTCAGTGCAAGGGAAACAATCAGTCGCCTCTGTTTTGTACTTGGCCCATTGAGGGTGTTCTCAGCCAACACCAAAGCAGAGAGGACATCCAGGCGTTGCTCACTGTACTTCTTATCAGAAATTACTCTTTTCTTGATGACAAAAAGACACAGAAATTCAGAGAAAAGTTACCTAAGTTACCTAAGGCAAGAGCTTACACTATTTCTTCTCCAAGTTTGTGGACTTGTCATAAATTGAGCATTTCTGCAAACAAATTATGTTTTGTGAACAGAGCTAACTGACTCCAGATTCACTCACTCAGTCAATTCAGTGATATCACCTATCTATACACCTGGAATATGTGCAGCCAACATGAACATAGGTTAGGTCATACAGGACACAAACACTGTGCAAGCTGCATGAGAGCGCATGCCAGTTTTAGTTCTAAGGGACATGTAATTTAAATTTTGAATCAGTGACTCCCTGTTGTTGGTAACAAAACCCAGTTTACAGCTGAAAAGTGACAAGACACATAAACACGGTAATAACGACAGCTTGCAATTTTCTACAAATTCCAATGTACCAGGAAGATGAACACATTTGCATGAACAAATGAAAGGCACCAAGTGTAATGGCAAAGAAGTTGAAGTCACAGATGTATTTGTGAGCAGCAGTGGGAGTCAGAAGAGGTAGTTTCATGAAAGAGTTATAGAAAATATCTTCCACGTGTGTTGTGTGTTCAGCATGAAGCTCCTAACCTCATCTGCTGCATGCCTCAGACCTTACACCACTTAGGGATAAAGCAGAGCAGATGAAAAGAGTACTACTAATGGAGCTTCTATTTATCAACATTTGCCATTCATATATTTTCTGATAAGCAGTCAAAATATCAGGAATTGTTCACATATGTGCCCTTTTCAATATCCATCAGTACACAAGTCTTAGCATATTTCTATGCATTTTAAAAATTTATAAAAGTTATCTATATATATGTGAACTATATATATCTATATATATGTGATATATATATGAAAGATATACAGTTTTTCTTAGTAACTTTGAAGTTTGGAACTTCTTCAGTTCATGCTACTCCTGCTACATATATACATCTATACATAAATTTTTGAAAGTAGAACTTTTTTCTTGCTTACCCTAAAAAATAGAGATGCCAGATACATAAATTGGGATTACAGCCAAATAAAAAGGAAATTTAATAGCTGCACCAGTAACAATAGCATACATCCTTTGTAATTCTGCTACTGAATATGACAAAAGAATAAAATGAATCAGTAATACATCAGAACAGGCACACTAAAGTCTCATTTTCCCATTTGTCCTGAATTCTGAAATTCAAGACTTGACAAGCAAAAGAAGCCATTTTATCCCACAGTGAAACAGAATTTATGCCCACAGCAGGCTCCTGTAAGCCATCATGTACTGTTATTTTGCCAAGAAGACAAAGATTTAAATAACAACCTCTTTGCTTAACCTGCAGCAGATTGCTTTATGGATGTGCAGCAAAGAGGTAAGCAAAGGTCAGTTTGTAAAAGTCTCTAGAAATAAAATCTAAAAGAAAACAAGAGGAAGATGACAAGAGATGCAGCAGTTTAGAGGAAGAGGGGAACCATTCTTGGTCAAAAACCAGATAACTATTTATGCTGCACAGTTTTCTAGAAAAAGCTCTGAACTACTGGAAATATATGAATATTTCTGGATTATGATGGAGCATTACACTACAGATATTGAAAAAACACAAAAAAAACTTTAAAATTAATATTTTTTAAAATACTTAGACAGAAAGATGAATTAAAAGAACTTGGTTTACATACCTTGGCTACAGAAATAGAGTGAAGAGCCTGATACTGCAGATGCTGAGTGATGTGTGTCACAGAGTCTGCCACAACCATGCTTCTTCGATAAAACATATGTTCTATTGCCTGAAGTCAATCCCAAAACACAAGAGTTCATGTAGTTACCAAAATTTCTGCCTTTAGAACCTGGCTTTATGCTGTGTGACTCATCCACTTTGTACTTTTACAAAGCAGTTACAATTAACCCTTAGAAACCAAAAAAAACAGGCTATTCAGGAGCATTAAAAAATTTCAGGAAAATCAAGCTATTCAGGAGCATAAAAAAGTTTCAGGACTGATCTAAGTTTTGTTGTTTTGTTTTGGGTTGGTTTTTTTTTTCAGTTTTGCTCAGGACTGCTTTCTGAAGTTATCCCGAAATAGAGTATCTTCCTTTTGGAAAAAGGAAGAAGAAGAAATGTGAAGTCCCACGTCTGGGGAGGAGCAAACCCCACACACCAGTACACACCAGGAACCACCCAACGTGAAAGCAGCTTGGAAGGAAAGCACCTGGGGGCTCCTCAGTACGAGAGAGACATGGACACACTGGAGAGAGTCCAGCCAAGGACCCTGAAGATAATTAACAGACTGGAGCATCTCACATGTGAGGAAAGGCTGGGAGAGCTGGGACTGTTCCACCAGTCCAGAGAAGGCTTGGAAAGGGATCTTATCATTGTACATAAATACTTGGAGGGAGGCTGCAAAGATGGAGCCAGGCTCTTTTTGGAGGTGCCCAGTGACAGAACAAGGGGCAATGGGCACAACCAAACACAGGAGCTTCTCTCTGAACATCTGAAAACTCTTACTACGAGGATAACCAAGCACTGTCACAGGCTGGTTGCCCAGAAAGGTTGTAGGGTCTGCATCCTCGGAAATATCCAAAAGCCATCTGAACACAGCTCTGGACAACTGGCTCCAGGTGGCCCTGCTTGAGCAGGGATAGGCTGGACCAATGACCTCCAGAGATCCCCTCCAACCCCAATCTTTCTGTGACATCAACTAACGAAGCCAGTTAGATGCTACAAAAAAAAAAAACCAACCAAAAAAACCCAGTCCTAGCCTTCCAAATCTATTCTCTAACCAAACCACTCTCAAACAGGAAGCCATGCATGCAAAAACATTTCCCATCTCATTTTTTTAAAATATGGGATGTTTGGTCAATGTTCTCTGTAATTCCTACATCAAATAGCAATTTTCATTGACCTACCTTCAGAAGCTCCACAAGTCTGCACAGGGCTTTTACTGAGGTTTTGGTCATAGGTTTTTGCATTGACATGTAAAGATTCATTGTTGTTTTAATGATCGTGCTAAGACTGTATGCATAAAGAAAACCCTAAAAATAAAATTAATACAAGGGGAAGAAAATTAAAAATTAATATTTCCACATATCAGTAAAATAAATCCTCTCTGTTTTGTTTCAAATATGACAGACAGCTAACTTTTTTTTCCCCCTGCACAACAGAGAGCCTACCAGTCCTCTAAACTAAGCAAGCCTGAATGAGACCCTTTTAGTAGCAGACACTATGAAACTGCCTAGGACACATTAGGTCATCACATTCACCTCTTCTAAAGCCATTCCAATCAAACACAGGTTAGTGAGTTAAATAAATAATCACAGAGCGTCAAAGGTGTCATAATTTGACCTACTGTAAACCAACCCATCAAACAATTCCCACCTCCCCTCAAGAAACATCCTATCACAAAAACAGTCTAAACCTTCCAGATTCTGTGGAATAAATACACTGACAGTATTTACAGTTTTACACTTTCTAAATAGAAATGTCCATCCCACAATAAAGAAAACAAACATTTCTACATCAATATGTGCTAAGCTTTTAAACACAATGTTGATTACATACAACATGACAAAAAATTATTAAACTTATTTCAAAGAAAAAGTAGTAACAATTTAAAAAAAGAGACCAGGAAAAGGCAGCAAGTGGTGTAAAAAACTCAGTTCAGGATGGAGCAAATTTTAAGTCCACTGCAGCTCATTCAAAATGTAAAAATCACAGATCCTCGTAAAAGTCTGTCTTTAGCTAAGGAAGATTCAGGATCATGCTTCTTTCACCTATTCTCATCAGATTTCTGTCAGGCAGATACTTATAAAAACTAGTGAAAAATAAATTCAGAAATAAGGTGCATCTTACATTAAGACTACATGCTGTTAGTAGGCCAAAAGAAAACCAGCTGTCTTGGAACGCAGTAAGATTCTTGCAAAGTACCAGCACTAGGCAAAGCACAATGAAACAACACAAAACCTTTACTGGGAGTATGCACTGTCCTAAATAAAACTAAATTAGACACTAGTTCAGTCCACCTTAAGTACCTCATGACTCAAAAGGAAAGAAACCCAAAACCTTTACTGCAGAGAAAATGAAGCTTTCTTGATTTCCTAAGTCAAGAGAAAAATCCAAAATTCTAGCCACCGAATATTTAGTCAGATTCCCTTTCCCCACATCCTTTATCAAAAGACCTGTTACAGATTTTCTCGGAAGAGCAGTGGGCATTAAAAGTTTTACAAGAATTCCCACACTGTGAAATAACACAACAATGACCACAGAACTCCTGTGATTTCTTTTTATGTTCTACAACTTGCACCAAAACATCAGGTTGCTGCATCACCACATGAAAAGACTGCACACCTGGATGAAGACATTGCAGCGGTTGGAAAGATCTTCAGAAAACTTTGTCGTGCGTTGCTCCTTGGACAAGATAGATTCCATTTTTGTCATCCACGAGCTCACAAAAACATAGTATGATTGCATATCTCTGGGGAAGGAAACAAAGAATGTTGCTCAATTCAAGTAAGAAGATTATGAAGATTTTCTTTTCTTATCTCTTTCCAAAACTTACTATCTTGCAAGGGAAATATTTTAAACTTTCAGTCCCCAAAATAACAGGTCACCATTTCCAAAAGTATCAGAACCCTATATTCATTTATATTTTTATTCTCTAAAGGTAAAATCAATCTGCCAGTCATACCTGCACAGTGAGTAAAAAAATCATCTATTCTTCACAAGAACAAATGGCCCTCTTATCAGTGCACATACTACACTTCCTTAAATTAAAAGGCTATATAAAACTGTTAGAAAATGCTTTCAAACACTAGACAGAAAAGTCCAAGACCGATGCTGATTTTTTTCATCCAAGTTTGAACTTCTGTTAACTTACACACACACACGAACAAACAAAACCAAATATAACTTGTCATTACATCAATGCCAGACTGGACTGCTCCTAAGCAACATAACTCTACAGAAGTGTACCTGCCTGAATCACACTAGTTAATTAATTAAATGGCTAAGTAGAGTTAAATAGAGAATTGTGACACTGCAATACAACTTCTTGCAGCAGTTGTAGCTGGAAAGTATTCAGGTCATTGATTCTGTTATCAAAAATTACTTTTAAAAGGAGTCCTCATATTTCGGGAGTGGTCCAATTGTCAAAGGCAGTGCAAGGATTTATAAATAAGCAAGAAAAATTTACTTGTACAATTCAAATCAGCAGATGCAAAATCTGGATTTTATTACAACATCCACAAAATTGTGTGTACAAAGTTGGGGAAGGAGTAAAAGCCCTGCCAGGGAGCTGGGAGGGTTCAGCCTGGAGAAAAGGAGGCCCAGGGAGATCTTACTGCTCTCTACAAATCCCTGAAAGGAGATTTTAGTGAGGTGGGGTCTGGTCTCTTCTCCCAAGTAAGAGGACAAGAGAAAACAGCCTCAAGTTGCACCAGAGGAGGTTTATATTGAATATTAGAAGACTTTCTTCACTAAAAGGGCTGTCAAGCACTGGAACAGGCTGTCCAGGGAAGGAGTTGAGTCCCCATTCCTGGAGGTATTTAAAAGATGAGTAGATGTGGACCTTGGGGACACAATTTAGTGGTGGACTTGGCACTGCTGAGTTACAACCAGACTAGATGATCCTTGACGCCTTCTCCAAGTTCAATGATTCTATGGTTCTATGAAATATATGTGAACACCCAGATGTTTTTCCTCAACTTTTTCTAAATCTTAAGACTTGTACCACTGGCCAAGACCAGAAGCAAAGCAGCAGTGCAATTATGCCCCATCCAGGAATTAAAGCCCAGGAAAGAATCAGGGCCAGGAAAAGGTGGGATTGAAAAAGAAACAGGGCAGAAGTGAAAATCTGTCAGAGGATCAGGCACAGAGCTGCTTTTTCCCCTTCCCTCCTCCTCTCCAACTCAGTTCTGCCAGTTTGCTTATTGGGTTGGAAGACATCATGCAAAATTAAGTTTTCACTGCTATTCCACAGACTCCAGCTTATACTTTCTTGTTTCTTCTGAAACATACAAACCTTAGCCCTGTTATCTTCCTATGCAGGACAGTTGTTCCTAAGACTACAAGTTAAAAATATTCCAGCTCATCTTTAAGCATATTTGAGAAGAGAAGGAAGTGAACTGCACACTACATGCAGAACACAAAACAACAGAGGATTCTTTCAAATACAGATAATCTCAAAGACCATTACACAAGCAATAAAAACAGGCACAAAGAAAGAAATTCTTACGAAGAAAGTATCATCACCAAGCAGAGGAAAGCTCCATTATAAGCCTACTAGCAACTTACCTCCATAAACACATAGAAAGCAGAGAGC
The DNA here is from genome assembly GCA_036785705.1 of Acanthornis magna. Classification (NCBI taxonomy): domain Eukaryota; kingdom Metazoa; phylum Chordata; class Aves; order Passeriformes; family Acanthizidae; genus Acanthornis; species Acanthornis magna. The sequence goes on along the minus strand of JAWUZG010000027.1, from coordinate 689,415 downwards.
CCTAATAGAAAACAAAGCAGCCCAGGTTACTAGAAACTAGTTTAAAAAACAAAAGGGAATTTGAAAATATGGAAACAGAAGCAACCGAAACAAATATTTAGAACTGCCAGGAACATCACTATTTTGGTGTAACACTACACATTTTTCTGAGAGCATGACATGCAAAGCAGCTTAGCTTTGACCACAGCTTTTTGCAGCAACACTAACACACACACACACACACACACACACACACATTGCTGCAGTGAAGTGGAGCAAGGGACTAACACCCCTGAGACACACTACACACCATGCCACCACACTGAATGAATAAACCCACGTGCTCAGAAACCATTTGCCAAACGGCATCATGAGGCAGCAGTTAGGAAGCATACTTGGTAAGTGACTGTGCCCTCTGCTGTAGAAAGTTCTCCCTTTGTGTTTTAACTGTATGAATACTTTTCTTGTCCAGTAGTTTGGCAGCAGCTGGAATCTTCTGAATCAGAAAGTTGTCAGCAAACCAGATAATGTTGGCTGTTAATGTAATGGCTGGTACCTGCGAAGAGAAAAAAAAGGGGGGAAATACCACCAAGCAGCAAAAAACAATTAACACAGGTCCATTTACTTCCATGTAACAGTTTTCTACAAAGTACTACATTATGTTACAAAAAGTATCTCTAGATGTTTACTAAGGACACCATGATCACTCTCAGTGATTCTAAATAGGAGAATTTAATAATTTCTTCATATCATCCAATATGAAAAAGTCCCAGTTGACTTTGCACTTAGAGGTCTTCCAAAACAAATATTTATAGCCAAGGTCAAGACACACAGCATTTATTCAACCGCAGAGTACTCATAACTCAAACAGTTTTCTGTCTTCAGTGCCATATTAATCTTGAGAAGAAAGACTTTAATAGAAATTTCAAGTTATTTTACCTTGCTGCTATGTGAATGCACAGATTTTAGACCATCTTTAAAATAAAATGGCAGGGGGAGTTACAAAAAGTAGGAAATTCTTAACTCTGTTTCTGACTCTTTTTTGTGTTCTTTTCCCAAGTTTGTGCTATGCTATGCAGCTAAGAAAATTATCTACTTCACTACTGAAAGACAAAAGAATAAAGTATTCACCTTTTTACAGACATCCAACAATGACTTGTAAAATTTCTTGTCTACGGTCCGAAAAATCTGAAAATGCAGTACAAAGAGGCCACAGATACCCACATATTTATCTCTCTGGTCGATTTCTGAAGGCTCACCTGAAAAAATAGACCTTTGTGAAGTTTACTCCCAGACAAACAATATAAACAATTTCAAAAACAGTGAAGCTGGCAGGAAGAGCATGAGCTTGCATTACCAAGTTTGGTTTCAACACTGGCGAAAGCTGCTCGAAGAGTATGAGCAAACTCTTCAGCAAATGTGCTGTTCTTGGACACTGACACTCCACCATTCAAAGAATCAAACTGCTGCTCTATACAGGCCTGAGTAAAAAGGGGGGAAAATATCAATATATTAAGATAATGTCATGAGTTTTAGACCTCAAAAGAGTACTGATTTTCAAGACTACTGGAAAAGCAAAGTGATTTAAGACTAACGTAAAGTAAGCCTTAAATGCCTAGAACATACAGATTCTTAACTGTGCTTACATTTTTAAGTATAAAAGCAAAAAGTATAAAAACACTCTTATACCTGACATTCAATGCCCCCACTTTATATATTTCCCCATTTCCCTGAAGGAGCATTTTTTAAGAAACCATTTTTGATGTGCTGGTGCTAAGAAACTAGATGCATATTTGTATTATCACATTATAAATGTTACTAACTATCCTTTAACTAAACAAGATTATCACATAAGTCACTTGTAGGATGTGGTTCATGACCTTGTAGCATAAAATCACATACTACTGCTGGCAATTTAAAAAAGCTCCCAAAACACCACAACAGCCAAAATATAGAGACACATTTCATACTTCCCAAAGATACCAGAAAAGTCTTTAATAGAACTGCATCTAATATTTTTAATGAATTTTTGTTAGGAAGAGGCATTTGCCAGACAGGAAGGGAAACCTCCTGAATGAATACCAGTCAGATCCTAGTGAGGTCTCAAATATATAATAAAGTCTTTGTATTTATACAACACGAGGGAAACATAAGATGAAAAATTGACAGCTGGTAGCAATGTCCTTTGAAATAATAAACCAAATTGTGCTTAAATATTTACCTACAATTTCCCTTTTGAAGGCTTTTATAGAACAAGCCCTTCTTCCCTATGCTCTTTAAGATGTAATGGCACCACCTGAGCAACTGACTCTTGCTTCGACCAGGTTCAACATTATCCTCTGCTCACTATGCCACAACATCCCATTTCAATGGCTGTAGCATACACTTTTCTAAAAAGAGATATCTTCTTGTATGAACACACTTAAGTTAACTATACTAAAATGTAATAAAATCCTTCTCATCCACCCATGCCCCTGCATGTTTCAGGGCTCTGTACCACCACAGTGTCCCTAATGACAGCAACCTGTCCTGTGTACAAGGAATGCCATCACACTCAACGTATTTTAAAGATTAGTGAGGAGACTAATTAATTTGCAGCTAAAATCAAGACCTATGCAATGTAAACCTGCTAACTATTATGCGGACAAAAGCAGAATTCTGATAATACACAGTCCTAATGCCAAGTTGTCTGTGTTTCTCTAGTTCAGCAAAACAGTCAGCATTTACTGCTACCATTCAAAGCTTGGCACAGTTCAAGCACATGAGAAGAGCAAGAAAGAATCTTACAACAGAGCCTTTTTTCTCCCAGGCACAGATGCAAGAGCCAAATTCACACATCACCACAACCGGAACAAAAACAAAATACAAACAAACAAACCAATCATTCTGAAAAGAGTGTTGCTTTCATGTAAGCTTCCTCTATCACACTGGGGAATATTAAGTTCATTACCTGAAATATCATTCCATCAAGTAACTGGCATTCCAGTTTTAACAGCAGTTTTTCAAATGGCTTCAATTTATCTTCTTGAATCCCAAACTTGGAAGGGTTGTGATGGACAGATTTTAGCAGCCTGTAAGGAGCAGGTGCGGAACACACACATACAACACACTTAAAACATGCTCAGAGTTGTATCATATCCTGCATTATTTTGATTACAGATTTGGTACCCCACACCTGCCCTTAGCAGCAACCCCAAAATTTAAAAAAAAAACACCAAAACCAAAACAAATCAAAAAATCAAAAACACCCAGAAAAATCCAGTAGGTCTGCATAAGCAATTTGCATTTGAGTAATTCCCTTTTATTTAGGTTTTCAAGGAAACAGTTATTATTCCACTAATTTAACTACCTTTATAATTGTTGACTCTTCAACAATTTCTGAGTAAAATCTCAAGCTTTTACTTGAGATACCACCCTTTCTTAAACCCATATGCCTATCCCCATGACCAATATGGACAGGGATAGTCTTAGCTCAGTTCTGTACACAGCTAAATTTCTTTAAACTAAATATACTTTAAACCCCACCAACTATTATTTTGTTTGACAAGATGCTTACCCTGCACTGAAAATGGAACATTCAGTACTTAAAAGACTTACTGGTGCCCTTACAAGGACACCACGGGAGTTTAGCCCTGCTCTTCAGTAAAATTTCTGGAGAGACTACCTAAATCCATGTTCCACACTGACTTTCTTGGAATACAGACAGATGCACATGCTTTTATCTTTCAGCTTGTGGAAGTATTTTTCACATCAGAGACACACCTCTTATACATGGTCCAGTGATCTTTCAGTGTGGCATGATTGTCAATTATTTCATCCAGAGTGATCAAGACTGTGAGCAACTCCCCTAAATGTTCATACATTGCCTGTTTGTGAAGGAAAAAAAGAAAAGGAAAGAAAAGGACTGTAGTTATTAGAAAATTTATTGCAGTCATATAAAATTTAAATTCCTTTCAATGTATTTTCAGCCAACAAGGTATCAGCTAGAGAGTTAAACATGAGATTTTCTGGTTTTGCAGCTGAAAGATTTTGTATTACTTGTAGTGACACAAGGAATATTAAAGTGATGTCTGCACACAAACTGAATTCACTGATCTATCTTGACAGTGAAGATACAATTTTTTAAACTGTCTATAGGCAGAAGCACACACTGCAACAAGGGAGCATGCAAGCACTTTGCTGCTAAGAAAGCTGGAATATGACAGACATGGAGATACCAGGCCTTCCTACATAAAGGCCAGAAAAAGCTGATTAACAACGTAAAACTTTAAATGAGATTCCAAATTGGAAGTTGTACTCAAAAGTCACTTCCTTGCTATTTTTCTCAGGATTAATCATCAAGACCTATACATATTAACATAAGCAAGAGTTCCAAATCGTTCCCACCTGAAAATGAACTCCAGATGTCTCTATAATTTTAGGTGCATTCCTGTAAATAACATAAATATTTTAATGCCTTTTTAATCCTTACAACAGATCATATTTATCAGTTCTGTATCATGGTGTGTTCTCTGTTTCTTGGGGTATATTTTTCTTCATTAACACAGTAACTTCAAGAAACAAAAGAACATCAAAACCTGATTAAAAGTATACTCTATGTGAAATCTCTATGCTCTGATTAATTTTAAATTTTGATGTATTTTTAAAGATACAGCATGTGACTGGATGAAACCAACTGTATCCAGTGCACCTGTGTGTCAGCAATTCCCAATTCAGTTATGCTAATGGCAAATAGCCTTGATACACCCAAAGAATAAAATCACTCTTTAATCCATTTAATTAATTTAATTACTTAATCAAGCCGTGTCCAAGCTACACATCCAGCACCACACAGGAGGTTTGCCTTGTGCTGTGGTAAAAGCCAAAAATAAAAGCAACAAATAAAACTGAGAAGAATGATGCTATCCTCTGGGGGATGGGGAAGCAATCAAGAGTCCTGCAGTGGTACTCAAAGCTAAATCCAACAATCCTATTCAGAACCAAACTCTCCTCACAGTTTTCAAAGGAGCTAAACCAAACAGCCCTTACTAAGATAGATTTCAGGTGTTAAAACCATGGCTGTTCTGTGAAGAATATATGCCAAGATTCACATTTTTAAGATAGACTGTAGAAGTGATCTGATTTTTAAGCTATGTATCAAGCAACAGGAGGAGCCTCTCAAACAGAGCAAGGATGAAAAACTAACAATATTTCTCAAAGACTAAAATGACAAACAATAAAATCTTGCATCTCATTATATACAAGCACTATTTTCTCTGAAAATGAAACCACTTCCATAACAGTTTATGAGGCCCAAACTGGCACAGCAAAGCACAATATCTCTAGACAACAATATTCCAAAAATTACCATGCCTTAAATAGAACATTCATACTTTATACATTTAACTACATAACAACAATACAGCATTTTAGGGAATAATTACTTGTTGCTGGTATATAGAACAGCCAACTGATGCACTACATTCACCACCACCTCATAGCATCGGGTAACAAAGCAAGACAGCTCCTGAAATACAAGAAAATAAAATGCATATATATGTATAGACTCTCCTCACACACAAATTGTCATTACACCAAAAACACTGAACATAAACTACAGAATTTGCAGCCCAAGCTCTAACTGTATCCTTAATCCATGTCAGTGGACAGACCTACAGCAGGATGGAAAATATCCTACTAACAGCTCTGAGAAAGGTTCTGGGACTAAACTAAGAAGCTACCAAACACAAGCTTCCAGTACAAATCTGACAATTTATACTAATGGTTCAATTTATCAAAGACAGTAAGAAATGACTTGACAACAGAGCCCAGGTACTTTCAGCGACGATATCCCTGGAAGCAGAGGCTGTGCTTTTCCCCACTAACCTCAAGAGTCACACTGTGGATGCTGGTAATAGCCAAATTCCAATTAGAAATTACCACAAGCCTGTAGCTACTGCAAGAGTGATAAGCCACAGCATATTTCTTTAGTACAAAGTCAATGTCTTTGAGAGGTTTGCCTGACCAAGGCAGAACTTCAGCTCAGTTATGTAACACAAAATGAGTGAGAATGTGCCAACTCTGACCAATTTCTATAATGGATTTTAACACAGCATTCCTTGAACAACAGGATAAATGAATCTGAGTTTCCCTTAATTGCATTATACCTGCTCATTAATTTACCTTATGATCCCATCAGGGAAATGTCAATGTGTGATGAGTCTAGCCAGTGTGCACACAGATGGCTTTGTAGCAGACAGCCCACACTGGCTGAACAGCCAGCCTGCCAGGAGACTGGTGAACAGCTGAATTCTGTCTTCTTCTCCATCAAAAATAGATCTTATTTGGGCTTCTGCCTTCTATTAGTCACCAGTTTTCACAAAACATTACTTCTGATACTTGTACTACCCTAACAAATGCAGCTGAAATAAGCCAAGAGATTCCAGATGAATGGATTAATGGACAACTGAGATCATGTTTCCCAGGGAGGCAGCACCAGCTGCCATTTCAAAATTTCAGGAAAGTAGTCCAATTTAACAGCACGTGCATACTAGCAGCAACATAACACAGACAAGGCTGTCATTTTAAACTAATGTTTCAGGGCATTATTTTGATAATTTTTTTTTTATGTTTTGATGTAGCAAATTTAAGGTTAGTGCATCTAGCTAATCTGGAAAGCTCAAAAGAGCAAATAAATCAATACATGGACATGAACTCAATGAAACTTTTTTGTCAACTTCACATTTTCACATCACCCCTGGGGATATGCTTATAGCATTGACCAGAACAGCATTTCCTAGTCTAGGGATACAGACCATTGAAGGGATTTAGGAGAACGCAACAGCTGGAAAAAAACAAACGTGATCAGTAAAACGTTTTCCTCATAGCTTTACCCTAAACAACACACACCTGCTAGCAGAATAAACCCTCCCTTTGGGGTAACATCCCGCATTTCCCATCTTCCAAAGCTTTTCAACAATCCCTAATGCATCACAGCATACATAGAAAGCAGGCTCACAAGCAATACTGCTGTATTTTTGTGTAGTGTCTCAAACATTTGCTAGGCAAGAAATAGAGAATGAAGGATGAAACCTACCAAGGTGATAAGACAAAGAGCTTGGAAAATGGGGAAGAAGACCCAAAAGATCGTAACAATTCACTGCACGCCTGCGTGGTAAAAGAAGTTGAGAAACAACTTCTACAGCATTCGACTTGTCATGACTCAGTAAATGACTACTGCCATGCTACCATACAGCAAGAACAGGAATTTTAACTCTTAAACCAGAATTTGTTTAAACATTCTGGAAGCTTCCTCTATATTCTCTGCTTCAACACAGATATTTCACTAAAAGCAATATATAAATATAGAAACCGTTTTGGGACAGTCACTTAAGTTATATTAAGGACAAAAAATTCCACAACAGACTGAAACCCAAGAGCACAGGAAATCCTCAGAAGAAAAACAGATCCTGTTTTCATACAAAGGATCCTGAACAACCAAACTGTATAAGAAATAAGCACTCTTCCAAAAACATTTGAAGGAGGCACGACAAATTTTTTTCAGGTACATATTTTAATTTTGCTTTCTCCTACCAGCTAAAGAACCCCACACGTGTAAAACAATTAACCCATTTCCAATGTTCAGTGAACACTAAAACTTGCTAACCAAACCCATAAAAATAGCTCTTTAACTTTACCGTCAAGTGACAGCAACTTCAATTTATCTGCTCCTACTGAAATCTTTAAAAGTAAATTCTAATTTCTTCTCTCATTAGACTTCCAGAGACAAGCATAAAAAAAATCCCCAAACAATGTGTGATACATCAGCTGGTTGTGACAGGTCTGCAAGCAAAACATAGTAACATATCAAATGACTGCTATGCCTTTCAGCAAAATGCAAACAGGATATGGCAGACTGTTAAATCCATTTTGCAAGTAAAATTAAGATTGTAATTGCTGTCAAACAATCAAAACGTACTCTACCTGCAAGAAAGAAACAAATCTTCCCATCTGTATTTGGCAATCTCCCTCCACCATGCTGGAATCTGTGGCTTAAAACAGAAACATTTGTCAAGACTTTCTAAAGCCTGTGTTGTACCTGTTAAACTAACATTGAAGCTTGCCCTCTGAGCCACTTATTTGTCATACAAGTAGAGTGTAATATTAGAAGTGTATTGATGGAGCATCAAAATCTCTTAATTTTGCTTTCCTAAATTGGACTTATTTCTGGAGTTTCTTTTTTCATTAAAAATTACATTGTTTATAAACTAGATACAAAGCTGGGAAAAATCTCCTTCGCATGAAAGAAAATAAAGAATAAAACCCATAATTCTTTAAAGGCATATGTATTATGTAACTTCATATAAATGTTTCCATGTTTAAGAAATTTGCATGAAAATACTAAGTATTTATCTTGCAAGAAACATCCAGATGGTTTTTACTGAAAGAATATACTACATGAATAACCAGAAGGAATTAATTTTCTTTTTCCTGCATATCTTCCTGCACAAAAGAACAGGCTTACCACCATAGCTTCACAGCATTATCTGTATGATACAGAACACAGAAATACAATAATTACATCACCCATGCCAAACTGTTTCAGTCATCTGGAGCAGTTTGAACACCACCTGACAAAACACTATCTTTTTAATGTGACAACAAATAGATGCTATAGACTTGAGATTTTTCTTCTGGGCCACTCTGAACAAAAAAAGCTCACTTACAGTTACAAGTTTACCTGCCTAAGAAATGCAGGTCTTCTTGCTTCATAAAATATGTTCTTTTAGAGCTGTCAAAGATCAAAGGAGTCTCCATATTTCTCTAACATGGAGCTCTGGGACAAGACATTAAATATTGCATTGCTTCCCCTTTACACATTTTATGTGATCTACAATCTCTTTAATGTACGTCCCAAAACCCCCATCCAGCTACCTAAAGTTCCCAGACTAGTCCTAGACACTCCAAAGACAAGATGGGGGGAAAAAAAATTCTTTACCCAGATGGAAAAAGCCAGCACAGTATTTGTTTAAATTTCAACCATCCTTGAGCCAGTGGCTTTGCCAGTTGTTTAACATAAGCCATCTTGCTGTTATCAAAGCAAATGCTCCAAGCAGGGATATGGAAATAGAGAACATAATTTCTGCACTCCTACCTAACCCTCAGAAGGCTGACCTCTCAGCTCCTGCCATTCCCAAGCATTCCCTGCTCAGCACCCATCAGGAACAAACTGCTGCTGCAATATATTCATCTGCTACAGTCTGATTTTTTCATGCTAGAGACATGGAAAACTCTGAGGGATCTCCTAGTATCATTTTGGCAGGATATGACTTTAAAATATTTAAAACCGTATCTGATAAGATATGTGAGTCTGCTAAGAAAAGAAGGGGGGGAAAAAAAGGCATCAAAAACCCTCCCACATAACAAGCTAACAAATCCCCCACTTTTCCATGCTCCTTAACCACAACACTTATCTTCTATAGCACTTAAAAGAATGATAAACAGTCCCGAGCTCAAACATTTCACATTCCCTGATATTTCTGTCACACTTTCTTGTCTCTTGAAAAGCTTTAAGAATGCCCTTTTACAATACTACATGAGAAGGCCTTCCCTCTCTTTCAAATTCCTGAAATAGAAACAAAGTTGGGTGATAGGTCTCTGAAGCAGCTCACTAATATATTCAGTCCTTATGATCAAGATCTGGGCTTATTCCCACACTTGTATGCTTTAAGGTGGAAGCTTAAGGCCAGTCATTCAGGAGTTACCAGTTTAACTCCAAGACAAAAACCAGCTTTTACCTAAAACAGGGTCTCATGATTTGTGAATTAAGTTGACTTACAATTACTTGTGCCCTTCTTATGTCACGGTGTAAACGTGCAGTGTGAGTTACTTGCACTGGAAGGGCAGGTGACATCAACACATTCCAGCTTGTCTTGGAAAACCAATTGCTTAAGCAAAGAGGGCAGGACTTCAGTCAAGTTATTTATTAATGGTTTCATTGTTTTACTACAATTAAATCACTGATTTATTGTTTTACTACAACCAATGTAAAATCTAGTCCCAAAAGGAATTAAGTTGGTTTAGGATGTGTTTACATATGAAAAACATGTTTTCAATGCCATACTTTGCAAAACAGCTGCTTCAGCAGACAAGCTGTATGTAAGACATTTAATACAACCTCAGCAGCCCACACTCCCTACTTCCCACTTAAATATGGCTGCAACAAAATTTCCTGTTAATGGAACAATACTTACTGCAAGGCTTTACAGATAAACCTTATCTTCAGCTAACTCAGGACAGCTACAAGACATTAACATATATCCCTATAACCTCAGAGTTCACTGTTTGGTGTGCATCACTTAAAGACACAAAGAAAGTATGTATCCATATAATAAAATTACAGTTAGAGTTGCATTTAATACAACCTGAACAATAACGCAAAACTACAAACTTTTACAGTAAAGGGAGCTACTTACCTCCTTCTCCATAAAACAAGAGGCCATTATAAAATTTAGTTTCCGCCTAACAACAAAAGCAGAAATTTGTTTAATAAATACGATATATGTAATCAAGCTACAAAAATATTTAGACATATATTGTTTCTTTACTGATAAAAATAAATCTATATATTGGCTTGCCAACCTGCAAACCTTTTCATATACAGTAATAAAAGTGAGCTGAATTTACCTCATATTTTAACTTCTTGATTTCACAGCAAAGGGCAGCATACACAGTTATGACTTTGTTTAGAACCTAGACTCAAAGCAGGGAAAAAAAAAATCACACAGATTACAAACAAGTTCACATTTAGAGGGCTTAGTTTGAGGGAACACAACCTTTTTTTTCCTTTAAGCACAAAGCACTTACCTTGTTTTCTGTCTTTATTAGCTCCAGTAGGGAGGACTGTTCATATGGCAAAAGCTAAAATTAAAATAAAAAACAAACAAAAAAACACAAAACAAAACAACCGAACAGAAAGAACAAGTGAGCAACTTTAGAAAACATTGGTCAAAAACACATTTATCCAACCAGGCAAATATTCCCTCCACTTTACTCTCAAATAGGGTCAGTAATAAGAGAGCAACAACTGCGCATTACTGGCAACCTGCACTGCAGGAAACCTTCGCTCTTCACCTTTCCATGGAAATACCTTTCCTTTCACTCTAGGCAGACAGGTGAATAACTAGGTATATTACACAGCATTTCCAACAATCTACTTAAACAACATGAAAAGCAAAAGCATGGTCATTATGGTGTATGTAGGGAAAAAAACAGCTCAGGAAAACTAAAACATGAATTAATAATGCCAAATGCCGGAAACAGGAAGCAGAAAATCCATTCTGCATGCAGGCACCGACATTTTGTACTTAAGTCAGCCTGATTTTGATTAGTCCATAAACATCCAGCACTGTGGTGGCCCTACACATAATTTATTGAAATTATTCAGACAGATGATTGCTTGAGAGCACATCTTCAGCACAGACAAGTTTCATATGGCAAAAAAGTGCTTTTAAATTATGTCTGCAAATTCAGTGAAGAGGAGAAAATAATGCTCCACAGAGGACAGAGAACTTATGACCGAGACAACAGCAAATACTGTACCAAGGCCATTAGGTCAAAACAAAACCTATAAATGTACACACAATTCACTCTGCAGTTTTACAACTATTAGTGAGCCCAGTCCCCAGACAAAAACACCAACAGTCACAGGGAAGAAGTTTGCTGAAACCAGCCATCCCAATACACGAAGAATTAGAAATTCACTTAGCTTCTGCTAGTATCCATAAGACTAGAAAATAATAATATGAAAACATCTTCTCTTATGACATGCACCAATTTATTAGTTGCTTAATAATTAAAATAGTATTGGATAGGTTTCTCAAACACAAGTCAAAATTTTAAGAGCACAAATGCATCAAGCTTTTACTTCTGAGGTTTCAAAGGGAAGGACAAACTAGGAAAGTAACAGTTGCAATGTATATTAAACATATGAAGACCTTTAAAGCAATGGGATCAAGACTGAAGTCCCAAACATCTCCAACAGAGTCATCCAAAGCATCTTCAATTCTCTTCAGCTGAGATGTATATTCCTCAAGAAATTTTCCGTAATTCTTCAACTGCACTTCAGCATGAATTTCTGAGAATTGATAATATTGGTACAGTTTTATGGACAATTCAATAAACTGCAATATCAAAGATGTTATTAAAAAACATTTAACCTGTTGCTATTTGGCTTTAGTCCTCTATTCCTCATTTCGCTGTGGCATTTTTCTTTAATAAAATGCAGCTTTAATACAAAGCTCTTATTTGTTTAAAAACAATCCTATAACTTAGTGTCAGTTTAAAAGAAATTCAAATACTACTTAAAGAATATCACACATCTAAGCACCATGCAGAAATTTTTTTTTTTAAGGTACATGTATTGGTAAACTAAGACCTTAACAATCACATAAGATGCTGAGCAAAGAAATGACTGTAGAAATTGTAACACAGCAGGTGACTCTGCCCATCAGCTGAACCAGTACACATGCATTTTTATAAGAACTCGGAGGCAATGAGACTAATCATTTCAGCCTGAGTAGCAGTTGAATTTCCAGCAATCCTCTTTCCACTTCTCCCTGCTACCTCTCAGTGAGTTATTTGAGCATTACATGGACAGCTTACGGCTTTTAGTCATTCCCTCCCACTTTCCAATTCACCCTCCTCAAGCAGAATTTTTCTTCTGCTGGGCACTGAAATGCAGAGCTGTCCTGTTAGTGTCAGGGGCAAGTTGGTTCAAAGGGACAAATAAGTTCAAAGGCTAACATTCAGCTGGTCAAACACCAACAACAATGGTCTTAATTAGCAAAGTAAATCTAAAGGCAATTGGTGCAAAAAGAAGTTTCATTCTCTCTAGCCTGATCTTTTTTTCTTCCCATATTAAGATGTTCCCCACTCCTCCCCAAATTATACACAATTACTGACTTAGCTGCATAATCTGAACCATGGTGTAAATGATTACAATTCAAGGCTTCTACACACAGGAAGTACAGCCCTTTTTCATGTGAAGACTAAAGTGTTCTCCCCAAAATGAGATAACAAATCCAACAGCTTGTGATCTTCTGCTATTTGTTGAAAATAGGATTATCTAAAAAAAGTTGGAGAACGCAGGCCAGCTGAACAATTGAACTTTTCTTAAACAAGAATTCAACCCTTATGTAGCTTTATATGTGCCTTTTTCAGCAAGTAGACTGGTCTAGAAAGTTAAAAATAATATATTCTTTTATTCTGCATGTTCGGCCTCTTACTCATCCTCATTGCAAACAACTGAGCCAAATGGCAGCTGATGGCTACTTCAGTGGAAGAGCACTGATAAATCAATTACCACTTAAACATTTTTTTGCAGAAAGAAAATATCTGACTGAGACACTGCACCAGACAGAAAGGGAGACATGAATGAAGACAAATTGATAAGGAAAAAATGAAAAGGACTATGTACAAGAAGACTGAGACTGAGAAAGAAAAATGACTGCAGAGAATTCCTGAATTAATTTTAAGAAAGTACTTTGAAAGCAGCAGCAATGCCAACCACAAAGGCACACAGACTGCAGAGCCTACTCGAGGAGCACAGCACACATTAATGGCATTAGTACCATTGGGTTCTACCAGCAGCTGCAGCCTAGACAGCACACAGGCATTGTCAAGATCAGGGACTGAATTTCATGTAGAAGGATAAGAAGGAAGTGAACAAAACACTCTCCATCAGCAGCGCTCCCAGCACTGATGCCTAGCCCTTAAGTTGTATCATCGTATTATTCTATTCCATCAAATCCATCTTATCTTTCAGGTTCTTTCCAGTGCATCTTCTGTAAGCTCTGCTGCAGAAAACCAGTAAAACACTGACAGATGCACAGCCCTGCTGAATGGAGTTTAACCAGCCACCATGTCAGCTTCAGCGCTTTACTGCCAGAAAATCTGCAGTAGGGGAGACATTATGGAGGTATACTGTGGTATTTCCCCAACCATATCTCCTCCCTTCAGGCAAAAGACAAATTAAGAACAAAAAAACTGACAGTCATTGGGGCTTTATAGGAACAACAGAAAAAACTTCGAAGTCATACAAGAGTAGGAAATTGGCATTGCCATTCAAATCAGTTCCCTATGAAACAAAAACAATGAGCATTTAAGAATTTCTCAAACAAAACCTCACAACAGCCCTCTGCTAGAGATCCACAGACTGTCACCTTTCCAGCAGACAAATGATGGATTTGAGCAACACTACAGCTCATTAAATACTTCCAAATACTTAATTATCGATAGCCATCAATTTGCCATCTTGTACTGATCACCTATAAAATAAGAGACAGGTGTGAATAACTTCTCACTTTCTTAGTGAGACAAGAGTGGCAGCTCTTAGCTACCCAGAGATAGGCAGAGTTGAACAGATAAAAATTACTTGGAGGGAAGCTTTCTAAGATGCAGAACATTTTTCCTAAATGAACTGACTCACACAGATGAAGAAAATGAAATCATAGAAAGCAGATATCATCCTTTTCTTCAGAGCAGCAAACATACTTCATAAGGAATAATCTGTTTACAATAAAGTTCGATTTAGTTTCTCCTCAGGTGATAAAACTAAAGCATTATAGTTGGAACAATGCAAGAGAACAACTCAGCAGCACAGATCCCCCAACTTAATCTTAACTTCTTCCATAAAATCAGCAATATCAATATTCAATAAGCTCATTGCCAGCAGGATTTGCAAGTGCCATATCCATACATATCTAGGACAGAGATGTAACAAACTAGATTTACTTAGCATCTCACATCCTCAATCGAGAAAGCTGTAATTGCTAAATGTTAGTGATACAAAACGAAAGTAGACGACAAGAACAAAAAATGCTCTTCAAGTCATAGGATTTTGCTTCGGCTTTGGTGTGCTTTCTGGACTGAAGATCAGCCTGTTTGTTCACCCTGGAGATAGTGATAAATGGGGCACATTAAGTCATGTACATTTCTTGGAGCTGCACTTCATGTCATGGGCAAAGTAGTGGAGATCTGGAATTTTGAGTAAAAGCTACATTTTCCTTTCCACAACTAGAGAGCTGGTAAAAACTTCTGTTCGGGGCAGCTTCAGTTCCCACTGAAATCCAGACTAAATGAATATGGCATAAACATTATCGTTCCTTGGGATAACATTATATATGAAACAGTTGGTCCATGAGTGACATATTTTCACAGCAACACCTGGTATAATTAATTTGGCACAGTTCAATTTACAGTGTGTATTACAGTGTGATAACCATATAAGTTCCCTCTTTAGAAACTAGGTCACCTCCACAGGCTGAGTAAAACGTGGATTTTGACGGGCACACAAACCCTCGGTGAAAGACTGGAGCATCGCAAGGTCTTATTTAATTATACTTTAAAGGTGAAACTGCAAGTGACCGCCCGACTCCTGTGACAGAGAGCCTTTACCAATGAAAGCTGCGTACAACTAACTGCTTACAACATATCTTGATGTGACTTCTCTGGATAACCGAGAAAACCACTGCAAAAATGTATAAGCCACGAGAAACGACCGGGAGGGAAAGAAACATCGTCCCCTCGGTTCGTGCAAGGAAAGAGAGGATGGCACCAGCAGCCTGGCCCTCCCTGCCACACGGGGGGCATCGGCAGCGACTCCCCAGAGGGAGGAAAGGATGAAGGGCTGGAAAAGCCACTCCCCCCACCCCAAAACAACGCCGGCAGCTACGGAGAGAGTGGTGGGAGGAAAGAAGGTCACGGCGGCCGCCCACCCCCGCAGGCCTGGCCGCAGGGCGAGCAGCGCTGGGCTGGCGGCAGGGGCGCGGGGCAGGGGCCGCGGGGAGCCGGGGAGGGCGGCCCCGCTCAGCTGCCGCGACTGCTTCCTCCTCCCTCCCTCCCTTCGTCCCTCCCGTTCCCGGCGGGCACGCAGCGGGCTGGTCCGGGGGGAGCAGGGTCTGCTCAGCCCGCGCCGCCCCCCGCTCCGAGGCGGCTCCCGCCGCGCCCCGCCGGCCCAGCCCCGCCCGGGCCGCGCTCCGCGGGCGCTCACTCTGCGAGCCGTCATCGAGGCGGTCGAACTCCCAGTCCGGGGAGAGGGTCTCCAGCGCCATCGCCGCCGAGCGCGGCAGCGGCAGCCCGGCCGCCCCTGACTCAGGCGCACGGGACTTCCTGCCCCGCGCCCGCGCCGCACGCCGGGAAATGGAGGCGGAGGGGGAGCCTGGGCTCTGAGGGAGGAGGCGGGACAGCTGTGGCGCCGCTCCGCCACCCCTCCTTCCCTCCCTTCGCCCGCCCTGCCACGGCTGAGGGCGAGCGCGGGGGAGGCCCCGCCGTGCCCGGGGTTCGGTGACTACCGCGGTGCCGCGGCTGAGGGCGAGCGCGGGGCAGGCTCCGCCATGGCCGGGGGTCGGTGCCGGCCGTGGTGCCGTGGCTGAGGGCGAGCGGGGCAGGCTCTGCCATGGCCGGGGGTCAGTGCCCCTGCGGTGCCGCGGCTGAGGGCGAGCGGTGCAGGCTCCGCCATGGCCGGGGGTCGGTGCCGGCCGTGGTGCCGCGGCTGAGGGAGCGCGGGCCGTGAGGCGCTGCCCGGCTGCCCGCGGCGGGGCAGGGGGTTCGCTCCCTCCCGCCTTTCCTCCGACCCCCGGCAGACTGAGCCGGTCGTGCTCCTGAGCAAGGGTCGGCCTCGGAGGCAGCGGGGCTTTGGGAGCTTTTCTGCTTTTCCCCTGGGGCTCGGCACCCAGCCCAGCCCGTCCAACACCGACTCTGCCACCTGTGCCAGGCTGCTGGCAGGAGGGAGAGCTCTAAATCGCTCTGAAGGCGATGGCGTGACAACCCCAGCGCTTCCCCTTCTGGGGCTGGAGGAGGGAAGCGGTGCGAGGAACTGCCCCGGCTCCGGGAGGGTCTGGAGCTCAGGGACAGCTGCTCCATCTCATCGCCACGCTGTCATTTGTGCGCACAAGGGCCATGAGGTACCTGCCTACCTACGTGCCACTTTTGATCTGTTATCCCAGGGCCCTGGGGGTGTAATATCAGAATAAAAATAGAAGTACTTGGGATAGGGGGAGAAGCAGCCATTCAGGGCCATTAACAGTGACCACTGCAATTTCATTACCTCAGCAGAATCTGTAGCATCAGCAGAAAAGGAAATGGCTTCAAAAGCATTATCACCAGGAGCATCAGCAATGTCAGTGGGGAAAGAGCAATAAAAATAGCAGCTCGGATGAGAGATGTATCAGTAAGTGCAGGACCATTCATTAAAGCTAACTTGGAAATGCAACAGTTCTAAAAATAGCACCTACTTTCTGATTATTTTATGATTAAAAGGAATCCATCCTTTGGAATCTATTGATTTAAAAGTTTCTAGGGATGGACGAAAGATCTGGTTAGTCGAAAGGTCATGTTTATTGATGAGTTTTTCATGTTTAAAGTGCATTCTAAGAGACCAACCTGGACAAGAATAGATCAAATTTAGCTTTGTGTGAAATGACATCAACAATGTCTGGAATAAGTTGTTTGTTTGTTTTGTTTTGTTTTCCTTAAGGGAGAGAACTTTGATTTGGAAAATGCAGTCAAATAATCATTATCAGATGATGATGAGATGTCAATACATCTCCACTCGTCAGCTCTTATGCAAACTGAAGATGTTCCCATTGTGTTTTAATGGAACTAGAAGTTTAATTGTGCAGGACATTGACAGCTGGCAGTGAACATAAGTGTCTCCAAGGAGATTATAACTATCACGCAAAATGAAAACACAATTTATGCTAGATTTTAAGGATTTCAATCTATCTATGCAGCTTTAATTGAACTCAGTGTAGCTGCTATACATTTATTCAAAGCCAATGTGTGCCTTCCACTTTTGAAAAACAAAAAGATAAGTTTTCTTTAAAAACTTTCTTTGAAACAAACACTGTTTCTTTCAGCTGTGGAAGACTGCACATGAACAGAGGCTTTCAGACTGCTTTAACAGTAGTCATCAGGCCTTCTGCTCTCTGTCTCAGAAAAAGGTGTCCTTGAATTCTGCAGGAGGGTACAAGGGAGAAGCTTGCAGAACTGGCACTTGGTAAGGCCCTCACTTTTCATATCTAAACTGAATTTGAAAATACATATTGCAGGGTTGGTTATTGCAAGGTTGTGAGATCATCAAAACTGGATGCAGGGTAATCCAACTGGGTGGCTGTGCAATGGCTACACCAAAAACTGTGCTGTGATCCCCACAGCACAAGTGATGTAGCCCTTATTTTAAATATGGAAAAAGAAAAAATATTTTAAGAGAAAATGCATTGAAATGTTACATTTTTTTAATGGAGGAAGAGGCTCCATAACTGGAAAAAAAAAATCACAATTATACTCAAGTAAGCACACCAGTTAAATTTATGCTGCAATTCATGGTTCACTCATTTAAATGATTGATAAATGGCGTTCCTTTGGCTCCCTAGGTGGCAGTGTTTTGTTGCTCACACTGAAATAATTTAGGTCAATTGTAGCTTCTGCTAGAATTTCCATTTTCTCTGAAAATCTGATTTAGACCTTATCTTGAAGCTCACTGGCACAGGACTGGCTTGGATTTGATTGATAAGTTTGCTGGGCTGTCTTATCAGTGAATGGGTTTGTCTTATCAGTGAATGGCTTTGTGCTGTTCGCTCATGTGAAATTACTGACATTTTATAAACATAATTTCTGCAAGTTGGGTGACACAGCTTCCATTTGTACCAGGAAGCTTTTCAGTGGTACATGCTCATAGAAATGGCTAAGATTGCTCAAATATCTGTTAGAATCTTCATGCAATAGAATAGTAAGAAAAGTCTTTAGACTTTGTTTAATACAGTGATTTCTAAGCTGACTAGTACTGACCACAGACATAGTTGATAAAACAATCATTTCTTTTGGTCAGACCAAAATGACCATGAAATGAAATTTCATAATGGACTTTCACATGAACTGAGTGAAATGTGAACATAAATATATTCCAGCTGAAATTACTTGTTACACTTAAGTACTAGAAAGGGTTGGTGAGAGAATAAAGTCCAAAATATAGCAGAATTGATATGGTACTATGACTGTTTTGTTTATGGAGTGAAGTGGTTAGGTATCTATGGATTCATAAATCGTTCAACAGGGGCTTGATTCCATAGGTACTAAAAATCCTTTTTTCCTTTGAAATTCCGGTTGGAAATATCCTACAATGGACAATACAGTTGCCTGGTATTTTTAAATGGTATTTTTCTGATATTTGAAAGCTTATTGAAAACTTTAATAATCCAAACAGAAGCTGTTTTATTTTAAAAAAATTAAAAACACCAAAAAATCAAACCAAAACACAACCAACAAAACAAAACAAAAAAACCCCAACCAACCAACCAACCAACAAAAAAAAACCCAAAACAACCCACACACAAAAACCCCCAAAAAGGCAAGAAAAGCACCCAGAGCAGAAATTGTTACTTGTGTATACAGGCAAAGTTCCACCAAGACTGACAGAGTTAGTAATTACTAGAATTGTAATTACTTACAGGGGAAAGAATTTGACTTGCTGTATCTGCAGAAAACCAACTATTCTGGATGTTCCTTGCCCGTGGAAGGTTTGATGCTTAGCTCTGGATATTTTAAATAAAATAAAAAATTTTGCTCAAAGTTTTTGTGGCAGAATTCCCAGAAAGGATTTACCATCTGAGATCTGCTCTTTGCAGCTCTATTCAACAAAGATAGCAACAACTTTTGCAGATGTAGTTTCTATTCTATTGTATGGAATTTGAGAGACTTCCAGTTATCCATATGAGTAAGGCGTCAGCCTTGATAGTTCTTCCTACTTGTTAAATTGGTAAAATAATCCTCTTTCCTCATCAAATATATGCCTCCTTTTGTTTAGTCTGAAAAAATGAAATGTCAAGTGTGAGGTTTTAAATAGTTGTCTAGCTCAGACCCTCTGGGAAAAAAACCCTAAAAAATAATAGAAGTTTTAAGTATAAATGTTGCAGAGATAACACACAAAGTAACTTTCCCATAAAATCTTGCTTCAGCAAGTGCAAAAACATGAAAGTTTTTATTGTACAAAATTTTAGTTGAAACTTGTCATGCAATTAACATACTTAGTGAGCAACCATTCAAAGCCTTACTTTATTTTTTTAATTACTTGGTCTTTAAAACTGGGTGAACTCTGAAGTACTCCTGAGGAATTTGAGTCTGAACTATGACCAAATCTTTAATCATCATGAAAAGCCCCATCAAGGCTGATTTCCAGCAACAAAAAGCCTATGCACAGCTAATTTAGTTGATTACTGAGTCCCAGGGCATGATTTTCAAAAGAAAGCAAATCCTGGAAGATTCCAAGCAGTTTCCCAAGCACTTCAGTATGTGCACACTGTGCAGAACAGTCTTTCCTAATGATCTTGCCAAGTCTTGATGATGTCTTCAAAGACACTGAGTAGCTTCTGCTTCACAGAAATCAATGAGGATTTAAAATATTCAGCTGCATTAGGTCTTATATTTGTTCTGGATATTTCTGCATATACAAACACGTTTTGCATGTTTTTGCTATTGAACAAGCACATTTAACTCCTGAATAGTTTTTGTAAACATATCCTGCAATCAGTTTTTGCCGTTTGCTTGCATACGTCTCTTGAAAATTTGGTAACACAAAGGAAAAAGCCCATGCTGAAAAGCTTACTATGGATAATTGCAGGTTTTTCCACAAAGCTAAACTTTGGCTTTAAGAAAAAGGATCAGAACTGAAAGGAAAAAAAATTTTTAAAAGGAAGTTTGATGTATAAAATATGCTCCAAACAAAGTAGCCACTGGAGCTTGGATTTTTTTCCCAGATTAACAAGAAATTGCTAATTTGCCAGGTTCTTCTTTGACTGGGGTACAAAAATGAGTGCGTTATACTTTGTCACTTTTTCCAACAATATAAAGCCCAGAGTAATGCACTGTAACTGTTACAATGTTTAACACTGATGTTGGAGTTTACTATGTCATACAAGACCTATTGCTCACTGTCAGAGAGGTCAGCCTAATCATTTTCTGGATACCAAAAATCTTGATTGTAACTCTTTGCACTTGAAATTCTAAATAGGCAATTCGTTAAGTGGTTGTTAAAACCCATTTGTATGAATTCATCGCTCTGATAATATGTAGATACCTCCCATGTCTGTGTTTTAGCACACCTTTATCCCCATTCAAGTACATCCCCTCTTTTTGATGTGAAATCTAAAGTAAAGCCCACGTCCTCCTTCCCAGCTCTTCTTTATACCATAATTCTGCTGACAGCAGACACCATCTCTTGTGATTTTCCCTTTTGGCACCTAACACTTGAGTAGTCTGTAAAGTAAACGGAGGTCTATTATTGTCTGACTAGGTCAGGAGTTGTGCTTGGAGATGAAGGTGTACCAACTAATTAAACCTTGGGTGCCTTACACTTGCATTGTTGTATTGTCTATGTTGTGTGTGTATAGGGAATGGAGCCACAAGTTCCTACAAATTGCTTCCCCAGGAAAACCAGGTATTTTGCCATAAGCTTGTGTGTAGTGTTCTAGTTGGAGAGGATTTTGGATCAGGAACCGAGATTTGAAGTTTTGTGAACTTCAGCAGTGCTTTAATCCCGTTCCAAGCTTTGCATTCTAGGACTGTATTGATGCCAGCTGTTATAGCAGTGTAATATAACACCCTATTGTATGGAATTTGTGCAGCTTCCATCAAGTCATAGGAAGACTACACACACATTCATTCCCCTACTGTCGGAGACAGTGCTATCATTCCTTTAGTATGGATTGTCAATACTTCTTATTTGAGCAAATAGTGGATTTGCTCAGCTGCAAAGTGAGCTGTGCATGAGCCTTGTATTGCTACATGACTTATCAAACCTTGCAGTTAATCTTTCTGAAAGAAGCTGCCAATTCAAAAAGGAAAAAAAAAAAGATATTAACAACAGGCAATTCAGACCAACAGCTCCTGTAGTAGTTAAAGGATACATTTTAGTCCAAAAGAATTTTTGAGTTTCAATGGGTTTATTGTACAATTTAAACAGGGAGTATTTTAAAGAAATACTTTTAGCTATGAAATTTGGTAGATTTTTTGTGAGATGATGGGAAGATATGAGGCTTCATTCCTATGGAAGTAGCCAATAACAATAGAACATGTACTATTTCAAGAGTAAGCCGCAAAACAAAATCTTTTGACTTTCTTAATGAAAATCTGGAATTACTCTACACCGTTCTTTTTAAACCCACTGTACCACAAATATTAAAGAAGAAACCACTTGTATAAACCAATGTCCTTCTTTGTTAAAAAGACTTTTTGATCAATTTTACTTGTTTAGTTTTTAATATCTCAGAGCAAAGAATGTCTCTAACTCCCTTGGTTGATTATTCCAGAATCTAATAAATCACCACACATTCCACATGACATCATCATGAAAAGAATTTTCACTGAAGTGGGCAAGTACTCCTGTAGGTTTTTCACCCCATAGAGAAGAAATTATAGGAACTGACTAATGATTTTTCTTTGTTGAATTTTCTTTGCGAAACTGAAGTGCAGTGGTTATTTTAATTAAAAAGTTTTTATAATTTTTGTTGATTCCACTCACAAGTGCCACCTATGCTTATGGGACTGCTAAGAGCCTTGCATAAAGGGCAGGATATAGTTTTGCTACACAGGACTCAATCAGAGAGTGAATTATGATATGAGAGTCATAATGCAAGCCCTTGTGTATCTTTACTCTGTGGGGGGATTGTGTTGTGCCAACCTTGACTCCTTTGGCACTGGCACAGTTCGCTTCTTGCAGCACCTCCTTCCTGGGTCCTCTGCACGGGGAGGGAACAGCAGTACTGCAGCAGCCCCTGTCCTTAAGGTACTGCTCAGCATTTGAAATACCCTGAGGAAGAGGGGGGGTCCTTGGAATGAAACCCTGGTGATTACTACTGCAGTTCTTCTGCAGGAAAGCATAAAAAAGTCTCATTGAGATATGAATGTTTGCGGGTGTTAGGTAAGACTTTGTCTGCTGTATTTTCTGCTGTGGGAAGGTGACTGCAGGTCGTAACTTTGCCTTAAGCATTGCCTCTGAACTCTCTGAGAGAGTTCACAATTTGACCATCAGAAAAATGTTTTCATTTTTATCTTCCTTGTTTTCTTGACAAGGAACATCATGCATTTCAGTTTGTTACCCACTCATGTTTTTAAATGTTGCTGGGGTATAAACCTGACCTATTTTGCAATGATTCTTATCTTACTGCCATGGTGTCTACTCTTCCTTTTGCTATTCCTGTCCCTTTTGGGGTCATTTTCACTTGCTTTCTAGTCTTTTTAGCACCGTCAATTTGTATTTTCAAGACCTCCACACCTCTGACAAGATTTTGTTGTAGCTTCTGAATAATATTGAAATTGAAACTCTTTTATTAATAGAACTCAAGAAGTAGATTCAAAAAAAATTAATAAGTAGAGTGAGCTGCTTTAAAAATACTTGGCAGTGGTGGTGATATGGATTTCCAGAAAGTCATTAATGTTTTTTAACCGCATTACTGGCATGAAAGAAACTAAAAATTAATGCTGATAATCTACATGATCTTCGACTGCCGCAGCAGATTCAAGGGAATGTCTCGCCAACAGCCTCAGTAGAGAGGGCAAAGCTGAAGGTGAGAGGCTCTGTCCCCCCAAGCTGTAACTGGCCAGGGCACTGCTGGGGACACTGCACACACCTCAGACTGCAAAATGCCACCTGGGTGGCCTGGGTGGCTGTGACCACACAAAAGACAAGGAGTTACTGGAGAGGGTGCAGTGGAGTGCCACAAAGATGATGAGGGGTCTGGAGCATTTCTCTTACAGGAGCTGTGGCAGCTGGGTCTGTTTAGTCTGGAGAAGGCTGAGAGGGCATCTCATTAATGCCTACAAATACCTCAAAGATGGGTGCCTAGAGGGTGGTGCCAGCCTCTTTTTGGTGGTGCCCAGCGATGAGGAGCAATGGCCAGAAACTAAAACACAAGAAGTTTTTCCTCAACATGAAGAACTCCTTTCCATTGAGGGTGGCAGAGCAGTGGAACAGGCTGCCCAAGGCGTCTCTCTCTATGGAGACATTCAAAACTCACCTGGATGTATTCCTGTTTAACCTGCTCTAGGTGACCCTGCCCTGGCAGGGGGGCTGGTCTGGATGATCTCCGCAGGACCCTTCCGAACCTGCCGATTCTGTAATGCTGTGACTGCCGTGCTCCTGGGCCGGGAGCCCCTGACGCCTCCCCGCTGCTCGCTCCCCTCGGGCCCCGCGGGCAGCAGCGGGGGGGGCTCAGCCCCGCGGCTGCGATCGCGGGGCAGAGGGGCTGGCCGGGCTCCCCGCCCCTTCCCCGCCGTGCCCCGCCGAGCCCGGCCGGCCCCGCGCCCCCCGCCGTTCCCCGGCGCCGAGGGGGCGGCGGGCGCGGCAGGTGCGGGGCGGCCCCGCTCCGCTCCGCTCCGCTCCGCTCCGCTCCCCCCGGTGGCCGCGGGCCCGGGCGGGGTTGCGCCGCCGCGGATGCAGGCGCTGGCCCGGCGCCAGCGGCATCGGCGCGGGTTGCATCAGACGAGGTGCTCCGCCGCAGCCGCGGAGCCGGCTCGCTGTTGGCCGGGCGGCCGCAAGATGCTGCGGACAGCCCCCCGGCTGCTGCGGACCATCTGCACTACGGCCGCGGTGAGTAGCGCGGGGCGAGCGGCGGCGGACGCGGCTCCCCCCGTGCCGTGCCGTGCCGTGCCCGCGAGCGAACCGGTCAGGGGCAACCAGGGGCCGAGCAAGGAGGGGGATGGCGGGAGCGGCTCTTTTCCAGGATGTGATGAGTATTGTCTCCGCCGAGGGCTTCGTGAAGCGCGGACAGGCGCGGGAAGGTCGGGAAAGGGCTCGCCGTGGCTGCAGAGGCTGCATCTCGCCCGGCTGCTCGGCGAGAGGGATCGCAGCCATCATCTGGGCGCTGCATCTTGCAGGGATGTGCCTGGAAGCTGCGGGGAGCAGGCTCCAGCGATGCTGTGATAGTGCCCCGTAATCGTGTGTCAAGAACAATGTGACTGCAGCCGTTCGCTGCCTCCCGCATGCTGGGCTTGCCCTGGGAGAAGCTGGAGGCTGTCTTCTCAGTTAGAAGGGTCCATACTCCTTCCCAGTGCCAGAGAGAAGCCCCCCTGCTTTGGCCTGTTCGTTTGTGACCTTCACCCAGCCGGTTCACAGCTCCGGGATGCTGGGTTGCTCAGGGTTGAAGTTGACGGCCTAAATTCCTCTGCACCCCATGGTTTAGCCTTTCACAGCTCTGCGCATTTGTTTCAAGCCATTCTTTATGTCTTGGTACATATATAAACTGCAGAACTCCCGCAAGTAAGCGCTCCCTGCACGCCTTGTCCGGTCCAAATTGACCAGATGTGTAGGTCTGGCAAGCTGAATGAGGCTGGGGGATTTTTTTCTTTCCTGAGATTGTTCATAATTTCCTATTTGCCTGCTCAATTTCACGTGAGGACAGCGATCCTCCGAAGGTATCTGCATGGAAGGTGTTAAAATAAGGAGATTTAACACAAGCTTTTTGGAAATGCAACCAGCAGTGCCAAAAAAAAAGAGAGAATGAATGAACAGTGGGAACACATTGCCCTGGATGTGTATGTAGATGGGGGCGGGGCTCTACTATAGGTTTCTATTTGCAGGCACTGGAATTTAGCACATGTAGGGGAATGTCAAGAGAAATAAAGTTGCAGTACTGCTTTTCAAAAGAGGCATCATTTTATGATAATTTTTAAAATATGTAAAATTAAAATATTTTTAACTTCACTGAATTCTTACACAAACTAGGTAAAATAGTATAATCTTTTTGATGATAAGTATTGTACCCGGAGTAGCAGTTACTAAATCTTAATTTTTAGGAAATTTAATTAGAAACTGATAATCAATCGAAGGCTAGATTCATGTACAAAAGAGGCAGTAACAGAAAATTGTTTTTATCTCTAAAATAAATATTCGCCTATGGAGAGGTTTTGTAACTTTAGACTCTTCTTAGAGAAGAAAAGCTGTTGGACTTATTTTCCATTTCTAGGAACTAGAACTTTACATGATAGTTACTACCATTTGTTAGGCTGCTATCTATGCAGTGCTTAATTCTATTTATTACTTTTATTTTTGATTAAGTGCTTTGGAGGAAAAGAAGAACCAGAATGGAATCAAACATTAAAATACTACATAACTTTTAATGAGCCATTGGAAAATAAATTCCAATATGGTATCAACAGATTGTATGGACAGAATTTTAAATACACAAGTTAAACTTAAATCTGTGCTTTCATACTGAGTCAGTGAAACAGATGTTGAGCATTCGAGATAAGGCTGCTTGTACAAACAATTCTGAGATTTTATGCTTCTACCTTTATCTTATTTTCTTCATTGAAATTATGAGTACTTGAATCAAGGAAACATACTGTTAATCTGCATTACGTTATAAACAAAATAAAAGGTTAAAGAAGAAATTAAAAGTTCAGACAGTGGAAACAACAGAATGTCAGTAGAGTGAACACTAACTTTCTAAATACTTGTATTATACAAAATACTTGTATTTTGGCAGCACTGTCATAATAACTACATTATTCTATGATTAGTCATAGAAGAATCTCCCTAAGCCACCTGAACTGCATTGTTTGCTGTAACTAGAAATTGGGTAACCTTGCAAAAGTGCAGCAAGAGATCCACTCTGATGCTGCACGACCATTAACCTTCACATGCATTTTCCATGCATCCTACACATTCATAGTCATCCAAGCAACTGCAAAATAAATCTAATATACTCTCTTAACATCACTGTCAGAAACAATTAAAAGTTTAATCTTCATGTAGGTTAGTGATAATGATGGAGTATCCATCTAGCACATTGTTCAAAACCAGGATTGTTTTGGTGTTCTTTACAAAAATTCTTTTCTACAGTTTGTTCCATGGTGAATGCTAGCGATGGTGCACTGGCCAAAATGTGCCATTTCTGTAAGACAGAAAACACCAAACTTTTTTTTTTCCCTGTGTCATCTCACAGAACTTTCCATTTTAAATGGGCGTTATGTCCACTTTAAATTCTTCTACAGGAATTTCCCACTTCCACAGGTTTAACTCATTTTAGGTAAAATGCTTAAGAAGAGTTTCCAAATGAAGATTTGAATGGCTATAACATCTCATGCAGTTGTTCAACTGTAATTTTTCAAATCAAAAACGAAAGACTGAAATGGTGGTCTGATCATGCAAGCTCTTCCACACAGATTTCTTTCCTTTTTATTTTTTTTTAAATTTACTCAGTAGAAATCCTGTGTATGGCTGACTTGTTGGGTTTGTCTCCTGCTTTTTACTGATGGCAGTGTATGTTAATGCAGATGTCATGCAATACTTATGTACCATTCAGTGGAGAAAGAACTCAAGAATCACTGGTCACAGCAGAGTTACCAAATCCCTCTTGCAATTGAATTCAGTCCCCATTTGAGTTACTTTCTGTAAGTGACTGTCTGTGAGACAGCAGAGATGATTTACTGCCAGGCTAATGTTTTTGCACACTACAGTGAAGAAATGGGTCTTAACCACTCTGCAATCCTCTCGGTCCTGCCAGTATCAGTTTGGGTTTGGTGGGTTTTTTTTATTTTTTATTCATTTGGTGACTGTGTTCTGTGTTTGCTTCTCACCGTTCGTTGACTCAGTTCCACAACCAGCACAAATTAAATGTGTTTAGCTTTACTGAAAGTATGTTGATTTACAGCAACTCATGATTTGGAACTAGAACTGGAACTGGTATGCCATTCCATGTAACATGAGAATCAGATTTGTTCACATGGAAACATGAACTGAAAGTTTAGGAATAGAGGATGCATATGTTATTAACACTTTGTGAATAAACCCTTTCTGAAAAAGTAACTCTTAAAGTGGTGACAAATTTGGACTTAAAATTACAAGAAGATTGTCCAAGTATCAGAAGAGTACAGCAGTGAGTACTTTAAAAGTACTTTTAAAAGCAGGTTGGGTAGATTTATAAAAGCAGTCATATGACACGATTGTGATTGCAGAGAAGATTCATTAGCTAAGATCTCTTCCAGTCTTGTGTACTTATTGAGCAATGTTAACAAAGGGACAGAAGTTGGATAAGTAGCTCTCATCTGGACTATCTTTAATGTCTATTCAATATACTTGTTGGGCTCCCACTGTAAATTAGCACAATACAGAAATCAGAGGGTTTCATATGATGCCAAGCATGTTCAGTGATCTAGCATGTTAATCTTTCTCCAATTTGTCTGCTATAATTAAAACTCAGGAAAATCTAATAGTTGTTTTTTGCAATGCAGCAACATTTCTGCTGTAAAGACATCCATCATAAAGCATTGATAATGAGCACTACCTGCATCTCTTTGGCCTTGCTGGATAAGGATTGCAAGCATAAGTTGTGCTCGTGGTAATTCAGAACAAGGTCTTGTCTTTAATAAGAACAAGGTAGTGGACTGTTTTTGGTAAAGCTGCCAGCAGTGCAGTGTTGGTTAGTAATATTATCATCACCAGTCTCACAGACATGTTTTACCAGCCAATTATAACATTCTGATTTTGCAAGGGCCTGAGTTTTGTCCACCTTTGCATCTCACTGCTTGTTTCTACTGCAGTGGCACTAGTGCTGAGTAATGCTGCAATACAGGACAGTTTTACTATGCAGTTTCATTTCTGAAGGAAAATATTGTCTCTGGTACAAATAGTTATTTCCCATTGTTTTATATAAAAAATAAAAAGCACACTTCATTATTCCTCTAATGGAACCTACCAATTCAGAGCTCCCTTTTCTAAAGCCAGCTGCACAACTGAAATGTAACTTGAAACCAGTAAAATACATCCATAATATGTCAGCTGTGAAAAGAATTGCAGTGGATTGTGGTTTTGAGCAACCTGTTTTTCAGGACATTTCTCTTTGTCATATGATCTGATGGGCAGTGCAGACCATTTGTTATCCAATCAATAACCCACTCAGTCAAAGTATCCTCATGTCCCAGCACACTAAGAAAGGGAAGAGGAGGGAGGAGAAAAGCACACAAGAGCCAGCTTACTAGCAAAACAAATGTTAGTGTTTAAGACATTCATACAGTGCTTTGATTCCTCTAAAGGGTCATAAGGAAAAAATGGAAGTCAAAGTCCAGTTGTGAAGAATGAAGAATAAGGGCAGGGAGTATGTGGATTTATTTACTACCTTTCATTCAGGCCTCCGAAGAGGAGGGATCTATATGGTTTGACTCTAGGAAGAGTTTGTATGAGATTCAGCTTTGAGGAAGGTCAGTTTTCTGTTTATTCGGTGCAGACGTTTCCTTTTTAACCAGGCCTGATATTCCATTTGTTTTTCAAAGGTTTCCAGTTTTTATTTTCCAAGAGCTGACTGAAAACACAAAGATCATGCATATAGAGACAGTTCCACCCTCCCGCCATGTTTCCATGCTGTTTCCTGCTCCCCCACCGCACTTATGTTAAGACTCACAGCAGTGCTATGAACTAGACGGTGAATAGATCCAGTTAAGAATACACCACATTTTTTCTTGTCAGTGCCTGCCTACTTCAGCAGCCTAATCCTGTTCTTGCAGCTACAGGAATACCAGTTCTGGGATAAAGGAGGTACTGGAGGTGAGGTACTGGAGGCAGGGTGGGAGAGGAGCAGAACTGTCACATAAATCTAAAAGGACTCTGAAGGGAAAAACAGTTTCCTCAGGATGCAATACCTTGAAAAACAGCAATAGCAGATATTCTGGTATCATGATGGTGTTGCAATTGTAACTATCATAAATTTAAAGAAAGGTGGAGGTGGTTGCTTGCACCTGCTCAGCCTGAAGAAGTTTAATCACATGTTCAGTGTACTGTACTGGGATCCAAATGCAGCAGGCAGTGGAAGTGCAGCAAGGGAACCTCACCTTTAGCAGTATTTTCTTGTAGGAGGATCAAATGGATGATCATCACCTTTAACTTGGCAGGAGCAATGCAAGGTTGCCTTCTTCAGCCTATACGCTTTAACCACAAATAATATGCCACTGTTTAATTATAGGGGTTTAGAGGGCATGTTCCAGGCACATAAATTATGCCTAGAAAAAGTGTTTTACGTACATATTTCAAATAAGGTATTTTCATTTCCGACTATGGACAAAATCATGGAGCCTCTTATAAGAAGCAGTGGGTCTTGTCTAATGAAAATTCTAAAAAGCCATATAAACATCAGTGACAGTATCAGATGACACTTTCATGTGAAGTAGAGTCTCTCTGAATTGTGTGTTGCCAGTTTTTAATCTCAAAAAAATTATTATTATTCCTTCAAAGGTGAATAGGGTAGAAAAGACTATCCCATTTTAAATCAAACCTAACACTGATAAAAAGCAAGAAGGAAATGTAAGAAACAAAATATTTCTTTGCATCCTAGAACATGTTTTGTTTTAATTCTTTTTACCAGGCTTATCAACACAAGCTAAAACTAGCGCTTATAGGTCAAAGTATTTTTGGACAAGAAGTTTATAACAAGCTGAGAAAAGAGGGACATAAAGTCGTAGGCGTATTCACAGTGCCTGACAAGAATGGACAAGCTGATCCTTTGGGTAAGTGTAACCTTAATCCAAATGTTAAAATTACAGGCATATGCAACAAACTTGCCTTTTCCCAAGAAGGCTGTATCTGTATGGGAATCACTTGCATATATTGCCTTTGTGACACTGACTCTAGCACAAGAACTGTGCTTTAACAAACACAAGTCCCAGAACCTGTTGAACCTTGTCAGTTTGTCAGTTCTTTAAAAAACAACTTTAAAAGTTATTTCTGACCGTGCAGGGTTATACATTAAGATATTGGGAAAACAAAATTAATCTGGATATCTTGTTTGAATGTTCATCCTGAACTAGATCTCTATCTTAAAGCAAATATCTGCTGAGCCTGTGCTCAAGCACAAATGTCTGTCACCTGCTTCGCTGTGCTGGCTGGACACTCGAGGCGTGGAGCCAGGATTGTTTATCCCTGGCTTTGTGCCCTTTTTGACAAACTTGCATTTGGCAATGGACCTGCAGAGCCTATTTCTCTGCCACCTGGACTATGGGAAACACATTGGAAAGGTTGGAGGAGGCTTTGCTCTCCCTTTTTCCATTTTCGAGGTGCATAAGGATTTTCTAGTCTTCCTAAAGAAAGAAGTTTTGCTTATTCAGAATTGTACTCATTGTACTCAGAACCCAGCATGACAAAGAAGCTAATCTGGAGCCATCTGAATTGTAACTATTCTTTGGTTATTTTTTTCAGTGACACAATGATAGTGAGTTAATATGGTTAGCAAATAGAAGTGCTGGAATGGAATGTACCTTTATGGATAATCTGAAATCCAAACTACATTCCATGAGCTGTTTCAAATTTTTTTTTTTTTTTTTTTAGTGGTCTGGTCCTGACATGTTTTCACAGAACTCTCATGAGGGAAGAATCAAACACAAATTTTGCTTACCTGTGCTATGGTGCTCACAGACTAGCATATAATTCTCAACTCTTTACTCATTAAAAGATTTAATCACACCTTGGAAGAATTAGAGAAGGCAACTATTAGCTTAAAAAATGAAAATTTGACTATCCAGGTCTGGTTGGATTACATTATAAATAAATATTGTATATAATGTAACATAACTTGTTTATGTTATATACACTGTTCTTGTACAGTTATTACAGTAACAACTGTAACTAAGTAAATCTTCAATTGTTCAATCGTATAGTTAGTTTAACTAAAACCACAGGATTAGTTTAGTCCAATCTCTCCTGATTGGGGGAAAAAAAAAAAAAAAACCCAGAAATTAAATTGCTAGATAACTTCAGTTCTTTTTACTTCCAGTTGGCTCAAAAGCTTGAGTCGCAAATGAATATTTTCTAAAGTTTCTGTACCCTCAGACAGGTGCAGTCTTTGTTTTTAAAAGTAACTTCAGTACACACTAACTTCTACGGAATGATATTTAAATAAGCATTTACTTAAGACCTAAGTCAACAGTTTAAAGATGCTTCAGATGAAGCTCAAGATCCAATTTCATAAAAGAGAAAGTAAAGTATGAATACATGTTTAGAAATACAAAATAAATTAGAAATAGAAATTAAATTACGTGAATTTTCTATACCTCTTTTTGGTTTTTTTTTCTACTACACTTAAAACTCAAAGATATAAAGTTTGACTTTACTAGCCCTTTCTGTGGTAAGTTATTAAGTGGTTTTGCAATGGAATTTATCAACCATCTTAAGATTCTCTGTGCAATTACTGCATTTTTTTCCTCACATTTGAGCCTACTTTTGGGTGTTTCACAGATAAACGAAAGCATATCCAGAAGGCATCAGTAAACAGAATTTTGAAGAAATTACTATGTCCACTAGCATCTGTGGTCATTTGCACCACATGACAAAATGCTCCTGACTTAAGTGAATCTTAGTTTTGCGTAGTCATATTCACATATTCACATTCACATTGCTGAAGCGGAAAATTAAGTTCTGCTAAACCAAAGCAGCTGCAGGCAAATGTAATGACTGGACAAGAAATGAGATGTCACTGTTCAGTAGTCAATAACATTCATCATTCTTTTCTGCTTTCCTTGGCACTTACTTGCCAAGTCATAAGAAAGGACTGAAGTTGGGAATGACATAAGCTGTAGAAAGGAGAATCAAAGAATGAATAAAATACATCCAAGCACAAAGGTTTTTAAACAGCACACAGAACAGTACAAATGGCATTCTGTACTCACACACTTGATCTGCTTGAGTTGTCATGCAATATGTCTCTGATTTTAGTTTGAATTTTTAACACAAAATGAAAAAAACTAATCCTGTTCTTGCCCCTCAGCCCTGGCAGCG
Organism: Acanthornis magna; assembly: GCA_036785705.1. Lineage (NCBI taxonomy): Eukaryota > Metazoa > Chordata > Aves > Passeriformes > Acanthizidae > Acanthornis > Acanthornis magna. Next base: position 656,642 of record JAWUZG010000027.1, on the reverse strand, counting down.
GAGAAGGATGGCACTCCTGTTTTTAAGTTCCCCAGATGGAGAGCTAAAGGCAAGCCTATCCAGGAAGTGGTTGCAGCCTACAAATCCGTTGGAGCAGAGCTAAATGTCCTTCCATTCTGCACACAGTTTATCCCCATGGATGTTATTGACTGCCCAAAACATGGCTCTATTATTTACCATCCATCCATCCTACCACGCCACCGAGGAGCTTCTGCAATCAACTGGTGAGTTCTGTGCCTCACAGCTATGTGTTTGTCACATAGTGAGGATGTTGGTCTGCACCTTTTGCTCTTGTCAATGCTGCCACAGCTCTGTTGACTTGCAACTGCTCTGGAGGAGCTCCTCTGGAGCAGCTGGCACTCTTTGGTACATGAACTGCACTTCATACCTAAGTTTGATTATTATTTCTGATCCGAGTTCAGCTGTTGCTCTGGCAAGATCTGTGGTGTGATCTGTACATTCATGTATTTTACTCACATACACAAATCAACAATCTGGGGTTTCCACAAGAAGGACACTGCCCATGTGGCTCATCCCCACAAACACTAGATAACTCTCACAGTAGGGTTTGATACAGAGCCTAAGGTTGCACAGAGTGGAAGGGAGAAGAGAGAAGAGAACCAACAAGAATAAAACTTTATCTCACTCTCCTCCAGAGCAATGGACAAGGTAGGTTCAAATTGTTACCCCGAAAAAACTGCACTGTAATAATGACCACAACAGACTCAAATCTGTAATTCTTGTGCCAACAGAACTGACATTATCACAGTGTCTAAATTCAGTAAGAACTTATCTAAATATGCAGAGACAATTTTAAAATAATTTTACAGGCAGCGTGGTGATTATCTGAATCCACAGCATGGTGGATTCAATGCAAAAACATATTTTCTTTTGTTTTGTTAATTTTAATCCTTCCGGGAAAAAGTACTAAGCTGAAATACTTAAAACAGAGGTGTTAGAGGAAGCTATTAGAGAGGTAAGGAAATCCTTCAAAAAGTGTCAGTTGTGTCCAAGTGTGTAAAATAAAAACGCATAAACTTGGGGGAAAATGAGAGTAAGACAGTCAAGAAAAGAAATAAAGAACCAACTTTTAAAGGCACAAAACTTAATAATCGCAATTCCTCCAAATATATTAAAGGTGGGTTAAAGGTGGGAGGTATGTAAGTGATAGAGGTATTTGATTTAAGAAAGGTATTTATCAAAGAGAATACCATAGTAGGAAATCTGCATTGGTATTCAGGATGGAGGAGCTTAAGATGTTACTTTTCTACATTCCTGCTTTGTGAAGAATAAGTCAAAACAGCTCTCTTGAGCTGAACTCTGAGTAGAAGAGATTTTAGGTAAACTGATGAATGAATAAGAATCTCTTCATCGGGACCAGGGGACTTACACAAATTTGAGATTGCAGATTTGAAACAACCTGCAGCATTTGTGTTTCTTAAGATTGTGTTGATGCAGGTGACTGGGGAATAGCAAAAACAATTCCAGTCTGAAAAAGGCTGAAAGAGAAAGCCAGAAACCTTTAGATCCATGGCTCTGATTTCAATCTGTAATAAAGAATACACTTTCTGTGTAAATGGGTAAATGTGATAATGAGAGAGTAAGAAAATGAGAGGTCAAATTCAAAGTTAAAAACATAACATAGTACACACAAGGGGCAAACCCCCCTGACCATATGTAAGCAGTATTAAAGTTAATTGTTGTTACCCAGAAAAGACACCATGGAAGGATCCATTCACTTAAAATTTGGACTCGATCTTTGTGGGTCCCTTCCAACTCAAAATATTCTGTGATTCTGTGATCTAAAATACTGTCTGCATCTCAGTTGGAGCATGAGCTAGGTAAGACCACAGAAGGCTAAGAAAGATGGTCAAGCTTTCACATGACTGGAGACAAATGCTGTAGTCTTCAGACTGGAAAAGAGGTCATTGGGAAGGACATGTGCTAGCTTTGTAGTGAGCCATGAAAGACATGGAAAAGTGAATAAGAAATGATTGCTCATTTTAATCAAAATTTAGGGGGCAGCCAGTGAAGAGATTAGGTAGCAGGATTTTACAAAATAAAGGAGGAACTTTTACTCCATGCAGTCTGTTATTAAGTTGTACAACCTCCTACCTAGAGAGCTCTAAAAGGATGCTTTCATGGAGGAGAAGCTGAACAAGATGTGTTTCACAGGAAGGTGTAGATACAAACTCTCAGGATGTTCTTGAGGTGAAGGTTTGCAGAAACAGGAATGTATCACAGTGTTTTATCACCACGTCTTGCTCTATTTTGCATATTCCTTCTGCAGAAGGAATCTATCTGTCCCTGCCCTTCTCAGGTAAAGGCCATTAAACTAAACTGGGATTGGGCCTTGGCTGACTATTCTTGTATTTCACCCTCTCATGCCTTGATCTCATCACTACTTTCACACGTTGTGGCTACAGCGCTGGTGTTGATCAGACCCTTTATCCCCACAGTATAACCAAGAAAACCTTTGGGAATTAAGCATGGCTAATCTTAACCAGGTCCAAACAAGGGCCCTAGGGCATGGAAGGTTCTTCACTCACTTCCTTTATAGTTTTTCCAGCTGCTGCCACTCTGTTACCAGCAGCCCTTTGTGGAGGGGGCTGGTGGAGAGAGGAGGGGGCACACAGTAGTTCTTATCTTCAGCATCAGAGACATCTGCCCATGAAACCTTCTTCTCCATGCTGAGGTCATCCATTTCTCACCAGAGTGCTCTCTTGGAATTTTTACATAATAAAAACCAGAAGAAATGCTGCTTAAATGTGTGAAAGATCTGATATGGGCTAGCCAAACTTCTGCAAGCTTTCATTTCTGTTATACCTGCCAACTTCCCCAGTTGTGTATGGAGTTTGTCCCCTGTTCAGCACATTTGTGTGCTTCACTCATTTTAATAATGTAGTTTTCAGTGCTTACAATTAATAATGAATTTTCCTGTGTATAAGCCAGATCTCAGACGATCCTGTTACAACATGGACTGCCAAAGGAGGACTTACTTGAGATCTGTATTGCTTAAAATAGCATTGGTGTTAGCAGGCAGACAAATGGCTAAAATCATGCAGGAAATATTTTTCTCACCATTTCTGGCTACTCCCTTAAACACACTTCAGTCTGATTTTCCATCATTCTGAGACAAATGCCAAAAGAGAACTGGAAAATTTTAGATGGCTGAAGTTCCCTTTGGATCCAGAGGCAGATCCCAGAGGCAAATGGAGGTAAATCAGCATAAGTCTATTGTAAGCATTGCTATGTTCATGCACAGCAGCTGAGAATCTGGCTGGATACCCTTAATTCCCTTAATAACTTTTCCTTAAACAGTTGCATATCCATCATTTTCCACTCTGAGTTTAACTCTTTTTTAGCTGTGTGACAACTATACTTCACTTGTTGACCTGCAGATGAGCCATGAGGCTTAGCTAATTACCGTAAGCAGCCATGAATTTTTAAGATAATACGCTGTTCGATGCTTCCATCTTTCAAATTCTGTCATAACTGTTGCACATCGTTTGCTCTGAGTCTTACCACTAATTATACTTTAAAAATAATTATCACAATGAACTATGTGAGACAGCCTGGGTTCAGTTGCAGCATTTCTTGTGTCACTTTGTGGAAACCACACGTCAACAGTATCAAAACTGTGGGTCCCTGACTGTGAAGTGCTCAATGAAAGAATATCAAAGGTTGTTAGGATTTTCTTTTCTATCTTCCTGAAGAAAATGAATGTGTAACACATGCGTTGATATTCCTGATTACTTTCATTTTGTCTGTATTTACTATAATCTTTTTTTATGCCTAGGACTTTAATTCAAGGAGATAAGAAAGCAGGATTTACTATTTTTTGGGCTGATGATGGTTTGGACACTGGACCAATACTTCTGCAGCGAGAATGTGATGTTGGCCAAAATGATACTGTGGATGACCTGTATAACAGGTTTCTCTTCCCAGAAGGAATAAAGGCTATGGTATGTTTAGCTGTACTAAATATCAGCTTTTGAAGAGGGAAAGATGTTGAAAGTAAAGGAAATATAGACAAAATGCATGCATTTGGAAAGACAGAGGTTGTGGTACTCAGCCAAATCCTAGACTTCACTGGAGCTGTGCAGCTGCACAACAGCTGAGGATGTGACCTCAGAATATTTGTTGCTGACAGCAGGCAGAGCATATTCTGTTTCCACAAATGGCAAGAAGATGAATTTGTTTGGAATGTGGCTCTTTTCATAGATTTCTTAAATGTTTTAGAAGACAAAATCTTTTAAAGGATCAGCGAGAAGAAAAATGTAGGACTGAAGTTTTTAAGAAAAAAGGGGAGGATGGTGTTTTAAGCTCAGAGACCTGGTGGATTGGCTTTGGATTTTCTATGGTCATCTTTTTAAATTTTTTTTTAATGAATTAAAGAAAAAAGTGAATAAAAATACTCACCGTTGTTCATTAGATATTTTTTTTCTCTCTCCATTTAAATGCAGAAAAATAACTTTTTGCAGAGAGAAAAAGGAAAAGGTTGAATGCAATCATACTGATCCACATTTTTGTCCTGGAGAATTCAGGCAGCTGCTCTAAGATGGGTGACTAGAGACTCCCATCAAATTCTGGAGGCTATTTCGTTTGTCAAAGAATCAGGGCAGCTCTAGTCCCTTAGTGTTTGGAAATCCATGGTTTAAAAAAACCCAAACCAATTCACCTCGTGGCAGAAAGTCTTTTGCTGTCATTCACAAGTATGATTGAGGGTAAAAGAAGTGAACCAAGCTAACATTAAATCTGTTACTTTTTCACTTAGGTGGAAGCTGTACATCTAATTGCTGATGGCAAAGCCCCTCGGATACCTCAACCTAAAGAAGGAGCAACATACGAAGGGATCCAGAAAAAGGAAAATGCAGAGGTAGAGTGAAATAACATTTTTTTGGTGCATAGCACTAGAAAAGTTATTAACTCAGATTACAGCAGTAGCAATATGAAGTTAACATGAATTTTAACTGAGTTGTTTCCTCACCTCTCTTTCCTGGGATACCTCCTAGGATGCATGTAAAAGGGTTAAGCTCCTTTTTCCTTACAGCAGTTACATGTATTTAGAAACTTGGTGTCCTAATTGGGATCATATACAAGCAGCTAAGAAGCAGCTGCAATTTCAGTGGATTCCTGCCATACTTGTAAATGCAACATTGAATCAAGATCACTCTCTCTGTTTGCCAACAGGCCTATGAAATTTTCTACCAGAAATAGATTGTGTGTTAGGAAAAGCAAGTGTTGGCACCTTTCCTTCTGGTACCAGGAAAAAAAACCCCAACACAGGCCATATAAGCAGACAACAGATAAAAAATTAATTAAATTCCCATATGAGAATTATTTTAAGCACCCCTACTGCATTAGCTGATCTTGTTTGTGGTTGGGAAGGTGTGCCTGTGCATCCTGGCATGTCTTGATTTCCTAGATCTCCTGGGACCAACCTGCAGCAGCTTTGCACAATTGGATTCGAGGGCACGATAAAGTGCCTGGAGCATGGACAACAATAAATGGGCAGGTATGTTCTGAAAACCAGAAGAATATTCTTCTCTATACACTCTCTTTTATTATAAAATTAAAGATGTCTGCATACAGGTAAATACAAATGGGAGTTACATTGGAGTAGCTCTAATTTGATGACTCTACGTTTTGTATCTATCTAGAACAGGCACCTAAAGAAATATACAAAACACAGTAGTTAAGAGTTTTTTAATCACAGATTCATTTAATTTGAAGAAAGAGAAGTACAGTATCTGAAAGAAAAAAAAAATAGGCATGCTACAAAGGTACCAGGAGCAGAATCAAACTGTTCCAGTTATTTTGGGAAGTGGGTACGCGTTACAGTGTAATGCAGCCCGTGCTGTGCAGTGGCCAACATCACAGTGCTGAGAGCAAAATGAAACACTGTGAGCTACTGAAATAATAGAGGGCTTAATTTTAAGGAGGTCTGGGCCTACATAGTTTGTAGAAATTAATCTATATACTTTTATAGAGTGAGTGGTCCGTCCCTCTGAGCATGCACTGACAAAAGCTGCTCCCTTTCCTGCACTGGTTGCAGCATGCACATTGTTAGAGCTGTGCTGTTTTGCAGGTTCAGGCAACCTGCAAAGTTTTACATGTTCTGAGTTGTAAAGATCTAGAAATGTCGTAACATGTTTTCCATGTGTAGGTAATTTTATTTTATTTATACTATATTGAAACTTCAAAACAGTATCACAAAATTGTTAAAATTTTACAGCATGTTTAGAATCTGTGTACTTTTAATTGCTTTTATTTTTAGGTGGTTACTTTTTATGGGTCATCATTACTTGATGCTTCTGTGCCTGCTGGACAAGAGCTAACAATAAAAGGTGCTTCAAGACCTGGGCTTGTAACCAAGAATGGTCTAGTCGTTTTTGGAAATGATGGGAAGATGGTAAGTGCTCACTCTGGCAAACATGTCCTGGATGGAATAACTTCAGCAAGAAGGGCAAGTAGTGTGGAATTGTCAAGCTGCACAAATCCAGGTGCTAATGACAGACAGCTAATTTGCTTGGACTTTTTCAATCCTCTACCATCCTATAGAGGAGACATTCATGTTTTGCTTCTCACTCAGTCCATATTAATTTCCAGTGTGGAGTAAAATATATTATTACTAAGAGAGAATCTGAAAGACAGGTACAAGTGGCCTGTGCTAAATTGCCTGCATCGTATCAGCTTTCCTGCAAGCCTTTATTTCACTATTTCTATCACCCTATTAATGCCTACAACCTCTTCACCCAAGGATGTACTACCTCCTAGACAATTTAAAATAATATCCTCTCACTTTTCAGGTACTAGTGAGAAATCTGCAGTTTGAGGATGGAAAAATGATCCCTGCATCTAAATACTTCTCTGCTGGTGAAACAACTGCCCTGGAACTTACAGAAGAGGAGAAAAAGATGGCAGAAGATATTAGGGTAATTCAGTAAACTGCTTTAGTTGGATATTATTTCAGAGAAAAGCATTACATACTTTTTTTGGCAAGGCATATCTTTTGTTTAGTCAAGCAAATTGTTTTTTTGATAAAATGTTCTCAAAGTATATATGGGTTATTCACATTAATTCAGGTGGAATTGGGATTTCACTGGTGTACTTGTCTGTCACTTTACAGTTTCCTTTCAGATACAAGTGATACAAAAACAGTGATTGCAGGGTCAGTTATGGTAAATACCATGAATGATGAAGGTGGGAGTGAGGAAAAACAAGCAGACCTTCACCTCACAGCAGTGAGGTTTTCAACACTTGGACAGTTCTTGTAATCCTTTCCTCACTGTGGTGTTAATCCACTAGGATGTGCTCAGAATGGTCCTGCTGGAGAAGCTCCAGGGAGCCTCAGAGAAGCCTTCTGAAAGCAAAAAGCAGCAGCTTTCTCACTGTCCCCGGGTGCACTGCCTCTTTTGCCACAGCCACACTCAAGGGGCTGACTGGCAGAGGGATGGGAACAGCTGGAGCAGAAAACTCTCACAGCCAGAGAGGAACTTTTCTGCTGTCTCCTGAATTCTATCCCTCTGTAGTGTCAGGGGCTTAGCTGAAAGCCACATTTATCATTAAAGTTTTGTGCCAGAGCAAATGAATCATAGCTGTCTTCCCTTATGCTAACTCTGCTGCAGGGTTAGTAACTTTTGGCACAGGTCAGGCAGCTTGATGTACAAATATTTTAAGCTGCTGCTTCAAGATTACCTTGAACCTTCTTGCCAGCAACCTAAATGCTGCCTGGAGCTATTGACTGACTGAGAAAATTGCAAAAATAAATATAAACTCATCAGTTGGTGACACTGCCTGCTAACTCTGAAACCTAATTATAATTAATTGAAACATTACTTTAGCAGTTATTTAACTGTTTATTTCCTCCATCTCATGTGTGCAGCTGAAACTACTTCTCAGCTTTGCCCAGGTGCCTGAAATGCCATCAATCCACTCACAAAGTGCTCCAGGCTGTCCTTGCCACTACTGATGTGGCATTCCATAATGTAAAGGGAAGTTATTATTTGGAGAATAAAAATCTTCTTTAAATGGGCCTGAAAATTATTAGCATTGTACCATTCAGGTTTCTTGCCTGATAAGGTAAAATTACCATGGACAAAATACTATATTTTGATCAGCTAATTATGCTGAAAAATTTCCTGTCTGACATCAGATCTCTAGACTGTTTTAGACCCTCTTAAAATGACACTGTGTTTTAGAAACCTTTGAAATAATGTATGTTGTAGGTACAGACACGATTGAAAATAAGTTTGATAAATGCTTCTTGCAATCAGAGGATTATTCATTATTGCCTCTGTTATTGTTATGTGTTATTAGGCTATTTGGAAGGGAATTTTAAGCAATGTTGCTGTGATTGAGGATTCCACAGACTTCTTCAAATCTGGAGCATCCTCTATGCATGTTGTCAGGTAAAAATATTCAAAATGACAAAATTGTGAAGCCAAAGTTAATGAAAATAAAGTTGTTGTGGTGCCTTTAAATCAGGGTTGATCAGGTAGTGTTAAAAAAGTAATCCCCCTATGTTTTCCAGTACTCTGACTATTATAAAAAAATATTTTCAGGGCTTTTTAAACAAACTGGTTATTGTGCTGATTACTTACCAATCTCAATGTCCTCCATAGACTGGTTAGAGTAATCCCAAGTACTGTTTTCCACTAATATATCAATATCTCCTATTTGTCATTTATTTTCAAAAGTTTACCTAAAAGTGTTCCAGAACTGACATTTTCTTTTTCATGGCATCTTCCATTAAACCAACAGATTTCAGGAAAATGCACAACTCCTGTGCCCTTGGCAGAGAAACTCACACACATATTCACATGCATACAAATCGAGGCCCAGTTTTGATCCCTTATTCCCTTCTGATGATTTAATGATCTGAGGAATTCTTTCGTTTATAATTAAACTTACTCTTTCTTCAAAATCTTTAGAATGCTAGAAGAGATCAAACAGAAGTATAGTGGGCTTCAGCTACAGAACGAAGATGTGTATATGGCCACTAAGTTTGCAGACTTTATTCAAATGGCTGTCAGAAAACTCAGAGGAGAAGACAAAGAAGAAGAGTTAGTTGTTGATTATGTAAGGCCTTTTATTTTGCACTTATTGCTTAGTCTTTCTTGGGTTTGAGGGGAGGGTAGATAAGGCATTTTATTAGACTAACATTAACTAACATTAGTTATTATGAATTTAAAATATTTTGTTGTTTATTTCACCCAGGTTTCAAAAAAGATGAACAACATGACTGTGAATATGCCATACCAGTGTTTCATAAATGGGAAATTTATAAATGCTGATGATGGAAAAACATATGACACTATAAATCCGGCAGATGGATCAGTAAGTAATTTCTAAATATTATAAATACCAGTTTATTTCTTTTCTTTTTACTATTAAAAATCCAAAACATTCGCTGAATATTGCTAATTTTAAAATGATACAGTACATATTAAACAACCTCCAGGAACAATTTTAAGTTGCAATTGGCTTCACAGATTGTGTAGTCTACATTCTTTCCGTTTCAGTTGAGCAACAAAGCAAAAATAACATACTTTCACTTCAATTATTACACCAATTTTCATACCCAGATGTATATTTTACCTTGGTTTCATTATTGTTTAGCTTTGCAAACAGAAATTGCTGACATTTATTTGCTAAGGAAGTGTTTCTTTTAGGTTACATTGTGTATATTTCCTGTCAGTAATCAACTTTTTTTTTCACTTTGTTTTTAAATCTGATGTCTTAGGCTATGTGTGACATTAAAATGTCCATTTAAATTCCTAGTAAGAAAAATAGCTTTTCAATAGGAACAGACATATAGTTGCACTTCAGTCCTGAACTACCAATTCTTGGTTGAGCAAATCATAACTGTGAATTATAAATAAGAGAAGTGATTCTGATGTCCATGTAATTGCCATTTAATTCTGGAGTAAATAAAACCTGCTGAAATCAATGACACAGATTTCACTGTCATCAGAAGTCAGACTCTGATACTTTTCCTGAAACTCATTTTAGAATGGAATAAAAGTCATAACCATTTTTGTATTAGGATTTATAATGTGTGTATCTATACAACACAAACATCATAAAATACTGTGTGTTTATGGTGGTTTATGATAACAGAAGCTCCATTCCTTAGAAGTGGAATGTGGGAGTTGTTTTAACATGTTTAGATATTAGATTGTAATACCACATATAAAGACTTCCAGCTTTTGTAGTATCACGTTGGTTTTACACATAGAAGGAGAAGGCAAAATCCAATGGGACAATGAACCTTGCTTTGAAGAAGAAGAAAGCTTGAGGAATCTGAGTCCCTGCAGTGTCCTCCAAATTCTGCCACCTCAGCTGTGGCTGAACTTTTTGCAGCCTGGCCCACCCATGACAACCACCACGACTGAGGATATTGAGTATTTGCTTATAGCCAGCCAAGGAGTTTGGGAGGAAGGAGTACACTGCATCCCAGTGTTTCTTTTCGAACTAACACCATGCTGCCTTTGCACAGGTAATAGCCAGTGTATCTTCTGCCTCCCTGGCTGATGTGGACAAGGCAGTGGCAGCAGCAAAGGAGGCATTTGAAAATGGTGAATGGGGAAGGATGAATGCAAGGGAAAGAGGGCGACTCATGTACAGGTATGTACAAGACAGCTTGCATTTGTTTCATTTTCTCAAATCTTGTTTTGTTTCTCTGAAGAATTGTTGTACAGATTTTCTGAATGTGATCAATGTTCATGATCCCACTGTCAGAAGATCCTGACTTGAATCTTTTCATCCTCTGATTGACTTCAGTGTGCCAGTCTCAGGCCTTAGCTGGCCAACCGTTCTTGTGGCAGAGGAGAAACTTGTGGTCTCTCACTGCCCCCCTTCTTTCATTATTATTTATGAATGGAAACAAAGAATTTGAGGAAAATATATTTTAAATAACTGACGTCATCATTTAATCTAGATGAGTTTCATTGCAAGAATTGACAATTTCCTCATAAATCTGCATCCTTCTGTATAAATGAGGCTAAGTTTTAAAGACAGTCTACCTGGGTTAGGCAGGCAGAATGCAGTTCGTACAGTAAACACATAGCTACTTTGCCACTAATTTTGTAATAGACTGTAGATCATATCCCAGGATACTTCTTATCTGGCTAAAGATCCACTATAGGAGATGTGTTCTGGTCTGTAGTGGAAGGATTGTCCTAAACAGAAATTCTCTAAGCTGAATCCAACATTTACCTGAGGTACTTTTATCTCTTTTCTGTATCTGTCTCACTGTGTCTAGTTAATGCCTGGATCTTATTTTTGGCTGCGTTGCTATTGGTTCAGAAGATAAGCAGAGGTTTTGTTGGATTAATGGTATTTTAATGGGGGGTCTGATCCTTGAAGGGCAAGAAGTGATCTTAGAAAGATGGTAATGCTGACTAGGTAGTGTGAGAGTGATGCTGGAGGCAGCTAATAAAACCCCAGTTATTATAGATTCTCCATGGCAGCATGATGCTTGTCCCAAGCACTGTCTTGCAAACTTCAGGTGACTAGAAACATCAGAGCTTCCCTATAAAGAAAGCTTCTTTTGTGGGCAATGTGAAGAGCTTTCATTGCTTTTTCAGGTCTAACCATGCAAATGAATGAGTGGACATGAATAAAGGAGCAGGTTGCTACTCGTGAAAATTGCTATGTGTTTTACAAGACATTGCAGGCATCTTAGCAAAAGAGAATGAAAGCAAAGCCAAAAATTCTGCTAATCTTACAAAATGTGTGACCAGGCCATGGAAAAAGGCCTGCAGGACTCTAGAGTGGAATAGTCATCACAAGACAAAATGGGCAAGTCAGAACTGAACATTAAACACACCTGGTCACTTAAGCTTTCCACAAGTGTGCACATATTCAAAGCATGCACAAACTTGGGTTTAATTTGTATCAGGAATGTAGAGTGCTTGAGACCAAGTTAGCTCTGCCCTAAAGAAACTTTTAAGGCGTGGGAACTCCTGCTGTGTTTTACACTTGGAAGGTTTGCAAGCATAGCTGTGTTAGGTATATGGAAAATACAGTTCCCCTGCACGGCATAGGTTATCCCTGGATTAAAAGCTTTGCTCAGGGAACTCACTCTCTAGGATAAAACACCAGAGTGTTTATGTTACAAACCATTCCCAGTATGAATGAAGGCTCTCTCTGGACCACCTTAATTGAAATAAGGCCCCTTTTTCCCTGGCTTCTGTTCAAACTGGAGATTTTGAGTGCTGAACCAAAGAGAATGTATGTGCTGTTAAAGCTCCTAGCTCTGTGCTTGGTCTGAAGGATCATTAATGGAAGATATGAAGCACAATTTAAATGGAACCTTCTCCTTTGCCCCTGATGTGCCCATATCCATTCTTTTACACAATGCTGCCAATGCCCTGACCTGTAGCTGGGTCTCCAAGATACAGTTAAAAATTGTATTAATGAGCATTTTACTACTTCTCTGCATGCTTTAATGCTTTAAATTCGCAGAATTTACATAATAGAAAAATAGGTTTCACACCCAGTTTTCAATACTCTTTAGAGGATCTCAAATGCACTTTTTAAAGCTCTTAAAATCAAATGGGTGCATTGATTATATGTCTGAGTACCAAATCACAAAAGGAAGCTGAAGAAAAACATTAATGCCTGTGAGAAAACGGCTGAATGTAGAAATTCATTGATGCAAACAGACCTGAACAGGGGACCACTAAACTAACAGTAGTGCCTCATAAGTACAGCTATCAATCTGTGCAGATGTATTTTTGAGACACTTTGATAGTTATTATCAACTCAGTGATACCACAGTATTACTTACACCTCGGAAATCCGAAGACATTTGCAGACAAATGGGCAATTGTTCAGTCCTTTACTGATGTAAAGGAGCAGTGGCTCTAGTGCTCCACCTCCAAATTTAGTGGGAATGCTCTTTTGATTATGTATCTTTGCCACACCTAATATAATTTAGGCTGTCAATGGTTAGATGTCATTTCCTTTTGATGTGGATTTTTAACATTTTTATTAAAGACTTGCAGACCTGATGGAAGAACATCAAGAAGAGTTAGCAACAATAGAGTCTATTGACTCAGGAGCTGTCTACACTTTAGCTCTGAAGACTCACATTGGAATGTCTGTGCAAACATTCAGATACTTTGCTGGATGGTGTGACAAAATTCAGGCAAGTGAATATGTAAAGGAAATTATCAATGGAAGTGCTTCTCTACTCTTCCTTTTTGTTGTTATTCTTCTGAAACAGTGCCAAAAAGTAGTAAAAGCAAAAGGTAATTGAGGAATCAAAAACGAAAGCAAAATTAGAATTTTACCTAGAATGGTTCTTCCTGTCAAACAAAAGGATAGTCCACCTCCAGCTGGAGAATATGGATTTAGAATGTGGCTCTAAGTATCGTAGACATCAGCTGAGGTGTCACAGTGGATATACTTGCTTAGTCAACTCTGGATTATTCATGGGACAGAATGTCCTCATCATTCAGGTAAGTGCAGGGATTTGTGCTTTGGCACAAAAACCTGACCAAGGCTGGTGAGCGTTATTGATGGCACAGCACCTGGCACATGTTCAAGAACATTTCCTATAGTTTCTTTAAGACCAATCAAGAATATAATCTGACTTTTTTTATTCACCAGACCCTCACTTTATGTTCTCCCATACTTTTTTTATCTATGTTTTTCTTTCATCCAGCTGACAATCAGGAGCTGATTACAATATCCACAGTAGGAAAGCATCTGTGCCCCTTTCCTTGATGTAAATGCTTATGGCTTTGAAGCCTACTCTGTATCTTTCCAAAACATACTTACATGGCAAATATATTTGTAATAAAAATTGTTAATCAGTATGAAGAGTTGTGCCTCCTCTGTCTTTTAGGGTGCTACAATTCCAATCAACCAGGCCCGGCCAAACCATAATCTAACATTCACCAAGAAAGAGCCAATTGGGTGAGTATCACTTTTTCCTTCTTAGTGACAGCCTTGACATGCAGAAAAGCCACTAAAAAGCAGCCATCAAATACGTAATCTCTCCCTGTTTTTCCCTCCCTGAAGTGTCTGTGCAATTATTATCCCCTGGAATTACCCACTGATGATGCTTGCATGGAAGAGCGCAGCGTGCTTGGCTGCAGGCAACACCCTCGTACTCAAACCAGCTCAGGTAAGAGCAAAAAGGAATATACAGATGGCCCAGATGCTCCTGTTCAGGCAAAATGATTTAGGCAACATAGCAGATTTCACCCATAGGTTGATCTGTCGTGTGTACTTATAGATTGACTGTGTCATGATTTTGAAATGCATGTGTAATAATACAAACTGCCATGTTGATAAAAGGTACTGAATCACTCCAATTCTGCTCTGGTGCTAATCTCATTTTCAAGAATTAATTATTTTTCATGAGAAGCCATCACTTTTAATTTGTCAATACTGTAAGATGAATATTGTATCAAAACTGAGATGCGTTGAATGTAAAAGTTGTCATCATGCGTTTGATTAAAATAGGAGACCAAATCTAATGTTTCTACTTAGGTCACGCCTCTGACTTCCTTGAAGTTTGCAGAACTCTCAGCTAAAGCTGGATTTCCTAAGGGCGTTATAAATATTCTGCCTGGTTCAGGTAAAACTTCAACTCATCATTTTTCTGGGAGAGGTCATGCTAAAACTGGTGAACTCCTTCACCTTTTTGAAGACCTATTCCATAGGTATGTTCATAGGTACTAGTCTTGCATCTTTTCATGCAGCAATTTCACTTGTTTCCAGAAGAGAATTGAAAAAATCTGGTTTTAGTTAGTGGTAAGAGCTGTAAGCCTACAGCCTATACAAGTTCACACAATTAACATGAATGCTCTGGGAAAGAATGTATTACAGAGAAACACGCTTCACTTGATTTAAAACTCCATTTTTTCTCCTAATCTTATCATCAAATGGAAGTATTTAAATGTGACTGTGAGACCTAGAGCAAGCTGGTAAGATGAATATTCATCACTGTAGTCATGGTCCACACTGTGTTGCTTGATGTCACCATTTTCCTCCTTCCCCTAAGGAAGAAAATTGATAAAAGTAATTATATGGGGCAGGCTTGGTTACAAATTAGATTATTCCACCTACAGTGGAATTAAGAAGCTCTTCAGTCCAGACAGATGGGAGAATTTGGAGACACTAATGAGATTCAAGTTTTTCATAGTCATATGAATAAAGCTGCAAATATAAATAAGGATGTGAGACTATTTGCTTTGTGGTGTTAGCTCCTCCTGTGTTCCAGTGCTGCTGCTGGAGCAGCAAACCTTGCCCAGGCAGCACCCAGTTACACTGCTTTCCTCACCCTGCAGGTGGCTTGGTGGGACAGCACCTGTCTGAGCATCCAGATGTTCGCAAAGTTGGATTCACTGGCTCAACACCAACTGGGAAACAGATCATGAAGAGGTACTCTCAGCAAAAGGTTCATAAATCAACCCTGCTTAGTCTAGTTCTGAAGTATCTTACCGGATATAGTGTGCACATAGCAGTAATGAAAAAGCGTAAGTGCATATGGTTGTTTACCACTGTGTAGAATTCTACTAAGTCACTATTAGACAACAGAGGTTTATACATTTTCACTAGTTATGATTCAAAGGAAATGAAATAAGATATTAAAAATAGGGTTTATATGATTATTTTTGTTTTTTACAGTGCAGCTGCTAACCTGAAGAAAGTTTCTCTTGAACTTGGTGGTAAATCACCGCTGATAATATTCAGTGACTGTGAACTTGACAGAGCTGTAAAAATGGTAATGTTACTTTGAAGTAAAAGATATTCAAAGCCTTTGTGGTACATCCTCACAGTATTGCAATATTCTTCTTGACTTGCCAAAAAACATACCAGGGATCCTTTGCATGAAAAACCTTGAGATCTGTAAGAAAACAGACTCAGATTCCTTTTCTACAGGATGTTTCTTTGTGCCAGCACAATTTAACTGTTCATGCTGCACCAAAAAAGCAGCACTGCGAGAAATATACATTAGAACTTACAACAAAACAAAGAATTGAGCTCTTTATTGCCATATAGCTTTTAGATCACCATCAATCATAAAAATTCACCTTCCCTACCAGCCATATTGTGTTCAAAGCTCATAAATAAGATGTCGGTGATATCCTTTTACATAAAGCATTTCACTTGGAGGGTCACAAACACTGCATGCAACCTAAGGGAACAGAAAGAAAGGGAGAATGAACAAAAGGATGCATACAAATGTTAATGTTTTTTTCCTGATCAGGGTATGGGAGCAGTATATTTCAACAAAGGAGAAAACTGCATTGCAGCTGGCAGGCTATTCGTGGAAGAATCAATTCATGATGAGTTTGTTAGAAAAGTGGTAAGATATTCAAGCACTAAAGTTTAAGTAAATGTTTTCCTGTGGCAGAAAGATCTACAAGTTTTATAGCCACTTGTATTTCTTCTTTTCAGTTGCCTAATTTCTCGTTATAGCTTATGATAGACAATGCTGATTCTCAACAACTATTTGCTATGTGATGTAACTTCATTTTAATTGGGTAACCCATAGGTTGAAGAAATAAAAAAGATGAAAATTGGTGACCCACTTGACAGATCTACGGATCATGGTCCGCAAAATCACAAGGCACATTTGGAAAAGCTGCTGCAATATTGTGAAACTGGAGTAAAAGAAGGAGCCACTCTAGTGTATGGAGGAAGACAAGTATGTAGACCAGGTAAAATACTTTCCAGAGGTATTTGGAAATTTTACACTTCATGCAAGAGCTGTCATGATTGTCTCAGCTATATTATGTGGAGTTGCAATATCATGGGAACAATACAAGTGTTGTCACTGATCAATACAGGCCATCCTTTTACCCTTTTTTCTGCCATTTTTCTTGAAATGCATGCATTTCCATTCCTATTTAATTCATATCTATTTTCTATTTCAAGATGCAACTTATTTATGACCTCAAAGTATGGGACAGAGATGGTCTGGACAACAGGAAACTCATAAGTACTTTTACCATGCTCAAATATTGCTCTGTCCTCTCTTTAGGTTTCTTCATGGAACCCACTGTATTCACAGATGTTGAAGACCATATGTATATTGCCCAGGAAGAATCCTTTGGTCCTGTGATGGTGATCTCTAAATTTAAAAATGGGTATGTTCTCCTCTGGTGACTGTTAGAAATTTTATTTTCCCATTTTCACCCTAAGTGAAGAAGTGATAGTGTACACACTATTTTGTTAAATCTTATTAGACCAATCTGAATACCTAGTAGTATTTAGTGAAATGTTTTACTGAAGTTTATGTGGTAATTGCAACAGCCTGATCAAATTACCAAATGTGTATTTTTCCCAGTGGAATTGCTTATTTTTCCTGTTACGGAACACTGCAGTGCTGTGTATTGTGTAACACTGGCACATTACTGTTGCAAATGAAAATTCCTCTGTATATTTTGTAAACTGCCACTTCTAATATATTTCATTCCAGAGCATAAGAATTATTTTACATACACGTGAGATTAAAACCCTACATAGAAACTTCATATAAGTATTTCCATCAGGTTTCATTTTCTGCAGTTTAAAAATGCAGTTAAGAACCAGCCACATAGATAACACTTCACATCCATAAATTATATTCATAAGGGACTGTATTGAAGTTTTAGAGTTTTAAACTACTATTGATTTTTGAAGATGAGATGCAGGTAAAAAATAGCACTTTGGAAATGGCCTGAAAAGTTGTGTCTTGATAGAAGTTTGAATTTCAGCTTTTGTTCTTCATTAACTTGTAAAGCTGGACAAAATTTTAACAAACTGACTCATCACCTGCTGCCATGCTCTGCTTTACAGGCATTTTTGTATAGCTCTAATTCCCAAGTTGCACAGCAGCTGAACAAAGCTGTATGCATACAGAAACATTTCCTGTGGCATTTCTCAGTGCAGATATTAACCACTGCAATGGGAGGTTACAAGCTTCACAAGCTTGAAGCAAGGATGTGAATTTCTGCGGAGCTGCCTGATTGACACACAAATTTGTCCTTAATAAGTCATCTTTTAAAAAGCTCACTGGAGAAGAAAGGCCATGGGAAAAGGTGCTTCAATGACACTGAAGGTGGAAAGTTGCTAACATTTATTTTACCAAGTTGCAATTAAGTAATTTCTTTCCCCCACAGGGATGTCGATGGAGTATTGCGACGGGCAAATGCCACAGAATATGGCTTAGCTTCAGGAGTTTTCACAAAAGACATAAGCAAAGCTCTCTACATCAGTGAAAAGCTAGAAGCTGGGACAGTTTTTATTAACACATACAACAAAACTGATGTGGCAGCACCATTTGGTGGATTTAAGCTGTCTGGCTTTGGGAAAGATTTAGGTAAGTTGTTGTCTCCTTCCCCCATTTCTCATCTCAGAGTCCTAATCAATGAAAGAACCTTTGCCTGTGTAGTGGATCCAGTAAAACATGAGCTATGGATGCATTTCCTGCACCTCCTAAATTCCTCCAATTACAGTGATCCAATTCCTCTCCCTTCCCTAAATATTCCCACCTCAATCCCTCCCTTTCAGCCCTTCCTGTACATCTGCTAAATAACACTATAGTGTGCAGAATATTCCTCTCCAACTGCTCTGAGAGCAGACAAATTACAGCTTCTTCAGAGCTGTGTACAGCCTACAAAATGCTGTCAAGTAACAAAGGTATTGGCCAAAATTTTCTTTCCTTTCCCTCAGAAAGAATGCAAATTTAGGTTTCTCCTCTAAGTAAGAGCACAGGAAACTTCTTAATACCTTAAAATGTCACCAAAATTTGCCAACAGCCACAGAAAAAGATCCATTAAAAATATTTTCTTTTCAAAACAATTGTTTAGAAAAGTGAAGTCCACTCTGTCAAAGAAGATTCATGAGTCTGGACAGATCACGATTCATGGCAAAGAAAAAAGGAAAACCAAATTTCATTGACACAACAGATTCATGCCTTTGAAAGCTCCAAAGACATTTCCTGAAACCAAAAGAATTGATGGTATCAGGCAAAAAAAGATTCCTGATTTTTACACAGCTTCTCTACCTATAAACTTTAATAGAGGCAAAGCAAAGTTCATAAATTCAGCTATGGGCCCCCAGTGGCCATCTAGAGACTGCTGCTGCTTCAGTCCCACCCAGGGGCTGCTTGTTAAATTCCAGTTCCTTTTTCTCCCACATCTGTTGTGTCTGGCCTCTTGTCAAACTTCTGTAAATCAGTGGGAAGGTAATTACTTCCATTATTCCTTAAGGACTCAAATATTGGCTACAGTGTTTCAAATTTTTTCTTAAGTTACAGTGTGACAAAATTCTCATCTCTAGGTGCTGTTCTAACAGGTGATTATTGTGCTTGCACAGGTGAAGAAGCCCTTCATGAATATCTCAGAACCAAGGCTATCACTGTGGAATATTAAAGTCACAGCTTCACTTGGGAAGTGAACTTTCAGAGTTGGAATCTTGATGACTACATGATACCACGCCTAGGAGATGCTGTCTGCAGTGCTACAACCAAACAAAACACTCATTCCATGGATAAGTTTCTATAAATTAGGTCCAAATTTTAGTCTCACTGACGGACAATGGCTTTTGGAAATGACCCTGAAGTTATTTAAAATATGCAGCAGCAACAGTTGGTAGCACAATTTCCCCCCATCCTCCCTCCCAAAAATCCACCAAGAACATGGTTCCGTTTTTGTTTTTTAAATAGAACTGAAGAGTGAGTTCTCCCATGCCTACTTCCTATTTCTGTGACATAATGTTTACATGATCATTTAAAATTCTTAGTCACTAGGCTTCTAAAATTGAACTAAAATACCCTGATTATGCCATTTTTGCTATAAACCAGTTCAGGTTTAACAGTAGCAATTAAACACTCTGCTCTGGTGACTTTTCAGCAGTACAGAAAACCTTTGTGCCATAAGAAGTAAATCAATGCAAGAAAGTGCACTTACTATGATCTTTGTATAGTACATACAGAGTTCAACATTGGTGTTAAACTATGCATATCAAGCTAAAGTTGCTGAAAATATTTTCTACCTTTTTGTTGATACGGAATGTGTGATCTGCCTGCAATTTGAAAGGTGGTTACATTCATGGATTAAAATCACTTTTTGTGTCTGTGCACCTGGACTGGAATCACTGTTTCATACAGCATGATTATTACTTTGTATTGCACACTTTTGGGGGCTTTTTTAATCTACAGAAAAATCCCTTGTAAAATGACCAAGGTAAGATGTTGGCTTTCAAACTTTTTTCAGTTTGGAAGAAATTTTCTATAAGTGAGATCTTATTTAACTATACCTGTTGCGTCTCCGTGCTCTTCTGATTCTTTGATTCCCGTCTTTCCTCTTCACTAAAATATTCCATAGTTTAATCAGTAAATCATGTCTCCATCCTATATTTAAGCCACATTGTAAAAGAAAGACCATAATCCTTGTTATTTCTTACCACAAATATTACAGAAAGAGATATTTGAACTAGAAGTATGGGATTCAAAATGAATTCTGTAAATAACTGCAGGTTTCAAGTCATGACATTAAGTTTAATATTTGAGCAAATACAATACAGAAAATTTTACTTTAATGGTGTAGAAAATACAAAGTTCCTTTAAGAAACAATGATATCCAGGAGCATGACAGATGCTTCTGAAATGCAAACTGATCTATGAAGAAAATGCAGCAGCCCAAACCATTGTATTTGATCAATCTGAGGTAAGTATGAATGAAACACACTTTCACTGATTCTGGTTTCACCACTGTGTCAAGCCAACTTATGCAAAGGCCAGCTGAAAATTCACCTTTTTATCCTTCTGTCAGTGACAGCTGTTAACAAACTGGAAACCGGAAACATGGTAGGGAAAGTGGGAGATGAAAAGTGTAGCTTAAAGCAATTGTAACAGCTGAGAGGCAGAGCTGATCCTTTGAGGATGGAGGCTGTTCGCACCACAGCCACAAATGGTTCCCACACGAGCCTGAAACCTTCCCGAGCTGCTGTGGAGCTCAGGGCAGGCACACAGGGTCAGTAATCCTGGCTGAGCTCTCTCATCAGCCATGGCTGTGCTTACCCAGGCTGGAAATGAGCTCAGCCACTGCTCTGCTGCTCAGCACTCACTGTCAGAAATGCAATGTACTCTGAGGTACTTCCTATTTAATATTGGAGATAGTGTACATAACACCTCACAGCACAGGGAATATAAAAACAAAGCTTTTTCCTACTTAACTCTTTCTTGCCCTTCAAGCAAAAACTTCTATCTTCCTATAAAAAAATAGTCTTTCTCAAAGGAACAAAGCAAGCATTTTAACTTTCAAGTGCTCCTTACTTTAGCTGCTTTCTTAGTGTAATCTGCTATGAAGTCCATTTCCCTGTTATTTGATGAATCAGATCACATTTAATTCTTCAGAAATTCTGCCTCCCGCAGTCATGAGTGGATCCTGAATTCTCCACTATATCAACTATAGCATTTCACAGGATCCTGAGAGATGCTACTTTGGGAAACAAGGTGGTTTTAAGGGCCAACTCTTCAAAGTGAGGAAACATGATTTCGTTGGTTTGGGGTTTTTTAAAGTAAAATAAAATGGATTTAGTCATTCGCTTTGCTGTCCAAAATTTCTATTTTGCCCTTTTCTCCCTTTTGTTTAGGAAACTTAATGTTGTCTATTGTCACTTCATCAGTTACAGAGTCATCTTCATCAGATTCCGAGTCATCTTCTGAAGTCAGCAACTCTTCATCTGTATCAGAATCACTCAGTTCAACTACAGCCACATTCTGGAAAAAAAGAGCTTGGTTAACACATTATATATACTAGATGTATGTATGTGTGTGTGTATATATATATATATATATATGCACACTACAGCACTTCTATCACTGAAGTAAAACATAAGGCAAACACATTCAACAGCCTACTATCATAAGAAAACCACAAACACGATAAAAAAGACTTTTGGGTTTTCCTAGGATTATGAGAAATATCATGAAAAGATTCCTAAATATTTAAATTGCAATTTATATTGGCCTATAGCAAATCTAAGGCCATATTAATATCATTATCCAAGAAAGAACTGAGTCAGTAGCTGAACTCAGATTGTCTGAATCAGGTATTTAAACTGATGAGCAGCAAGCATCAAAACTACTTTTCAGTAAAAAATTCAAATTAAATCACTTAGTGTGTAAGGGGTCATGACAAATATACAAACACATTTATGATTATAGTTCATATCTCATAACCTATTTCAGGGCACTACAACTACTCTAAAACAGCAAGCAGTTTAAACCACCAGGATATTTTCTGAAGTGACCTTATATACCCACAGACAGAGCCACAATTTTGATTTTTGGCTGGGTTATGTACATATATCACCTTCATAATAAAATTTTCCTATATAAGCATGTGGCTGCAGCACTTTAGTTAAAACCCGAAAGAAAATGTGTGACTGTAAATAAATAGACAAATATCAGCAACAAAGGATCACAACAACACTAACAACTTTTCTAAACCTAAGATCTAGTCAGTCCTAAAAATACCAACAAAGCAGAGCTGAAAGCCAGTTATTACTCTTACACTAAAGCCTTGTTATGCCTTACTGGGCCTTATATTTTCCAGTTTCTAAACCAAATCACCTAGGAGACATTTAAAATACAATTTGTGACTTCTGATTCAGAGTTCCTGATTTAAAAGTATGTCTTACTCTGTTCTTAAACTACGTTATCCCCAGTAATTAAACCCTGCAAGTATGAAAAACAAGATGTAAATTTCAACCAAATAAGCATCTTTATGATATCTATGTTTTGAATTAGCAGATCACAGACTATGGTAAAGACTTCACAGAAAACGGCAAGGACTTCATTTTATCTATCACATTATTCATTCTAAGATCAGACAGTTATTTTAATCCCATCTAAATTTATGTTAAAAAATGTATTTACCATTTCTATAACTTTTTCCGTTTCACTGTTTAGATGTTCAATATCAAACTGATGAGCTGGTGCTGCTACCATTTGTCTTTTGAGCTCATCATTTGCCTGGGCCATCTGTGGTAAAAAGCTCTGTACTCGGTCCAAAACTGAAAAGAAACAAATATCACACACATATATATACATTCAAAGAGATGCCCATTAGTTTTCACATTTATACCTCAGAAATCTGAGCCTTTAAACAGATTCCATTTCAACTGTCATTTCCAGCTGTCTACAATAATTATGTATAGACTGAAGGTCTCAAAGGAGACAGAAAAATTAGCTGTACCAGATGCCATGATAGACTAATGAAAGGTCAATAAAATTAACAAAAGAAACTCTGAAATTAAGATGGTGGAAGAAAGATGGAAACTCCAGGTTGAAGTATAAAGCACTTATCCTCTACAGCTCAGTGGGACTTCACAAGAATTTTGAAGTAATCAATGTCTATAGGAGAATTACTCATTTCCCTTCCTTGGAGGAAGACAATATCTTCACCTCCACAGTTTCTTCAAATAAACTGCTCCACACATGCAGATGAGCCAAACACTAGTTTCATTTCTTTGAGAAGAGGTACTATTCCAAGTGAGCTCCACAAAAGTCTAACAAGTATAATCTACCTTTGAAACACTGTCATCTTTGTAGAGACTTTTATCCAATAAGGAATTTGATCTAACAATCTTTTAAAATTTCAGCTCAATCACGAAACAAAAAACAATTTGACAGGAGTCCTTTTAAAATTAAATGCTTTTATACAACAAATATATCACAGTGAGAAATTACTTCTAAAAAGAGATAAGAAGCCCAAGCAACAACTCCATCCTGGGAAAGAACAATCTGTCCCTCACACTTAGAGCTGTAACGCCTAGCATTGCAAAATCTAATTTTGCAGCAGCAGCAGTTACGTGACTCACCAGTGGGACATGGAACTGTAATGAAGAACCTACCACCTGGAGAAACTGAACACAAGAGCTTCTCCCTTTCCCTACTCAAGGAAAGCAAGGAAGCAAAAGTTGTCACAAATGTCACCTACTGCTTGACACAGTTCCTGTGACAAGCTCTTCCTTACTTACCACTGCTCCTTGGCATCCTAACCGTCTGTAAAGTCGTGGCCTTCTTGCTGCTACATTTGGAATTAATCAGCAAAATGTCTTCCAGCCCTGCAAACAAACAAATAAGTATTGCAGTGCTTAAACCGACAAATTCTCCCCAATTGACATCTGCTTTTGCTGCTCTTGGAAGAAATACTGGGCTACACGGGCCACGGGTCTCACCCCGCAGTCACCTCTTACACACTCCTTAAGTTTATGCTAAAGTTCCTTAAGCTGTTTTTGAGCCAGAGATTGGTTAAGGGAGAGTTATAACGCATAGAGAAAGTACCTCTAACAGCGCCCAGCAAGGCACGGTGAGGGGGGAGCTGAGGGCGAGTGGCACCGATTGAAACCCCTGCCCTCCTCCGTGCGGCTACGGCAGCGACCAGCGACAGCAGGGCCAGTGACCTCCGCCAGCTGTGGGCAGCAGCAGCGCCCGAAAACCCAAACCGTGTCGGGGAATTCGGCAGCAATTATCCGCGTTAATCCTCAGCACCGCCAGCGGAGCCATCCCCCCACATCATTAATTCAAGTGAAGACTTCTGTCTTTTTAAGTTTTTTTTTGTCTCATAAAACGTCGTTACGACTGATGAGAGTCTAACGTGGACTTCCCCCCTTATTTATTTCGCATTACCACAGCCCTGCTCGTCAAAGCAGCTCCTCAATACACGCGGGATGAAACCACGAGTGGATCCCCAGCACCCGGCGGGCCTGACGAGCCCCGTCCCTCGGGCTGCCTGCCCGGGCCGAGCCGAGCCGAGCTGAGCTGAGCTGAGCCGAGCCGAGCCGAGCCGAGCCGAGCCGAGGCCCCGCTCGCCCGTGCCGGACTCACCTGCACGGCGCCCCACGTCCAGCAGCTCCCGGGAGGCTCCCGGCCCCGCCGCGCCGCCGGGCCCCGCCATGCGCCCCGCGCCGGAAGTGGAGCGGCCCGCGCGCTCGGCGGCGGCGCGGGGCGGGGCGCGCCCCCTGGCGGGCGGGAGGAGCACGGCGGCGTGAGGGACCGGCAGTGCCGTGTGCGCCCCCGGGGACAGCGCACCGCGGAAATCGGCGTGGAACGGCTTAAACCTCCTGAAATTCAACACGGGCAAGTGCAGGGCCGTGCGCCTGCGGAGGATAACCCCGGGCTCCCGTGCAGGATGGGGACCGAGCTGCTGGGAAGCAGCTCTGGGGAGAAGGACCTGGGGGTCCCGGTGGACATCAATCTGTCCATGAGCCAGCAGTGTCCTGGGGGACAAGGAGGTCCATGGTGTCCTGGGGGGCATTGGGAAGAGCATTGCCAGCAGGTCGGGCAGTGGTCCTGCCCCTGGTGAGGCACATCTGGAGTGCTGTGTCCAGTCTGGGCTCCTCAGCACAAGAGGGACGTGGAGCTCCTGGAGCAGGTCCAGCAGAGGCAACAATGATGATTAAGGAACTGAAGCATCTCTTTTAGGAGGAAAGGCCGAGGGAGCTGGGGCTGTTCAACCTCGAGAAGAGATTACTGAGAGGAGACCTTGTCAATGTACACAAGTATGTAAAGGGAGGGGGACGAGGATGGAGCCAGGCTTCTCCCAGTGCCAAGCAATAGGACAAGAGATAACGGGCAGAAACTGATGCACAGGAAGCTCCACCTGAACATGAGCAAGATCTTCTTTATAGTGCAGGTGACCGTGCACTGGAACAGGTTGCCCAGAGAGGGTGTGGAGTCTCCCTCACCAGAGATACTCAAGAACTGTCTGGACACAATGCTGTGCAATGTGCTCTAGGACAACCCTGCTTGAGCAGGGAGGTTAGACCAGATGATCCACTGCGGTGCCTTCCAACCTGACTGATTCTGTGATTTGGCACAAAAAGTCCATCCCATCACCTGGAAGAGCCATGAGCATGTGGAACCTAGCTGCCAGCAGGTAACGTCACCTGAACGCCTGCCAGTAGCTCCTTGTCTCTGAAAACTCCCCCATTTCCATTTTCAGAATTTGACAAATGAACCTAAAATTAAATATCAGAGCCTGAGGGAGTTTTAGTCATCTTTTGGAAAAGAAACTTACACAACCAGGTTCAGTTGACACTGGCCAACCTGTTATTCAGGATTTGCTCTGCAGTTTCTGTTCTTATCTGTTTATACTCTAGACAATGTGAAAACTACAAAAAGCAAATTGAATGATTCCTAAGAAATGAGATGGAAAGTCCAAGATGAAAATGAGAAAAATAGTAATCAGGTAAGGGATGTTTACATGCAATGATGTTTCATTGCAAAGAACACAGGGAAAAAACCAAACGAACAACCACCCAGATCCCAGTACCTTGGAATTAACATGAAAAAGAAGCAAACCTTCTGCAAGGCCTCAAGCAAGAGACCACCTTGCTGTTTTCCCGACAGACTGACCCAAACAAAAGTCCTTTGCCACTTTCCCAGCTCACCCACAGTACCAGGTGCATTCCACTGAGTTTGCTACCTGGTTTGCCCCTTTCTACCCAACTGTGCTCCAGAATTTCCATTTCCCAGAAAAATCCCATTGCTAGCTGTAATGACTGAAAAATCTTAAGGGCTGAGGTTTTTGCCTTAGACCTCAAAAGTGAGTCTTTCTGAATTTGCAGAAAACACAAAATAAGAGTGTGTGTGAACCTCAAATAATAGATTTAATCCATGGGTATGATGTGATTTCTGTGGAGGGCGGGGCATAATGCTGTCAAGGAACCTGTAGCAGGGAGTGATGAAGTGATTGCCCAAGATCATCAGACAAGCAATTAGAAAAGCCAGAAACAGCAGCCTCAGGTGCTATTCCCAAACCTCAGGTTTACAGCCTAACCTGCTGGCAACAGAGGCAGATGTGATCTTTATCTGATCTGCAAGGTGGCCCAATTAAGTATCCATGCTGTGCAACACCTCAGCACACACAAGGCATAGTTGCCACTAGGGTAGGGAAGCAACAGTATAAGTAGCCCAAATTCCAATAAACTTGGGCTCCAGACAAATGAACTAATAGTTCCGAGGTCTGGGCTGCTTCATTCATTTAAGGCGATATTAACGA
The DNA here is from genome assembly GCA_036785705.1 of Acanthornis magna. Classification (NCBI taxonomy): domain Eukaryota; kingdom Metazoa; phylum Chordata; class Aves; order Passeriformes; family Acanthizidae; genus Acanthornis; species Acanthornis magna. The sequence continues at coordinate 629,616 of JAWUZG010000027.1, read as the reverse complement.
GAGTGTTCAAGCTGATGCTGTGTGTTTCACTCTTGTAGCACAGATTGTTTTGGCCCCAGTCCTGCAAATACATCTCCCTGTGCTTAAGTTTCTGCTATTTCACACATCCCCACCGCAGCTAGCTCCAGTTTATGGCAGACCCTTGGTGACTTGCCCATGCTGTCTTTTTTTCTCTCTGTAGACAGGAAAAGGGATGCTGTAGGCTTGGCTGCTGTCACCATTTTTAAATCTTCTCTTTTCATCCTCTTTCTTTCTTTATTCCCTTTCCCCTTCCAGTTAAGGCATCCTCACTACTTCAAAATGTCGAGCAACAATTGAGGAATAGTACTAGTAACGGTAATAAATGCACCAATTTAGTTGGCTTGACTGTTTTAATGTATTAATAGAAAGTATTTCTCAAAGCAAGAGTCCAGCAAGGCCTTGGCTCTGTACTGAGTTAAACGGAGGCAGCTGATGTCAAGGGAGTAACTCTCAGACTTACACGTTGTGTGCAGGGTACACAGCCTAGCCTGGCAAGAACGAGGATATTCCAACTGACCCAAACACTCAAAAAAATTGGATTCCTGAGCAAGCTGCTTTTAGCCAACTGGCAGGAAAGAGCGACAATGTCCTGGTAGCTGGCAATCAGGAGCCAGTACAAAACGGCGACTCTTGCCCTACGCCGCCAAGAAATCTCCTGCGAGTGGAAGCAAAGGCATCGCCACCTCCGGCCCTGCCCGGGGAGCGCCCTGGAGCCCCGGTGCCCAGCCCTTTGTTCCTCCGGGCTGCGGGGCACAGCCGGGCCCTTGCGGAGGCAGAGGCGGGGGTGCAGCTTTGCTCCCCACTGCCGGGAGGGGCCGGGGGCGCGCAGCGGGAAGGGGACGCCGGCGGGTCCCGCAGCGCGGGCGGCGTGTCCGGCAGCGGGGGCTCGCCCGGGAGCGACCGGGCACGGCCCCCGGCCCCGTCCCGTCCCGTCCCGTCCCATCCCGTCCCATCCCACCGGCGGCGCTCGGCTCCTCCCCCGCCCGGCGGCGGCTCGGGGCGGCCGGTGGCGGCGGCGGCTCTGCGCATCACGGGCCACATCATCGCGGGGGCCGCCCGCTTCCGCGCCTGCTCAGTGGCGGCGGCGCTCACCTAGCGCGGAGCTGTCACCGCCGCCGGGCTGCTCCCTCCCGCCGCAGCGATGGAGCGCGACCCCGCGGCGCTGCCCGCTCCGCTCTCGCCCAGGTGAGGGGAGGGCGCGGCCCGAGGGGCGGCGCGGGGAGCGCTGGCGAGGCAGAGGGGCCGGGCGGGCCGGGGACCCGCGCCCCGGGGCGGGGGAGGCGGCGGGGGCCGCGGGCGGGAAAGTTTCCCGGCGAGCGGCGGAGCCCCGGAGCCCCGGAGCGCAGCGCCGGCCCGCCCCGATGCCGGCGTGCCCGGGGCCGGGGGGCACTCGGGGCCGCCCGCCCCCCGCCCCGGCCGGCGTGCCGCGGGTGCCGCGGGGCTCGCCCTCCCCGTGCCGCGGGCCCCGGCGCTCCCGGCCGCCCTCCTCCCGCCCCCGGTGCCGGGCGGGCTCCGCTGCTGGCCGGCCGGGCCGGTGTCCTGCGGCCGGAGCGCGGATGCTGCCGGGCGCTGGCCGCCCTCGCCCCGGTACCCCGCGCTGCTCCGAGCCCGCCGCGCGTTTCATCATGTGCGCGTAATTATGCACTGCTCCAGGTAGCCTGGACAATGAGCCTTTTCTTTGCTTTCTCTGTGCGTGCACAGGACCTGCCCAACATTCCCGGTAGCCCCTGTTCCTTGGCACTCTCTCCATCCGTATGTGCAGGCAGTTCTGCTCGCACCTTTGCACCCATAAAAATGTGTCACCCTGTCAGATGCAGTGCTAGACACGTGTGGAACCTCTACATGTACAGACTTCAACGATCACCTGTTTTTTGTTTACAAGCATTGTAATTAACGTGTGATGGTACATTTATTCTCTTTCCGTACTTTTCTGCAGAAACACAGGAGCTTTTTGTGGTTTATTCTACTTTACTTTCTACTCTCTCATTAATTCTCAGTTAAGGTCAGGTTGTAACTGTCTGTTTCTTTAGTTTCAGTGAATGTTATAATATCTGCTTCCCCCAGCCCATTGTCTGGGATATAGCTGTGTGTCTTCTTCGCTCACATTTGAACCTAGGTTATAGACCACACTACAATAAGGGGATCATGTGAAATAAAATAATTGTTTAGTCTTTAGGAAGAGTCCTAGCAGTGTTTAGTAGACATGCCTAGTTATCCTCACTTCACCAGTTCAGTAATGTCAGTAAAAAGATGAGAACAGGTAGGAAGACCTGTTTTGGCAGCTTTCCCTACATCTACTGCCCTAAAGAGATTGTGAAACTGGATCCGTAAATACTGCAGTATGACTGGTAGACACTTTAGAAGGAAAAATACCAGTGTATCATTTTCTTTCCAAATACCTCTATGATATTATCCGCAACAAACAATGTGAAGTCTGTATTCTAGTGCCTGAGTTAATAAGTAATTAATCTCTCCCTGGTGATGATGGTAGACACCTGTAATCAGGATACAAAGAGTAGTTAGGATTCATCCTGGTAAGTACTTACTGGTTACTTAATCTAGTGGATTGCGTTATCTCTTACATTTCGTATTTTCCTACCTGCTTTTGATGGGCTGCAGGATGTGATTTGTCTGGTATTTTTCATGCTGGTATTCCATTCGGCTGATTTTACAACCAACCACATTTCACAACCTTGCTGCTGTGTTTCTGACTCTGTTTTGGTCTCTTCTAAATGCATTGCCTTAAAAGTGCAGAGTCAAACCCAGTCTTTTTCTCACAGCTGCTTTGCTCTTCCTTGGGGCCAAAATCGAAAGCTGCCGTGTTCAGGAAGTGGAATGCAGCATTCTCAAACTTGTCTGAAAACTGAGCCTGAGGCTGGCAGGTCTTTCAGTGTGTTACTGTCAAGAAGGCATCTGGAGGTTCTTTAATCTGTCTTTTCCCCTTGTTATTTGTTTCTTTTGCTGCTAATTTAACCAGCAACTGACATACAATTCACAGCGTAAACCAGTTTACTGCATAATACTGAAAAATGGTATGTAATATTCTTATGTCTGCCTTGCATGCAACATTTGTTAATTTTCAGCAGTCTTTAGCACTCAACACTCAGTATCTGGTATAAATAATCTTAGCCCAGTGTACCACGTTGGTTTCCGGATTCTACGGAATAGTTAAGGATAATTCAGTCTGTGTACTCTCTATAATGCTGAGGGGATATGATGGAGCTTTCCCTTTCTGCTGATATGTCCACCACAGCAACGTCAATGATTAGCCACGGCTGTGATAAGGGTGTAGTGTGATATGACACTTGTATGTATACACAACACAGTAGTGGAGAGGAGGCCGTGCAGATCCCTGTACCGTGTGTATTCTGAACTTAAAGAAGGCCCCCAAACCCTCACATTTCCAACTTTACAGAATCTCAGAACTGTTGATGTCAGAAGGAATCTCAGGACATTTTCTAGTCAGCCACTCACCTCTGCTCGGTGTAGGATCAAGAAGAACAGGTTGCTTGGGGCCATGTCCAGTTTGGTTTCAAGTATCACCAAGGATGGAGTCTCCAGAACTTGTTTGAACTAGTGTTCATCCACTGTCATGGTAACCCCCCCCAGCTTTTTCTTATGTTCAAATGCTGTTTCCAGTGTTTCAGTTTGTCCCTGCTACCTCTCATCCTTTCAGTGAGAAGAGTCTGGCTTCATCTCTGAAGACACAAAAAGAGTCTTTCAAGCCAGAAAATAATCCAGCTCCATCTTTGCTTATTATGGCAAAATATTAAAGTTCAGTGTTTTGTTAGCGTTTCATATTACTTTCCTGAATCCCTTTCCAAGGCTTGTTCTTGTCCTGAGAGGCATTTCTCAGACAGGCATGTTTACACAATTATATTTTTTTGTGGATTACCTAAAAGTGCAGCATAGAGATTATTATTGCTTTAAAAGAACACCTGTAAAAAAATGTTGTGACTTTTAGAAAAAACAGGTTTTGACTGTGGTGTGATTAGCTTTGGATCCCGTGAAAGCCCACAGAATTATTTAAATAGGTATTATCTTTTGGTTTTGTAGCAAAGCCAAGGTCTGAAAGAAACCAGAAATTTCCCTAGACCTAGACTTTGATAAGTATTTATTTTAGCCTGTCGTAATGTTGACTCTACAGAAATTTCATGCTCAATTCTTCCTCCTTCCTCTTTTTTTAAAGGGTCTTAAAAGGTCATGGTGATTTATTGTGTTCATGCTTTAAATGAATTGTTGGCAGTCCAATCTCTATCTGATCAAATTTAGCTGCAGAGTCTGGTCGCTTAATCCTGCTAATGCGAGATGTTCTTTAAGCCCAGAGAAAGTATGGAAGAAGCATTTTCTTTCCCATGCTTTTGAGAGCTGCGTTACAGGTGTGTCTAAAACAATGCTGCCAATTCTTTGGGCTCTTTGAACTTCTTCCTGAACTGCTTCATTCTTTTTGTCATCTTCATCTTTCTCAGATGAATCAAGCCAATCAAAGGTGAAGGATGGAAAAATTTGATAATGATCAGGTGTTCTGTTTCATAGCTGAGGTATCTGAGATTTTTCTAAAGCAGCTTTGCATTTCCAAAAATCAGCGTCTCTCCCAGCTTGTGGTCCTATTTTCTACAGCATTTATCTCTGCCTGCCCATTTTCCACCTGGTATGTACTGTCTCCATGTGTATTTTTGAAATTGCTGTGTGCATCAGTTGTATTAATTCTTATGGGTAAAATTGGCTTGCTCTCTGTTGGATTGGCAAGTGTCTCATTTTTCAGGGAGACAGCTTCAGCGAATGGCAGGGAATGGCTGTGTTTCCTATTTATTTATATTTACAGCACTGTTTGTTTATGTTTGTGTATGCTTGCAGGACTGAGAGAGAGAGGGGTGGGTAGTACACAGTAACTGTTATGTGGTATAAAATGTATGAAGGAAAGGAAGAAACTATGAAAATAGGTACGTAGGAAACAATAAAGAAGAGGGAATTATTATTTTCATAGTTTGGGCATAGCTCATTATTTTGCCTGTAGGCACAAAGACAAGGTGCCCTTTCATTTCATATATAATATGCCAGATATGATAAATTTGAAGCTGCTTCCTGACTTCTCAAAGGATCTTTGCCTGTCTCTCTCTTTTTTTTTCAGTACTTCATCTTTTTCTGTAACCTCCAGATTATATGTCAAGAAACCAGAATCACTTATCTCCTCTTCCTACAGACTGGAAAGAGATTTTTGAGATTTTAACTGCCTTTTCTTCATATGAATTACTCGAGTAGAGCTTGCTTCTTTAGCTCCCATATCTTTTCTAGACAACACAACAACATTTTTCTTGTCAATGATAAAGCTTCTTGGGAAGTTCTTGTTGTTCCTTAGATGATTTACTGCATCTTGTAGGTACAAAAAGAACCCCTGAAAATATGGCAAAATTAGCATCCTGTAACTTAGGATGAAAGTATTCTCTCAGATGACATTTAGAAAATTATTTTTGTTGGAACAGGTTTTTAGAAATGAATAGTTACATTCAGAAGGGTTGATAGTTATCTTCTCTCTGTATGCTCTGGAGGAGCAATTTACTCTTCAGTGTGTATTATACTATACTATAGTTTTACAACCAAAACAATTTTATGATTCTATATTTTTCAGTTTATCTTCTTAAATTCTCATTTTTCAGCATTTATCATTAAGTTCACTTTTGGCATTCTAAATCTTTGTGGTAGGAAAACCATAAATGGCTGTCAGCTAAACTGCTTTGTCCTATTTCAACTGTTAGCCATCCACGCTAGCCTCTTCTTCCATTTGGAACTTGACCAAATAATTTTTCTGTTCCTCTTTTTTTCCCTTTTAAATACCATTTCTATTTGTTCATACTTTCTTACATTACATGAAACCACAATCTTACCAAAGGATTTGTTTCTAAAAAATATAAAAAAACTTTAAAGGACAACAATCCATATGTTAAAACGATATGGATAATTAACCCAAATATTTTTGGCTAGAGTTCTAGAGCAGTGAATAATTTCCATGAGTCACTGGTCTAGCACTCTGGTGATGTGACTGGAGGACATATGGGAGAAACTGCAATGAGAGCCAGACTCTGCCTTGTTAAAGCTGTCAGAAAATTTTCTCAATGCATTTTCCTGGGAGTGAAATGAAATCCTTCAATTTCTTCTTGTTCTGTCTTTCTGTAGCACTAAACAGAGCACCATTTTGACCTGTGGTTAGAACTCCTCCAGGATAGCAGCAAAAGTTGTTTTGTTTTTCCTAATTAAAGTGTATGGAAACCAGAATTGAGGCCTAGGAGGTTTTTATGTGCTTAAACTAAAAGGTTCAATGTAGCATGATCTGCTACACAGCAGTAAATGATATTGCAGGAATCTTGGTTACTTAAATTCCTCTGTTGGTCTTGCGGCAAAAAGATTGCTTCTTGCAAAACTTCTTTCTAAATCAAGCCATAAACTTCACTGTCATTTTTAAAATACTCATTTCTTGGTCAGAGCTCCCTTGGATAAAGCGAGTGCTAGAGGGAAAATCATCACGTTGCTTCTGAGTCATGTCTTCACTCAAAAAACCCAAATCAAGTAGCTTGTGAGCAGTAGGAATTTTGAATTTGGCCACGTAGGAGTGAATTATCCTAGCTAATGTTTGAAGATGCCTTGCAGCAAAGGCACCAACTTGGATCTCTTACAAGGCTATTAGTTGCTAAAAGCTTTGACATCTCCACTCACTGTAAAGTCTGTCTGAAATTGTGCTGGAAATCCTGGATGACTTAAAAGCATTGAAACAGAAGGAAGGAAAGTATAAGAATCGTAACATAAAAAATATGATCTTAGTAGCCTGGTTTTCTTACGAAATGCAGATTAAAAGTCTTCCAACTCTAAAATATTTTAATTTCTTGCAGTCTGTAAAAATCTGTTTTCACAGCTTTGCATAGATACAAAGTCATGAGCTTGTGGAATTGTGTTATCCTACATCATTCTGATGTAGTCTCCTTGACCTTTGTTTCTCTGTTTATGCCAATCATTTACTTGTATTTATGGAGTTTAGTAATAAATACCAAAGTCAGCAAAGCTTCAAGTCAAATTAAGACTGTTCCTTTATTCAATTACCGCAATTATTATCACAACATGAAAATTAAGGAAAAGGAAGGTAAAATGGCTTCTGATGGAGGAATGTGAAATGATTTGAGACTGCCAGTATATTGTTTAATTTCCTGCCATGATGGAAATGTCAAAGTAGAAACAACTTCACTTTAAATCACAGTAAACAGAGAAAAGATTGTGATCTGAAAATTTAAACCAGTATCTTGTGTATTCTGTAAAGTTAAAATATTTTAAAAGTTAAATATACACTTTCTACTTTTTTGCAGATCCACTCTTGCTTCTGGAATTGTTGAAGATCTGAGAGCAATGAAAAAACACTTTTGCCTGCAGGAAAGGACCATTTTGGTCCACGTGTAAGTGTGGCACTTGCTGACTCACCTGCAAGATTTCTTGGCTGACATCTGAAGAACGAAGTGCTTTTCAACCTGTACTTCTATAGCACTATGACTAACTGTAAAGGCAGATCTACCATCTCCAAAACAAATAGCAAAGTCCATGACAGAGAAGGCTTTGTAAACTGGACCATAAATCTGAATACTATTCAGTCTGATAAATTTTTGAGACTGCTTTTAAGTATGGTTCCTGTTGTTTACCAAATAAACCAAGAGGAAAGACACAAAAAGGTGAATGGTGTCTGGCAGGATGGATTGCAACCAGCAGGACACAGTTTTAATGTCAGGTCCGAACAACACACGGAGTACCATCACTTCTCAGAGCCAAGCTTTCACGGCAGCAGTGGACACAGCCCAGCCAGCTGTAGCCCTAAATATGATGATTTCACCAGTTATAACTACTGTGATGGAATGGACACTTCCGAAACAGATGCCATGTTGCAGGATGACACTCTCTCTAGTGACAGCAATGAAGATGTCATTGTGGAAGGAAGTAGAAAACAGCCCAAAGAATCGAGTAGTGTTATGGCACTGCAGATACTCGTCCCTTTCTTGCTAGCAGGATTTGGAACTGTTTCTGCTGGCATGGTTTTGGATATTGTACAGGTCGGTATTTGCTTTGGAAGACTTTGTTTGAACTGGTAGTCTGTGAGGTCTGTAGGGCTGACGTGTGACACTGTAGATGTTTGCAATATTGAGATGTAATTAGGTCTGTGTGTGGTTCTGTTACTATGAACTTATTAAAAAGGTTTGAAATAATAACAGTATATAAACAGAAATACAATACAGAAATTAATCTGTGCAGATTTTCTCCCCCTTTTGTTCAGTTTAGCTTTGTTCAGCTTTATGGTTCTCTTTTTAGCTACACTTAAAGACTTTACAAAGTTAATTAAAATAGGAGGAAGAGGTGACAGTCTTTGTTACTCAGAGTCTTGAGAGAGTGAAGGAAGCTTGGACTTCAATCAGTTGCAATGAAAAGACACTTCATTACCTAAAGAAAAAGGAAAATAAAATTTGACATACAAATTTTACTGCTTCCTTGGGCTGTTTTACACCAGTCTGGTGCTTTGTTCGTGTACATCTTACTTATTCTTTGTACAGACACTTTAATTGAATCATTTCATTTTAATTAGAATAATAATTCAAATGATTGCAAATCCCTGAATAAAAGCACAATTTAAAGGTTTTTTAGTTTAGTTAAAGTTGGTATACAATTACAAATTAAATATATGGGTTGACAAGACATACAAAGTAGCAAAGCACTTCAGTGCTGAGAATATGGTGCATAAAAATTAAGAGTTTTCTTTAAAAAATCTGGGCTTTGGAAAACTGTGCTCTTTTAAATTTCACACTTAGAGGTAAAAGAATAAAGACGAGATTTTTTTACTTACAGGCTCTGTTCATATGACAATTAATTCCTTGCTGGTTTTATGTGAGGTTTCTACACAGCTGGAAGGGAAAAGATGAAAATATTATTGAAAATTAAGAGCAGAATTCAAGAGCAGTCATAGTATCTGGTACTATTTTGAAGTCATGCAAAACAAATACTTCAAATTAATGACATCTTTTTTTAACTACGTTTGTTTTAAGTCCAAGTTTTGTATCTCTTGCTTATAGTCTTCTCATCTTTGAAGCAGTAATATGCAGTCATAAATCTATTTTAGCTAAATAGGTAACAGTTCTGATTTCAGACCTTTAGGTCTATTATAAAAAGATTAAAGTTTTTTTTAGAGGGTTAAGTTATGATTTACAGATTTTTTTGAATACTTTGTGGATGGTCTAAAGAGAATTTTTCAATTAAATGTTTCCCACTGTATCCTTTGTATAGCACTGGGATGTGTTCAAAAATGTTACTGAAGTCTTTATCTTGGTTCCTGCACTTCTCGGTCTCAAAGGAAATTTGGAAATGACCTTGGCATCCAGGCTGTCAACTGCTGTAAGTAACTTTCTCTTCCTCTTCTCTCTTCAGATACATGTTTAAAATATTTCAAAAGGGAAACAAATCTTTGGGATACAAGTGTTTTTTGTTTATGAATTCATCTGGCTGCTATGGGGCAGTTTAAATCTGTTATTAAGTTGGCAAAGTTAAAAAGGTGACCCTTGTCTCCACACATCAAAACTTCACTTCTTTTGTCTCTTCCGAGTCATCATGCAAAAGAGATAAAGTAAATTTTTGAGATTTACATTGTGTATTCGGTAAGGTTGACAGATCTCTTTGGTCTTGAGGGATTTTGAATAGGCTAATAAAACATTTATGTTTTAACCACATTTTTCTAAAGACCATTTGCGTCTCACCAAAATAAAGCTTTGGTAACATTGCTATTCTAGACCTTTGTGGATCAAACTGCAAAAACTTTTGTTTTTAGCTTTCTGGCTAAATAAATTTATTTATATTTGTTGTGGTGAGGTGGTTTTTTTTTCTAAATGTCTGCTTATTTTTTATGGGTGTCAACACTCTAATATAGCATAAATAGGTTTTTTCTGTGTATTTTTCATGTATTTGTTATAGCTCTCTTTTACATTTCAGGGGATGTTCCATCTCTTCATTTTTCTAGTCTAAGTAAGCCAGATGACCTTCCTGTAAATCTTTTGTGTCTGATCTAATAACAGGTGATTAGATCAGTCTGATAATGTGGCTAGATTGTTTCTGATAGCTGCATAGGGTGTCTCTCTAACTCACTGCCTAATGCAGTGCTTCTGTTCTCCAGCCAGGCTCCCACTCTCTGCCTGTTCCCACTTGAGTGAATTTTTCTAGGACACGTCTGGTCAAAGGTGTACGTAACTCCAGATGAGATTTTACTATGTCTTTGGAGAATATTGCTCTTGAAACTTTCTAGGGTTTTATGTACTTACTTGCCTGGAAGGGTCAGGTTTAGACCTCTCAGTCACTTTGTGATCAATGACTGTGTCCTATTATTTGTGTTTTTGTTCGTTTCCAGCTGTCACTCCCATCTTCTGGCAGAAATATTATTAGTCCATAAGTGCATGACCTTGCATTTCTGCTGTTGAATTTTATCTGTTGTTGTTGCTGTAACCCTCAAGGCCATTCAGTTTTTTTATGGTATTACAATGCTTTGTATTGACAAGGTCTCCCAGTGTTCTGCAATTAATAAATGTCATTGCCACATTTTATTGAGTTGTTGCCTGAATGCACATTGTCATGGACACAGCCTTGGCAGTCCTGTGAGGGTTTGCTTGTGTCATGCTCATTACAGAAATTGATTACTTTCATACGTAAGAATTGACATGTTCTATTGTATCTTTTTCAACGTCATCCTTAGCTATTCAATCTTGTTTTCTGTTTGATTTTACTGTTCTTATTTTTCTGAGTATTCTTACTGTTTCTTAACAGTGTTTTGTGTTTAAACCTTACTGCCTTTATTGCCAGGCATGAATTCTTTTGTCATTTGCTTTACTTTTTGGGGTTTTTTACCTGTTGCTTAATTTGTTTCTTACTGGTATAGCTTGTGATCTGAGGATTGAAAATGTTTGTATTGCATAGCGAAAACTACACCGAGTCCAAGATCTACCAGTGCCTTACTGAAGGCTTAAAATAAAAAAGGTCAGAATACACTTCACCATTTCTGCTTCAGTTGATGTGATCTTTAATTCTTAGTCTCAGTTGAGCTTATGACCTTTGCCAGATCACAGCTCCAGAACATCTCTGGGTCAGTCAGGGGGTGAATTCCCCATCATCACCAGTGCCATCCCATTTGTGAGCAGCTCTCAGGGGACATTTGGGAAAGGGTCACACAGACCCTTTTTCTGCACTGGGACTCCTGACCTTGGTTCTTATTATCCATCAGCTCTCACCAAAACAGGAACTGATCCTCTTCTCTCACACACACATAAAGGATACTGGAGTTTCCATGACGCAGGCTGCATGTCCAATGGGCAAACTAAAGTTGCCATCATGAGTTTCAGGCCACTCTCCCCAGCCCAAAATGGCACTCTTAAGCCTATCCCAGTAACTGTGATAACATGATTTGTACATTAAGGATGCACAAAATGTATTCCTCAACATGTTGATATCTCAAATGTGGTTTTTCAGAGGCAATTTGGCCATTTGAACACCAAGCCCTACCAAGACTCAAACAATTCCATACCAAGAAGGCTTTGTTTGAGGAGTGTTACCCCTGCCCCTTACCGCTGTCCTTAAGCCTCACCAAGGCATAAATGAACTGATGCTTCAGATATTTTCCTTCAATCATGCCATGAAGGCTTCCTGTCATCCCTGTACCAGAAATTGTCACACATCTGTCTTGGCCAAATCAGGTTAGCCAACTCTGTTCATGTTGTTCTGCTGAGAGGGTTGATTAGCTAAGAAGAGATCAGTGAAGTGAACCTGCCTTCTGACAGTGCTGTTTGGTGTGTGGGATTTCCAATTTCCTTGGTTTTGCCCAGTCACAGCACCACTGTGCTTTTCAGAACAGACTTATGGGTTGGTTTTTTTTGTTATTTGATTATTTTCTAATGCCTCTAATTTCCTCATATGGCATGTTTTCTTCAAGAATTGTGACAGACTGTGGACAGGTGATGGAAACACTTTCCAGGACTTCCATAGCCATGAGTTCATTACGCATCTCTCACAGGGAGGAGGTTACAGTTCAGTGAAACGTTCTCTCTTTTGCCAGTGGTGGCTCTAATTTGTTCTAATGGAGAGCTCATCAGTAAATATTACAGTGTGTGTGTGTGTGTGCCTGTGCACAGCAGAGTGGAGGTTTAGGAGAACAATGTGCAAGATAAGAACAGTATAGATCATTCTTTATCAAGGGAATGCTAACAAGATTATATTTAGTTCTTTGATGTTTTAAAAAAAACTAGAAAAAGGCAACAAACAAAAAAACCCCAAACCAAAGCTGTGGAAACCTGTTACATGTAGCTACTTACAGGTGATGGCTTACTGCTAGACCTGCAATTTACACCCCAGTTCTCTCTGAAGGAGGTTATTCTGACTTTTGCCTTCTTCACATTAATTTCATTGACCCCAACTCGCTTTAGCTACCCAACCTTTGTTCCTGTCATCCTCATCCTAGGTGAGAACAGAAGGCAAAAATGAATTCAGAGTGTATCTAAACAGTTATTTGGAAGCCAGTTTTCTGATTAATCTTCCCCTCTCTGGCCTACATTTGTACTACCTGGCTCCCCAGCAGACACGTGTCTTTAAGTAAATGCAACACTGTGCCCAGCTTTACCTTTTGAGGAGGAAATTTCTAATGTGAGTTCAGCATTGCAGTTAATTCATACCCTGCTTGCTCACTTAGCTTATAATTGCATCTGAATTTGCAGACATGTCTGTGCTCTTGGGGCTGTTAGCTAATTATCTTTACTTCATTGTTAATTATGTGGTCAGCCAAAAAGTAGTGTCTTCTTAACAAGTTTTTTACTCATGATATGTCTGGTTTCAAATGTTGTCTTGGTGCTTTCATTCATCTCGTTGCCCAAGTTTCTCCTTTAGCTGCTTCTTACTGATCACTCACAATTTCCCACCCACTTCAGAATCAGTTATTTCACTAAATCTGTCTGAGGCCTGTGTTTTTCATCAACCTCAGGGCACAGCTTGTACTTCACTTTAGTGTTAGTGCAACCTCTTCATACATTGGCAATCTTAACAGCCTACTGTTTTTAAAACTTTAATTTTCGTCCCACCAGAAGTTACTTCCCATGTAGAATACAGACAGCAAAGAGCAAAAAGGTGCTTCTGGAATTCTCCCTTCTCCCTCTGCCCACTGATGTGCTGGCAGAGCTGTGTGAGGTGCACTTAGGTCAACTGCCCATTCAAGCACAGTATTTATATTGTGTTTTGTGTCCTTCAGTTCTTCAGCTTTGTTCTGTTCTTTGGGTCATTCTCATTGTCTCAATTCACACTGCTGTCTTTTCTCTCTATTGCTTTTTAATTTTAAAAGAGCAATAACAAAAACAAAAACCCAAAAATGACCCGCCAGCAACACCACTTATTCAGTCATTGCTGTAAACTTGTGCAGACTCTTGTTCTGACTATATCAGGGTTAGGCATTAACAGTATGACTTTACAAACCTTTTGTTTAGGTCCATCTTTTTCACAGTATCACAAAAAATTTGTTCTCAGTTTATGGAAATCTGCAGCTGCAAGGAGTGGTCCTGCTCTTTCTCCCTTCCAAACCCTAAGAGCACTTGTGCACAGTTCCATGGTTGCACATGATGGATCAGATCATTTTATAGGAGATTACTCCTTTTCACTCCCGGAAAAAAGTATTTTCCATCAAACCAGCAAGGTTAAGTTGCCGTGAACTCACTCCTGGAGTTGGTGGATCTGGTTCAAGAAAGAAAATGTGCATTTGCAGGTGACAGTAGGGGAAGGAAGAGCTGCGGCAGTCACTCACCTATTGGCCAGATTTAACATTTTGCAAGATTACTTTTTTAACATGGAGTTTTTGGGATACTTTTCCAAAACTTTTTTAAAGGAGAGAAAAAGTGAAATTCTTCCCAGCCTGCCATTTTGTTCATTTAGCATATATATTTAAGAATGATGCAAAGGAGATTCTTATCAGCAGTTCCTGAAATATTGCTCTACTATTTAGACTTAAGGGATATATTTGCAGAGCTTTGACTGTCATTTGAACATTATAAAATATTTATGGTGTGATTGAGATAAAGTGTCTTATTATATTTCTAAGTTTTTAAATTAGCATTTCTTTAATACTTTGTTCCTTGCAAGTCACTACTATCACAAAATGAAACAAAATGGAAAAGAAATGGAATTGAAATCTACTGAAAAGAAATTATCAAAAGGTGAAAATATATGCATGAAGTCTTTCTGTGTTTTGAGAAGTATGTTATCTTATAAATTAGTATTATATGGGAAAACCCACTAAAATTTATGCTTGATGTGTAAAAAATGGTTCTGTTATCTCAAAAAGAAAGTTATTTTAAACACATTCATATGCAGCGGTTTGTATTGTTCATCAGATCTTGTCCTCTAACTCAAAAAAAAAAAAAAAAAGCAAAAGTGGGAAATACATTATAAAAGAGTATGTATGTACTTTTAAATTTCTTAGAAGAACTTATTGGCTATCTTTCAACTACTGGCCCTTAATACTGGACTTACATCATATATAGCATCAGAAGTCTCTAGCTGTATTGCATAAATGAAAAGTTAGAATGCCAAACAGTGTTAGATTTTAGCATTTTTTTATTTTCAGTATTTAAGCACCATAGAAACAAGTTCAGTCTAAAGGGATCTTCCAGACACTTATCTAATTATTGGTGGTGCTTGGACATCCCTGGAATGTAATGTGGTTGGTAAATCTTGCACAGTAAGCTAACGTTAAGTTACTATGTAAAACTGCATCATATTTAGCTGCTTTTGGAAAGATACTGTAAGTAAAATTTAAAATGTTTGACTTAAAACATAGCTTGTTTTTAATAAAAATGTTTTGTTTTATTAGCTGAATTCTTTGTGGGTATTTTCAAATAATACCATTCTAAACCCAGAGGTCTGAATTTCTTTTCTAATTTTGATAGGTAAATATTGGAAAAATGGATTCTCCCATTGAGAAATGGAACCTAATAATTGGCAATTTGGCCTTAAAACAGGTAAATATAATAGGTTTATTTGATTAATTCTTGTGAGTGAAGTGATTGAAAAAGTTAAATCACAAACATTGGTGAGTATGGAGATGAACAGTGTCCATAGGAAACTAGCTCTACTACACTGGCTCTTCTCTAAAACAATATGAGCTTCTCTTTATAAGAAGAGATAAAGTATTGTTTGTGACTGTACCAAGGGTATTTAGTTTATAATTTTTTCTGAGAAAGGATCTGAGGGTGATTAGAGAAGAATTTAATATTTGGCAAAACCTTTTAAATTTGACCTTTCAAATGTTTCTAGTGCTGTATTTGCATTGGATTCAATGTTTAAAGGAAGTATGTGATAGAGCTTTTGGATAATAAACAATATTTTAAAATGCTGGGTCATTTAAGGAAAGGAGTACATGTTTTTCAAAGCAACTATTTCTTAAGATTGAGAACTATTTCTTGTTCATAAGTTATAATATAATGTTCAAAAAATAAGTGAAATATTTATGTTGTGACTTCACTACTTTAAGTGGTTTAGAAGCTTCTTTGGACATTGGCTTCTCATAAATCTTGAGCTCCTCGTCTTAATTTTACTTTTGCTTTTCTGCAGTCTGTAAAATGCTGGTAAAGCCTTTTTTGCTGGCCTAAGATTTTTCTTCTTAATCATCCAAGGTTGCCATCCTCTCTACAAAATGATCACACTCCTGTTATCCCTGACATGTAAATGTAGATAGGAAAAAAGACTAACAGAAAATGATTCTGTAGGCCTCCCAAGTCTGTGAATTATTTTAAGAATTGCTCTCTTTCTTTTCCAGGTTCAGGCAACAGTAGTTGGTTTTCTGGCAGCAGTGGCTGCAGTTATTTTGGGCTGGATTCCAGAGGGCAAATACCGCTTTGATCACTCAGTCCTTCTGTGTTCCAGCAGTGTAGCAACTGCCTTCATAGCTTCTCTTTTACAAGGTAAAGGGGCTGTGTGTGTTACTTTTCGCAGTTCTGCATTTTTCTGTGGATGCTGAATGTGTATTATGTTGCTATTCCTTTAAAATTTAAATCAGGTGAGGTATAATCCATCTGGAGCCCAGCTGAGGATGAGATGCCCTTTTGCAAATTCCACATAGGTGGGCATATTGCATTCCTCCCCTGTCATAGTCTTTGGAAAGCTTTTGATTTGCATGACCTCCTGAGCATATCTAAACAACAAAATATGATTTTTAGATTTTACCTAATACGATGGAGAACTTTTCTGCCTGCTTTCTATATTCATTCTTGTACAAAATATATTCTTAGTACTAAGCAGGTAAAACTCATTTCTAATTAAACTCAAGTGATCCTGGATGTTAGCTCAGCTAAATTCAAAGTTCCAGGTTACCCATGCTGCTTGTGTGTTAGTTCGTGCTCTGCTTTGTGCCTGAAGTGAACAATTTGGCTCATTATTTGAAGGGTTTGGAACAGGTTCAAGTCCAGCTCTACAAACAGTGCCAGTGTCTGTCTGGAGCAATATGGCGTGATGAATTTAATATTCTCTTCCTAATTGTCAGGAAACATTTAACCATGAAAGAGTGTGCTTAATGGATGTGAAGGGGAGGAGGAAAGTACCTCTCCTTGTGACGTGTTCTTAATGAAAATGCATACCCAGTAGTCTTGAGAACAGTAAGCCAAGTAAAATGGGTAACTTCCCTGTTTTGCTGCTTTGATGTGCTCACCTGTGAAAACGACAAAATTGTCAAAGTTTTACATGGAATTAGCAACACAATGTTTTTAGTGACTAGAAAGCCACTGAGACTGATCCTGTGCAGAATTAAGGGCAGCAAGAGAATTGGGGAATATGAGTGCATTTTTACACTCCTCATGTATGATTTGGACATGAAGAGAAACTTTTGGTGTTACCTGGTGATGGGCCTGTACAGGAAAGTACTTTCTAAGCTTCATCCTCCAACACGTGAAATAGGTGCTTTTGAAATGCTGTGATGCTAGAGCATCATTCCAGTTCTTCATTTGACAATTTCCTGGTGTGTAACTCCTTAGGCAGTTTCTCTGAAAGTGACTCCCAATGTAGCCTCCCATACATAATATAACATAAAGCATAGCATAGGCAGTTGAAGCTCTTATATCTATGATGAGAGGGAAGTTACTGACCTTGTGCCAAAGACTGTTAGTAACAATGTGAGTTTTATTTTTAATTTTATTTTATTAATATTTATTTTTAATTTAATTTTAATTTATTTTTATTTTTATTTTATTTTTATTTTATTTTTATTTAATTTAATTTATTTTATTGCATTTTTGCTGGGAGATTACTCTTCAAAAGTTACTGTTGCTCTTTATAAGACATAAAGATATCAACACCTTTAATTAATTTTTTTAACTGTGTAGCAAGTAACATTTTTATATGCTGTCTTGGTTTTAATTTACTATTTAGCTTCTTGTTGTTTGGTGCTAACTCCATGACAGTCTTGCACAACATCAGATGCCAAAGTATTTAATCTTACGTGGTTTTCAGCCTAGGCTGATTTAAATTTCAGTCAGCGGAAGTTACCGGGGTTGGAAAACAACATACTTCATATTTTTTTCTTCAGGAAATAGCTGCTTTACAATTTCAATAGTGCTAACTCTAGTCATAAGCAAAGTAGTTTATTGTACAGATGGTTCTTGATTTTTTTGTGTGTGCTCGCTGTGGCTTTTTTTAAATGTATGAGTCCATTTTTTTAGATGGCTAAAACTTAAAAATACAGTCATCAATCAGCTGGGAAGAACAATCACCCTGGAAAAAAAGCACTGACTTCTTATCTATTAAATTGGAAACTGCCCTAATCTTGGAATTTTCTGTGGAATTACGACAGTGGATGCAGTTACTGTCCTGTCTTTGTTGAATTTAGGAGTGATAATGGTTGGAGTTATTGTGGGATCAAAGAAGACTGGGATTAACCCTGACAACGTTGCCACTCCTATAGCAGCGAGTTTTGGAGATCTCATCACCCTCGCCATACTGGCATGGATCAGTCAGGGGCTCTACTCTTGCCTTGGTAAGTGGGATTTCAAGTTGTGTGACTTCCCAGGAGCCTCTCTTGGGTTAGGAACGTGGGGAGAAGGCTGGGTGGGAGAGGCTCAGCAAACCTTTTAGTTTGACTGTCTCTTTTGTCAGCATTTACTAATTAAGTGGTATTTATTTTGGTATTTATTTGGTATTTATTTAATTAATAAATGGTATTTACCATTTATTAATTAAATGGTAAATCTCAGAGTGCCATAATTCTTTTTTCCTTAAAAAAAAAAAAAAAAAAAAAAAAAAAAAAAAAAAAATCAGAGAAGTCACTAACCTGAACTTTGGCACAATGTAGGAATATCTGAAAGACTTTGACAAAATCACTGTCAGTCTTCATGTGAATTACAAACCACAGAAACGAGGAAACAAAAAAAGTGAAAATATTTTCTCATAGTGGGAAAGAATGTTAAGAACCTTATTCAAAATTAAATCATTGCTGCAACTAGCTCATTGCATAGAAACTATTAAAAATGTGTTGTTTTAAAAGACCTAATTGTAGACAGTTATAGAAAATATACCGCAGATAAAATATTGTGCTGTCCATAACTTACCAGAGATGCTGATATCAGCACATAAAGCTTTACAGCTGCTCTCATTGTCCAAACCTTTTCATATGTAATAATTACAATATCGGCCAGAAAAAACTATCTAATAAGAGTCAAGCTACCGTGGTGTGACTTGCAGTCGTTTTTTTAGGTATTTGAGCTTTTATACCTAGAAAATGTTAACATGATGTCAGCTTAAATGTCTCAGTATACAAAGAAGGATTTTTTTAATATTTTCTGTGTTTTTGTTAAAACTTAAATAGTATTGTTTATTTCATAACTATTTTAAATCTTCCAGATTATATTCTAATAACTGTATTTCTCAAATACTTCCTTTAAGTGCTTCTTTTAAGGAAGTTTGTAAATTTACAGTGAAAATTGATGAAGTTCTTTTTTAGCACCTCTTCTTTTTTTTCTTTTGATGAGAAAGCCAAAGAAGAAGCCTCTATTTTAATGAAATTTAGTGTCCTTAGCTAATGCTTGGGCTGAGATAATAACCAGAGCTTATTTCATTAGAGTCTGTTTATCTAGATTTATTGCTATGCCCCAAAATCTTAATAGACTGGAACATTGGCTTATTCTGCTGAAAACAATTTCAGGCCCCAACAATTGATATATTTGATTGAAATTCAGTTCAAAGTTAGGGTTTATACTTGCCAGTGATATGCCAGGAATTTTGGGCAGAAGGAGAGAATTAGCTGGGATTATTGGCATGTGTGAGCAACCTGGGCAGGTGGGGACTTGGAAGAGTTTGTAAGCATTTAATCTCAGCTGACGCAGATTAGATTTGGGGCTAGGGTTATGATTAAAATTTGTTCTGGTCAGGACTGTGTCTGATTTAAAGTCATTAATGGCAAACTCCAGGCTTCAAATGGTAGCTAGTAAAAATTTTGAAGGAATTTCTTTGTAACTTACGCCCTATAGATGAAACTTCATTTTGATTTTTTAAACTTTTGCATTGTAAAATACATTGTAATGAATATGTCAGTGATTTTTTTCTTTTTTTTTCTAAATTTTTTCCACACAAATATTAGTTTCTTATGTACTTACATTGTAATGTTCTTTATTTAATTGCCTGGTGGAACCCACATGACTGAAAGACAGTAAATTGTCAGTACTGAGTCTTACAATTTTCGAACAGCTTCTTCTACTTCTTTCCTTTTTTTGTGTGTGATTTAAGTTGTTACCACAGGCAAAACTTAGTTGCATGTGTTGGTGTTTTAATAGTAGCAACATTTGTAATCTGTAAATAAACACCATATATATTTTATACTGTATTTAGTACTGCTTCCTATGCTTTATATAAATTACAGATTATATGTTTTTCTTTTTCTAGAGAAGTAATTGCCATTAGTATTTCAGTTCATCCTATTACATGCTTTTCTATTTAATCTATCAATCTAAACAAAAAACACTCAACCCCCCCAAAAAAGATGAGTAAAGAAACTTGGATTTCTTTCTTCCTTTCACACATTTCCAGAAATGTACACTTCTAGGTTCAGCTGTCCAAATGTGTCTCAGAGGAATAAAAAAAGAAGTGGGGCCAGTTTGAACTGCTCCTTTGCTGCTTTTATAGCTGCCATGGCCACTCACATTTTATTCTGCTTCTGTAAAAAGCAGATCCCACATGTGTAGGGGTGAGGCTCAGTGAGCTTTTAAGAGTTATTCCCACTTTTCTGTCTTATGTCTTCTAGAAATACTTCTCTTTTGGTGAAGTCTGTAATTATCTAGTTACCACTAAAATGACTACTTCAGCTATTTATATTTTTTTCAATGTCTTTGTATTTGTTTCTTTTTGGAAACAAGAGTGTCTTTCTAAAGAAAGAACATGCCACAAAGCCCTTGGAAATATGTGGTTTCCAAGATGTATGTATTTGAACTATGAAATAGTAACAAGGAATAAAAGTATGGAGCAGCATCAGCAGGAGAGGTATGTCAAGTTGTGAATGGCAGGGGAGAGGCATTCAGAAAATGATTAGGCAACAGGTTAAAAAATGTTAAAGAAATTTTTTATAGCAATATGCGAGTGGGATGCAAAACTTACTGCTGTGGTGTATTAAAAGGACTAAAGTGATTTTAGAAAACTTTGGATAAACTAGTCAGAGAGGAAGCCATTGAGGAGCATTGAACAGACAGATGCAGACAGAGACTCGAGAGGTGAAATTCCTGATGCAAAGCACAGCAGCAGCTGGCAGGGCACGCTGAAAGAAGCTGCCCTCTAAACCTGTCATTTTTCTTTTCTTCTCCCCACAAGCCTGAACTGTTGACCACAGTCTGACAGAGACACTGGACTAGATGAGAACTGTGCCCCATCCAGCATAGATGTTCTCATGTTCTTTCTCCTTTCTGTTGTTTCCCTGCTTTCTCAATGCTGGAATAAGAAGCCCAATGGGAATGTTAAAAAGAAACCTGCAGCTCATAGGGTAGTAATGGAACTGGTGGGATTCACTTCTGAACTGTGTTCAGAATTAACTATTTTCTCCTACTGAGTGATTTATTAGCCTAAATAATGAAATGGTCTGAAACAAAAGTTTAAGTTTCTGGCTGCTCTCTACATGGGATAAGTTGTTTTCAGACAACAAGACTGGAAGGATGGAAATTATTTGTACAGGCTTTTTGTTTGTCTGTAACAGAGGGGTACAGCCTTTGGTTTGATACAAAACTTTATGGCATGCCCTGGAGAGACAGAGGAAGGAATGTAGCATTTTTACCTAGGCTAGGGGCAAATGAAACACCTTGTTTGGCCACCATCATATACATAATTCCTTAAAGGTTCATCCCAGTGCTTTAAAAATAGAGACAAAGTTATCAAACACCGGGATTTAATTAGGAAAATGCTGACAGTTCTTAACAAGTCCCTGAAAGGTGCTGTGAATCCGTGTGACATAGCTGGGGACAGCACTAGAGGGCTCCCCAGGACTGTCACTGGGACCTGGCACTTTCCTCCAGCAGAGCACAAGGAATGCTCTGGCAGTGGAACACCCAGTAAAGTCAATGTGGAGGCCTGTGGTGCTTGTCCTTGGTCAGCAATGATTTGAAAACTTCTTTGAAGCTTTCCATTTTTCTCACAGAATGTGTGTTTAGCTCCTGTGTATGTCGGATCCAGGCTGAGAAGAAAAATTGTGTGGTTCACGTTATTGTTTTCAGGTTCCTACCAGTTGTTTTAAAGCGTGTTTCCAGTTTACATCTAATTTCTACTAGAGGCCACATCCTTTGAGCAAGATTCCTTTTCCCTTGTAAACTACCTGCTATAAATCTAACAAAAATGGAGTGAAATGAGCTCTAAAAGAGAAGCCTTTTATTTCCTCTTCCCATTCTCCAGCTATTGTAGAATGCATTCGCTTCTTCTGTGGATTAAATATGAAGAGGAAGATGTCTACCCTTACTTTAAAAGATGCATCTCAAGGTTAATCTCTTCAGATTGTTATAGTAAGATATTCTACAAGTCGAGTCTCCCATATATTAAAAAAAAAAAAAAAGTGAAGTCCCTCACTGTTCCCAAGAGTTAGACTGGAGCTGAGTGTTCTCACTGGTCACAGAAAGAGGCAAAAAGAGGAAAGAAAGGCCCCACAAAGGAAGAGGGAGATAATACACTGTAGAATAACTAGACAAGGAAAGGAAAAAATTACTTCTCTTTTGGGCTTTGTCTTGTTCTCATCCAAATTGCTTTCTACTTTTAGTTTGCCCAGGGAAGCATAACTTGCTATGTTTTCTGCTGCCTCTGCTGCAAAGGTTGTTACTCAATGCAGAAGGGTAGTAACTCCTAAAATTCTACAGCAATTCTGTCAGGAGATCCACTAAGGTAACATCAAAGTAGTAATTGCTTGGATTTGCAGCCTTTGTAATAAGCCATAACTCATGGCTGAGAATACTTTTTATATACCAACTACTTCTCTTTGATAAAGTGTTTGTGTGATCTATATTAACTATTTCAACCTGTTAATTTAAAATTAAGACTGCAAGGCTTGTCTAAATTCTGAAAGTTTCAACAAAATGTATTTTAACATTAGGTACATGACCACACTTGTCAGAAAACAAATATTTAAAAGTGGAATATTTGCAGTTTATACATATATATTTGCCATTAGGATAATTTTTTTATTATTTACCTCACTGTTGAATCAGGAAGTCTTGGATCACTGTAGTAGCTTCTGTGAGGATGGCATTATAAAACCAAGTAATCAGAAAAAAATAGTGTTCTTTCTGTGGAAGCAGCTGTTTGCTTTACAACCTCAGCTTTAGGATGGTACTCACCAGTGTTTGCAGTTGCATTCCTATGAAATAGGGTGGAATTTTCATGAATAGGTGCAAGCAGCAGAATTGCCTGTTAATTTTCAGACTCAGGCTGGCTGTGAAACAACTGAGCTACTGATCTAAGTGTCTCAATGTTGCGCATTGTGCTTTCATCATTTAAGATATGCTATTTCTGGAGAGATTACCCTGCTACCTGTTTTGGGAAGAAGGGAGTGTACATATGCTAAGAATCGGGTTAGAAACAAAATGCATTTTCATTATATTCAGTTTCTTTTTTAATTTTTTCTTCAGTTACAAAATAATGTTTTATATTCTACATCCTTACTGTATTTTTATCATAAAGCATTTTACAAAAGTCCTCTTCAAAATTCATTCTCTGTACAGATGTTCTGTCCTTGAGAAGATGAGAGACAATGATCACAGATGGCAGGTATTAACCATGTTGTTCAGTGCCATAGTTGAAACTTCAGGTGTAATAGTAATGAAGAATATTAAAATTCCTCAATTGTGTGACGTGGATCATAGTTTATTTTAGAATTCTGAATTTAAAAAAAAACACATAGGAATACCCGGAAAGTAAAAGAGGTTTGTTTTTTTTCTTTATTCTTTCTTTAGAGACATATTACTATGTATCTCCTTTGGTTGGTGCCTTTTTCTTGGCTCTGACTCCGATGGGAATTGTCATAGCTGCCAAACACCCAGCGACCAGAACTGTCCTGCATTCAGGATGGGAGCCTGTTATAACTGCCATGGTTATTAGCAGGTAGGTCTGTCTGTCTGTCTGTCTGTCTGTCTGCTGCATGGACCTTCATAATCATCCTGTGTCCCTGCAGATCTCACTGGATTGGACTTCAGAGAAATAGTTAAGGAGCCTCTAGAATTTAGCCTTTAGAATGTTAGCACTGATCGAAGAGATTATTTCGTCTAGTTAAAGTTATGAATCTCAAAAATAGAGTGATTGGCTGATATTTTGTGGTGTTTGTTATACAAGAAGTCAATTTTAATAAGGAAATAGCTATAGTTATAATAAGTAAATATATATATATACATATAGCTAAGTAAATAGCTATATATATATATAGATGTAAGGTCTATAGCTCACAATGAGATAATGGCTCAGGGGAAAGATGAGATAAAATTGTGGCTTGAAGATATTCTGGGTCAGATTGCTATAAAAGTTTTTAAACACTAATGAATGGTCCTGCTTGCTTTATTCTAAATATAGTACTTTGTTTTTCAGTATTGGTGGCCTTATTCTGGACACAACTGTATCTGATCCTAACTTGGTTGGAATTGTTGTTTATACCCCAGTAATTAATGGTAAGACTCTGACAGGATTAGTCTCAACTATTTATCAATTGTATATCAATCTAGTTTTGAGAATTGTCTCTTACAGTAAATTTCTCTTGTGCTAATTAGTATCTGGTACATTAATTTCAAGTTTTGATTTTGATGCCAGCAGCTGTTTATTTGAACACCTAAGAAGTGCTTCCTGTTTTTACTACAACCATTAAAATGTGATAGAGAATGTGAGAAGTAGAAACCTCAAGTATGCATTAAGAAACTGCAAGTGTAAATATTGAAGGAGTATATTCAAATATTAAGTTGTCAAATATTGTATTGAAGTGGTTATGGCTGGGGAAAATGTAGTTAAAATTTTATCTCAAAGGGTTTTTTTCTGAACATCCAAGGACAAATTTTCAAACAGTAATTTACTATTGACTTGTAATGTATATAGATATAAGAGCTAACAAGCATGCTACAGACAAGAAAATAAATTTCTCAAGAAAAGTGTGTGTTGTTTCCGATGCTTGGAATGCACTTTTCAGATGTGTGAGAATGAATTTGTGAAAATTTGGTCCTTAAATGTTCTCTCTTCTAAAGATAAGAACAAGGCAAATTTTACAGTTAATATCTTATTCGTCTGGTGCACTTTGAAAACGCTTTTCTTTCCTACTACAGTACACAGGGTTGATATTTATTTAGTTTGCAATAATTATAATCACCAGCTCTGTTTCCACTATATTGCTGCTGAGCTGTCCTTTCCCCTTTTTGTATTTTTCCGTTTGATTTCTTACATCAATTTGCACTTTTATGTATTATTAAAACCATTCCTCCAGTCACCGAGATGATTCTGTTTTGCCTTAAACTGGCCCTTGCAAATTCCATATGAGTATGTTCTATTCTGTTTTGTAAGCTATAAATTAAATGAGTTATGTCCACTTCTTTTCCACTTTCATAATAAGATGTTAATATGGTCACTGAGTTTTAGTTTTGAACCACATTGCCCTGACATAATTAATTTTCCAGACATTGTTAATGGAAATGTAACACTGGATAGCACCAAAACATTTTGATAAGCTTAACTGGGGTTGAGAGTTAGATCTATTGCTGCAAACATTACACAGACTGTTCAGTTAGAGGCTTTGGCAGAACTATGTTCTTGGCAAATTTATGTTAGCTCTTGTTTTACATCTTCCATATCTTCTGGATGCTTATAAATTGTCTTTTTAATGATTTATTCTAATTCTTATGTAGGAATATCATTTCACTGGTATAAAAATTCTCTGTATCATCCTTATAGACCTGCTTTAAAGATATAGTTTCTGTTTTCTCTATTACAGCTCTTAGGTATTCTCTAACCTCCAAGATAATCGGTTTGCAAAAATGATCACTAATACTTCATGGACTGTTTATTTAACTCTCCAGATGCAGTAAATTTAACTCAACCCCCAGGCTCTAGTACATATCTACTTGTGGTCAGGTATCACCATTTTTATGAGGGCAGTAGACACAAGGAACTGAGTCTTTCAATCTTCAGCAGATCATGTTGCTTGCTCTTCTTTCTCCTTAAGATCCTACATTTCCTTTTTTCTTACTTTTAACGTGAAACATTTCTATGTTGCCACTTGTGCTCCTTGCTGACTGTAAATTAATTTTTACACTACAGGCATTATGTTTCCTTGCCTGTTGTATTAATTCAAAATTGCAAGTGCTTGCATCTAACTTCTGTGTGTTTCCATTTTGATTTCCAGATACTGAAAAGGCAAGGCAGACATGTTGATCTTTCTGCTTTACACCTGTAACTTTTCTTATAGTAGTCCTTTCTTTGGTAACCCCCTGGATTTGCTTCCTAAGAGGATTTTTTTTTTTCTTTTTAGGCAGGTGGGCCCAAACAAGTATTAAGGCAATGCCCATACATTCTTTTGAATTGTCCTTATAGGGAAAGAACTAGCAAAAAGCTATATACCCCTGGGGGTTTAGCTGACAGTCAAAAGGTCTTTGAACAGAGTTAGGCAGGTGAAAGAGAGGGAAAGCTGAGGCCACTGGAGCAGTGGAAAAGAAGGAACAGAAAAAAAAAAGGCAGGGAAAGATTCTTTCCAGAGGCCAGGACAGCAAGAGGAATGCTTGACTCAGAATTCTAATAGAGGATAGAGGCATTTCTAATGGAAAATATAGAGCAAATAGGTTCTGTGCAGAGGATGCAGAGTTTTATGGTACACCTCCTGGAAAAGGAAATTGTAGGCAGGTAATTTTTTTGGTTGCTGTTAGATTAGCCTCTCCTGGGTTTCATAATTCTACTGACACCTTTTGATATTGCTGGTCAGTGCAGTGCAGTAAACTGGGGGTTAGGAAGTCCTTCAGTTAAAAAAACACATCTGTTGACACTCATTTATTGACATGAAAGGTGTGTTAGGTCACTTAACAGATGGCTTTTTAAATATTACTGTTGCAGAAAAATTTCTCTACCTGTGCTTTCTTGGCCTTGGAATTCTCATTGTAAGCCTAAGTGGCAAAAGAAACTGAGGGTTTTCCCATTTTATTTTCTTTTACCAGGAAGTTTGTTGCTCCTGTGGCACAGAAAACCTGGGGAAAAAAAAACCCACAACAGGGAAACCTGAAAGAAATATTCTATTGGGAATGTGTCCAGCCAAAATTTGAGGATGGTGTCAATTTGTCCAGAATTTCAAACTGTCACTGTTTTTTTCAGGGCCATTTGCTGTATCTTGAACATATGAACAATATTCTCTACAAAATGGTCAGGTGTTAGGCTTCCTGTGCACCATTAAGGAGGTTTCACCAAGTCCTGTGTAGATTGCTTGTTCTTAGATGTGAGACAAGTTACTTTAATCCTGTCTGACACTGTGGAGCCATAAATATTTCAGTTTAAGAAGTACTGGTCTGGAATTTGAGCCACCTCAAAGGTTCCTGCCCCTATTAACAATAACTACAAGTATTTGCCCAAAATATTAAAATGGTTTTTAAGCAGAAAGGCATTTATAGTCAGCTTTACAGCTGGTGGCCAGACATATTTCACAACTGTTTTTTCCATTTTCCCACTGTTAAACACATTTCTTGAGATGAATAATTATTTTTAATTCTGTGGTTGCCTGGCTTAAATTGCATCTCTGCTTTTTGAAAATAAATAAATCATATTGTTGTTTCAGGCACTGTGGTACTTGCAGACTACTTGAGATTTAGATGTCTCTTTGATGTACTGAAGTTCTGAATAAAATAACTGAACCCAAGTGTGGCTGTGCTCCAGTCTAGATACTCAAGATTTTCGTTGTGTTTTCTCATGAATGAGATGGTTAAAATTTGCTAATCCTCTTACAGCATCACAGCAGGTTGAATTTGGCTCAGGATTTGCAATTTGCGAGTAACCGAGTTCCTTTTGTGCAGAAAAAAAGATAATATCTGAAACAATTATATGCTTCTGAAAATGCAACAGAAATGAGCTAAGGTGCAGTTAGCAGATAGAGGCACTTTTCTCTCCATTTTTGTTGTACGCTCATACAAAACATCGTGAGATATCTCCTTAGTATTTGCATTTCAGAGTTACTGGGGAATAATCAACATGTCAGTAGATTTTACCCCATTTTTATGCATCTTGAAGAATGAAAGTTCTGCAAATTAATTCTAAAAACACCTGAAAATTGGAAATACTTTATATCAAAAAACTTTCCTTTGCAGGTGGTTTGGAGCAATAGTCTTTAAAGGTAACACAAACATATTCTAATATTTCTTACTCTTTGGCTTTCCATACTTTAAAAGTATTTGCTATCTGGAGGGAATACATAGGTATCAAGGAATATGATAAACACATACGAGAAAATTTAATACAAAACTTAATGAATGCCAATTGTCTGGGAGATGAAAATTAAGCTTATGAAACCATCCCTTTTTTATCTGTTAGTAGGGTAAATTGAATGACAGACTTGCAGGTTTTTCAGAGAGCTTTCACTGTAAATTGTTTTGGAGAATATGGGAAAAAAAATACCGAGAAACCATTCCTCCTCAAAAAAATAAAATACATTTTTAACAGCTATTTATTTTCATTTCTTCTAACATAGTTGTACTTTGAGTTTTCCCACAACTGATTAGAATATAAGCATTGTCTCAGAGAGCTGAGCATCTGAAATGTGCCTCTGTAAATCACAAGAGAGAACATCAGTGTACCTGGATGGCAGTAGAGCAGTTTGGCTGCGTGGCAAATTAATGTTTCTGCATCCTGAATTGCAAAGAATGTGTTAGTCTCAGAAGGCACCCAAACGGTGTGATAACTTTATAATTCACTCTTTATTTTGGTGTGAATAAGGAGGAAAGTTTTGATTTTTGTTATTTACTTCTGATGCATTATTGGGTGATAGTTTTACTACCTTTTACTTGCCAACCTGTACATGTAAATCTGCATGTATACTTTTATAGTGTGTGATCTTTAAGTCTTACTTGTAAATTTTTTAGAAGATTTCAGTAATCATTGTGTAGTTTTCACAACACAATTATATCCGTTTTCATTTTTTGACAGTCAAGGAACAATTTTTTATTAGTCACAGAAAAAAATTATTTATGAGTCAAATCAAACACGGAATGCAATAGTTTCAATATACAATAAAAACTTCCCTTAAAAAACCTCCATCTAGGGAAAAGCTAATATTTTCCATCTGTTTTCCCCCAAACATTTATAAGTATTAAAAGTGAAGCTACAAAGTAAAATGGAAAATGGTTGAAAAAAAAACCCTGATAAATAAGTAGCTAGTTAGGTTTCTAATGTAAGTATTTCACTTGCTTAAAATAGGATTTTTTTAAAGTTAATGGCAGAGAGGTCAGGGCAAAAATTTATCTTGCATTTTCTGACAGATAAGATGATTACTTAAAAATTTAGAGCTATTGGTCACCATTGTAACTGAGATTCTTTTGCTTCCTTTTAATTTACTTTTTATGATGCAGATGTTGAATTTCAAAAAAGACTATTTGGCAAAACTGACTATTTTGATCTATGGATGGTGCTCAGGAGTGTGCAAAATGGAGAATCTTCTTGCCTCCCCTGTTTTGATAGATTTACAAGAAAAATCAGTTTGGGAATTACATTGGCCTAATTCTCCCCTTATGTAGATATTAATTGATTTTACTGCCATTGCACAAGCTGTGTTATAGGTGCTTGGGAAAGACACAGTATTGTGTGACTTATTAGTCTCTCTCCGTTGAACTGGATTTCTAAAAATCTTTCATCTCAGTGATTTGCTTTGCCTGTTCTTACACAATTGTTTGTGTGCCCCATCATGAAACTATTTACATGTTCATGAACAGTTATAGCAGTGGTCATTAAAGCTGAGTATTTTCACTTTATATACTTTTAAAATACTTTTAAAATACTACTTTAGTGTGTAGTTCCCCTCTGTTGTAGTTCTTGTGAGAATGAAAAGAAACTAAAGAAGTACGTTTTTGCAAATTAAATATTTGCTATGATGACTGCAACAGTGTTTTTCATGAGAAAAAAGGTCTGGATTAATCAAAAGTTCATGGAAACAGTCCTCATATACATCTACAGAGATTTTAATGATTTGAGCAGCTACTGAGCCTGTGACCATTTCATAGATTCAGAAGATGCTGTGAAGTTACAGTTTCATGTATCGACATCTTACCAACCTACGCGGTTTTATCAGTTCCCTGCTCCTTGCAGGGCTCTGATCAATCTGCTATGGCTGCGATGGGAACTGCAATGCACAGTGGCTGTGTTACCAAACAAACTCAGGGTCTGTACAAATCCGAGTGATTTACTCCCTGCAAGCACAGCCTTACACGAGTCACTCTGTGAGCAGTGAATAATGAACCCTGACCCTGTTCTCATTTGTATCCCGAGGGTTTCAGAGGGCATCTCCAACCTGACCCTCTTCTCATTTGTATCCCGAGGGTTTCAGAGGGCCTCTCCAACCTGCAGTGCTCCCTGCTGCCTCGTGTTCCTGCTGTACCCTCTGCTCACAACATCCTCTCCATTTTCCCTCTGCTTTCCACAGCATTGGCATTCCTCTGCTGTGTCCCTGAGCTGTTGGCTGAGCAGGAGGCACCGTGCCCAGCTCCACGCTCAGTGTGCCTGCCCAGCTGGCCTGGGTGTGCTCATGTCACTGACTGCAGAGCTCGTATTGCTGTCTGGGTCTCACTGAGGGCACGGGTTTGGATCTTCCCTTTTTATATCTTCTCACTCCTTCCTTTCTGGTAGATTGCTTACCACACTTGGCAGTAGTTAGCATGTCTGTCCTCATGTCAGACATGGTTGGAATTGGCCCAAAGGCTCGAAAATAATTAGAAGAAAGAATTGATAGGTGAATGGACAGAACTCAAATGCAGTGTCACTGCTGCTATCCCCACCATACAGTGTTGGCTGGCTGGGACTGAGCAGGATGTGTGGATTCTAGAGGCATTTACACTTCACTACACCTGGTTATCTTCTGTGAATTAAAATTATACTTCACTACACCTGGTTATCTTCACTACACTTCACTACACCTAGCTATCTTCCGTGAGTTAAAATTATGCCACAACATTAGGTTACTGAGGCTCAGACAAATGGAATTTAAAATAATTTTGCTGAACATACAAATGCTGCATTTCCAGTTAGCTAGAATAGATTATATCTCTTCAACTCGGCTGTAATTAGTTCCACCTCTTGAAATCCCACTCCACACTGTCTGTTTTGGTTCTTGTCAGCTCCCTTTGCAGAGCAGCTCTCATCTCCTTTTCCCACAATTCCATGGCTGGCCAGTTGTTTTAGAATCATGTCTGGTACTTGTCAGTAGTTTCTTGCTATCTACATGAGTAATAGGGCTTGGGGAATAGTTTCTCTAAATGATGGTTATAAAAGTGAAAAGATTTCATTATTAGCTGTCCATCAAAGGATTGACAACCAATCTTACACCTTCTTTCCTAGACTTGTCAATGTCTGTTGTCCAGACAGATTTTTAATCACCTTTCCAAGTGGACTTATTTCCATTTTCCTTAACTCTTTTATCTCATTCAGTTTCCCTTGTTATTAACTAGAGAAAAAAGTCCAGAGCATCTATCATGCTGCTGAGTGTTTGAATTTGTTGAAGCAAATAATTATCAGTCATAAAAGGAAATTACATACATCCTGGGAAACACTTAAAATCTAGAGAGTTCTGCCAAAGTGGATTGCAGTTGTATTGCTGCAAAACTCAAACCAGCCCTGTGTACTTCTGTCCTTTATTTCTTTTTGTAGTGCTATGAGAGAAGCAGATAGTGACAGAATATTTTACTACTTTTTTCTCTTAATATCGTTGTGAATATATCAGTTATTGTAGCTGTTAGCCTGATTGTAATTACCCAGATTGCCTTTATGTCCTCCTTTTTAGCAGAAACTGTTTCATATTTTCCAGTCATATGGCACCATCCCCAGCTTTGTAGCTCTATTAAGAAGCAGTTTTACATAACAGCTTTTTCATAATTCAGTCACAGAAATTTTCTGATCCCCATCCAAATGTAGTGTATTGGTCCTTAATTTTATTTCTGCCTCTCTTTCTGTACCTTATTCTCCTTAGTCAGAAATCTCTAATGTATTGTTCTCAATTGAAGGACAGACTTTGAGTCCTACTTAGATTGATTTTAATATTTTTAAACTTCTCATAGTTTAGATAAATCTCTTACTTTGCTACTTTTTCTGTAGCTCATCTGAAAAAAGAACTACTGTAATTTTAATTTTCTTTGCGAACTCTGACTCAAGCTGTTCGTAGTTCCTATTTTATCCCTGTATCTCCTGACTGGGAACATGCATTTCCTGATCTGTATCAGAAGCTTTTTGCTTAAAAGACCTCATTCCTTGTTAGGTTCAGCCATTTACTGTCTTGAAGCAGTGGTGAGGGAGAAAATCTTTCAGCTCTCAGTGTTAGATCTCCGTGCTAACCGCTCCATAGTCACCAAAAGAATTTGGCAAATTGTGTCTTCTGGTCACCACAAAGACTTGTTCTGCAACCAGACAAAGCCCTATCAGATAAACAAATGAATTCAACTACAATAAACAAGGGCTTTCTCCTTCTGAAGTGAGAGCAAGATCTGCATTACTTCGCAGACCAACCCATTGCTGTGCAAAGCATCTGAAGCAGGGGAAAGAAAAAGCATGGGGAATAGTTTCTCTAAATGATGGTTATAAAAGTGAAAAGATTTGTCATTAATAGCTGTCCATCAAAGGATTGACAACCAATCTTACACCTTCTTTCATAGACTATCCAGATTAAAATATCCAGACAGACATTTTAATCACCATTGCAAGTGGGCTTATTTCAATTTTCCTTAATTCTTTTAAGAGTATAATGATAGGAGGATAATAAGAGTATTTCATGTTACTGAATTCTGCAGTGTAGATACAACAAGTGGTTTTAGTTTTGTGTTCATTGAAGTAAAAATTCATAGAACATGAAACAGCCCAGAGTGGAACCTTGAAATGTCACCTGGTCCAAGGTTTTGTGAGAAAGGGAGCCTCGATGAGGTTTTCCAGCATCCTGTCCAGTCCTGGCTAGAAAACCTCCAATGAAGTGGACTCCACCACAGCCCTGGGGTGGCTGTTCTAGTCAATGATTGTTCTCACTGTAAGAAATCTCTTTCATATATTGAGATGAAAGCTCTGCTGGTACAACTTGTGCTTGCTGCTCCTTGTAAGAAAGCAAGCAGAATCTCCATCACTCTCATTCTTTTGAAAATCAGCCATTCAGACACTCATCTTGTTCTTCCAGCCTGAATTCTGAGTGGCAGAAGACTATAGTTAATCCTGCTTTGTGTCAGAGGAGAATGAATATATTAATTTTTGAAGCCTTTTCTGGCCCTATGGTTTTGTGTGTGAAATCTGCATTTATGCTTGTGGTAGTGAGTGCATCTGCTTTCATTACTTGTACTGGTCAGGAGTGCTGACCTAGGGATGTAGGAAATCCAGCAGGGGCACAACTGTGTCATCCTTGGGTTGTTCCCAGAGGGATTTCCAAAGAAGAGGGAGTGATGAAAGGGAATTTCACCTATGAGAAAGCAAAAGATTGAATCTTTTGGAAGGTTTTGAATTTTTTGCACTTACTGTGATTCAAAATTAATCTCCAAATATCCAGTGACACACCAAACTGTAGGCCAAGTTTTTTTTACTTATTCTAATGCTTGTTAGCCTGTCTATAACTAATATAAATTCTATGAGATATTTCTCATTTTGAGATATTTCTCAAATGAGATATTTCTCATTTTGGCTTTTGTATGTAAGGTACTGTGGTAAGCATAGAGGGACTTGGTAAATGTGCAAAACTATTGCCTACTAAAGGGGAAAAAAAAGCTGAATATTTTTCATTTACTCCCTTTTGCATTTCAGGCATTGGTGGTAATCTCGTAGCTATTCAAGCTAGCAGAATTTCTACCTACCTCCATTTACACAGCACTCCTGGAGAGCTGCCAGAGGAAGCCAAGGGCTGCTATTACCCCTGCAGGACATACAATGGGACAGGTATGTGTCAGTCAGCTAAAAATCCTCTCTCACCTCTGTGCCAGACTGCACCAGCAGTGAGAAATGGCCATGAACTGAACTTGCTGGGTGCTGTTCGAAGGCAGCTGAAGCTTGGCAGCTTTGCCTGCAGCTGTGAGAATCACGAAGAGCTCCCTGGGGAGGGGATGAGAGGAGTAGAGAAGGGTGTGATACCCAAAACAGGGCTTCCTGAAACAGAAGGCTAGACAATGTTAGGAGAATAAAAAGCAGATAAATTTATTGAAGGCCTTTAGGTACATTTAGGGCAGTCAGAGCCCACTCTTGAGGCTACACCCAAAATGGACAGCGAGTCACGAGTTCTTCACATTTTAGAAGCCCCGTCCATTAACATATTGGGCCCCAATCCTACAATCACACCTTCAGGTGATGATGTCAACCACCCCAAGCTTGCTCCCCCCAGCTCACTGTTGTTTACATATTTTGGGGCTCTGAGGCAACAAAGTGTCCTTGGATTTTCTAACTGAGAGCAATTGTTTTGTCTAAAATGCTGGGAACAGAGGTTTTTAGCCCTTTATATGGAGCCTAGAGCTACACACCAAACTACAGACACATGAAAAACAGGAGCTAAAAATCCTTAAGCCATCAGGTGTAACCCTGGCAAGGTCTGAAGACAGGAGCTGCTGAGGCAGGATGCCAGGCTACCCACTCAGAAGGGTTTCAGCCTTCAACTTTCCTTACCTTCTCTCCCTGCTCCTAACTTTTCTCTGCCTTCATAATTCAAACCAATTTTCTTTTAGGCCCAAACATTATATCAGTTGTTATTACTAAGCCAAATCCCTGTTTTCCATTTCTAATTTGCCATTTTCTTTCTAGATTCTTTCTTCACTGCTCATTCCTCCCCTGTATTTCCCACTCTCCGAATGATGCAGTGACTGTGGTGAAATGTGATGTGTCACCACCACGTATTACACTTTCATATTTATTAAATATATTACACTTTCATATTTTTTAAATGAATTGAAACAGATGTGGAAGTGGTAAATGTGGGATAACCTTTTAGAAATATGAGGTACTTTTGAGGATGTCTTGAACATGGAGTCCAAAAAATCCTCTTTCCTAGTAAGGCTTTAGGAGGTCACTGCAGCTCCAAAAATGCAGATGGTATTATGTGAGCACAGAATGAAGGCAGTTTGCACCCTTTTCCAGAAGGGCTCTGTTATCTTTTCTGGAAGACGGTGAAATTCCTCAAGGAGTCTTTTAGTGGAAAATAATGCCTGCTGTTCCACAGTAGTCAGTGCTGTGGAATTCCAAAAATGGGGGTGTTTTTATATTAAAAAGGATAAAAATCAAATATAGTAATTGAAGAGCTTAACCAAATTTTGTGTTTTTGTTTTTTTTTTTCTTGTAGGAGTAAATAACAAATCAGCCCAAGTTCTGCTTCTTTTGGTGATTCCTGGACACCTGATTTTCTTGTACACTATCCACTTAATGAAAAGCGGACACACTTCCTTAACCCCCATCTTTATAGCAGTATATTTGTTTGCAGCTCTGCTACAGGTAAGAACCAGTACAGCTGGCAAATGTTTGTATAAAATCAAGTTCTTGAAGAAAATCATGTTTTTTTCTGATATCTGAAATCTCATGAATGGTACAAAAAGGTCCGGGTTAATACAGGATTTCAGCACAGCTCTGAAGTAGCTGATTATCTCCATGTACTGTTGTTGGGAGTGCTTTCCAGAACACACTTGACTGCATTATTTCCTTGTCATGCATCTTTCTCATGCTTTTGGAACTGTTGCATCTAAAACCCCATCATTTTAATCAGCTAGAGGGGAAATGGAAAGAAGGGAGGGGAGATGGAAAGAAGGAGAGGTAGCGTTTATGGATAATGAATACATCAAGGAAAACTCTTCAAGAAATCTCCTAAAGTTTACATTACTGTTTTAGTTAACATAGTCCAGTAGATTAAAATATTACAGCTTTCTTGGTGTGTTGTAATGTTTATTAAATTTAAATTAGTATGACAGCAAACACTGTGCAAGAAATTGTAATTGCATTAATTGTCAGACTTTGTTACCTTATTTGGCTGTTTCACCTGGTGGGCTGTTCATACCCAGCAAGGGCAGTTCTTGAAAGATGCCTTTTGAAATAACAATGTCTCAAGGTGAAATAATTTCACTTTGAGAAATCGCTAATACAAAATTAAATGTTTTTATTAAAACCACACCCTATTTTTAGGTATAACCTACCTGAATTGACTATAATGTTTAATTGCACCTTAAAACCAAAAAGTTCATGTTACACGGCAGAAGCATAGTTGAAATGTCCATAATTTAAATATACTGCTTTGAAAAATGTGACCAATTTAGTTTTAGAATACAAACATTATCAATAGGTCAATCCTTAATAAAATTATAATTTTTAATGTTCTGAATTGTCCCATTGTTTATCACACTGCTATTTCAATAAGGAGAGGTTTCAAAAAAACTGTTACTATTTCATATGAGAATTTTACACCTTTTTGGTAGAACATAACTGGTAATGTTTCAACTTTTGCAAGTGAGAGTGTCATACTAAAAGACACAAATTACTTTTCATTTTCCTCTTAGACAATATTCCCAGTTTCCAGCCTTATCACTTGTTTTATAATGTGTTTTCCTGAGGAAATGATGCTATTCCTTTACTCCATCTGTTCTCTCTGGCTGGGGCAGGAGACCCTGTTAATGTAAGACTGCAGTGTGATTTCAGGCAGTATTAAACTTCAGAGATTTGCCATGGGAATCAACCTGAATTCATAAATTCAGTCCTCCTGCTCACAGAACTGCAATCAGAACATGTTTAGGGATACTTTTTCCTTAGCAGTGAGACTTGAGGAATGCAGAAGTTCACCTGAAAACCAAACTGAAGCATTACAGCAGGACTTCCAAATGCCATAGCAATTCAGAGCCAGCAACAGCCTGTTAGAGGTGTAAAGTTGCATTTCCATAGATTTGGGGTCTGATTAGAATATTCAGTTTCATTGTCATGTATCTCTATTGCAGTACAGAAGGCCACACCTGATATTCTTGATTTTTCACCTATAAAGCAGACATAGAGCTTTTTTCTTCTTTTTCTCTGCTCCCTTTTATGGATTGTTTTTTCCTCTTTATCTTGTGTCTTTAGTCATAAAAGGCATTTGGAGATGCATTTACTTTGAAACTGAGTAACAGTATTGCAAACTATAACTTCTCATTGGTCTTGACTTATTTACAATTTGAAACACCTTGGTTTTTAATACCTTCTGAAAATAATAGATTACTTTCCCCATTTGAATTATTCTGGCATTTTTCTAGTAGTGATTATTGTAGTGCTGCATACCTCTAATTAGAGCAGATTTAAAGTTTTCAGAGAGACGATGCTTGCTTAAATCCTTAAATCTTCAACACATTTTATTTACCTGTTGGTCTGAAGTATTTCCATACTGCAGTTTCATGCTTTTAAGTTTGTCCTTTCTTGAGCAAAGCACTTAAATATTTGTACTCATTCCAGTTCCCTTTTTCAGTGACATCATCTATGCACCTGGATAGAGTAAAAAACAGTTTTCAAGGTGCCATTTCTTTTGGCATAACCTAACAGCTTCTGATCGTATTTCTCCAGAATTCTTTTATATTTTTATCCTCCCAGTGAGAGCTTTTCCAGTGCTGCTGTAAAACTGAAAAACCTCACAGCTAAGTATTATTGTTTCCATTAACAAGAAGCCAAATCCATTGACAGTCTTTTGAGCAGTGAGAGATGTGCATTTTATGTCTTTTCTGTAATATATTGAACTTTGTATTTATTCTCACTCTGCATGGAAGGTATAGGAAAATGGATGTCAAAAACTACAATGCTGCTTGCAAGCTGTGTCTTTTCTGTTTGAGGTGGTAGATGATAATTTAATATCATTAATATCACAGAATACAGTGATTCCCAAAGGTAAGAGTTAATTATAGTCAGTCCTGGGAGGAGGTTCGATATCTCTGCTTTGCCCGTCGCAATCCCTTACTTACGTTGAGCTGGAAGGCAGAAAGCTGAAAATTATTATGGCAATATAGCACCTCTATCGGTTTTTCCTCACTGTGTTAAAAAAATAATACTGAATTAAAAAATAACAGCAGCAATTAAATGAATTTTCTGTCTTTAATTCAAGTGACTATTGTAGGAGTTAAATTAGTTAATGACATATGTTACAGTGGACTGCAATAGATTGTTAATTGACTTTGAGTTCTGTTTATTTTTTCTGACTGTCCAGCTCTATTTAAAATGAAGAGGAAAGGGTTCGAGAAATGGCAAAAGTAGAACTGGACTGTTAGAGAAAATGGAAAAAAAATCAGGAAAATGTTAATGTAAAGACATTGATTATTCCTGTTATATTTTTCTCTTTCACTTTCAGTTTATGCTATTCCACATTATCTCTACAGTAAAACTGTAACATATCTATGAATTCTATTTCATGTTTTAACACAACTTTTTCAGACTGCCTGTGAACTTCAATATTCATCCCGAAGGGATAAAAATGGAATTTATTTGCATTGAAAGCTCTATGCAGTATTACTGAAGTTCCAATCAGAGAGTTAGTTTCATTTTTATCCAGATCTGATACTTTCATTGTTTGGCTGTTGTTTTTTCAGCACCCAGGTCTACTAGCTTCTTTCATCTCTTCTCCCTACCTGTTCAGAGAAATTCTTAGATATTTTCTCCACAACATGTAATTGAAATGAAATATTTACGGGAACTAAATAATTAATATGACATGATGTACATTATCAATAGTGCAATTCAGTTGTTATTGACTGAAAATATGCTATGTAGTAAAACAAAGTACAGTTTCACCAAATATGAAGTTTTTTTCCAAAAATCATTACATTAAGGTATTTTAAGTAATATGAATAGCCAGTGTTATGATTTGCATTCTTTCTGATTCTCTATGACCAAAACAATTCTGGGTTTCTAGGCTTAAGAAAACCCAGAAAACATTTTATTTTATTTCATTTTCATTTTCCTACCCTTAACAGTACAGCTGTTTCTATTCTTTATAAATAAATATATATTCTTGAAGTGTTCTTCACCTAAATTTATAAATTGACTGTAGTGCCATCCAAGGCTGTACTCCCTTTATCTTTAGAGGGGCTGGGATTTCACAATTATTTTTCCATAAAGGGCGGGGGGGAACTGCACAAATATTTATATTAATCTGCATTCAGGTTAAACTTTTAGGCTGAAGTTTAAAAGGTCTGAACTAGCTCTGTAGTGAAGAGCCTGTTCTGTGTTTATGGATGGCAACACCAGAGGGAAATACAATAAAAAATGTTATTGGGATTTTATCCCCTGTAAGTGTGTAGGGCACTGCACACAATGCCCTGTGCAGTATGGGGGCAAGGCAATGTGCCTCAGCAAACCCAGGAAAGTGATTTTAAGTGTCTTTTGGATTTGTTGAGTGGCCTCTGTTTAAGAGGAACCCTCTTTCCTTGAAAATCTTACAGAAACAAGCCACAAACGTGTGCCAGCACAGTCGCAATATGGCATTTGACCAAGGAAGATTTATTTAAGACTCACTTAAGACTTGGGTTAGTAAATCTCCCTCTTTTGACCAATGACCTGCATTGATGATAGATATTTGAGGACAGCAGTGTCATGATAGAATAATTTAATTGCTTTGCAGCCTAATTTGATTGTATTTAATTAGAAATAAGAAAGCAACGGTGTTAGAGGCTTCTGCATCTGTTCATTAAATTGCTGTTGACTTTTTTCATTGACATTCTATAAACGACAAAGTTAAGGTTAACAGTATAAGTAGAGGGGCTGTGGATTATGACGGGGACCTCATGCAGTTTTAAAAAATGGCTCACATAACCTGGTATCATAATAGACAGAATATTTATTTAACTTGCAGTAAACTGACACATCTCTAGACAGAGACAATTATGACTGACTGTAAACCATCGGACAGAACCAATTATGACTGACTGTTGTTTGCTACCTTTGGACAGAAATATTAACTCCCAATATAAATTGGGAAGCAGTCCTCCTCTGAGACGTCACAAAGGCACAAATATTCTTTAACTCTACGAGGCTGTGCAGAGTTTCATCCCCTGTCTTGTCAGGCTGCACAGAAGGAGAGCAGCCCTGGAATTGCCAAGCTGTCAGTCCTGGCACACAGCTCGGAGCACTCAAAGGCAGCCTCTGTTCTGCACCTCCTCACTGAGCCAGTCCAACCCCTCTGAGGAATTTTCACACCTCCTAACCAAATCTGAACACGCAGTTATGTTAAAGTCTCGGGGAGTAAACAAACAATAGGAGATTCCCAGAGCTATTACCGAGCAAATAAGTAATTCCAAGATTCTTCTTACCCGATGAAGGTCAGATGTGTACAGCTGTGAAGTCACTTTTGCAGTGCTTCAGGGCTGTTTGGGGCAATGGAAAACCAAGAATTCGGCAGTGCTCAAAATGACTTCCTGCTCACATCAAAAACGTCTTGGATTTCTCACTAGTGTGAGGATTCTAATGATGGTGTGGGCCTCTTTAATGTGGAAACATAACTCCTGGGATGTACTGTACATTACAGAGAAAAGAGGAAGGTTGTGTTTATAGACAAAATATTGGTGAATTTTAAATATTGCTTTTTCTAACGGGAAAGTTTATTTCCAAAAGACAGAGCATGTAACTGCTAAAGGGGCTATATTTCAAGGAAATATGGAAACTCAAGTCCAAATCTGGCCAGTTCTGTGTGCTCAGTGCTTTCTCATTGCAGCATGGCAAGCAGACTTGCCAGACTCATTGGGGTCTGACTGTGGGGTATCAGCAGCTCCTTCCCTCCCAGCCATGCTGCTGCCTGTGGTAGTGATGCTGAAGGATTTTAGCTTCTGTATTTCTCGTGTATCTGTAATCCTGAAATTCTTTAGTGTATAACTCTGGACACCATACAGGTGCTGAGCTGCTGTTGTCTTATTTTTAGACAAAACAATTCCTCTCTAAGCTCCACATTCAAGGGCACCTCACTGTCTCAGGCCCCAAGATATTTAAACAACAGTGAATTAATTGGGGGGAGCGAACTTGGAGTAATTGACTTCATTACCTGAAGCTGTAATTGGAGGATTAACCCCCTGATATGCTAATGAAAAAGTATAAAAAACCTGTGACCTGCTGTCCATTTTGGGTGTAGCCCAAGGGTGGGCTCTGCCTGCCCTAAATGCACCTGAAGCCCTTCAATAAATAGAACTGTTTTTGTTCCCTTAACTTTGTCTAGCTTCTGTTTTAGGTAAACCTAAAACTTAGGCATCAGTAGGAGCCCAGCTCCTACCAAGTCCCAGCAGGGATTTATCATTTTTGCCTCCAGAAGGCTGAGCTCAAAGTACACAAGCTTGTGCAATGTGACAACGCAGTCATAAGATTTGAACTTTTAAAAAAACCTCACTCATATTTAAGTATTCATGTTCAATTTAAATTTCAATCTGAAATTCATAATTTGAATCAGAGTTCAATACCAAGAATTACTCTCTATTTCCATCCTTTGTTGTACAAAATAATAGGAGTACTTATATTCCTTATTTTAGATTCTTCATCATTAGGATTTTTCAAGCTTTTCCCCTCCCTCCCACTCTTATTGCTGCATTCTGCTGCTTCTGTCTTCTGAAGCCTTGTTTTGACAAAGGGTCACTTCAGAAATGCAGTCTAAGTCTGATCATGTCTTTAGTTTAATTTTCCTGTATTTTGATTATGATTTTTTCCCTGTAGTAGTAGTAGTAGTAGTAGTAATAATAATAATAATAATAATAATAATATTACAGCATGATTTTCCTTTTAAAATAATGAAACATCTGGAATTTTCCTCGTATTTTCACAATCCTGTCTCTGAGGCTTTTTCGTTCTTGATCACTGACTGTAGAGTGTCTCCCTTTTCTTAGTCAGTTCTTTTTAGATAGATAGATATTAAGTTCTTTTTTACCTTTCTTAAACCCTTAAGTTATTTCATCCTTCAGTCTGGAAGAATTCCTAGAGCTCTGTTTCATCATTTCACAATCATCTCCTTTTTTGCAGAAACACTCTATGTAAATAATTTCTATACTAAATAATTTCTGCTCGCATTTTGAACAGTGTTGCACGTATTTACAAGCTTTTCTTATCAATTTTTTGCAGCATTTTGTGCTAAACAGATATTTTTTGTACTGTGTTATTAGGCTTTTCTGTGATGTTCATCCTTTTATTTTTTCCCTCAAAACCAGCTGGTTTTCAGTTGGAAGTAGGAAGGTTTTCTTCTTTATAGCATGAGTGCAGGGCAGGAGTGCACAGTGTTTGTACTGCTGTGCCATCTGCATCAATTTGCTGACAGAAGTATCTGTCACTGATAAATAAATCTCACAAAACGTGAAGGGTTGTCTAGTAATGTCTCTTTTACAAGTTTGGTTTTTTTTGAATCTGTCAGATCTTTGTGAGTCACTTATCACATTGAATTCAAGACTGTCTTTCAAAAATTCAGCAAACTCATAGTAGGGTGCTTCTTTTCTTTTTTTTTTCCTGTTCTTATTTTCCTGAAATAATAGTTGATTGATGACTTTGATTGCCTTCTCTTAAAAGTGATGAAAAGCAAAATCTTCTTGAAGGCTTAGTCACGCTGATTCTGTCTTGCATTACAAACTGATGTGGGCAAATAAGTAACCCTTTCCAAAGACTGAGCCCTATAATTCTTAAATATTAGGGAGTTTCTAGCCATGCAAATGCATGATGGATGAGAGCATTATTCCTTCACCAAAATAAGTGAAGGCTGATGAAGTGCAGTCTCAGAATTTCTCTGGAAGCACCAAGTTCCAATTGCCATCACAAACTGGAACAATCATCAGCTAATATAATATGATATAACATTTTCCTATGACTTACAGAATCCAGGCTTGTTATAATTTGCATTATTTTTCATGCACCCATAAGTTAATATTAGAAATAATTATTTGGGGAGGTTTACAAAAGCTTAGTTTCCACACTGCCCATTTTTCACTGCAGTCTAAATCAGTTATTTCAGGATAGAAAATACATAGACAACTGAAAGGTTTTCATGTAGTGACTTTTAAGAGTCAAAAGGGTGTCCTGTCATCTAAATTGGACTGTGTGTGTTATGTCTAATTGGTTGTGTTATATAAATTCAGTGTATATTTTTCTTGGAATGAATGCTCTCCTCTCCTGATGGACCATGCACAGCTATTGTGGATGTGGGGCACGGCAGAGTCCTCGGAGCACATCCTGCAGGGGATGGGAATGTGCAGATCTTTTATAAACAGGCCTCTGGTTGTCTCTGGGAGAAGAAGGAGCTGACTCAAGGAATCTGATAGTCTTCCAAAGAAAACATCTGTTTTAAATATATTTGTTTGGATTCCAGTCAGCACACCTAGGACTTGCATAATTAGCTTAGACTACAGAGTTCCCTTTTCAGAAGATACATTTATATAAATAAGCCATGCATTTTTCATTAAGCAAATACTCCTCCTTTCTTTTTTTTTTTTTTTTTTAAATTATAAATTCAGGCTTGTATTTTACCATACATTTGTGCAAAGCAAAGATTAATTGAGAATCTTTTTCAAACAATTTTTTATGACATTCATTCTGCTGTACTTATAGTGAAGAAGTATCTTGCAACCATCTGATCAATATTTCAGTGAATGAGTGTATACCTTTACAAGCATGCTTTTGATGCCAGTAATTGATTATTTACTAAATAAAATATTAATGTTGTACTTTTTACTACTTTTGATACTGCATTATTTTGATATCTACATTATTTTAAATGTAGAGAGAAGAGTTTTTAAGAATAAATTATGGTAGTAAATGTCTCAAGTTTACCCATCTTATATCTGATTAACTGAAAATACATAAAATACAGTTCTCATTTCAACTTAAGCAGCTCCTTAGAAGATCCAGGAAGAAATGAAACTCAGTTAGTGGTCCTTTCTCCATTCATCTTGTGCCATTCCACACCACATGATTCCACTGAACCAGAATCTCTTATCATACAGCTGAGCAACATTTAAAAGGATTCCTTTCTAAAATTGGGTTAATGATTATGCATACCTCTGCTATGAAGATCAAGCCTCTCAAATGTTCAGACATTCACTGTTGGGAATTAAATCTTTTACTTTGGGACAAATTCAGCCTGGAGTGACAATTTCATAATGTATATTGCAGGTGTGCCTTATTACAGAAGGGCTGATGGTATTTCAGGCATTAAAGTAGGTTCTAGGCCATTTTTTGCAGTTCATACAACGCAGATGAAACTGCTCTTTATTTGATCTGTTATTCTTTATATCACACCTGATTTCAGGTCAGTGCTAGACCTGTGGAAATA
This sequence comes from Acanthornis magna, assembly GCA_036785705.1. Lineage (NCBI taxonomy): Eukaryota > Metazoa > Chordata > Aves > Passeriformes > Acanthizidae > Acanthornis > Acanthornis magna. The sequence continues at coordinate 585,620 of JAWUZG010000027.1, read as the reverse complement.
GGAGTTATGCCTGGGTTGAGTGTATTCCTGTGGGACAACATGATTCAGTTCTGAATTACCTCAAAGCCCTATTCATGCTCTCTCTGTACAGAATGATGTGTTATGGGAGAAGTGCAGTTCCATGTTTGGTGGAACTTTTTTGTTTTTTCTTGCCATTTTCAGAAGTCCTCAAGCATAGACTGGGTAAAGAATGCTGTCAATAACTTGATATATTCCTTCCAGCTGTGCATGTGATTGACTGAGAGAAGTTGGCTGAGTGTCCCTCTTTCTGCTGAGGGGCGTTCTAGCCTGAAATCTATTCATATTAATTATTTATATCTTTCAAAAGCAGTTGAATACAGTAATTCTGCCTAATATGGAGACAATAATGTAGGCTGCTGACTTCCTTTTGATGTAACTTCTGAGACAATAACAGAGCTTTTGTTTGTTTGATGTTGTGTAGGTGTTCACTCTGTTATGGATTGCTGACTGGATGGTGCACCACTTCTGGAAAAAAGGAAAAGACCCTGACAGCTTTTCTATCCCTTATCTCACTGCACTGGGAGATCTGCTTGGAACTGCCTTATTAGCCATAGGATTTCATTTTCTGTGGCTCATAGGTGACAGAGATGGTGACGTTGGTGACTAATGATTCCAACGGATGCAAAGACTTTTCCTGGAATATTGTCAAGACCGATCACTCCACTTGAGGGTCCTCAAAGTGTTTGTTCCATTTCATCTGAGTAAATCCACTTGACACTGACATAAAACAGCCTTAATGATTTTAGTTTGCTTTGCTTTTAAAAACTTGGATGGAACTAGGATACTTGAGACCTTTATTCTGAAACCAAGGTGAATTGCTGGTAGTCGAAGATATCTGAGTAGACACAATGCAGGGCAGATCAATCCTTTATCAAGTTTAAAATTTTTTAAAGATCTGGTCTTTTAAAAGAGCAGTTCCTTACCTGTATTGTGGACCAGAACAATCTCTAATTGCTCACTGAATGGTGCTGAAGAAGAGGACGAGACCTTGCCTTGTCTTTCCCTCGCAGGGACAAAGTGGGTATATGTTTTAATTTTGCCACAAGAGAGGATAGCAGACCTCAGTTTAATTCCTTTTCACAGACATTGCCTAAAGAGTTGATGATACATTCTTCCCTTGCAATTTCAGTGCTGTAGCTCTCTGACCATCGCAGACTTGATACCAATAATGGTTGTCATGGTCCTCACATTTTGTCACATGCTTTATTTTCTATACAGGAGTATGACCATCAGAGTTTATGAAATTAGACACTTGAAAAGTGTCTGCAGGACTGAGCCCGTTTTCTTTGTGCTCAAATGAGCAACCTAATTATTTTGCTGTTGCGATTTATTAGAATGAAAATAGTAAAAGCAAATAATAATGTGACACTGACCTGGTCAATAATAATGGGTGAATGATTAAAACTCCTTGTGTTGGAAAATGTATGTTCATTTAGCAACTGAAAAGATGTTTAACTAACTGCTATTAATGGTGTTGTGATGGCCAGTATCCTGATTTTAATGAAGTATTTAGAGGTGTTGATTTAACTGTATATACTGATCCCTGCTTGAAACTTGCAGTATAAAAGATGAAGTTTCTTTTTTAGGCACTTAGGAAGTTACATAAACTTCTGGAATTCCAGAGCTATGTCATCAATTTCTAAGCAGAAATCTCTGCTAGGAGGGGATCTGCTTTCAAGCTGTGGAAATAATATGGCCAATAAGAAAAGTGCTGGCGTCTCAATGACTTCTCTTATTTGTAGACCTGAATATTTCAAATAATATATTGATCATGAGGACTCTGGTTGCCACTCTGAAAAAAAAAGGTACAAATTGCTCTATCTGAAAATCTGCTGGGAGTTCCTCACAGCATATGTTTCTCAAGACAATACCATACATCCTAAATTCATAATTAAATAAACAAATGGTATTTTAAATGTCGTGATTGAAAGTTTTACATTATGAGATTTAAATTAGACATCTGAATCCATTTATCCGCATATGGTTTAATCCTGTAAACATTAGTCATGTGCTTTATGCATACAAATGCTTTTTAATTTGATGGACCTACTCAGATGAGTAGATCACGTGGATAAGTGTTAATGGGACTTCTGGATGTGTTGGTCACCTTAAACTCTTTGGAAGTTCAAAGCGTTTGCAACTTCGAAAATTAAACCAGCGATTCAGTGCCTACACATGGATTTGGATGCCTGAATTTTAGCTCCCTCATTTAAACCTTTTTATTTAAGTGTTTTCTTACAGTTATTATAATATAGATGTTTGAACGAATCGTATGTATTATGTCTTTTATTATGTGACAGAAAGATGAAATCTTTCTAACTTTGGGTTCTCTGACTTTTCTTAGTTTGTATTAATGTTATTTAAAATAGTTTCTTGTATGTAGCATTGAGGGAAATATTATTAAATTGTTTCAAATGGAATAGATGAAACTAATTTTTTTTCAATAGTGGTTATTTATTTTTGATACGGCTGTAGATGCAATTTTTTTAAATTTCTATTAGAACTACCATCTGAATCAACTAAACTGACATTCCAAGCACTTATTGGAGTTACTGAATTTTAAGGTGATTTTTAAATGAATTGCAGGATTCTTAAAAATTAAAATTTCTTGAGATACTTGCGATCTGTGCTTATCTGATGCATGAGGGAGCTGTAGGATTTAGTCATGGCAGTGTCCTTAGTGATTAATATCCTAAATATTTCCCAGTAAATAAGCAACTCTTGGTACAGTGTGAGTGTTTAGATCACCAAACTGGGGAAGAAATGTTATATGGGCCAAATTCACTAAAATTTGATAAAGGAAAATATATTGACAGACTGGAATAATCTGGGCTTGGAAACAATAAGTGATGGAAAAGTGGAATGGGAAAGTTTGGTACTTCAAAAAGAGGAAAGTCCATTGCATGGCTGAGAGAGCAAAATCCATATTGTGGGAGAGAAAAAGGTGCAGACTTTCACAGAGCATTCATTATGGGAGGGGAGAGCAAACAGAAGGAAATTATTTGGCGAGAAGAATCAAAAGGCACAGCCAAATTTGTTTCTCAGGAAGGGAAGAAAAATATAACTCATGTTGAAAGGACTTGGGGAAGAGGTGTAAAAAGAGATACTTCAGGGAATGGTGGAAGTGAGAGGAAAAAAAAAGAATGCCCTTAGATATGATTAAAGAGGACTTTGAGTGAGGAAAGAAGTATGACACTGATAAAATGGGAAACCTTGACATCTGGAAGAACAAGGAGTAAATAATCTGTGATGTGGAAAGGAGTTTGATTCCTATGTGAAAGGAGCATTTTTGGAACTGCCAGGATTTGTGAACTCTGCTGCCCTGTCATGCAGAGCTGTGAAGGCAAAAGCTCTTACCACATTTCATGTATTCCAGCCAGGAGGATAATATGGGAGATGGCACAAAAGAGTTCTTGGATATCAGAGAATATTTTCAAGTACTCCAAAGCTGGACTCCCTAAACCAATTTTAATTCTAGTCAAGTCAACCTCTTCACAGTGTTCTCCCTACCTGATTTTTTAAGCAGAGCCCAGTAACCATGAATTACTTCACTGAATGTGTGGGTAAGAAATGTTACCAGAAATTCTGTCAGAGACAAATTGTGTGCTTTTTGTACTGCTCGAAACATACAATTGAAAGGGACATCCTGAGATGTTATTGTCTCTTTTTATCAAAGCAGCCATATCTTATAATCTTGCAGCTAAAATGATGACTCTTGGTATTAAAATTCATTAAGTCTTTTCCTCCTCTCCACCTGCCAGAAGATTCTCTCAAACCTTCCTTTACAATCTGCCTAATTAGGGCTATGGCTGATTCACATCTCTTTGCTTTTGTGTCAGTGTGGAGAATTTCTTTGATTCCTGCTTGTATCAGCTCCTTCACCTCATTTGAGCTGTGGGTCATCTCCAAGCTCTTCCTGCAACCTCTTGCTCCATTTTCATTCTGCTGATCAGCAGAAGCTCCAGGGCTTTTCCTTACAAGTTCCTGTCTGTGCCCTGCTGCTGAGTAACTCTTGGAGTGCTCTTGTTGGACCATTCTTAGCCTGCTCTTATTTTTCCTCTAAGTCAGAAATGTCTCTAAGGTGAGTAGAAGTGCGGGCAGGTGAAATGGGTGTGATTTTCCATTCTGAAGGACTCTGTGACCATCTCAACTGCTCTGGAGTGTGCAGGAAAGGGAATAATCTCATTTGTAAAGCACAACCAGATGCAGCTTTGAAATTTGGAGTCAGTAGTGTTTCACACCACAGGCGTTTTCTTTTCCTGTATAATGCTCTGAAAATGATCATTCTAGTGAGCTACTGAATGACTCCAGCTTCTTTTTAGAGTAATTATATGGCCAGGATTGCTCCTCAGCTTTATTATGCTGTTTGACATAGGGAAGGATTCTTCTTTTAACATATGTAGATCAATATTTTGATTTTTATAGCATTACTGTACACCTTATTTCTTAATCTGTGATGTTAAAATTGGCAAAATAATCTCCCACCCCCATGTTTAATATATTAATTTCACTAGGATTTTTAGAATGTTGATGAGAAACTGGTGAGCAGCAAATTAATTTCACTCTTTTTCACAATCTGCAAACAAAATTAGACTTTTCTCGTACAAAGATTAGAACAGCATGAGGATTAAAGCTTTACAAATGCAGGACAGTTTGCAGAAGCAGAATTCAAAATAAGACCTATCATCTTTTTAATGAATTTGCTATTTCACTTCAGTTGTGAGCATCACAAAAAGCTCTCTTAAGTCCAAGAATAGCTCAGAATACATGTCAGGAAACAGTAGTGTAAGTGCTCTGTGAAATGAGGCGTTTGAAATTCCTTATTATTATTGTAATGGTTAAATTGCTATTGCAAATGAGATAGTCTCTTTAGAGGTGCAGAAAATGGCAACAGGAGATGGTAATTGAATTATAACCTTCTTTGAAAAATGTAAGGTAATGTGCACAAACCGTACCAAAAGGAGTGGAAGTGCTGTGAAGTATCTTAGTAGGATTTTTCCTTTATTTCTGGCTAGATTTTTTGTCACACCATACACTGTTTTAATTGTGTTCTCTAATCCATTCCTAACCACATGAGTCTGTTGCTCAGTTATCTTTTGGATTATCATTTTCCCATACACATTTGAAGTTAAAAAGTCAGTTTTTTTGATATATACTTTGGTAAAGAACTAAGCATGTTTTGTCATTTAAGCCTTGTTCTGCTAGTCCTACAGGAAAGTCTTTCTGTTAAATTCACTGGAAATTTGATCATCATGCATGCTGTGCATGAATCCTCTGGGGAATCCAATATTAGCAAGACATGAATAATTCACAATTAAAGCTAAGAACTGGTATGTTTACTAAATATAGAAGATTGCCATATTCTGGGTGGGTGCCCAAGAGCAGGAGTCATTCAGCACTGGCAGGCCTGGGTGAGCTTTATCTTCTCTGCAGCTAAAAAATTAATTTGATTCCAAGTCCTGCTAGTTGTTTATTTAATATGCAGACTAGTTCATCATATCCTCTGTTTATGCTTTTATTTCTCACTCCAAACTATTTTTGAAATAAGCTTCTTAGCATTCTCCAACTTGCTCTTTTGGGATATTGTTTCCTCTTCAAGAGTTGCTTGAAGTCTTGAGAGGTCAAGGAAGTGCTTTCCTTGAATAATTTTAAATCTTCTTTTTTTGCAAGTGAAATAGAGTCCTGAATGAATTATATGGTAGACACCCACTGACTTCTGAACAGATCCTCAAGATTTAATAACGCTAAGCTTTCAGATTTACATTCTAAGTTTTACTGTGAATAGGATCTTAAAAGGATTTTGTCTGTTTACTAACTTTTTTCAGTCAACTCCTGGTTCAGATTAATTAAATTTTTGCCATGTCCTATCTACAGTAGAGTAGTATTTTAATAAATCTGACATTCCAAATTTTATTTCAAAAGTTATGAGCAATAGTACTTATTTTATACTTGAGAAGCAATCATCCACTGCTTTCCTATGAATCCTCATACTGTGGTTAGCTTTAGATCATCCAAAGCCCTTTTGTTCCCCTTTTGGTTTCTGTTTTCTCAGTGCTGACACAGATAATTATTTTATTACCTTACAGTACCCAGGGTTCTGGAATAACATTAGGACACACTTCATGTCAGCTGTTTTGAAGACTGAACCAATTTTTACTCATTAAATAGGAAAACTTAGGCATGTCTGGTTAATTCTGATTGTAGGGAGACGAAGGATAGCTCTCCCTTAAAACAGAGAAGTGTCTCTGCAGTTTGGAGGATTTCCAGAATCAAAGTGAACTTGCTGAGCTTGACCACATTTAGGTCACAGGGGTCAGCTCAGGTACCAATTTGTGGACAAATTTTGGATGATTTGGAGACAAAAGGCAGCTCTGTATTTTTGTGATACATGAGATTGGCTAATCAGCTCTCTCTGTTTTAAAGCCCTTCTGCCTTGAGATTATTGCATTACATAAATGTTTAATAGATACAGAAATTGCACTTAAAGCACTGATTAATGCACACATACCTCTGCAATTTGTATAGCTTTTGCACTGGCACACTAAACATTTTTAGCACTCATGAGAAGGAGAAAAATGTCCTATTACCATAGGAGCCTTCTCCCAATGACATGAGACAAAACTAATGAACGTTCACCTTTCTGGCTGTTGGTTCTTAGTTGGCTCTAACAACATTGCATCCAGTTTTCTGGCAAATTGTGGGATTGAGGTGTTCAGCAAAAGCTCATTTTTAGTTATCTGTCATTTTTCCAACCATGGTCAAGTCTCCTGCTAGATAGGGATATCTATTTGTAATCCATTTTGTCCTGTCCATACTTATACAGAAATCTCCTGCCACACGAGAGGAGATTTTTTCCCCATTTGTTCTGCTTTTAGGAAGGTGTGGCTCACAGCTGTGTGGGCTAGGCAGGACCCATGCACCCTCTATGCTCTGAGGACAGCTGTCTCCTTTTGCAGGGAGCCTCTGAAAGCCACAGAGTGATCTGGGATCCCTTTTCCAACTCAAGGATCCCTCAGGATGGGATAGGAGGGCTAAAGCCACAGAGTGATCTGGGATCCCTTTTCCAACTCAAGGATCCCTCAGGATGGGATAGGAGGGCTATAGCCACAGAGCCAGGAGGGGTTTGTGTGCTTTCCCCAGGGTGCAGGGGATGCCTGTGCAGAGCTTTGTGTAACACTGACACCAGCTGAACTCCTCTGTGGAATGGAGGAATGGAATAGAAATTGAATCCTTAGACAGCAACCCACAGCAAATTGAAATGCAGAATTTTTTTGTGAAGACAGTTCAGGCCAAAATACGCAGGGAGCTGTGTTTGCTCTGTATGGCAGACTGAGGGTCTTGATGGAAATGAGTGACTGTGAGTGACAGGGGGAGAGGGGGCCCAGGTTTAGGGTGCCTAGGTTTAGGATTCCCAGGTTTAGGGTGCCCAGGTTTGGGGTGCCCAGGTTTAGTATGCCTAGGTTTAGGATAGGATGCCCAGGTTTAGGGTGTCCAGGTTTAGGATTCCCAGGTTTAGGATGCCCAGGTTTAAGATTCCCAGGTTTAGGGTGCCTAGGTTTTGGATTCCCAGGTTTAGGATAGGATGCCCAGGTTTAGGGTGTCCAGGTTTAGGGTGCCCAGGTTTAGGATAGGATGCCCAGGTTTAGGGTGCCCAGGTTTAGGATTCCCAGGTTTAGGATTCCCAGGTGTAGGATTCCCAGGTTTAGGATGCCCAGGTTTAAGATTCCCAGGTTTAGGGTGCCCAGGTTTTGGATTCCCAGGTTTAGGATAGGATGCCCAGGTTTAGGGTGTCCAGGTTTAGGGTGCCCAGGTTTAGGATAGGATGCCCAGGTTTAGGATGCCCAGGTTTAGGATTCCCAGGTTTAGGATTCCCAGGTGTAGGATTCCCAGGTTTAGGATGCCCAGGTTTAAGATTCCCAGGTTTAGGGTGCCCAGGTTTTGGATTCCCAGGTTTAGGATAGGATGCCCAGGTTTAGGATGCCCAGGTTTAGGATGCCCAGGTTTAGGGTGCCCAGGTTTAGGATTCCCAGGTTTAGGATGCCCAGGTTTAGGATTCCCAGGTTTAGGGTGCCCAGGTTTAGGATTCCCAGGTTTAGGATTCCCAGGTTTAGGATGCCCAGGTTTAGGATGCCCAGGTTTAAGATTCTCTGGTTTAGGATGCCCAGGTTTAGGATGCCCAGGTTTAAGATTCCCAGGTTTAGGATGCCCACATTTAGGATTCCCAGGTTTAGGATGCCCAGGTTTAGGATGCCCAGGTTTAGGATTCTCAGGTTTAGGATTCTCAGGTTTAGGATGCCCAGGTTTAGGGTGCCCAGGTTTAGGGCGCCCAGGTTTTGGATTCCCAGGTTTAGGATAGGATGCCCAGGTTTAGGATGCCCAGGTTTAGGATGCCCAGGTTTAAGATTCCCAGGTTTAGGATGCCCACATTTAGGATTCCCAGGTTTAGGATGCCCAGGTTTAGGATTCCCAGGTTTAGGGTGCCCAGGTTTAGGATGCCCAGGTTTAGGATGCCTCTCCCCTGTGACAGCCTCTGAAAAGGGAAGAGGATCTGTCAGTGCAGACAGGGCTGTGTTCAGTTCACATCGATCATGAGGTGGATCCAGGCTGCACCAGCAACATATCTGATGGAGAAGGAAACCATTAGTTAATCACCATCATCTCCTCAGCTAATTATCCTGAGGCTTTTTGTTTGATCAAAGGAAAAACGAGAGTGTGTTACCTCAGTGGGAAGCAGGAGCACACCTGAACCCCTCCACTGAAATGTCCTTAGAGGGAAAGGCACAGTGTGTCTCCAGCTGGAAATCTCTACACACCTCTAAAGCTCACTTTGCACGGGAATTTGAAAATAATAGAGGAGTTCAGTGTAATATCCATCCCAGGAGCTGTGCCACCCCTGAGCAAAGACTAACTGCAGCCTTGGCATGGTTTAAAGCATGGAGGGCACCTCGTTCCCAAGTGAAAATCCCTTCCTCTTCAAATGGGCCTTCTGCCATTCAAAACCAAGCACAAATTGACTTAAACCTCCAAGAAGTTAATTATTTCAGCAGTGTTCAGCTGAGTGCTTTCCACCTGACCTCTTTACATCACAAAAAACAAGAGAGATGCTGCAAACCAAGTTTGTAACTCCTTGCTTAGGAACTTGCTTAGGGATGGAGCTCTATAGGATGGAGCCTATGTGCTCTGCTCTGGCTGCATTTCCCAGCATGGAACACTATTTTATATGGGAGGTTTTATACTTTATATTTTTTTTATACTTTATATGTGATTTTTTAAATACTTTTTATACTGTTTTATACTTTATAGGTTTTAATCAGCTTCCAGTATCCCTGGTAAAGGTTTTGCTGGGGAACATGAAACACACGGCAAAGAGCAAAGCAAGTTCACCCCACTGTGTTCTCCAGCATTTCCTCTAATTTAATTCTCAGTGTCTCACAAGGAGACTCCTCAAACGGAGACTTTCCATCCTAAATTTCCTCCCATCTTGCAATCCTTTTCTGCAGTCATGCAGACTTAATTTCTCACCTGAATTGCACTCAGCTGTGCCTCCTCCTAATCTTTGCACCATTGACTTCAAGAGCTTTTTTCGTTAAAAAATTGTGGATTTAATTTTTGAAATTTTCCTAAGTGAAAAAGGGAGGCTTTAAAAGCATCTGCCATGGTAATGATACATATAGTATGTAAAATCATATTGCACACAGGGAAGGAACATTTCTGTGGTTATCTAGAAAAGTACATTGTAAAATTAATTCAAACTGGTGAAGTCGTTATATCCTCCCATATAAGTGAATGCAAATTTCTTAATAAATCCTGAATAGCTGTAATTCCTGAAAGGAATATATTTTGTTTTTCTTGAATGAGGGTCTCAGTATTTACCTGGCCACCTCTGCAAACAGTGCTGGCCTCTCCATAGCGTGGCTGCTTGGTCTGATTTGACCTTTTTAAATTAATGTCTTTGAAGTTTAAAAAATAGTAAAAAGTGCAGTGATTGATTTCATTCATAGAGCAATCACTTTTTTAAAAAAACCCTCTGCTTTAGACATAAAACTGAACTGGTTTTAGCTGGAATAGTTATCTGCTAAAGGAAGTTTGACTAAATTGAGCCTAAGAAAGGCTTAGGTAAAAGTTAAACCCTGACTTTGCACAAGCTTTTATGGGAAATTGGGGCTGCTGTGGGTTGCAGATTTTGACTTGATGTGGAGCTACAAATACCTGCTGACAGCACAGAGACCTCTTGCTGCTAAAAAGTCATGAATTGTCACAGCAAAATTCTAGTTTTTAGAATAAGCCAAAACCTAATGGCTAAACTGTTATTATCCAGCTTTATGTTACCCTGACAGCTTTATGCATTTGTGAAAAAAATAGAAACCAGGGCATAAACTTTGGATTGATTTTTTCCTCTGACTGAGGAAAACAGCTTTGGCGGTTGTTTGTTTTTTAATTAAAAACTCTGATTGATATGAGATTTTCAAGCCCACATAACTTTACTGCAAGTGCTAAGTCTCATTTTCCAGCGTGATCTTTCCATTTGTTGCACAGTGATAGGATGTGTGCCCCTAAACACCTAAAGAATGTTAGCTCAGGGTGCTTTCACTCAAAAAAATAGGGACAGTCAAGGTGGGAGTCAGTAGTGTTATTAAAATACTGGCAGAATATATTTTAAATAATGTATAAATGAATGATAATATTTTCTGTATTTTTTTCTTCCGTGAATAGGTCATCACTCTTGATTCTAAATGCCTCTGACTTAGCCAGCAGTTTTTTTTTATTGACAGTGGGTTGAATCTCAGAGTCCAGAGGCTCGAGCATACCAGTAGAGTGACATTTCAAGTAATAGGGGAAACAGCTTTTTGTCATGCCATAGGGAAGATGAAGTTGATTTTTCTCTTTTAACACAGATTTCCTTTTAATACTGATTTGCATGCAATCTGGGGAGGTGACATTTGAATCTGTTGTCTTTTTAGCGCGCTGAGGAATAAAACCAGACTCTAATATTTCAAAATTTTCAATCTTTGGCAAAGTTGTAAGCGTAGCTGGAAAAGTAAGATATTTCTGTGTGGCATCAGGAGTGTTGTAGGTGATGATGAGTGAGAAAGGCTCGGTGCTGCTGGCTGGCAAGCCTCTGCTCTGCTGCTGCCTTAAAAAAATTAAAGAAATTAAATTCTTTAATTTTTTCTCTTTCCCCTCCTATTCCCCCTATTTTTAATTCTTTTGTAATTATGATGAAATGGAATGAAATGTATTTTCATCCAGACAAAGGCTGGGTTTGTGAGTACGTTATGACCACAGGAACAGGCTTTGTTCAAACTTTGCATCATCTCCACTGGACTTCACTCACTCAGGCCAGTGGACCTCAGTCCTGTCCCTCTGTCACATCCCCCAGCACTGGGGGCAGCTCTGGGTACCAACAGGAAGGGATTTTGCAATTCTGCAATTATTTATTGGATAAACTGAGGCTTGCCAAAAGGACAAATCCCCAAGCTTCCTTCTGCTGGCACAAATCAGTTTTGCCACTCTCCATGGCAGTGCCAGGGACTGCGCTGTTCTTTCCTCTATCTCACAAGCAATGAAGGAAATCACCCCAAAGCTGTGCCCCCAAGAGCTGTGCTGGGAGGCCATTTCTTACCCCATTACCCCCAAAATGGTAGTTTCTGGGTTTGTGTGTGTATAATTTCGATTTTATAAAGCCCCCAGCTCCCTCCCTCCCTCCGTGGCTGAGCTCTGGAGCTGCAGGTGCCCCAGCCTGGCTTTGCTCCCCTGTGCTTCCCCTGACCCCCCTGCCAAGGGATTTCCCTGGGCCTGGTTCTGCTCCCTTTGGGGGCACAGGGGTCAGTGCCAGGCTCTCCCAGGGCACTGCAGTGCCAGGACAGGACTGCATCATTCCAAGGGCGTGCGTTCCTTGTCCTGCTGAGAGGCAGAGCAATCAGCACAGTGCCCCAGCCAGGTTAATTAATCACTCCTTAGATGGAGTCCTTCTCCAGACCTTCTTCATTATCTCCCTCTCCAGCTGAAACTGTGGAGGAAACAAATCCCCAGTATTTGGAAATGTGAAGATTGCTGTCTCACTACTGCACAGCCACACTGAGAATTTGGGAAGCTACGCTGCAGCTCTTCCCATTAATTAGGGAGTGCAGCATTGTGGGGTTTGAGGCAGGAACAGGCTTGGCCAGTGCCCTACAGTGTGCTGTGACACCTGTTCTGCAGTTTCCCTATTTTCTGTTTGTCTCTGCTCCCACTGTGAATGATGTTTGCCCCGTGGGGAGCGGGGCTGGCAGATTAAATGTTTGTCTGTTTGTCACTGTGGGGCTGCCCCAGAGTATGGCATCCACTTTTGGGGCCCTCCCCAAATGCCAGAGGTAGGACCCCAAGATGTTCAGTGACCCAAAGCCTACAAAGAGATCTTGAGTTTGTCTTGGAAGTTTTCAGTTTGGGGTTAGATGTGGCCTTGGTGAAAAGCGAGGACAAGACCACTCAGGCTGGAAATGTTTAACCCAAAGCCATTGCTGGTGGATTCGTGTGAAGGTGGGCAAGCACATGGCCTGAAATGTATCAGGCATCTGGAATTTCATCATCTGGCTGGCTCTAAAACACCCCTGCTTGACGGGGGACGATATTTCTGGGCATGCAAAAGTCTTAAATTGACAGCCCTCATCCTTGCTGGGAACTCGAGAATGAAGGGGAGCAAGAAGGATGCTGTTGGATGAATTTACTTTCCTGCCCCACAGCAGTAGATAGTTTTGAGTCTCTGTGTGTCCTGCCTACAATATACAATAAAGCAGGTGAGAGAGCAAAGCCTTGCAGACAAAAATCCCACCCTGAAAAACCCACCCTAAAAGCATGAGCCATAAATAAAGCACACAGAGAGGGATTTTCTTTCTTCAATTTAATTGAAGTTACTTAGAAAAATAATCAGGCTTGAATGGCTTTTTTAAGGAAAGATTCATGAGCAGTTCACACTTGTGTTGGCAATGTATAATTTATCTTTTTTCCTTTATTAACAGTATATTTAAGTATGAGGAGATACTTTTCTACAACAAGCCTTCTACTGCATACAAATAGGTTAAAAAAAAAAATCCAACCCCACATTGATGTTAAATTATTCGTACACATTGTATTGTGCATGCATGTAAGAAAATAACACTCTCTGTAACAAGAGTAATAGTAAGGACAGTCCCTTTTTGTACCTGAAAAGTGCAGCAGACTACAGTGAAACCCTAAAACATCTGGGGTCAAACTTATTCTAAAAGCACTTCTGCTCGTGGATTATTGATGTCACTTGTCCTACACAGCGCATGGCTCGGGCAGTTCACACATTCCTGTGATCACGGATGTGGTTTATGGAGAGGCTGAAGCATGGCCTGAGCCAGGTCTGGGGGGACCTCCCACCCCCAGGAGCCACCACCGTGTCCAGAAGGGCCAAATGCAGCCTGAGCTCCATGGCTTGGGGCCATCTGGGGGATGACCGCTCAGCTGGGGGTGTCCTGCCAGGTCCGGAGCCAGCAGCACTGCTGGGCTCAGCGCTGGCCCTGCCAAAGGATGGGGAGGGTTAGAGAGGGATCCCTGCTCAGAGAGGGGATCCCTGCTCACAGATGGGATCGCTGCTCAGAGATGGGATCCCTGCTCACAGATGGGATCCCTGCTCACAGATGGGATCCCTGCTCACAGATGGGATCCCTGCTCAGAGATGGGATTGCTGCTCAGAGATGGGATCCCTGCTCAGAGATGGGATCGCTGCTCAGAGATGGGATCCCTGCTCAGAGATGGGATCCCTGCTCAGAGAGGGGATCCCTGCTCAGAGATGGGATCCCTGCTCAGAGATGGGATCGCTGCTCAGAGATGGGATCCCTGCTCAGAGATGGGATCCCTGCTCAGAGATGGAGATCAGCTGCTCAGAGATGGGGATCCCTGCTCAGAGAGGGGATCCCTGCTCAGAGATGGGATCCCTGCTCAGAGAGGGGATCCCTGCTCAGAGATGGGATCCTTGCTCAGAGATGGGATCCCTGCTCACAGATGGGATCCCTGCTCAGAGATGGGATCCCTCCTCACAGATGGAGATCAGCTGCTCAGAGAGGGGATCCCTGCTCAGAGATGGGATCCTTGCTCAGAGATGGGATCCCTGCTCAGAGATGGGATCCCTGCTCAGAGATGGAGATCAGCTGCTCAGAGATGGGATCCCTGCTCACAGATGGGACCCCTGCTCAGAGATGGGATCCTTGCTCAGAGATGGGATCCCTGCTCAGAGAGGGGATCCCTGCTCAGAGAGGGGATCCCTGCTCAGAGATGGGATCCCTGCTCACAGATGGGATCCCTGCTCAGAGATGGGATCCCTGCTCAGAGATGGGATCCCTGCTCACAGATGGGATCCCTGCTCAGAGATGGGATCCCTGCTCAGAGATGGGATCCCTGCTCACAGATGGGATCCCTGCTCAGAGATGGGATCCCTGCTCAGAGATGGGATCGCTGCTCCAGCAGCTTTGGGGGCTGTGGACAGAGGAGGGGAGCAGGAATTTCCCCCCGGGTCCTCTCTGTGCTCATCACTAATGAATGCTCACCCTTCTCCAGCAGCAGCTCCCCGTTCAGCCCTGGCAGCCCCCCAGGCACATCTGAATTTTGCATTTTGCTGCAGCTCAGTGCTGCCCTTGGGCTCCAGCACCAGCTGTGGCCACAGCAGGAATGACTTCGGGAGAGAGGCAGAGCTCAGGAGCATTGCAGCCTCTCTTCCCCTCAGCTGGGAAACCCAGGGAAGGGTTAGGGTAAAACCAGCCCCTTTCCCCAGGACCAACAGCCCTGCAGGCCCTCCTGTGTGGCCGCAGGGGAAGGATTTTTGGCTCAGTGAAAACAACACAGCCAATAGATCAAAAGAAAGGGCTATTCCTTAATGTTTATCGTCCTGCTCTGAGCTGGTCAGGGCTGCTGCTCACTGCACAGGACATGAGCACATCAGCATTCAGCTGTGGATTTAACATAGATCTCAAAACCTCACAGCACCTCAAAACATACAGAGCACTAAATAGCCAGCTTGGAGGAGTTTGGGAGCAAAGTTTCTCAAAAGCAAGTGACTTACAGTAGCCACCTTAGTCCACATAAAAGCCTTCTCAGGGCTGAGCATCCACCTGCAGAGCAGCCCTCTGTGGGGAGCCAGAATCTGAGTAATTGAACCCAAAGCTGTTGCTGAAAATCCTGGCTGGAGCAATGGTCACCCCTCACATCTCCTGAAGGTTTTTCACCTAAAGCTTTTCCATCACAGCTGCCATCTAGAGGTTTTGTGTCTCCAAAGCTGTGAAACTACAGAGAATATCTCAGGACAGATAAAAATGTGGTGATGATGCCAGAGAAAAGTACAGAAAGAAAGGGAGAAGCACACCCTGGTTTTTAAATATTTCCTTTCTGAAGCAACTTTTGTCTTAAATGGAAAAAAAAAAAATCACATTCTGTTGGAAGGATTAACAGCTAACTGAGCAGAAAACTGGACCAGAATAGGAGCACTGTGGGATGCAAGACCAAACCAGCACACAAATAACTCGTGGGGGGGAGAAAGGGAATCTGCCTCAGACAGTTGTTTTTTTTAACAAACACACAAACACTGAAGCAGGAACATAAGAAAGCCAGGGCACACTGGGAGGGGCACTTGCAACAGCTCCACATACTCAAAATGAGACAAGAACTGCCAGCAATCAGCCATGGATCAGGAATTCAGTGCTCAGACACAGCCTGCCCTTTGCTGGCCACTGGACCAAGGCTCCTGGTTATAAACAGGGCCTGGGTTATGGAAACTGTGGCTGTTCCAGAATGGGTAAGAGATTTATTTGTATGGTATGATAGAAAAAATGATGTGCCTAAAGACCAAATCCAACTGTGAAAGGACTTCAGCTGCTGTTTGTTACGTTAATTTGTTTTTCAATGAAATTTATTCAGCAATTTATTTTTATCAAATAAAATGCAAACTATTTTTCTTCTTTAATCACATCTGCATCCTGGAAACTAATATAATTCAGTGGATATTATTGGCTACTGAACAATATGACATTTTTCAGGATCTGGCTCTGATACTGTTAAAACAGCTCTGCCTTCAGCTGAGTTTATTTAAATCATCAGTAATTTTTGAAGGGGTTTGTTTTGTTCATAAGACTGACACGTAGGCAATTTAAACCCCCTATTTTAAACCACCTATCAAATTTAAAAACAGATTTTAGATTTTCACAAGTGCCTCTATTGAGCCTCTGCTGAGGTGGCTCCAGAGCATTCCCCAGGCTGTACACCTCACCTGCATCCAACTGCAGCAAACACCTGGAGAAGCCTGAACTTCTGCTGCCCCTCGCTGGCTAACAGATCCACACTGAAATCCCATTTTTTATTGTTTATCTGCTGTGTATAGATTCCTGTTTGCTTACCCAAAACAATCTGCCATCCCCAAAAGCTGTTAAACACAAAACAACTGCTACTGAGACATTCCCCTTAAGGAAAAAGGTCATGGTCTTACACCGGGGCTGACTTGGATGAGTTTCTAACCCACTGGAACTTAGAAAAATCCCTCTCAATGGTACGTAGGCAGCAACTAAAAAAGAAGGCTTCTTCTTCTCCCTAGGAACAAGCCATGAAACCAGAATGTTGGAAAATGAGACCTTTTTATTGCCTTGCAGGCTTAGAGAACCAACATGAGGATGACTTTCTGACTCTTTAAATGACATGCCCAGATTGTTTATAGCAATGTGTCGGTGTCTCTCGAGCCACTTGTGGTTGTCCTTTTTAGGATTGATTAGGGAGGCATGACTTGAAGAGGATGGAGTTCCCTGCAGCCCCACCCTGGATATGAATTAAGTCAATGCCAATTGCTTTGGGCATTCAAAAATCTCTTACAGTCACTTTCCAAATGCTGATTTTTTTCTGACGGACCATCCCCAATTCATTTGGGAGGGCAGACTTCAAACTAAGAGACAGTGGGACTGGTCATACTCCCCATAAACTCATTAAGACTTATAAAAGGTTCATGGTTTCTCTTCCTAGGGAATACATTCACATTTCTTTCAGTCATGGGTTTTACATATCATGAATCTACCCAAATCTGTTTTGCTTTTCCTTTTCAGGCCTAGAAAGATTTTGTACTAGTATTGAGTGCAACATCACTTTCTAAAGAACTTATTTTCACCACTCTTCTCAAAGCGCGTGGTATCCAGAACCATTCCCATATTTACCTGCACCAATGGCTAACGGAAGAATATTATTACCCAGAACAAGTTCAGTCGAGGAAAGCACAAAACCAGACTCCTTTTGTCCACATGTTATCTTATCTCTGCTGCTGAAGTGAAACCTACCAAGAGACAATGTTTTAAATAAGTATAAATAACATTAATTAGAATTGGAGGAATGCAAGATCAATGAAATTCACCAGAACACAATTAACATTTGTTTAAACAGTGTAGCAGTATTATTCATTTCTACAGCTAGATCGTCACAATCCCGTTACCCTGCAAAGAGAGCTGTCCTTTCTTACAGTTGATTTAAATAATTTTGACTGTGCTGCTCGCAGCATCATTCAAAAAAAGAAAATATTAATTTACAAAATAACCCATTCTCCATATTTATTATGACAAATAAAATCTTAAATAAAACAGGCTTTCTCTCCCCTCTTTCCCCCCAACCCATCCCTCATTCCAATTTCAGGTAGCTTGGCACTGAGTAATTAAACATTAAAAAATCAAGTTTGTAGACTTCATACAGCTGCGTTTGGTGCAAGGAGCTGATGTTCTGGAAGAACTCTGTGGTCATTTCGTCAGTAGTTCTCGTAGACTTTGCATAGGTGGGGAATTTCAGGTAGTTGCCTACTCCCGCCAGCTGGAGAACGTAATTCGAATCCTCTTCGAGCGTTTCGTACTTTCCTATGAGGTCGTAGTGGATGTGGCAAGGGTGGCACAGGGAGTACACAGTCTGCCAGTGCTCGTTGAAGGGCTCTTCTCTTTGGGTGTGCGGGTCAATGAGATACGCCACAAACTCCTCGAACTTCACGTCGTCGCCTTTCCGCAGCGCTTCCTGCGTTGCATTTTTCCGCTGGCGCCTCACGATTTTGGTGCCGTAGCGCTTGTGGAAGGAGGTGTTGTACTTCTGGGTGAACTTGTTCCTGTAGGCTGACACCAGCCTCTCGAAGGGCTCGCGGACAAAGAGGAACTTCATGTAGTTTTTCAAGCGGTGGTTGATCTCTGGGATGCTGTACTGGTTGAGGGTCTTCAGGTTTGAAGACACGTGTGCCTCGTTGGCCGGGATTTCCATCGGGTCGCTGTATTTGCCTCTTCCCGTCAAAACCATCATCACCCTCTTCCAGTTTGTGCAGGCCACCTTGGGGACGTAGCAGTAGATCATCTCGTGGTCTTCATCCACCACCAGGTGCTTGAGATCGCTGGGGGTCAGCACGCGGCGCTTCCTGCTGGACACGCTGTTGGCTCGGCACGTGTCGGTCACTTGGTCCCGCCGGATCTGGTGGAGGATTGCTGTGTTGGACAGCTGCAAAGGAAGCACAGGAGGTCAAGGCTTGGGAAACTCTCACTGCCTTTTTGCTTATTCTACAAGATCATGGAAAAGCGGGTGTTTCCTTGCATGGAACAGTTCGTGATGGGGCTGAGTAAAACTTACTGTTCTAGAAGATAAACTCTTTTTGGCTCCAAACTTCTTGATAATACACACTGATTAAATGTGCACAGAGCATCCAGGGATTAAATGCTCACAGAGCATCCAGGGCTTTGCTCTGAACACAACACGAAGGAGCTCACGCAACAAATGGATTTCGCATTTGGCATTGGTGGCAAATGCATTTACAGAACTCTCATCCTGAGGTGTGGCCACTGCTTTTCCTAGGCCTGGGAAGCAAATCTTGCCTCAGCTCTGCAGTCCACCCCATGGCTACAGCAGTGTTGGACCTTTTGCTGCTGAGATGGGGCGGGAAGATACCAGAGCTGGAAAATCTGACAAAATGAAAATTGTGTGTTCCTGCTACTGGTGTCTTTTATGTTAGAGAATTTAATAGTCATGGCTTATTTCTTGGCTATGAACTTGAATTTGGCTTATGCGGCTGTGACCAGAGTAAATGAAGCCCATGGATATTCCTGCAAGTGTCCCAGAGGAAAATTCACTCAGATATGATGGCCATGCCAGTGCAGGGCTCCTGGGTTTGGCTATTCAGAAGTGTCTCTGCATGGCTTGGGGTTTTGGTGGGCAGCCCTATCCTCACTGCTACAAATACCTTATTACATATTGAGAATAAACTGCATCAAAGCAACAGAGGGAAGATTTTAGCAATATTATTTTATTTAACGCCATTTACCTGCGAATTTCAAAGAGCCTTATGCTCAGTAATTAATTTAGCCTCAAATACAAGAATTAAGGCAAGTACTGACCCTCTTATTTGATAGGTAAGGAGGTTTGAGATTTCCTCATCTCTTTTGCCCCTCTGTTCAGTAAAATGCTGGCTAATGGTTAGAACGTGCAGTAGCCCAGTGCAGCTCATTTAGACAGCTTGGCTTGTCCCTTGTGTGTGTGTGGCATCCCCCTGGATACCTCCCAGGTGCCCTTCAAGGGCAGTTCTATGTTATAGTCAAAGAGATGGGAAGCCAGATGTGAAATGTGCTTTGTGCTTCCTAGGAAAACTGACTGGCAGGGAGTTTCCAAATAAGATGTTAGAAAGCAGTTGTCAAGGACCACACAGATTTTTCAAGAAAATTACTTTTTCTGTTAAAAAAAATATAAAAATCCCTATTTCAATTTATGATGTCCTCCGAGCAAAACAGAACTAATGGTTCTCAGCCAGCTCTATATTGGTTAGAGTTACCAGTGAATAATTTTCAAAGAACTAAACAAAACCCTATGCAAACACAGACATACAAATTCTCATTTGCAGACAGATAAAAAGCTGGAATCTCTCCTCATGAAGATTTTCGTCAATAATCATAAAGCACAGTAGTGCTGTTTGCCTCTGGTTTTAGAGTAAAAATAAAAAAGAGAAATGCCTGAATATATTGCTACATTATAATATGTTAATGCACTGTATTTGATTTTCTGGCGCTGTTCTTAGGATAAATACAGAATTAAGTGGATGAGATTCTATGGTCTGTATTAGATAGAAGGTCAGATTTGATAATCTAATGGTTGCTCCAGACCCTAATCTGCAGATGAATCTTTGTAGAGCTGTGCTTTGCTCCTGATTTCATTCCTCCATCAATAGGCTAAGCACTTCTCCCCCATACATTAACATTAATGAGATTTTCAGGCATTTGGAGTAAAGGGGAAAAACGCAGCCTGACTATTTGCAGTTGCAAATAAGATTGTACTACATTAAATTCATTTAAAAGATTACACTTGTGCATTTTCAAGTGGTACTTGCCTCTCGATCTTTATAACACGGAAAAAAATATGGATAAATGACAAAGAAGTTTGGTCATACACATTTACAACTACATTCGGTCATTATACATTTACTAAGTACATAGCAGCACCCCAGGGTCAGCTCTGGATGAGCTCTGGCCTGGCTGGTGGCACACAGAACGTGGATTAAATGGCAACACAACAGGAAAAAGGCAATTGTCTTGTTCTGATCACTGACAGCACCATTTGGTACGGCTGATGGATGAAGGGCTATGTAGGAAATAGAAAGCTTGACTTCCTTTTTATTTTATCCTATTGGCTTCAGTTTACATGGAAGGTGATCATAACAGCATTTTTCAATTCAGTATTTCGAAACTATACATTAACAGCGAGTCAGCCGATGGTAATATGGTTCCTTTTCATTTTAAGCCACATAACAATTTCACTCCTGGAGCTGGTGAGGGGAACTGGGGAAACACTAAGTTTAAATGAGACTGGAAGTACATTCGTTTATGCTTTATATACATTAGAGGTCCACTTGGCCATGGAAAAAGTGCAGATATGCTCACAGCTCAGGAGGAAAATACACCCACAAATGTAAGCAGCCAGAGAGAAGATCCAAGGGACAGATATCTTTAAACCCAGGGATGGTGAAGGGCCAGACAAATAATTAGGGTCATGGATGGTCTTCCTCCAGAGCTGCTCCAGATGTGGCTACAGCAGTCAGGAGTGTGCAGCTGCTGCTGGGCACAGCTGGCTGTGCCTGTGGTCAGTACCAGAGGTCCCTCAGCTCTAGAAATCACACTTAGTAATGGCCTAAAGCAGGGCAGAGGACACTTTGAAGGCCGTGTGCAGGTGACCCCGAGAGCAGTGTGGGGATGGTGACAAAGTCAGTGCTCGGGTCTGTCCTCTGGCAGCTCAACTCAGACTTCATCAGGGCTTTAAAGGTTCTGGGAAGACATCTGATGAAAGCAGCTGCTCTTCCCTGAAAGGACTGACACCACAGATGCACTAAATCATGTTTTTGTTTTCCTGCAGAAGTTGTAAAGGGGGACAGAGAAGAAGGGCATGTCAAGATCAAAGCTCTCCTTCCTTTTCTGATGCAGCAACCAGGTTGAGCAGTGACACGACAGGAGCAGCGGGAGACTTCTAAGCTCAGTGGCATTCAAAGAAGAAAAAGAAAGTCTGGGGACACTCTGATCCCAGAAGCTTCTCATCTCCATCAGTCCCAAAACAACAAGGGAGGAAAGTCCAGCACACTCTGCTCATGTCTCCTGTTCCATGGGAGGGGTGTGTGTGGGGAATGGGGGCAGGAGGGCTTTTTATTTATTATTCTCTATTACTAGAGAATATCCTGACCAGAAATGCATCTGCTGACCAACAGGCAGTCATCAACTCATTGCAGGCAAAGGTTATTCAAGGTAAACCAGAGTAATGAGATGGGAGGCATTTCCTTCTGGTTACTTAGGCACAGCAGGATAAAGTAATCTTTGAAGACCTTTCCAAGCTTGACAGCCAAGCAGCAAGTACAGATTTAAACACAGGGAATTTTTAATTTTTTTTCCTGAATTTAGTAGAGTACTGAAAACTAGGTGCAGAGATCAATCCAATTCACAGGTACCTGCACTGAAAGCAGTTTTTTAATAGAAGGATGGAAACACTGAAGTGTCACTCAAAAAGCACATTAATTAAATTCTGTCTCACTATAAAAAATATTGTGGAAAGATGTAACCCCCACATTTACCAGGCAGGGTTTTGCTTATTTCTATTGCATTGCCTGCAGCTAGTTCTGTGTTTCTGTGACCAGGCTCACAACCAGCCTGTGTTGGGACTGCTAAAGTGACATTTCATCATGGCAGACTGAAGGGCAAAATTATCCAAATTAGTTCAGAGCAGAATAAAGAGGACAAATATTGTGAATGGGGTGTGCAGTCCCACTCCTTGCTAAATTGGTTTTTCTCTTCAGTTTTGCATTAATGAAGATTTTACACCTGCCTTTAATTCCTCAGTCACCTTCGTGTTTGGAGGTTTGGTTTGTGTCCTACGCAAGTTGCTCTGGTGTTCCCTCACCTGTGGTCCCTCAACTAAAACCAGCTGAAACCCAGCTGGGTCTATCCAGCACTGTTCAAACCAGAGCTCATCTCCACCAAATTCTTCTCAATAGTATTTGGTCAGAAGGTGTGTGAGCAGCAGCCTCCAAATCCACAGAAAGAGAGGTCTTAAAGTGAGAAGTGTCAGACAGACTAACTATAGGTGGCACTAATGGTCCTGGTTTGTGACATCAAGAATCTTTCAGTTGTCTGAATTCTCAGTTATTATCAGCTCTCCTTCCCCCAGCCCATCAATTACACCATCTGAGTTCCAGGAGGTGTTTGCTATTCAATATACAAAATGTTTTTCAGTGCTGCTTTTGTTTTCCCAGATGCTGAAGGAGTTGGTTTTTTTGAGCAGGAGGTTACACGCAAGCACATTTCCCATCCTGTTCTCACATGAAAGGTGTGAATAAGACTCTTGCAACCTTGATGGAGAGCCTTGAAATTACAAACGTGGTTTAGACTATTTTAAGGTTTGGCTTTCACAATTTGCATCCATAATTACCCTACTTAGTATATATATGTGTCATACACCAAATTCTAGATTGTATTCTTAACAATGTTCAGCATTAGACAATAATGGGGAACTAGCAATTTTTCATACTTGACAGTCCAAGCATAAGCATTTCTCAAATCATCACAAATAATTATTACTCTGTGCAGATTTCTACAGATGACAGTCAGACAATTGCAGCTATGTGAATCAAAACACTGTATCTAAAAGAACAATTGCATATCAATAAAGGGATTTTATTAAACTGACCTGAACTGCAACAATTTTTTTTAAAGTAATAGCTTTGCAGCTTTTTGATTTACTTCACATTTCATAGCATATTATTTCTGACAACTTTTTCAAAAACTTTGAGCACTTAAATGAGAAGCACACCAAAATACAATTAATATTCGTTCAGAGAAAGTACATTGTGTGCACTGGAGATGGAAATGCTTAACATCTTCCCTGGCAACTTGTGGACAGACAAACCAGAATATGCATTTGCTCTGAAAATGTCTCTACAGAGTGGCTGGATAATAGAAGATAAAACTAATATTAACTCAGGAGCATTTTTACTAAGAAAGAACATTTTAGAAGTAAATTATATCCTCTGAAGGAAACTCTTGAAATATTACAAAGCTGTCTTCTTTTCTCCATTTCATGCATTGAACTTATTGCCCTACAGTGAAAATTAGGCTGAATTTGCATTTTTTTTTTCAATTCTTTGTATTGCAAACCAAGATAACCACACAATTTTCTGTTCCCATTGCAGAGAATGCACCAGCGCTGTGAAAAGGAGGATAAAGCTTTTGAGAGTAAAACAGTCAAAAACCAACACCGAACCAATCAAAATCTGAAAACAGACACACACGCAGCCACAGATGCTGATACTTTCCTGGGAAAGCTTCTGGGCCATTAAGTATTGGCCTTTCCATCTTGGAGAGAAAGTAAAGTACCACAGGGAGGCTAAATGATGCAAAATCTTGAAAAAATCAGAGACTGACACCAAATGGCACCAGCTGTAAATGAAAACCAGCTTTTTAATCAGGCTAAAACTCTGTCCCACACCAAGGTATGGTTTCAGGAAGAAAAGAGCCATCTCCCTTCCAATGCCACCTTCTCCTGTATAATCCCAAACTTCTTGGCAGGCCTGTCCATTCCCCTTCTCCCTGCTAGGAACTATTGGGTGGCAGCACTCACACCATACATAGGGATTGGGGATAATAACATAAATTCTGTATCTTCTAAAGTGCCTGCTCTGAACGAGGAGAGGAAAAAGTCAGAAGTCCCCAGGAAGATCAGGCAGAAAGACCTATGGCTTGGCCATGGTGAGGGTGAAGGATGTGCTGCTGTGCGTGCTGCTGTTCTGAAGCTCTGGGGGAGCACTGCAAACACAGGGCAGGCAAAACTGAAGTGACTGAGTTTAAGGGAAATACCTGCAAGAGGTGAGAAACCTTCAGGGAGGCTGGAGGAGCCCTGAGCTGGGAACACTCAAAGCAAGGAATCTTCGTGTTGGTGAGTTCATTGGGATTTCATTCATAGATGAGTTTGGAGCTCAGTGCTGTGTGTACAAAGAGCACTTTGCTTTCTTTCCAGCAGCCAAAGAGAGGAAGGGGAGAAGGGGAAGAGATGGCCAATCCTTTTTTTTTGTGCAGAGGCTCCGTGCAAGGACCTGACCTCCCTGTGCTGCTCCACAGCCACTCTGACACCAAGGACGGCGTGTGATGGATCTGCGTGCTCCTGGCTCACTCCTTAAGAGCACCAATAAATCACTGTTTGCATTAAAAAGCTGAAGGTCTGGCTATCTTATGAATTTAATTTGAAAATGAAAACTCTCTGTCCTTTCCCTTCCAACACACCCACCCAGATGTGCACACGTCCGACGGCTGGAGCTGAGCTCGTGCTCTCTGGAACCTGTAACACACAGGGACACAAACTCTGATTTTCTAACCCTTCTTGGTCCCAGGCAGGGATGTTTCACTGCTAGGCTATGACCAATGGCTGCTCCAAGCTGCCTCAAGGTCAGAGGCTTCCACTTTTTATCTCACAGCTGCCAGGTTACAGCTGGGGCACGGATGAAACACGAACCAGGACACCCCAAATTTGGGGACACGCATGAGTTGGGAAGCTCCAAGCTGAGCAAGTGACCTGTAGCTGCTGCACTCTGCTATTCCATCTTCACTGTGGGAGCTGTAGATAGGATTTCCAAGGAAAGGGTTGAGAATTTGGGAGGAAAAGACATGCCATGGACATCTGCAAATGATGCACCAGGGCTGGCGATGTATGGAGTCAGCCAGGGTGGAGCTGGGAGTAGCCCTTAAAAAACAGAATCAGAAGCTACATTTTAACAGAGCTGGCATCTAGGAGACAATGGAAAAACTGACATTTGTTTCTCTGTCGCAAGGAGTTGTGGTTGCAGGGGTGAGATAAACTGGGTGGAGTGTAAAACAGGGCAGAGTGGATATGTAAATACAAAAAATACATGAGAAATTCCATGAGGAGGAAAGGAATAATTTGGACTCAGTCTGAACGCCTGGAGCTGCCCGGGACACATGTGCCCTGCTCCCCCCAGCAGCTCTGAGCTGGCAGCCAACATTTATGGATCTCTCAGGAACACAAATCCTCTTCCTGCACCTCCAGGTTGCAGCTTAGGTGTCACACAGGCAAGCAGAAACACTTATTTTCTTCTCAGCAGGACATCTGCAATTTTAAGTGAATACAATTTACTCGGTCCCATGCTAAATCAGGGTAATATGTTTCCAATTTTTAACTCAGTGTGCAACACATCAATATTGCTCCAGAGCTTCTGAAGCCCAAAAGGGAGAAACAAGAGAGAGTTGCTGCAGAGCTGATTTCCTTTCGTACAATTCACGGGGTTTAGCAACCCCCTGGAGGAGTGGGGAGCCCCACAATCTTGTGTTGAGTCCCTGTTCCCCCTAAACGGGGCAGGCATTTGGGATGGGACACTGTGGGATGTCCTTTCCAAAATCTCTGAGCAGGTCAGGAGTGCTGCTCCCGTGGGTCAGGGACACAGGTTCTCCCCAAGAAATGCCGTGCTGGTATTTTTAAGGCAAGATGCTGGAATTAGGAGTGCTGCTGCCTGCCACGGACAGCCCTGCTGCACGCTCTGCCCTCTGGGGCTGCTGCTGGCTAACTCGACGGTGCCAAGGGCCAGAGGAGACAGCGCAGGGAGAGCTGATCTCACCCTCCCAGCAGGTCAGTGTCAGAAACAAGAACAGATTTCATCTCCTGTCTCAGTAGGACTCTTTTTTCTTGTAATGAACTGGATGAATTCATCCTGACACAGACTGGCAAAATACCTAAATAATTTAGATAATGATTTTCTTCTCCTCGACTAAACTATTACAAATTAACATTGAATTTACTTTACTTCCCCTTGGTAAGGTTATATTTTGCTCAGACTAAACCTTGGTAAGTTTTCCTGGCCTGTTGGGCTGTGCTGCCCACTAATGCTCACAGAAGGTGACTGACCAGGGCTGCTCATTCTCCATAGCCTTAATTACAGTTAACCAGAAACTTTTCACCTTTCTGCTGCTCTGCAAAAAAAATTAGATGACCCCCTGCTTGAAAAGACAAAAGGCTTCTTATACTAAAATGCTAGCATTCATTTATAATCTTAATTACAACAAGCTTCCCAGGAAACCTTGCTGCTGCACAGCTAGCACAGAAATAAGATTCTGGGTTAACATGGAAAGCCTGGCTCATCCATAGCTCCCTAGGTCTTCACTGAGATAAACAGCAGTGACTCCAATCCCAAGGGATGCTCAGTCCCAAACAAGTCCTTTAGCCCAACTACAATCCTGTCAGGATTGGGCCCAAAGAGGGACCAAGACAAAAGGCAGAAGGTGAACCGTGACAAAGGAGAGGAAATGATCTGCTTTTCCAATATTTTCTGGTTGTGTTCAAAGCCTCAGCTGTCTCAGCCTTTGTGCACCAAAACAAACGCGCTGCCAGCAGCCGAGCACGAGCGATTGCAGCCCAGGCTTCTCTGGGGAGCCAAGAGCAAGGGCACAAGGCTGCTCTCTCTGCTGGCCACGGACAGTTCTTCCCAAATGTGCTCCATCCGCTGGGCCAGCTCCACACAGACATCCACCGCTCTGTGGATCTGACCAGGGCCTTGCTGGAACCTTCCAGTCCTCCCGGGTTCCTCTACATCCTCAGCACAGCAATAAAAGAACAGAAAATACACCGAGGTAATAATCTTTAAATCCTGACAAGCCTAAGGTGACTTGGTTGCATTTTTAAGCATCTGACTTGCTACATTCATTCTTCATATGTCAGAGCACGAGGACAATGTTAAAAGCCCCTTTCATCAGCCATTCAAGACAACTGGAAGGTACAAATATTAGGATGATGCCTTATTCATTTTCCTCATCTCTACAGCTGTGTTTACTGTGATTTCTAAAGGTTCTCTGTCTCATCTAATAACAGATCCATTTAGGGACTGCATACTAAATGCTGTTTTACAATAGAAGAACAAATTCTTAGTATTTCTTTAAATGGCAGCTATTTTTTTTTTCCAAACTGTTACCTCAACTACAGCCTGAAAGAAATTGCACATCATCTTCTTTTCCCTTTTTTAAAAATGCCAATTCTTTTTTAAACTTCCCAACGAAAATGAGCAGAAATGGCCCCTCTGAGCTCAGGCTTTTGGGATCCTTCTCAGGCTGCAGCCAAGTGCTGTCTCCTTGCTCTCTGCTCCTTTCACAGATGCTGAATGCATGCCAGCCTCTCATCAGTTCCCCCTCTATCTGCTGAAAGGGCTGGCTCCCTCTTCCCTGCTCTGCTACCCTCGCCATCCGCCTTATCCCACCTGCAGCCAGAGCCTGCCAGCAGAGATCGGAAGGAAAAAGCTCCAGGGCTGAATTTCCAGCCAGCTCTTGCTCTGCATGCAAAGCCCCTGGAGCAGCTCCTGCTGTCCCTGAGCTGACAGGGCAGGCACTCGTGGCCTTGGGGAGCGTGGAGGGCACGGAAAGATCAGGAAAATCTCCCCATCAGCCAGGCAAGGTGGAGAGGTGCCAACCCACGGCCCCAAGGGACACGCTGGGACAGCCAGGAGTGAGCCAGGGCATTGAGCTGCAGGGCCAGGGGAGCCAGGAGCGTGTGCTCCGGGGCAAAACGCCCATGTACTCTGTGGCAAAATGCCCCTGTGCCCCATGGCACATTCCCCGTGTGCTCTGGGGCACATTCCCCGTGTGCTCCACGGCACATTCCCCGTGTGCCCCATGGCATATTCCCCATGTGCTCCATGGCACACTCCCTGTGTGCTCCATGACACATTCCCCGTGTGCTCCATGACACAGTGCCCGTGTGCTCCATGGCACATTCCCCGTGTGCTCCACGGCACATTCCCCGTGTGCTCCACGGCACATTCCCTGTGTGCTCCATGGCACATTCCCCATGTGCTCCATGGCACATTCCCCGTGTGCTCCATGGCACATTCCCCGTGTGCCCCATGGCACATTCCCCGTGTGCCCCATGGCACAGTGCCCATGTGCTCCGTGGAAAAGGCCAAGTGCTCCATGGAACGTGCCCACGGAACAGGGCAGCTCTGTCCCGCACTCAGGGCCAGCCTGTTCCACCTCCACAGGCTCCTGGCGGGGCAGAGGTTGAGCTTTGCCTTGGGCTGCTCGCAGGGGCAGCTCCTCCTCAGCTCAGGGGAAACGCAGAGCCTGGCAGCTCACTCTCACTGCGCTGCTTTTTGCTCTTGCAGCACTCCTGGGGGAACTGATGGCTTGGCCAGCAATAGCCCAGCCACCACCGACTCTGCTTGCCCACCCTTACCAGTCTGCTGCTGTTCCCAGGACGTTTTACCTTCATAAGCTGCTTATTTTCCCCTTGATTAAGGCATAATGTCAGTAAGCTGTGCAGGAATGCTGCATCTCCCTCTCCGAATGTGTTCATGGATCCCATCCCACACCCGAGCACTGAGCACCCGGATGGCACACACACCTCTGTGGGGCACAGGCCAGGGCTCTCGGGTGCTCCCAGGCTGGGCTGAAGCTCTGAAACACATTCTGATGTGTAAGGAGGTGGGGCTGAAAGAATTCAGTGGCACAGAGGAGGGAAAACACACACATTGCTGCTGATCTTTCTCAGTGGATGGTGGGGAAGCATCCACGGAGCTCAGTCAGCACCTGGAGCTGCTGCCACCTCCCTGAGGATTTCAGCCACGACAGAGATGCCTGGTGGCTCCTGAGAAACACCTGCAGCTGATGATGCTCTGGCTTACTGCGCAGAGGCTGTCCTTCTCCAGAGCTGCCAGGTGACATCGGGAGCAGGGAAAAGTGACAAGTTCGCATAATGCAGGAAGAGCTGATATTCCTGACAGAAGAAGTAAACCTAAATTACAGTTTCTTGCTAAGAGAGCTGTCATTTTAGACTCTCTCTGCAAGAGCTTCCACCCACAGGATCCAAGAATGAAGAGTTAAAGGTTTCTCCTCTCCTGCAGCGTTGCCTGGCTTCCCAAGGCAGGGCGAGCTGCCAAGAGCTCCATGCCCTGCCCCTCCTGGGGGCTGCCATGGCTCAAACACCTCCCACAAACACCCAGTTAGCAGTGGATTTTGCTCTTCGAACGGATCCTGTCTTTTATGAGCAACATCAGCACAGCTGACCGAGGGATTAATGACGACATCCAGCTGCTCTCAACCCTTTTAGTTTTGCATTTCAAATACAAAACTGATTTCATGAAAGTCTGCTTATCCTGTTGTTTCTAAATCCCTCCTGGGGTTGATCCTAGCTGGGGCAGGTCACTGCACCAAGGCCCATTTGTAAAGAACACACTTAAACACTTCTGATCTGGTGTTTGCAACTCCCCATCTATTCCTGCAGTCCATCCCATGGGTATCTTCCAGCTGATGTCTATCCCAGGGAAGTCTCACAGAGCCTCTTCCTGACCTCACCTACTGTTTTTAGAGACATTCGCTTCCTGCTTCACGACCCAACTTTATCTCTGGCTTTGTTTGTTTAAAAATAAGCTTTGTTCACAGGGGAAAGCAGTACGTGGGATTCACTGCTTCCAGGAACAAACTGTAATTTAACTCAATTTCTTCTGCTCTCCCAGGAACTCTCTCATTCCAGCTCTCCATCACCTCTCTCCATGCACATGCAAGTGCAAGCCCACACCTTCAGCTGCCCTTCCCAGTGCCCTTCAGAAGTGGTTACGGCTCCTTAACTCACCTTATTAACACCCCCGTGCTCTCTCAGCCCCTGGTTCATGGTCTAAGGTAATCCCAGTTATTTTAAGGTCAGCCTTAACTCTTCCTTCTGCCCGAACTTCTTTTCCACTCGTGCCTCTCACTGCTCCTCTCTCTCCTCGCCTGCTCTTCACTCACAGCATTGCAAGCTGCCCTCAGCACCACTGCAGCTCGAGCTGAGCCCCAGACCCATGGCAGGGCTGGGAGAAGAGTGGGGGAGATGCAAACGTTTTCAAAGGAAATGATAACCAGGATGGGCAGAAGGCTGCTCCAAAACACACACATCCTCAGGAGACTGAGATAAAGCACTGCTGCTTTGGACCTGAGGCAGAACTCAAGCTCCTGTCTCGCTTTTCACAATTCCTGTTCTCTGCAGCTCTGCAGAGAGCAGGACCACCTGAGCAGACACACTGCTGCTTCACCCACACTGCTTCAGGAGAAGAAAACACTTTAATGATTAACAGAGCAAACCTGAGCTGCTGAGCAGCCAGCTAAGCTATGGACAGCCTGCACATCAGTCTGACAATATTTTTTGTTCCATCTCCACTCACTGCAGACAGGATTGGGCTCCTCCCATCCTCCCCTCACCACTTTTCTGGATCAGTTGGGATCAGCAGATCTCAGGGGATCAAGAGCAGCCTCAAAGTCCAGCTCGTTACAAGTGCCACGAGATCTCTCAGCTCCCTGGGGGGAGGCAGTGGAGCAGACCCGAGCCCACTAAAAATGGGCACATTTTAGCTGTGCCCAGCCTCGTTAGGGACTGAAGGCAACAGATACATATTCAATGGAAATATTGCTTATTCCCAAATTAAGCTCAGGTAAACTGCAGAGGGATCTGCAGGGGCTGGCAGGATGGATAACTCCTGAAGCTGCACCTGGAGCTGCTCCTGCAGATCGAGCTCTGGGATAACAATAACACTCAGCATTTATCTGGGGCTTTTTTCTTCTGCAAACTTTAAAGAACCATCCCTGCTTTCCAGATGTGAGAAGCCAGCCACAAAGGACCAGTCCAGTGTTGCTGCATTTTTCTATCATCTTCACAAGCTAAGCCTTGTCCTTTTCCAAAATTTCTTCTCTGTCCAAGTGCAACTGACAGGTCCAAGACTCGGCAACCTAATGCTACGAACACTTTCAATTTTTTGTCATCTTGCCTTTTTCTTAAGAGGGGAAATGGGGTTTATTTGCAGCCCTGGTTCCTGGTACTGCTCTGGGAGAATTTCAGAACAAAATATATCTCCAAATATTTGTCCTCCCTGAAGTTTCTAGTCCTCTCTGTCACAGACAGGTTAAGTAAGTAGATTAAACCAGAGACTCAAGATTCAGATTGAGAAGCTGTGGCAGTAAAGAATGCTGAAATCAGATTACAGATATTCAAAGCATTCTGTTTAGACTTACACCTTTCCCTCCTTGTTATTTCTTCCTGGAACAACACTTGTGAGATTCACCTCTGGGTGTAACTTCCACAGCAAATTGGTGTCTATGAGAAATCAATAACAGACATTTGGCTCTGCCTGTTGTGAAATATGGAGCTTGTTCTGCAGTAACACATAGAGCTTTTTTTGTTTTTTAGTGAAACCACTCTCTTAAATGCCACTGAGATCTCACAGAAAGGCATCAGAGTTAAGCAGAGTCAGAGCACTTCAAGACGTATCAGGATTTACAGAAAACACTGAAGTACAAAAAAGAAGGGTTGCATGTGTTGGTCTGTTTTTAAATTTAATAATATGAGTTTGCCACAGCCCTGAAAATCAACCGGTATGTTACTGAAAAGAGAAACCAATCCATAAAGTTCTCTGATCTATAAAGTTCATGGCAAAAGTTAGATTTTTTTTTTTTTTTGAAAAGTACTAGCTCACGGCAGACAACAGAAGAGTGAGAAGAAAACAGTGTCTCTGGAATAGGTAATTAACAATATTAAGCCAAACCAGCTCAATTTGGAGAAGTAACATCGAGAAGCTGATTAGTGGGTGCAGCTTAAATAAAGTACTACAACTCTGCCCTCCTGTTCCAGCCCACCACATCTCACTCACTGGCACTAAAAATAACTGGAAACACAGCAGAGAAGGTGAAGGAAAACATGAAGGAAAACAAGTAGTCTGAGAAATTCCATTTAAAAACCTCCAAATAGTAACAAAGCCACAGCCTGGTACCTCCACATCAGTGCAAAGATGAATGGATGGTCCAAAATATCTGTCCATGGATGACAAGAGAAAATACAACGCTGATAAACAAATTTCTGAAGTGTATCAGCTCCAAGGAAGCAAGTGAAATCAGAGCCTGGTGTTAGAAAGTGAAGGGGAAGGGACACAGAGAAGAAAACAAAAATTATATTAGCAAAAATACTGCTCCTGCATCTCTGGGCTGAAGAACTTCCTTGGAGAAGCTCTTGCTTTTGATGGCAGAGGATGACTCTGGGACAAGAGAGGAAAGGAAAACAGAAAAGCCTGTGATAGATTAAAACCACTAAACAAAAGAGACTGTCTGGGGAATTAATATTTATGAAATGCAAAAAAGATGGTAGTAAAATAGGAGATAACACAAATCTAATAAAAGCAGAGTTGTTCTGAATTAAAAAAAACTGCAAGATGCAGAGCCTGCAATCTGGTGCTGTACTATCAAAAACACAGTTCTCCCCCGACTCAGGCAATGTCAAAACAAAAAAAACCCCACACAGGCCTGATTCAAAAGCTATTGAAGTCAATAAAAATTTTACCTCGATTTTCAAATGCTTTGAAAATCTAACTCTTTGGAAATTTCTGGTGTTATTAAGAGATGTACACCACCACTATCACCCCCAAAAGAAATCCCTTCAGGGGGAAAAAGTCTTTTATAACCCTGGTGCACCTCTCTGTTGAGAAGCATTTTTTAAAATATTTTGCTGAAGTTTGTTCCCATTTTTTTTTGGTTTTTTTTTCCCCCATTAAATATACCATGGCCAGAAGATCATGAACGCGGAAATGTGTCAGTTAAAAAAGGCTGAATGAAAAAAGTTGTGACAACCTCAGTTCTGAGTTTGTTTCTCTGTGAGTTCCGTGGATGGGGTTTTCATTTTTGGTAGGGTTGTTTTTCACCTGTGTCTGTCTGTCTGACAAATCTGTACAAAAGCTGCTCCTGGAAAAACTGTCTTCTTCCTGGGGAAGAAAGGGTGAGTGTCTAGAGAGAAATGCCAAGTCACAGGGCATTTCAGACCTATTAATATCACTCAGAAAGAAAAAGGAAATCCACACTGGGCTATTAGCAACAATCGGGTGTGAGAGTGCAGGGAAGACACATAAAACACTGCATTAAATGACGACAGTTTTGCTCTACCTCAGAACATAAAGTTTATTGAATGCCTCCCAGAAGAGGGAAAAATGGATTTGGCACTCGGCAATGAAGTCTCTAATTACTTTTTTATAGAAAACCCACGGACTGTGCTCAACTCCTGATGATTTTTTATGGTGTTGGCTCGCGAATGCTCTTGTCCAGCAGCACCATCAGCAGGAGCAAGATGTGCAGCTGGAGAAGGCTCTGGGCTGACCCTTGCAGGAGCCGAGGCTGACAAGAAGCCCCCGAGGAGCCCAACCCTGCCCGTGGTGCCAGGAAAGGAGCAGGGCTGGGTCTCTGCCCCTACCCAGGGCCACCCAAGCACCTGCAGAGCTTTGCAGGTGGGACACACCTGGGAGTGACCCACCCACGGAGCTCGGCCACGCTGGAAGGGCCAAACTCATGGAAGAGTCTGTGGAAAACCTGGTGCTCCATGACTCTCACAGACCCTTGGGCATTTCTAACCATCTGGTTCTCCAATCTGAAAGGACTGCTGCCAAATTAACAAAATTAACAGAACGCGTGGATATGTGGAATTGTGGGGATGCAGCGAGGGGTGTAATCTATCACTCCATGGAGATTCAAAAAGCTCTGCGTCTGGAACCAGACAGGCTGGGCAGGGGTGGGATGATTAAAAAGGTTCTCTAGCACCGCAAGAAAACACTTTTGGCTATTACTTGCACAACAAAATTTTATGTTCAAGGATGCCACAGTCATTTGACAGGCTGCTCACAACTGTACAGCTGCTGTGAAGAGTAACAAATACAATTTTGGATGAGAAATGTATGGATGTATTTTTAAAATGCACACGCTGGCACCCCCATTTTGCTTTCTCTAACAGCCCCACCTTCTGTGCATTCATGACCTTTCTGAACCTTGAGTGAAATTTGAAAGGATTTGGAAATCAGTGCCTCCTCTGGACATTTAAATGGCAAGTGATTAAAACTAAAAAAGAAACTACTCAGCTAGTTCTGGTGGTGGTCATCAGGCATTGCTCCCCGTGTGGCCCAAAACACTGATTATTCCCAGGCTCAGTTGTTTCAAATCTGAGTTGGGACAATGGTAATTTGTACTAAAATTACTCAAAACAACCTATCCTTTATATTTAACTTAGCAAGACCTGCAGATAGACAAAACTTCAAAAGTGCTTCACTTAGGGATTAAAGAGCATCCAGCAGTGCTCTTGCTGCCCCACACTGAACAGGTGAACACCAACAAAAGCATGATCAGCCCCAGCCCATCTGCTTCTGCAAGCAGTAAATCTGCCAAAGTATCAAGGCAATCAAAATAAAGCTTTCCCAGTTTCTCATCCAACGTTTCTGCATCACACTTCTCAATTTTCTTATGGAGTTCAGTGCTTGGTGAAAAATGTGCCATGGACAAGGCTGGAATTAGCACAGCTCAAATTTTTACCATGTCCACGTTTCACTGCAAGAAGAGTGTGGTTTGGATCATGGGCCTTGTGAAAATTAACGTCAAGCTTGTCAGTGACTTCAAGGAATTCAGAATTTCCTCCACTGTGTTTGTGCAATGTCCAATGAAGGGCTGATTGCTAGCTGAGACCAGCAAGTGTTGTTCCAATAAATAGTAAAAATAATGGAGAAAATAAGCAGACCCAAATTAAAAGGCAAAGAAAATGAGAAACAGTGGGAATATAGACAAATAACATTAACTTTGCCTCTTTATGGCAGTGTTCTTGTCATTACAAAGCCAGGTGTAAGAGGTTTTCTTTCAACTGCCTTAGGGTAGAGCATCAACAGCAGTTCCAGAGAAAAGAACCACTTTGTATAATGAGGGAATGCACAAAGGTTTTTTGCAAAAAAACCCCACAAACCAAAAAATCTACTAATGTTTCAAAAGTCTATGTTTCATCAGTCTCAAATGATGGAAATTGTCCAGCATTTACGAAAATATCTACCTGAGAGAGTGATGAGAATTCTTGCAGGATGCAATGCACCCTGCCGAGGGCTCAGCAAATGACCCACTGACACGAGGGAAATTTAGATTATTAGGACAGCTGCCCACAGGTTTTATTATTAAGTTTCACAGCCAAGTTTTCACCCAGAAGGAACTTAAAAAAAAAAGGACAATGGCGAGTATTTTGATATCCTAAGCATGAGTCTGGTCCTGAAAATTTACACAGC